>OY856412.1:666051414-667251414 GCA_963693085.1 Alisma plantago-aquatica | reverse complement strand
ATTGTCTTCTATATCCTCCTCTCCATCACCACCTTCATCATCCTCTAGTCCTATA
Source organism: Alisma plantago-aquatica (assembly GCA_963693085.1). NCBI lineage: Eukaryota > Viridiplantae > Streptophyta > Magnoliopsida > Alismatales > Alismataceae > Alisma > Alisma plantago-aquatica. The sequence goes on along the minus strand of OY856412.1, from coordinate 667,251,359 downwards.
TCATCAAATTTGTCTTCATCCTCTTCCTGAACATCATCATCACTGAGTTCCAATGGAGTTCTGTTGGTGTTGGTTGATCTTTTCGGTCTGCTAGGCCCAACTTGATACTCACTAGCACCCATTGTAACATCTACTTGTCTCAATCAAACACCTTCAGCAACAATAGGATTTTTTGGCACACATGTCATCCATTCACTATTCTAGTTTAATTCATCTAGAGCTATAGGGTCGTAGCTCTTCTCTAGGCTCTAAATCCATCTACTCTTGAACCTTTCATGAAGTTGTCAGTTATACTGAATATAGACACGTTTTTCCATTCTCTTAACCTCTAGCATGTTCCTCCTCTTTGTGTGAATCTACATAATAAAAAAACTGTGTAGTAATTTTAAGTGTTAAATATCAAGTGCAATTCCGTAGTGTCTTAGTTCCTCTTACAAAGTCAAATGTACTCCATACCCTCTCCATAGTAGAAGAGTTACAACACAAGACAAGGATACACTTAGCCATATTTTGAAGTGATGGTATTTTCCCCCCATAGGAATCCCAACAAGCTACTATAATAAAATGCAATCTAATTAGTAACAAACTAAAGCTCAAGTAAATAAGTATAATTTTATAAATAACAAAGTACATAACTTATGTGTTTTTTTCACTGTCCTATGGTGAATGGCAATGTCTTTGCCAAACATCCTGTGACTCTCCTTGTACCAGTCCACCTCATTAGACACTTTGTCTTGTTGAGGGGTGCCATCAACCATCTTCTCAAGACAATCAACAAAGTCAGAATCATAACTCCCAAGGTTTGGGTCCTACTGAAGTCTAGCTTCATAGTACAAAGATGGATTTAATAAGAACCCTACATCATATAGGGGGCGGCTCATCTAAAATGCCCATCTCTTCTCTACTAGGTCAATGATAGGCTTGTACTCTCTTTCTCTATTGGCAAAATTCAGCATGATTTCTTCTTTTGCCTTCTCAACACTAGCTGCAATGTATCCCATAGGAGGCTTCTCATCAACATCTACATGCCTCAAAATATGCATTAGTGGTTGAGAAGCCCTAAGTAAGTCTTATATGCAGTTCCAAAATGGTCTAGAATGTACAATAGCAAAGAATTTTTTCCCTTGATTGGTCTTCGCCCAACTGCTTTACTCCCATGCAGTAGAATTAAACAAAGCAAACGATGTATTTCTCTGGCCAAGCATTCTTTGAAGAGTCAAAAATGAAGTATCAAAATGGGTTGTCCCAGGATGCATGATCTCTGTATTCCCTTTTCTTTTCTTGATAAACACATCATGGAGGTGTGCATGCTGGTAAATGTAAGCAATCACCTTCCTCGCCTTTGTGATTATTGGGGCAAACTTCTTCATGTTCCTGATGTCTTCAAGCATCAAATCTACACAGTGCACAACACAAGGGGTCCAAAAAAAATGGTTGTGCTTATTCATAAACTTCTTACATGCACTCACATAATTAGTGGCATTGTCTGTAATGACTTGTACTACATTTTCAGCCCCAATTTTACCCATTGCCTCATCAAGTACAGTAAACATGTATTCAGATGTATGAGTTGTAGAAGTAGCATCAATGGAGTACAAATAAAATGAAGCTTCAGGAGTTTTAGCAAGAAAATTGATTAACCCTCTTTGTCTCCTATCAGACCAACAATCAGACATGAGAGTACAACCAAACATTTTCCAATGTTTCTCATGCTCTCTCTCTAGTTCCTTTGTTTGTGCATATTGCCTCTCCAAGAGGGGAAACTTGATTTTATGGTAAGAGAGGGGAAGAAATCCTCTACAATATTGTCCAACTGCTTCAAACATAGCCTCAAAGGAAGTATGGTTAACAACATTAAAAGGTATACCTACTTTGTAGAACCAAGCATCTATGCTATCAAGGACCACCTATAATGCCTCCTTGTATTCAGATTCAATCGTATTCTGTACTTTCCCACCTACTTTCCTTTGGTCTACAACATCCGCAGAGCTAGGACACACAAAAGAATCAAGACAACCCTTTACTTTGAATCCAAGTCCTAAAGTGTCAATGGAATTGGCAGGTGAAACCGTATTGCTAACAACATCAACAGCGGGAGCAAATGCATTAACATTGTCACTGTCCAAGTTAACAACATTCTCATTAAAACTTGTATCAACTTTGTGCTTCCTAGTAAGTTATCTACACTCCTTTAATTCAGTACATATTGCTTGAGTAGTTCTAGAACATTTTGCAGTGTTAGGAAAACTTTTGATGATGTGTTGTTTCAATCTGTTGATCCCACCATTGCTAATGTGCCCACAACGTCCACATTGCAACTTGTTCTTGTCTGCCGAATTAGTCCAAAATCCATACTTACACCCATGGTCTTTGGATTTAGCCTTTCTTTATGGATCATTCACCAAGTCGAGGAACTATGGTAGAAACCCTCCAACAGGTGTCACAGGTTCACCATCTCCTTCCATTATGAAGAATTGATGGTTGACGTCGATGCAGACGTAGACGTGGAATAAGAAGATTGGATAAGAAATGAACATGGTTTCTTTATTTTAGAAAAGGAGATAAAAATGAAGAAGGAGAACTGAGAAGAAAGATCCTTGATTGATCACTGAAAGGAAGAAGTGGAGAGGGAGCACCGAGCACCACTGACTGTCTGACTGGACGCTTTCTACGCAACTGTGGTTTTTGTTTCATGAAAATAGAGAATAGGGGGTAGGGTAGGGAGGGAAAGTGTGGGGAGTCCAAGAGTCTCGGGAGAATTGTATTTTTAATTTAATAAAAAAATGAATCAGTAGCCCGACAGAAAAAAAAAGTGGTCGCCCGACCCAACCGCGGCTCGCCCAGTCACCCTAGGCGGTCGCCCAGCCACCCAGTCGGGCCAGGAAGACACCCAAAATAAGATTTTGAGTAAGAGATAGTCCATACATCACCCCCCTGAGTGCCAGGTTAACTAGGCGGCACCCAGACGAGTGCCTCAACAACCATGGTTGTGGGACATACCCTGGCAGGAGTATGACTGTGGGTCGTACATCAGTGATATGTTGCTTATGAGCTTTCACAAGATTAGTTGTAGGCCATACCCTGGAAGGAGTGCGGTTGTGGGATGTATCTTAGATTCACTAGTTCCGTGACCTATACCAAGGTGGGCTAGGACTTTCACTATAGGCTATATGTCACAGGATGCAATTGACTGGTATGTCTCTGTTGTGTACTCCTGTACTAACCATGAGGTATGGTGACATCATGGATTCTGGCTCTTCAATAGACCTTGTAAGGCTGTGATTTTGACTTAGCAATGGTCGATTGGATTTGATTGGTACGAATCAAGTCCTCGGGGCATAATAAAATATGTAATCAGTCGTGTAGTATTTTTTCTTTAGGATCAAATATGAAAATATTAGATGAGACATTGCTTGCTTTTATACAATATAATTGGTAATGAATATACATGTTCTTCATATTCCTTTTATGATGATAAGATGTTTCATAATCTAATTGCAATTGCTTATTCTATTAGTAATGATTACCTGTTTATCATAGTTGTCGCCTTACTGCTATTCTTTAATAATCTTATCTATGCTAATAACAGTGTTGGTAGAGAGTTATATCTCCCGTTGAGATTTGAAATCTCACCTGTTGGGTTTCCCACATCTTTTTAGGTGGACGTGCACAAGGAGGTAGAGATCGAGCAGTAGAGGTTGAGTAGCAGCAAGAAGGACAATAGCTGACAAGGTTGGAAGTGCTACTAGTGCTCCTTTTTGTTGTTAGAGTCTTACAGTCATTCATGTACAGTCAGGTCTTTGGGATGATTTTTTAGTGTGATTTATATACATGTTATGATACATGGTTTATCTTGTATATCCTTTTTATGTACAAATATGGTTGATATGCCTATATATGTTTGGGATAGGTTTTCTTATAACAAGGTTGATGGCATACATGGTAAGTATTTAGTGACATGAAAGAACTCATATATAAAGTTTTTGATGTTTGGGAGCTTAATGAAAATGGTTTTAGTTTCCAATGTTTTCTGATTTTTTGTTCGTTTAATTTTTTTCCGTGTTTTTTGAGTTATCTTATGGTTTGTGGAGTGGGGCATCAAAATTCCATTGGTATCAGAGCTTTGGGTTCACTGAGCCTCCAGGGACTTAGGAATATGGTTTGTGTCTGTTCTTGTATCCTCTTATCTATCTTATAGTGACGTCTGCTTATGTTGAAGAAGTAGAAAAGCTTAAAGATGTATGGAGAACATGAAGAACACGATGTTGAGAGCAGTGTTGTTACACCATATGGTGGTGTAAGGAATCATGCATGAGAAGATAGGGTGCCTGAGGGTCCCCAATTTGACCTTGCCATGATTGAAAACCCTACTTTTCAATCTCTTTTTGACAGATTATGTCTACAATGACGCATATGGCGGACATGATGCCTGCACCTCAGCCTAGGGTGCTGGTTCCCAATGTGGAATCTTTAGGTACTGGGAAGACTTTTGAGTGACTTCTCTATGGTAGGGCAGTGAAGTATGCTGGGATGGCCGATCCAGCCGATGTGCATCAGTGGCTAACTGATCATGAGAAAGCCTTCAAGATCCTCATCATCCCAGAGGCAGATAAGGTCAAGCATGCGGTGTACCTTCTGAAGGGGAGTGTCAGCCATTGGTGGACCATAGGAGAGGAGAAGAGACATGTTGTTGAGGTAGGCTGGGAGGAGTTGTAACATGAGTTCATGATTTGGTTCTTTCCACAGACCTATCTGGATGAGAAGATCAATCAGTTTGAGTAGATCTGATAGGGATCCATGTTGATCAATGAGTACAAGGATAAGTTCATGGACCTTCTTTGATTTTGTCCACACATGGTTTCCACATATGATGAGAGAATTTGCTATTTTGAGAGGGTGTTGAACACTGAGTTGTCTACCCCACCACCTACTTTGGAGAATTGAGAAAGGTTTGCTACATTTGTGGAGTCTATTAGGAGGATAAAGTGACCTGTGATAGAGAAGCAGGAGGAAAGTGCTAGGAAGAGGCCTGGACAGTCCCAAGGATAGTCGTCAAGAGGTTTTAAGAAGCCAAGGTTTTATGAACCGCTAGCATCACAGAGGTTCAGTGTGCAGACATAGTGGTCAGTAGTAAAGGTAGAGTTTGCAGCCCTCCACTTGTTGGAGATCACAACACAATGTCAGTGTTGGTGATGGGGCAGTCTAGACTACAATTTGAGACTAGAACTTGCAACAAGTGTGGGCAGGTAGGACACCTAAGGTGGGAGTGCCCAGTGAGAGATGATAAGGTGACTCAGTAACTGAGGCAGAGCTACTAGGGCTCATAGAGATAGCAAAATAGTGGTGTAAGAGGATGAGGATGTGGCCAAGCGTCGCAAGTCAGATCATCTTCTCAGGAAAGTAGAGGACGTGCGTGACAATAGAAAATGACTAGATTCTATGCTATGAGTCACCTAGAGGCAGTAGTCAACCCATGAAGTGACATGTCAGATGGAGTTATTTCTTTCTATTTTGTCTTCTTCTGGCTTTGTATCTATTTTGGTTGACCCAGGTGCAACACACTCTTTTATCACTCACGAATTGCTTGACAGTTGTGTTTTTCCTGTTAGTCATAAGAGGGATAGTTTGTTGTTAGAAACCCCATTAGTTGGTTCTACAGTGTTGTAGGAGGTGTGTCCTTCCTGTGCCCTTTCTTTTTTGGGGCACAAATTTTAAGTGGATCTCATACCACTTGATATGCATGGGTTTGATGTAATCCTTAGAATGGATACCTTGGATAAGTATAGAGTGGTTTTGGATTGTAGTTTCAAGCAAGTGACATTTATAGATGGCAGAAAGATGTGGATATTCCAAGGAGATAGGGGGATTCTTCTAACGTGCCTGGTATTGACGATGGTGGCAGGGAAGCTGTTGAGATAGGGTTGTGAGGTGTTCTTGGAACATGTACTGGATACTGAGGTGAGGAGTCCTAGTATTTAGCAGGAGCTAATTTTTAGAGAGTTAGAGGACATGTTTTCTAAGGAGTTTCTAGGTGTTTCCCCACCCCAAGAGATTGATTTTGAGATCAATTTGGTTCCTGGCACGCAATTGATAGCCAAGACATCGTACATGATGGCTCCAACAGAGATGGTAGAGTTAAAGAGATAGCTGCAAGAGCTACTTGACAAAGGTTTCATCAGGCTAAGAATGAAACAATGAAGTGTTGTAGTGTTGTTCATAAAAAAGAAAGATGGGTCCATGAGGCTATGTATAGTCTATAGATAGCTGAACAAGGTGACGATAAAGAACAAGTACCCCCTACCAAGGATAGATGACCTATTTGATCAATTGTGTGGTGCGACAGTGTTCTTGAAGATAGAACTGATGTTGGGATATCACCAAATGAGGATCAAGGAGTATGACATACATAAGTCGGCCTTTAGGACAAAGTATGGTCACTACGAGTTTGTAGTTATGCCTTTTGGGCTGACCAATGCACCTCCAATGTTCACGGCTTTGATGAATAGAGTGTTTTACCTATTTCTTGATCAGTTTGTGGTGGTCTTCATAGATGAAATCCTGATATATAGTCATGATAGTCGGCAACATGAACAACATCTTTGTTAGGCATTAGTCGTGATGAGACAACATCAACTTTATGCCAAATTCAAGAATTGTGGGTTCTGGTTAAAGGAGGTAGATTTTCTAGGGCATCTTATATCTACTGAGGGAGTTCGTGTAGATCTCAAGAAGGTTTAGTCATTGAAAGAGTGGGAGCAGCCAAAGATGCCAGTAGAAGTATGCAGTTTTCTAGGTTTGGCAGGATATTTCAAGAGGTTCATTAAGGACTTTAGTGTTATCACTTTACCCCTAACAAAGTTGACAAGGAAGGATGTGTCATTTGTCTGGGATGACAAATGTCAGCGTGCTTTTTAGACATTAAAGGATAAGTTGACAAGTGCACCGGTTCTAATTTTACCTGAGCAAGGAAAAGGATACATAGTCTTCTGTGATGCGTTTAGGAATGGTTTGCGTTGTGTGCTGATGCAGGATAAGCAAGTGATTTCTTTTGCTTCCCAACAACTTAAGAAACACATAGAGAATTACATCCCATGACCTGGAGTTAGCTGATGTAGTCCATGTTTTGAAGATGTAAAGGCACTACCTTTATGGCGAGAAGTGTCAGATCTTCATGGATCACAAGAACCTGAAGTACATCTTTTCATAATAAGAGTTAAATATGAGGCACCGACGTTAGATGGAGTTAATCAAGCATTACGATTGCTTGATTGATTGTCATCTAGGGAAGGCAAATGTTGTAGAAGATGCATTGAGATGGAAGTCTTTGTCTTCGCCTATGGATAGAGCCCAGTTGATTTCTTTGGGGTGCCACAAGTGAGACATGTTGATCTCCCTACATCAAATGAATGTTAAGCGGGAAGTTTCCTTGGTAGCAGGATTGTTAGAACAGTTACAGGTGAAGCCCACATTGAGACAACAGATCAAAAGGCACAATAGCTTGATGGCATAATACAATTAATTAGATCAGAGTTTGGCAGCGAGAAGCATGATGGCTTCCATGAGTCAGATGATGGGACCGTTTGTTACCATGGAAGAGTAGTGGTTTCTGATTACGATGATATAAGAAAGATGGTTCTAGAAGAGGCTCACTTGTCTATGTATGCTATGCACCCAGGTAGCACCAAGATGTATCATAATCTGAAAGAAATATATTGGTGGCCTGGCTTGATGAAGGACATGGCCAAGTTCATAGTGAGATGCATTATTTGTCAACAGGTTAAAGCAAAGCATCAAAATCCTACAAGGATGTTGCAAGTGTTTCCTATACCATAGTGTAAATGGGATCATGTGACTATGGACTTTGTGGTAGGTCTACCTAGGACAGCCAAAGGTCGTGATTACAATTGGGTGATTATTGACAAGTTCACCAAGTCAACATATTTTCTTCCTGTGAAGATGATGTATACATATGAGAAGCTAGCCCATATCTATGTTGATGAGATAGTGCATTTGCATGGTGTTCTAGCAACTATTATGTCTGATAGAGGTCCTCAGTTCACAATCTCTTTTGGGAGTGACTTCACATGGCTTTGGGTACACAATTGAGGTTCGACACTACCTTTCACCCACAGATAAATGGTCAGTCTGAGAGGACCATTTAGACTTTGGAGGATCAGTTGAGAGCTTGTGTTCTTCAGTTTTTGGGCAGTTGGGACATATACCTCAGTTTGATAGAGTTCACCTACAATAACAGTTAGTAGCAAAGCATCGACATGCCACTATATGAGGTTTTGTAGGTCTCCGTTGTGTTGGTATGCGATGGGAGAATACCAACTTCTTAGTCCTGAGCTTGTACAACAAATGATAGAAAAGATTAAAGTGATTCAATAGCAGTTGAAGGCAGCACAAGACATACAAAAATTGTATGTAGATAATCGACATAGACCCTTGGATTTCTAAGTGGGAGACATGGTATACCTCAAGGTCTCTCCCTAGAAAGGTGTTCCAAGGTATGGGAAGAAGGGGAAGTTGGCTTCCAAATTTATTGGACCTTACCGTGTTATGGCACTTGTTGAGAAAGTTGTCTATAGGTTGGAGTTGCCACCTAAGTTACACATGTTACATGTAGTGTTTCATGTGAGAATGTTGAGGAAGTGCCATCCTGATACAGAGTTAATGTTACAACCTGTGGAGGTGGAGCTTGATGAGGATATGTCCTATGTTGAATGTCCAATGTTAATCATTGACAGAAGAGTAAAGAAGTTGAAGAAGAAGGACATAGTGCTTGTGAAGGTTTTGTGGAATCACCATGGTGTTGAGGAATCCACGTGGGAGCTTGAGGAACAGATAAGTAGGAAGTACCCCTCTCTTTTCTCTTAGAATTTTAGGGGAAAAATCCTTATTAGGGGTTTATGGTTTGTAAGGACCTTGACCTGAGTTTTGGGGTAACTCCATTTTATTTGGCTTAATAATGTGCTTAGAACCTTTATCTAATATTTTTAGATGTAATTAGAGCTTTTTTTGTGCCTAAGTTTCAAGTTTGAGCTTGTTTGGATGATGTTTCTACTTTCTGTGCTAGTTTTGGTGCAAATTGTGATTTACCAAATATAGGGGGTAGATGTGCAATTTGCCACATCTACAATGTTCCTTTTCTCTCCTAGCTTCATGAGAGAGAGTGTGGTTCTTTTGGGCACTTTGTTTGACCCTTGGTTGAGTGGTGTCACCCTTAGTGGTGATTAGAGTTTTCTAGGGTTGGTGTGCTTTGACCTTGTAAACTTTGTTGGTTCGTCTCGACCTAGGTCGTGGCCTAGGGTTTTTTGAGGGGGTCTCCTAATTGAGACACTTTGTAAAGAGTGAGAGATCACCTCCTGACCAAAATATAGTAAACAAAACACATTGGAAAGCAACATAATAAAAATTTCTGACTAAATCAATTTCATAAAAGATTGTACAAAAATACATCAACAATATCCCCTTTTAGGGTTACATCAACATACACAAACTAGGATCTAGACAGAGGGAAGTCTAACTACCATAGTATTGCCTCCAAGAAACAACTCCATCAGCTAAGTTGATGCCAAAGATAAGATCTTCAGATCTTATCCATCAACTTTCTCATCACCTAGGTGGTTGGAAAGGCACCCAACAAAAGGGAAAGGAAAAACAACTATGTGTCACAAAACTATTCTAGGATAATAAGATAAGAAAAATATGTAAAAATAGGCTAGTGTTCATCATAATATGAAGATAACAAGATAATGAGTCCATATATAAAAGAATCTTTCAATAGATGCTTTCCATAAACAAAGTATAATAAAAAAAATTACATGCATGATTAATATTGACTACCTAAACTATGTAGGGTTGAGGCATCTACCAGACCTTCAACCAAAGGGTGAGGGGTGAGTAACACATTCCCAGTCACCTACACATATTTCATGTGTGGGGGAGAATAAAACATTCCCCAGGGGAGAAATAACACATTCACCAACTATGGGTGGTTGTACATAAGTACCACTACTATAGCTAGTTAGTCTAATAAAATCATAATGCTAGAATCAATGGCAAGTAATAGAATCATTCAAAAAGAACATGGAAGAGGGTACCAAGATCCAATAATAATATTCCAAAACTGATTATGAGGCAAGTATAGCAAAAGAATCAAGAGCATAGGACATATGATTCAAATGAAGCCTCATCAAAAGAAATTAGGCCAAGGCACAAATATTCCCAACTAAAGGTGCAGATGCACATACCTTTAATATTGACTCCAATTATCAACTTACATCACTTAATTGATTCAAAGTTCCACTTTTCCTATTTTTAATGCATTGTCATGTATTAGGGTTTTGCATATACATAAAGGTAAAGAAAACTCATATTTAGGATCTTTCGCAAAAAACTTTGATTTATATTCTAAAAATATCACCATGGTCTTAGTTATACTTTTTTGATCAAAATGACATATAATACTATGTATTATGAAGATATGGACTTTTAGATGTGTTTTTTGTGATTTTTAGCTAATTAAATCATCCTCAAAAACAGCTTTGTGAAAACCTCAGAATCAAGTGTCAAAATTATTTTTATTACATATCTTATGTTTTTTTAATTCTAGAACATATTTTATTTTTATTTTTGGATGCACGGTTTAGGAGTAATGAATTTTCAAAAATGAATGAATCATAATGTTCCACGTAGGAACTTCGTCCAAGCAAGCGAGCGAGAGAGCAGGAGAACCAAGCACATAAGCATGGCTGTACAGAAGCAAATAGCTTGCTCAGGTAAGATTGGGGGAAACCGGTCAACCAAACTCGACGTTTAGATATGCAAAATAAAGCCAAGAAGATTCCTAACCTGATGGTGTTGTCTATTTTCTCAAAGGTGGAGAGAAGAGGGAGAGAAAGGCGCCACAAACCCAGGCACAAAATTGACTTTCGGTGGAAACATGAATAAGAATAGAAGGAATTGGTTGGAGAGGAAAGTTGCAAGGACCTCCAGGATGTCGAGGGTAGGGATATATATAGGTGAGGAGAAGTAAACTAGGGTTTTCAGACTTGGGTGAGAGAGAGATTTTGACCGGTTTGAGAAAACTTGGATAGTCGATGAAAATAAGAAAAACTTGGGATAATGTTGTGCAAAATCTCGTAAGGAATCAAACGAGCCTAGGAGCTCATGATTTGGTTGAGAAACGAGGGAGATAATGGTAAAAAAAAAATCAAACAAATTTGTTTTTATTTCCTTGTCCGAACCAAGGTAGAAGATGACCAACAACCATTGGATCCAAGATCCACGGTCAGTGATGAGCACACAAAAAGACAAATCTCACATTTTAAATCCTTATCCAACTATATTTTCAACTATAGTGATATATTCATTATGAAATGAATTTCTCTCTCTTCTTTTGAGGGCTCAAATAATTTTCAAAATTAACCAAAATTTACAGCCTAAGTGGTTTTGATGTGTAGAATCTAAATATTAAATTAGTTTTGGCTTTTGGAGAACTTTATTAGGTTAAATAATTCAAATCATATTTTCTCTTTCCTCATGCATTAATGACTCTAGGATTATGCAAAAAATAATATAACTTCACCCATAAGTCTTATTAAGTATGAATTTGCCATTATTTCCATTTGTTGAAGTTGTTTGTTATTTTTAATAATGAGTTTAAAGTTTTGCACACATTCTCTCTCCTAAAGTATCTTCTCATCACATATTTTCCAAATTGAGTCAAAATTCATACAAAGATATATTTTAACATGTAGAACATGAGTTTGGCATTATTTTTTTTGAAGAATTTTATTACTTTATTTAATACATTTAAATGTTATCACTTATTTTATCCTTTTAATTTATTAGAGGCATCTAGAAACTTTCTAAAATATAAAACTTTGCATAAAAGCAATAATAAATGTGTGGAACATGATTTTGGCATTAATTAATTTTTTAACATATATTTAATATTTTTGGTCTTTAAGTCATTTTCTCTCTCCTAAATAAAATAATATATTTAACATAGACCAAATTAAATACAAATTCACACATAGACTCATTTTTATATGTAGATTATGATTTCCAATTTGACGATGTTAGATATTTTATTTCACCTTATTGGCTTATCTCCTATTTTCTTTTAATAAAGACTTTAATATATGCATTTATCTTCCAAATTAGGAGATAATTGGCCCTTAAGTTTCTTTTAGGTCAAGAAAATGAGATTATGACCCAAATTATCTTTGTGGGTTTCTATGTAGGATTTTTGGAACATTGTATTCCTCATTATCTTATTTTATCCAAAATATCCCATATTATCCCCAATTATTACATTTATCGTCTCTTTTATGTATATTTTGGGATTTCTTTTCCTTTTCATACTCTAAGAGATACTAGAGAGTTGTAGAACAAATTTCTTTATTCTTTTTAGCACTTAGGTGGACATTTAACATATTAAACCCATTACCAAGCTTTCACTGAGGTATTTGTGCATAAACCCAAATATTGGTAGAAAAGGTCAACCAATGTTCATTAGACCATCATGTTCTCCACAAATTAAATAGAAAATCCAAAGAGGATAGAAATGAAAGGAAAAGATGGGAAAGAGGATCAAATGATAAAATGTCCAGAATCTGGTATGTTACACACTTCCCCTTGGTGTGGTGGTCATGACCAAGATTGTCTTGGGTCGAGATAAAGGCTTGGAGAGGTGTGTTTCAACCTAGCTTGCTAGTGGTGGTCTTGGTGTCGTGATCTAGTGGTGTTGTTAGGGTATGTCGCGACCATGGACCCCCTCGGTGTGTCATAGTCACGACATAGAGGGTGGAGTTTCTTAGGTGGTTGAGACACTACCTAGAGTGTATCACCATGTCTTGCATGTTATATTTAAGTGGTTGCATGTTGGTATTTTGTGAGGACAAGTGTCCCTTGGGTTCCACAGTGTGTTCACATCTCATTCTTTACTGTCTCTCATTCTTCATCTATATAACCCCTTATCCCTTCTTGCTTTCAACCCATCTTCGTCCTCCTTCTTTGCTTATTCTTAGAGCTTGGTGGATCAAAGAGGTTCATCTGTGGAGCTTGAGGAACCAATATCCTATTGCATGTGGAGATGTTGGTGATCCAAGTTCATCTCCAATATTTGTTAAGTGTTAAGCTTCTAAGTTTATGTTCCTTTGAGCACCTACCTTCATATCCTTCTCTTTTCTCATCCGTATACCATGGTTCTCCCATGGTGGTTGTTACAACCCCAATTTTGGGTTTATTTGCTGAGAAATGTAATTTCTCATATTAAAGATAAATGAGCAAATAATGAATGAATGCATGGATTTTGTTTACAATAGCCTTGATGATTGCTTTGTGGGCTTTATTGGCTATTGGGCCCGAATGACAAGGAAATTCAATTAATTAATGAATAATTGAATATTTGAGAAAAGGAAAAATGTGGAAACCTCTAGAAGGCAAATCCAAAGAGGATTTCGTGCCTCTTAGATTCCTTGGGTTCCAAGGAGTCCAAAGTTGCAAAGAAAAGGCAATAAGAAAAGAAAATACCAATTAAGTATTTCCTTGTTAATAAAGAAATTGAAAACATTGACGAAATAGGGAAAATATGTGAAAAGAGGTGTTTTTGAGTTATCCTTAGTGGGATTTCGTATCCCAATGATTCCTAATAATAAAAGGAATACTAATGAGGAAAATAAAAGAGAAATAAAGGAAATCCTCAAGGAGAGATAATGCAAAGAAATATTTTAATAAGAACTCAACATGATAATGTGAAACAATGCATATTGATGCATTTAAAGATAATGAGTATTCCTTAAAAAGGAATTTCAAATTCTTAAAGTTCCTTGGGATCCAAGGAGTCCCAATGAAGAAAGAGGAAAGAGAAAATACCGAATTTGCAAAATAAAAGGATAATGTGATATATTGTTAAGGAATTTTATGATATTGCTAAAAAGAAAATAATTGCCATTAAAAGAAATTAGGATTTCGTTCCTATGGATTAAAAAGGAGATGAAAGAGGAATTTCACATTCCTAATATCCATATAATAGGGAATATTCAAAGGAAAGAGAGAGAGAGAAAGCTTATTTTCTTATGAAGGAATTACATTCCTATTAGGAAAGTGCTTTAATAAATCGTGGGTGAGCACCATGGGGCGTGGATACTCTCCCCTATAAGAGGGGTAGAGCCCTGGGCCGAAGCCAGGAGAGACATCCCACATATCCCTTCTTCTTCCATCTTCTTCTTCACGTTTCTTCACGTCTAAAACCCTAGCGAGGGTGTAGACCTAACCTTGGAGCAACGAGGGTTGTTTTGGTGATCCGGTTGGAAGCTATAGGGTCCCACGACTACCTGGGAAGGATCGCGCATCACCATCTCTCCGTCTTCTTGGCGCAAACCCTTCTGGAGGGCTGCAGTGCGACAGCAGGTCACAGGGCCTGTACTCTTGCACCCGACCCTCCGGGCCACAAATCGTAGCTTGGGCAGGCGCGGAGGTGGACGTCGGAGGTAGGGGGACCGTCGCCGAGAACCCTCGAGGTCCAGGGAGGACAAAGAGGTTGCGCCATGGGCGGCTAGGGCGGCCACAGGTCGAATTTCTCAAGGTTGAAGACGGAAAAGGCTTTGGATAGAAACGCCCTCCACGGGTTGAAGAAATAGCCCACTTATGTGAGGGGCAAATTCGTAATTCAATTCTAATTCTAAACCAAGCCGCGACAATATGCATGGGGCTGAACACGTGGCGACCTCCCGTTGGCTGAAAGTAAGTGAATTTTGATAAATTCATAATAATTAATTGGTAGGTCGAATAAGAACATGTTATATATGAATTTTGATCCTCAGAACGAGGGGAATTCAATAAAAATATGTGTAGAAGCTAATTCCTATTGCAATGCAGAAAATAGTGTAAACTATCATCTTTAATGAATTGATGATTAAAGAAACCCTACTTTGATATAAATAAAGTGTTTAATAGGGTTAATGGATCATTAGAGTTGATATTAACCTGTTAAATGCAAAAAGGTACTTTAAGATAAAAAATGATGATCTTTGCACGTAATTAGGATAATTTAGAGATTATGTGCATAGATATGCTTGCAATATGAAAAGTGCATAAAGCTATCATTTTTTTAATGATTTAATTAATGAAAAACCCTTAGATTTGATGATAGATGGTTTTAATGATAATCAATGGATAATTTAAGCCTATTGTTCATAAAAGTGAGAATAAGATCTAAAAAGATAATCTTTTTATATAATTGGCTTAATTTAGGGTTTCATGCATGAATATGCATTAATGAGTTTGAAAACCCTAATTTAGGTGAATATGACTTTTAAATGTTTTAATTGTTCAAATCCATAAACTAGTAGGGATATGATGATCCTAAGTCAATCTGAGTCTAAAGACTACTAAATGAATAGTTTGAGCAATTAGGGTTTATATAAAAGGAAAAGAGTATTTTAGGATTTGTTGACCTAAAAAGGGATGAAGTTTGTGAAATCGATCTAAGAAACCCTAATGAATATTAATGAAACCTTAATGCGGATTAGAAACCCTAGAAAGAGAATCCAAGTCGATAAAGTAAATTCTTGATGAAATGTGTAATAAATAGAGTACATATTCTTTTCAGGAAATATGTGTTGATTGAATTACTTGCTTGGATCTGTTGATTGGCTTGATTGTATATGCATGAAGTAAATGTTGAATAATCTGCATGACTCATCAAATCAGGTATGTGGTTATGCTTATGAATATCCGATTTAGTTTTCTGGGGATTTTATCGATGTTTCCCTCGTGGCTTGAATTAAACTGTTGAATGTATTTAATTCATGCAAAGTATAATGTGAATATGACTATCACATAATAGATATGCCTACTAGCTCAGATCCTAGTCCCCTCCGTAGCTTAATGAGTTGACCTAGTAAAAGGCTACCAATGGGGGTAGGCCCATCCGGTCATTGAATGACTTTGTAAATGGCTACCAATGGGGTAGGTCCATCAAGTCACATTGAGTTAGTGATTGGACTACCTATGGGTAGTGCCATATGCGACTCAACCCTAGATATTGATCTACCTGTCAGGTAGGATCATGTGGGGTTTAGTAAGGATCTACCTAGAGAGAGGTAGTATCTCAGTCCGCTACAGGGACAGCACGGAGATAGGGGATAGGAAAGGATTGAGTAGTATGGTTTAAAACGTAATATGGGCTGTTAAATGATAATTGGTTGATTACTTTGTTATTGTAGTTGCATGATTATTGTTTCCCCCACATACCAGCTTCTCGCTGACCGATGTTTTGTTTGTCGGCATTTTAGGTACAAATGAAAAGAACAAACAGTAAAGTGGCATATGTGGAATTAAATGAGAAGTAACGTAGACAGGAGGATTAGTTAGATTAACATCTTCATGGATAGAAGTTTAGAAATCCCAGATTTGAAAAGGTAAACAAAGTTTTATTTTATACCAGTTTTTAGTTTAGTTGGTAAAATGTATTAATTGTTATTGATTATTTGTTGAACCTTTGATCATGTTAATTGAATAACGACTCTATCCTTCGGGTCTCCCTTAATTGGGGGTTACTGGGAGGTGGGGTCGTTACAATTGGTATCAGAGCATAGGTTCCTCATCTAATAATTAATAATTATTAAATTTTACAAATTTCATAGAACCGAGGGAGTTATTAGAGGATTATCTGAAAGACAGAGGTGTCTAGAAAAGGATCACGACCGGGGGCTGGCAATATTTTCCTCCGCACCGCTAGTCAGAATACGAGGACTCCCGGATCTGTGTGACTGCCTGGCTAAAGTCTTAGGGTATGAATCAAAATAAGATATCTTTAGGACTTCTCATCTTATTCATCCCTTCTCATCACAAGATTCTGATAAGGACCTAAAGGATTAAGGTTTCCTTTCTTTTCCTCACCCTCTTGAGGTATGGGTAAGGTTGATAAGGTTTAAGGGATCCTCCACCACATTAAAGGAAATGCATGTAAATAAGATGTCATGGACATAAGCTTAATAGAGTAAGCGCAAATTAAAGAATAGATACATGCTTAGGCCGTATGACATAAGTTGTCATGTCCTCAGAAGAGACATGAGGCTAGACCTTCTTGTCAGGAGGATAAGTTAGTCTTGGAGATAGAGATCTCCATTACAAGTAGAGACCTGGCACATCCTCTGAGGATGATGCTAACCCTAACCCTAAGTGATGGTTAGAAAGAGACGAGTTGGACTAGGTGTTTGAAGGGACATACCTTTGAGATGCCATATGAACCATGAGTGACCTAACACCTTTGACAACCCAACTCTGGGAAGGGTCGTGCATGTTAGGGTAAAGGATAGCTCTTTAGATGATGATGTTAGTGAAGGACCTTAGAAACCCTATGGGTCTATGTGTGTAGGTCATAGCATGCACCTAGGGTACGTTAGTAGTGAGAGCAAAGGGTTGAAACCCTGGCCGAGAAAGTTTGTATTAAGCATAAGGGGTTCAGGATAACCTTGAGCGAACATAAGTTGAACATAGGCTTCATCCAGGTAGGGGCATGCTTTTGAGGTTGAACCTCCTTTAAGAGAGGACCTCTACTGGTGAGGTTGGTTTTAGGGTTAGCCCTTAAGAGAAAGCAGGAAACCCAACAAGAAGGTTGGAAACCTAGACCCCGCAATATGAGGAACAGCGGGAGTCGGGAATGATGCGACCTAAGTGGATGATAGTGGTCGCCACATGCTTGATCCCTAGGGTTGCTGATGTCTTGGTTACCATGAGAAAGAACCAAATCCTAGAGAGGGGATGGGTCTTCTTATACCTTTGTACCTATGGTATAGATGAGAAGAAGAGTTCCATAAACCCTGGAGAGGTATAGTAACGGGTTATGGGGCCTTGTACCTTATGGTTTGTCCTTGAGGAAAATCCAACTCTAAGTGTTGCACAAGTTGAAGGATGGCAGGAAGGCTTGATTCATGGTTAATAGATAGAGTATGCAGTTGGACACCTAAAAGTGAACCTAGGGTTCCTAGGCCTAAGAGGGGAAGTGGTATACCTAATGATCATGATGGGAATTAAGTTTATATAGTTTCGAGCATGGTACACCTCATGAATAAAGGAAGGTATGATCTTGATCCAGCATTGAGGAAAGAGGACAAGTATGACCTAGCATGGTTCAGTAAGTGATCTGTTTATGCCTTAATAGCTTTCTAGGGTTAAGTAGGCTCATGTGGATGTAAACCCTAGACCTAAGAGCTTTTGTGACCTTGCTGTCAAGAGATAGTTTTCCTCCCATCCTGGGAGAGAGACACCTTTGGTAGGGTGTATATCAGTTTTGGTTAGTTTAAGGTAACCCAAAGAGGTCTCTTAGGATCTTGAGAAGCTAAGTGAAAAGTACATGGTATGAGAATGAACCCGTAGGCCCATAGATATCCATCTCTAAGTGCATGCTGATGTGTTACCATGGAGGTAACCGGTATAAGGCTTGACCAAGGTAGGCAGGTTGCCATGATCCTGATGAAAGGATGAAAGTCAGCCCATGAATGCAGAAAGAGAGATGATGAAGGCTTGGGTAAGGTTCTAAGTAAACATGTACTATGATGGAGAATCCTAAGTCTATCCTAGGGTCAGGTAGGGATAAGACTGATGAAAGTAGGAGTTGCCTAATTCCCCAGTTGCACATGACCATAGGGTCGGGAGGTAACAGCTATCATTGTCTGAGGGCCATGGGTTAGGAGATTGATCACCTTCATAAACTCATGGGACCCAAAGGGCAGATGAGTAGGGCACTCTCTTGATGCATGAGGAAGAGGGATGACCCCAAAAAGAGCCAGTACCCTATAGAACTATAGGAGATGACCAAGGATAAACCTCAGTAGGTTCAAGACTAGTTTGATATCATGATGTCTGTGCTATAGAGACATATGTGGCACGTTGCAACTTAGATGTAAAGGTGTATTGGCAAGGTGGGATGTACCATCTCTACTCTTGGAACATGAAGAACTTTGTATTTGGACTGCATCCAAATGCTTATTTCCTTTTGTTATGGGAGTGAGAGATAGGACATTACGCATGCCATACACCAAGGATAAGAGATGTTTGGAACATTGCCACGAGAAATAGGGATAGACATGATAATCTACCCTGGTAAAGTGAATGATACATGGATGGTTTGCAAACACTAAGAGTATAAGGATATCATCTTGTGAGGATGTTTTATCATGAGCTATGTGGAATGGGCGAGTTAACCAAGGTTGAGTTTGATCACCATGAGGATGAGCTCAGAGTTTCTTAATGAAGACAAACTTAGGGTTTGAGATGAGGGATAAGTGGAATACATGGAGGTGTATGTCTTCAACATTTCCTAATACCTAAGGATTAGAAGTGGTAATGAATGCTCTGGTCGAGATACAGCTGCCTAATTTAGCTAGAGGCTAGAAGAGGTTGAGGTTGTTTGGCTAACCCTAAGTTTGGAAAGAAGATGTGTTTTGGCTAACACTTTAGTGTAATAAGATATGTTGAACAAGTTAATGGTCGTTTGGTTAGCCAGTTTAGTCCTTGACATAATAAAAGGATGGTGATAGAACCTCAGATACACTTCTTTGGATAGGAAGGTAATGAAACCCTTTTGAGAGTGGTTTCTGAGGTATCCAGCTTGAGGGATCATGACACACTGGAGATCATGATTTTAAGATCACCATATACCATGGTATTACTGATATGATAAGAAATAGTAGCACTTTGGATGTTTAAGATGAAGTTGCATGTGACTTGTGGCCATGCATGATAGAGGTAAAGGATGAATACCAGTAACCCAGTGTACCAATATAGAGGATAAAACAGTTCCCGAGTGGGAATGGGAGTTCACTACTATGGATGTTGTGGTATGTCTCCCCTAGACCAAGGAAGGTCAAGCTGTAATATGGGTTATGGCAGATCGCCTTACCTAGGTGACATGAGACAGGAAGAGTACTGTCAAGGGACAGATCGGGTTGAACTACCCATGAGAGAAATGGTTCAACTACACCATGATGCGAGCTCAAAAGTTCTTTAGTATGATCTAAAGGTTTACTTTCATGCAGTGGAAGTAGGTACATGAAGAACTCAATTTTAGTACCGCTTATCACCCCTAACTAATGACTAGTATGATCCAGACTAGAGGGTCTGATGAGAGCAAGTGTGTTTGTTCAGGGTGATACAAAGAGACAGTTCTTAAGATGTGATGTTAACCACCATAGCCTTTATCGGGATGTAAGAAGCTCTATAAGGAGGGTGTGTCGGTCACCACTTCATTATATGATGTTGGTAAAGGAGGCCTCGTGAAGGTCATAAAAGAACCACAGTGTGTGCAGATGAAGTCGCTTGATCATGTTGGCTGAGAGAGAGCCAAGGGTGACATGCGTCATGAGCTAATGCAAAGCAAACTGACATGCAGTTCACTATGGGAGAATGTGTGATGCGAAAATCCGACCCCTCTAAGCTACAGCTGATGAAGCTGAGTCCCCGATATATGGGTCCATTTGAGATGGATGGGTGGATATGATTGTGTTTAGCCTTGCCCCACAGGATAACATGATATGTAATGTGTTACATGAGTCTGATCTAGAGCACTATGTGAGGTACCCAAGCCATGTGTTGAGCCTTGAACCTATTTCAGCTTTTGAGAGGTTGAAATATCCTGAGTCACCTATGAGGGTACGATATACCAAGGTAAGAAAGAACTCAGATGGAAGAATATGAGATAATGAAGGTTCTTGGGAAACACCATGGAAAGGGTGAAGCCACATGGGAGCCATGATGGACATATGAAAGGCTTATCATGTTTGTTTGCTTGCTTGATCGAATTTTGAGGGCAAAATTCTTATAAGAGGGGAAGGATGTTACAACCCCAATTTTGGGTTTATTTGATGAGAAATGTAATTTCTCATATTAAAGATAAATGAGCAAATAATGAATGAATGCATGGATTTTGTTTAAAACAGCCTTGATGATTGCTTTGTGGGCTTTATTGGCTATTGGGCCCGAATGACAAGGAAATTCAATTAATTAATGAATAATTGAATATTTGAGAAAATGAAAAATGTGGAAACCTCTAGAAGGCAAATCCAAAGAGGATTTCGTGCCTCTTAGATTCCTTGGGTTCCAAGGAGTCCAAAGTTGCAAAGAAAAGACAATAAGAAAAGAAAATACCAATTAAGTATTTCCTTGTTAATAAAGAAACTGAAAACATTGACGAAATAGGGAAAATATGTGAAAAGAGGTGTTTTTGAGTTATCCTTAGTGGGATTTCTTATCCCAATGATTCCTAATAATAAAAGGAATACTAATGAGGAAAATAAAAGAGAAATAAAGGAAATCCTCAAGGAGAGATAATGCAAAGAAATATTTTAATAAGAACTCAATATGATAATGTGAAACAATGCATATTGATGCATTTAAAGATAATGAGTATTCCTTAAAAGGGAATTTCGAATTCTTAAAGTTCCTTGGGATCCAAGGAGTCCCAATGAAGAAAGAGGAAAGAGAAAATACCGAATTTGCAAAATAAAAGGATAATGTGATATATTGTTAAGGAATTTTATGATATTGCTAAAAAGAAAATAATTGCCATTAAAAGAAATTAGGATTTCGTTCCTATGGATTAAAAAGGAGATGAAAGAGGAATTTCACATTCCTAATATCCATATAATAGGGAATATTCAAAGGAAAGAGAGAGAGAGAAAGCTTATTTTCTTATGAAGGAATTACATTCCTATTAGGAAAGTGCTTTAATAAATCGTGGGTGAGCACCATGGGGCGTGGATACTCTCCCCTATAAGAGGGGTAGAGCCCTGGGCCGAAGCCAGGAGAGAGATCCCACATATCCCTTCTTCTTCCATCTTCTTCTTCATGTTTCTTCACGTCTAAAACCCTAGCGAGGGTGTAGACCTAACCTTGGAGCAACGAGGGTTGTTTTGGTGATCCGGTTGGAAGCTATAGGGTCCCACGACCACCTGGGAAGGATCGCGCATCACCGTCTCTCCATCTTCTTGGCGCAAACCCTACTGGAGGATTGCAGTGCGACCGCAGGTCGCAGGGCCTGTACTCTTGCACCCCGACCCTCCGGGCCACCAATCGGAGCTTGGGCAGGCGTGGAGGTGGACGTCGGAGATAGGGGGACCGTCGCCGAGGACCCTCGAGGTCCTGGGAGGACAAAGAGGCCGCGCCATGGGCGGCTAGGGCGGCCGCAGGTCGCATTGCTCAAGGTTGAAGACGGAAAAGGCTTTGGACAGAAACACCCTCCGTGGGCTGAAGAAATAGCCCACTTACGTGAGGGGCAAATTCGTAGTTCAATTCTAATTCTAAACCAAGACGCGACAATGTGCATGGGCCTGAACACGTGGCGGCCTCCCGTTGGCTGAAAGTAAGTGAATTTTGATAAATTCATAATAATTAATTGGTAGGTCAAATAAGAACATGTTATATATGAATTTTGATCCTCAGAACGAGGGGAATTCAATAAAAATATGTGTAGAAGCTAATTCCTATTGCAATGCGAAAAATAGTGTAAACTATCATCTTTAATGAATTGATGATTAAAGAAACCCTACTTTGATATAAATAAAGTGTTTAATAGGGTTAATGGATCATTAGAGTTGATATTAACTTGTTAAATGCAAAAAGGTACTTTAAGATCAAAAATGATGATCTTTGCACGTAATTAGGATAATTTAGATATTATGTGCATAGATATGCTTGCAATATGAAAAGTGCATAAAGCTATCATTTTTTAATGATTTAATTAATGAAAAACCCTTAGATTTGATGATAGATGGTTTTAATGATGATCAATGGATAATTTAAGCCTATTGTTCATAAAAGTGAAAATAAGATCTAAAAAGATAATCTTTTTATATAATTGGCTTAATTTAGGGTTTCATGCATGAATATGCATTAATGAGTTTGAAAATCCTAATTTAGGTGAATATGACTTTTAAATGTTTTAATTGTTCAAATCCATAAACCAGCAGGGATATGATGATCCTAAGTCAATTTGAGTCTAAAGACTACTAAATGAATAGTTTGAGCAATTAGGGTTTATATAAAAGGAAAAGAGTATTTTAGGGTTTGTTGACCTAAAAAGGGATGAAGTTTGTGAAATCAATCTAAGAAACCCTAATGAATATTAATGAAACCTTAATGCGGATTAGAAACCCTAGAAAGAGAATCCAAGTCGATAAAGTAAATTCTTGATGAAATGTGTAATAAATAGAGTACATATTCTTTTCATGAAATATGTGTTGATTGAATTACTTGCTTGGATTTGTTGATTGGATTGATTGTATATGCATGAATTAAATGTTGAATAATCTGCATGACTCATCAAATCAGGTATGTGGTTACGCTTATGAATATCCGATTTAGTTTTCCGGGGATTTTATCGATGTTTCCCTCGTGGCTTGAATTAAACTGTTGAATGTATTTAATTCATGCAAAGTGTAATGTGAATATGACTATCACATAATAGATACGCCTACTAGCTCAGATCCTAGTCCCCTCCGTAGCTTAATGAGTTGACCTAGTAAAAGGCTACCAATGGGGGTAGGCCCATCAGGTCATTGGATGACTTAGTAAATGGCTACCAATGGGGTAGGTTCATCAAGTCACATTGAGTTAGTGATTGGACTACCTATGGGTAGTGCCATGCGACTCAACCCTAGATATTGATCTACCTGTCAGGTAGGATCATGCAGGGTTTAGTAAGGATCTACCTAGAGAGAGGTAGTATCTCAGTCCGCTGCAGGGACAGCACGGAAATAGGGGATAGGAAAGGATTGAGTAGTATGGTTTAAAACGTAATCTGGGATGTTAAATGATAATTGGCTGATTACTTTGTTATTGTAGTTGCATGATTATTGTTTCCCCCACATACCAGCTTCTCGCTGACCGACGTTTTGTTTGTCGGCATTTTAGGTACAAATGAAAAGAACAAACAGTAAAGTGGCATATGTGGAATTAAATGAGAATTAACGTAGACAGGAGGATTAGTTAGATTAACATCTTCATGGATAGAAGTTTAGAAATCCCAGATTTTAAAAGGGAAACAAAGTTTTATTTTATACCAGTTTTCAGTTTAGTTGGTAAAATTTATTAATTGTTATTGATTATTTGTCGAACCTTTGATCCTGTTAATTGAATAACGGCTCTATCCTTCGGGTCTCCCTTAATTGGGGGTTACCGGGAGGTGGGGTCATTACAGTGGTCATTTGGGAGAGAGACTCCTCATCACAAGGGTCATAGACTATGTCCTGACAAGGTAGACCCAATTGTGAAGAGGATTTCTCCCCTGGTTTCCCCTTTCTCTTTGGTTTGGACAAGAGCTTCTTTGCTTGTTTCTTGGGTTAGGTTTATCCTTGGTGTCTTCTTCTTCTTCTTGAGGTGCTCTTGTGTCTGAGTGTGGATCTTTTGGTGAAGCTTCTTCAACCCTTGGATCATGCTCTTAGAGCTCTTGATCTTGGGGTTTGGAACCCGTGGTGATGATCATCTTAAGGTGAGTTATATAGCACTAAACCTATTCTATTATTGAACTTCTTTATAATTTTTATTATGGTCTTCTTCCTCTAAATTTCCCTCTCACCATTTTTGTGCTTAGTGGTAATTTCTAGATGTTTTTTGGTGGTGATCCCTTGCTTACTTTGTAAGAGATTCGAAACCCTATCCTTTTGTACCCATTTTGTTATATGATGTGTTATGAAGTTTTTCTCCATGTATTTCTATTTACCTTGCCCTCATTCATGGTATTTGTACACCTAGAGGTTGGAGGGATGTTAGGTTCACTTTTGGTTATCTTGATCTTGGTTTTTGCTTCCTTTGATAAGGTTTTTACTTGGTAGTTTCTTAAGCCATGACTTAGGGTCTTGATGACCATTTGTATGTGACATTTTCTTCATGACAACCATAGTTACACCCTTGGTTTCACAAACTAGATGGTACATATTGGGAGGTCGCGACACTCCCCTCTAAATGGTCATGACCCTGATAGCTTTTGGGTTGAGATGATCCTTTGAGGTTGAGTTTGACCTAGTGAATGTTAGGTTGAGACCCTTAGTGGGTGGTGTCTGAGTTACCCTTGGTGTTGGGGCTTTGTTTCTATTTTACTTGAGCTAAGTCTCACACTATAGAGTAGGGTCACGACCATAATGGCCTTGGACTACAACATGGGTGGCAGTTGATGTCTTGGGTCATGACATAGGCTGCGGTCAAGACACCTTCTTGTGGAGATGCTTTGGTGAAACCCTAACCCTAAGTGTCACGGGCGTGACACGGTCTAGATGATGAAGGTCGCGACATGGACCATAGTAGGTGTTCGTGACGTATGTGGTTATGTGGTCAACATAGGCTAATGGTAGGTGGATGAGAAACACATGTAAACACCTAATGATAACCATATATGTATGATACATAAGCCATATACAATGCTATTTAGAATGTTATCTAATCAACTCTAATGATGATTCCTGATCCTTATACATTTGAAGATGGTGGAGGGTGATGGTTCTAGGGTTGATGGTTGGACCTAGTCTTGCAAACCCTAATCGGTTAAAAAAGAAAATGCTAATCCTAATAATAATGAACGATGTTGTTACTTTTTTCTCTAACACCGAATGGTTATGATGTCATATGTTACCTCTCCTGCTTATAAACTTATAACCATGCATATGTTATGACTTTATAATAGTAGCTCGTGTATGCTATGGTGATGAGACATGATATAATTTGAATGAGCCAGGGGAGGCATGTTGAGGAACTTGTGATATAGAAAAGCTGAGCTTAGGGATTGACATCCCATAGCATGTGATTATGGAATCGATGATATGATAAATGGCAATAATACATGCATCGTGTGGTGATAGTGAGACAAGTTCACACTCTATATGTTTATATCTACTGGAAGAGTACTATGCCCTTATCTTTGTAGAATTTGTTATGATTTTTATGTTGTAACTTGATTGATGCTAAAATACACTTAATTGACTTAACTAATCAAGTATAACTCAATCATGTAGTTTTACCTTGTGCTATAGATCCATCTCAGTGTCAGCACTTGCTAGATAATAAAATGGGTTTTCACTTAGAGGAAGCTTCAAGTCATATATTATTGAGTATATGCATTCATAGGATTGCCTATGGGCCATACCCTGGTAGGATTACGACTGTGGGTCGTAGATCAGTGACATGTTGCTTATGAGATTTTATAGGATTGGTTGCGGGCCATACCCTGGTAGGAGTACGGTTGTGGGCTATAGCTTAGTTTCACTAGCGTCGTGACCTTACCAAGGTGGGCCAGGACTTTCACTGTTGACTATATGTCATAGGTTGCAGTTGATTGGTATGTCTCTGATATGTACTTGTGTGTTGACCACGAGGTATGGTGAGGTCATGGATTTTGACTCTTCCATAGACCTTGTATGGCACCAATTTCGACTCAGTAGTAGTCAGTTGGATTTGAGTGGTACGACTCAAATCCTCATGGCTTAAAGAAATACGTAATCAGCCATGTAGTATTCTTTCTTAGGATCAAATATGAAAATATTAGATGAGGCCTTGCTTGCTTTTGTATAGTTTAATTGGTAATGAATATATATGTTCTTCATATTTTTTTTATGATGATAAGATGTTTCATAATCTAATTGCAATTGCTTATTCTGTTAGTAATGATTACCTACTTATCATAGTTGTAGCCTTAATGTTGTTCTTTAATCATATTATCTGTGCTAATAATACTATTGGTGGAGAGTTGAGATTTGGAATTTCACCCATGGTATTTCCACATCTTTTTAGGTGGACGTGCATGAGGAGGTAGAGATCATGTAGCAGATGTTGAGAAGCAACAAGAAGGATAGTAGCCGACAATGTTGAAAGTGTTGTTGGTGGTCTTTTTTGTTGTTACAGTCCTAGAGTCATCCCTGTACACTCGAGTCTTTGGGATAATTTTTGGGTGTGTTTTATAGACGTGCTTCAATATATGGTTTGACTTGTTTGTCCTTTTTATGTACGAATATGGTGGATATGCCTATATATGTTTGGGATAGGTTTTCTTGTAATAGGCCAATGGCATACATGCTAAGTATATTTAGTCACTTGAAAGGACTCATATATAAAGATTTTTTCTATTTGGAAGCTTAATGAAAATGGTTTTAATTTTTAGTATTATCTGGTGATCTGTTAGTTTAAGTTTGTTTCCACTGTTAGTTTTGAGTTATCTTATGGTTTGTGGCATGGGGCGTCGCAAACGCTAAATAGGGTGGATCCAAATAGGTCCAAGAAGTCAACTAAGGAGTACGTGGCAATGACCAATTGAACAAGTGCCAAATGACGATATTTGTTTAATGAGGAATTTGTGCACATACATTATGCAATCTAGATGTAATGAAAAATAAAAATATTCAAAAGCTTTAACGACAAGTGTATAAATCTAAGATAATAACCACAAGTAAATCAAAGGAAAATAGACCAATCTTTTATGTATAAAACTCTCATAATATATGAGGAAAAAACCACAGGCCATCTATGACAAATCCACTATAAGAAGTACATATACAATTTTTGTCTCTTGAATTTTTAACCTTAATCCGAAATAATATATCAAAAAAGAGAAATAAGAAGATACCACATTGTAGGGAGATATCTTTATATTCTACCATCCCAAAACTTTCTAGGAAGATGCCTTCTTTCGCAAAATGCACATTGGTAGATGGTCCAAAGAAGACACTTCGAGGCCTAGTCACTCCTTTCCCACTTTCTTCCTTTTTCCTTTCTTTTTCTTCATCCTTCTTTTTCTCTTTTCCCGTTATTAAGACAATGCCTTTCTCTTTTGTCTTGGTTGCTACAAAAGTCAATTGGCGATTACCCTTTTGTCTTTGTTGGTTGCTCCTTGACAGCTGCTTGGCTGTGCATTTATATCCCATGGCCAGCAACAAAAAGGCAAAGACAACATGAACTAGGACTTCATCATCCATGATATTTTATTTTTTTGAGAGAATGGGATTGGGTGGATCCATAGTTGTATC
The DNA here is from genome assembly GCA_963693085.1 of Alisma plantago-aquatica. NCBI lineage: Eukaryota > Viridiplantae > Streptophyta > Magnoliopsida > Alismatales > Alismataceae > Alisma > Alisma plantago-aquatica. The sequence continues at coordinate 667,223,334 of OY856412.1, read as the reverse complement.
TCTACCTACCAATTCTCTACTTTGATGATTGTATCAACTTTCGTTACTTCACTAGATCAAACATTCTTAGGAAGGGGAACCCTCTCTCTTTCTCTCTTTACTGCCATGTTCATTCCAGTGTGCAAGGTTAAATTGGATATGGATAACCACATTGTCAATAGAGTCATTAACAAGGATATTCTAGAAGAAAACATCATTCAATTTGTAGATGACACTATTATTTTCCTCAAACCTGATGACAAAATTGCCATCAACTTCATACATATATTGGACATATTATCTGAAATCTATGGATTGAAGATTAACTTTCATAAATCCACCATTGTTGGCACTAAAGTCATTCATATATATCTATTTAGATACCGACATCTTTTGGGATGACACATTGAAATTTCTCGTATAAAATATCTTGGTCTACCTTTATCTCCCCTTAAGCTTCCATCATTAGCTTGGGACCCCACAATGTCAAAACTATCAATATTCTCAGTTAGTGGAATGATAACTTCATTACATTACCCTTCTATACCCCTACCACATGAGTTGTGTCCCGCTACAACATAGTATCATTTCATAGATCAACAAATTAAAATCTTGCCTTCTATGGGGAGAATCTGGCTCAAATCACTTGATACATCTTAGTTGTTGGGGCTCCACCTGTCGTCCTTAGTGATGGACGGTTGGGGCATTACGGGCCTTAGGTTGCATTCCCTATGTTCATTTTTTAGAGTCATTTCTTCCCTTTGTGATAAAAAAGCAACTTTTTGATCCGTTTTGGTTAACCAAAGTTACTAATCAAAACATAAGCCTTCATATTTCTTCAAAGTCTCCCATAACTCTCCTATTTGGCTCTATCTCCAATCATCTAACTTTCTTGTCTCAAACTCCATCACTTTTCGTACTAGTGCTTTTAGTAATTATCTACCTTTGGTGAGACCTTGATATCTAGGGGTCTTCTGGCTAATCTTCTTCTCCAACTTCCCATTTCTTAAAATCTTAGATCCACTCACATCCACAAGGGTCTTTGATTAATTCCTCACGTGATCTAGACCCACAAAATCAAACATCATATCTATGAAGCTTGTCTCAACTCTAGCGAGAAAGTGTATATTATTGATGAGGTTCACAAACTTCAATACCCTTAGTTATTTGGAAGCGGTTCCCTTCCTTTTTTTCTTACACCATGGCTTTGAAAAATTAGTTGTCCTACATCGATTCACCGATTAATGTGCCTTTTGGCTAACAAAAAGACTCATCTTTGGTTCACACTAGAAAATTAGATATTTTTATGGACATCATAGATGTTTATTCTCTTCAACAGCGATGAGACTTGTCATATCTTTTTTATTGTCATTTCACATACCAACCGTGGGATTTCTTCTTTGTTAAACGTGCACCCTTTCCGACGAGATGACATCTTCAATTCTCTTCAGTTTGTTTCAACGGATCCATCATTTTTTGTCTATAATTTTAAGTCGGATATGCTAAGGATAGTTATTCTGTGGTCTATCTGAAGAGAGAGAACTAAAGGATTCTTTATTAATAATAATGATTGGTTTTCTCAAATTGTTTAGCATATTATAAAATTTCTTATCTTTGATTTTATTCATGCAAATGATTTTATTAGGGGTTCTGACGCCGGCTAGGCGACGCCGGCCAAGACAACGGCATCGTCCCTTTTGAGTATCTCCTGGATGCATTCTATGACATGTGAAGTCATGGTAGTCTTTACCTACTGCATCTTTGGTCATCTTTTACTGCTTGTAAGCTTACTTTATTTTCTGTTCCTGGGTCTAAGGGAACCAACCCCCCCCCCCCCTCCAAAAAAAAAACCAAATTTAATTGATTACGTGTACTTCTGGTTCCTTGTTCTGTATTGGCAGTTGGTGGTGAGTTACTTTCTGTCTAGCGTAACAATTATAGAAAACAAAAACACACGTACATACATGACTCAAAGTGAGCATTCAAATTAATTAACCCAAGAGATAAGTACTCTTCAAACATCTCACTTCTCTGGACAATTAAGCTTCACCTCAACCGAAACCTCAGTGGGGAGTAGGGGTATAAACGGCGCATATACGGTGCGGGACTAGTCATACCTATATTTATATTCTATTTAATTTAGCAGGTCTGGTTCCGATGCTAAACTCACAATATAAAAATCTAAATCCATATCATATTTGTATCTGTAATAATAGCGGTTATGCGATGTGGGTATGCGGGTAAGTGATTCTCTGTGTAATATCATATTGTTTAGGTAAGAAAATTTATAAATATATTCTATATATTATAATACAATGAGATATTGCTACCATGTAGGATGTTAACACGACAAAGTTATATTAAATTTGATAATACTTTGTATATTCAAGATTAGTTGAGTTAATTGTTTAAATATATGTAGTCATTGTCATAGTGTTTTAATTATGTAGCATATAATGCTACTATTTGTTTTTAATTCTACATATATTCCTCGTGATTGTAACTAGAATGATTAATTTTCAACTAGATGAGTAGTTTCAACCTTATTATAATTATACTTATTATAATTACAGTATGATATAATCTCAAGTATTATATTAATTGGACTAATAAAGTATGATATGAATAACATATTATTTATATAATTATTTATGTATAGAGGGTACGCTAGTCTAGTGGGCTTGGATCCAAGCATACTTATTAGTGGACCCATATATATGTGGGTCTAAGAATATGCAGATCCGCACGCATGCGGGTACAAAATTTTAGACTCGTGATGAGTTTTTAATGGGATTTGCTAGTCCGCGGTCTACCCGTACCATTAACAGACCTGATGGGGAGCTGGATCTAACCAATTACAACACTGATGATATGACAGAGCAAAAGAATATACGCATACTTTCCTGTCATCACTCACGCTAGAAGGATTCCCAGTGCCCGAGGCGCTTATTTGTACCTAGCGGCGATGCTCCTGGTGGTGTTGTTATGGCACGGTCCTGAAGATGGCGGATAGTGAACGGCCGTGGCGGCTATCCTGGATTTGATCTGTCCACGCTTCGGCACCAGCAGGGTTCCCTGACCCGAGGCTCGACGTGTGTTGAAGAAGCCAGCAGCAGCAGCTAGGGCAGAAGAGGTGGCCTTTTGACCCATGGGAAGCGAGACAGAAAAGGCAGAGTTGGAAGGATTGAACGATGGGGAACACGTAAGCAGGAGTCCGGGGGTTTGTTTCTGCGGAGTTTGGTGTTTTGCTCAAATCTGCCCTCACTATCTCTATTTATAGGATGATCGTCAAGTGAGCTCCCTTTCTTTCTGGTCAGCTTACTATGACATCTTCAGGTTCCACAACAAAGAAGACATGCCAGCTAGACTAGCTAGAACTGCATGCCGGAAAGATTCTTCATAGACGCTGACAGAGAAGTGCTTCAAGACAATAATGAATTTCACCAATTAAAATAGAATTTGGCGTATGCTATTACTGTTTTGTGTCACCAGGTTAATTTGGTTTCTTATCATCCTTTTTCCATGGTGATTCAGTGCTGCACGTTGTGCAGCCTCAAGAAATCGAATTTTTTTTAGATCTAGTATTGGTTGATCCTGTCTGGTTGTTGGGGATGCGCGACGATGCAGTCGTGACGGCCGGTCAAGATCCCCAAAGACCAAAGTCCTCGCTAGGCTCAGCACTAGTCAGCAGTCAAGTGGACGTAACGGGTAATGATCAACTTTTATTTTATTAGTTAAAAATTGGGACATGTACATGTTTCTTAATAAGCCATTCGTATTAAATGAGCCAAGGAGGTAAGGTGCATGCATATGCATTCAGTTATATGGGGAAAGTACCAAAGGTGCCACACATGCAAGCTAGTAAAAAAGAGCAAGTTAGCAAGGCCAAAGTTAGGGATGACCAAAATAAAACAAAATGTCAAACCATTGCCAATCAACCCAATGGTTAAAGTTGGAACTTGGAAGTATGTGGAGGACGGGCTCCACATTGTACAAATTACTTGGAGCGAGAGAAAACTTAAAGCAAAAAAAAACCGAAATAGTACACTTTCGCAAAATTTTTTACCTAAATAGTACTTTTTCCAACTTATTTTCCAAACTAGCACACTTTCAGCCAAAAACATCATATTATTTGACGTTTTTCTGATACCGGGACATAAAACGTCATAATAGTTAGTACTTTACTGAAAAACGTTACATTGTTTAACATTTTTCTGATACCGAGACATAAAACGTCAGTTGACGCTTTATTAAAAAAAAAACAGTTTCCTTAAAAAGCCACATTATATGGCGTCTTCTGCTCAGCTTTTTTTTCTTTCTCTACAGCTACTTTTCGCACTTCGCACTTCGCCTACAGAGGAGCACGATTATGCTGTCTTTTTGGAACACGATTCCATCAATGGCCGTGGCCCGGGATCGGTCCAGATCGCTTGATCCCACCCATGAAGCCGCTGCCCCGGCCGGTGGTGAATGCATGACCCGCTCCGGGACTGGGTCCCTTGCGCTTGCTTTCTCCGAGAACCGGCGCGGAAACCGCCACCGCAGCCTTGAGTCCATGCCCGGGGTTTGGGCCCTTGCGCTTCATTTCGGCGAATGTTAGCTTCCGAGCTTGCCGGCCACCGGAGAGATGTAGCTAAGACACTCTTATTTATAACAGTGGCTGATTACATCGTTTAGGCCAATGGCTCACAACTTCCCTGCCAGCTGGCACTTGAACACCTCATTAATATTAGGTCCGTACGTAACAGCGAACCGAAGATCGGAGCTGGATGGTGGGCTCACCTGCAGCTTCGAGTGGAAGATGGCTTCGAGGAAGTTGCCATTTCTGCGCCCTACCCCGTGGTTACCACTCGGACCTGTAGAGTGCTGTATCCTGCTGTGGCTGCTCATGGTCATGGAGCTCTCGCTGCTGCCGTCGGCGGCATTTGCAGACGGGGGAGAAAGAAGAAGTGCGAAAAGAAGTAGCGCTAGAGAAGAAAAAAAAAAGCTGAGCACAAAACGGCCATATAATGTGGCGTTTTACAAAAAGGTCCAATAATGTGATGTTTTTCTAGTAAAGCGCCAACTATTATGCGTTTTATGTTCCGGTATCAGAAAAACGCCAAACAATGTGACGTTCAGTAAAACGCCAACTATTATGGCGTTTTATGTCCTTGGCGATTTTGGCTGAAAGTGTGCTAGTTCTCCAAACTTAAACATATATGTCTAAATAGGAAAGCAGAGTCTCGGCTTCACAATAGCATATCAGGTTCATGGTGGCTCATTGTGAAAAGTCAACCAGCTCAGGGGGTTCTCCGTCACTTGGGGGACTAAATCATTTTGGCATTCTAACAAAAATTCATGACACAAAACAAGGTTGAATCATTAATGTTATGGTAAATATTGAAGGCTCAAGGAGCAACCTTCCTTTGAGGACTGAACTCGCATCACATAAAAGGTTACAATAAAAGCCACAAATTGAGTGAATTGCAAAGTGATTATAGAATACTTTTCTTTTTTGTTTGTATTCTATAAGGCATGTATACCTCTAGGAGTGTACTTTCCTATAAACATTATCATTGTCTACATGGGACATATTATATGGGGCCTGCTCCACCCTATCGTGAAATTATCTACCCCTTATCTAGCATAAATATATAACCATAAATACCTCCTTGTTGTGAATTGCCTTTATGTTTATTTGTCTAATTCCTCATGTACCCTTATTAAGAACAACCCTACCTTGCTATAATTTAGAAGGTACTTTACTTTTCTACAATGTCATTTATTTTTTCCAATTAATGTAATATATTTTATAAGAAAAAGGTATATACACATTTTCTAGTTTAAAATATTATTAAATTGTTCAAGATTAAAAATTATAATTGCAACTACAAATTTTATATACCGAGCCACACAACATGTAAGACCCATAACCTGTGTTTTGGGATAGCCTTGTTTATTTTGCTTGATTAGATGCTTAGAACCTTGCCCTAATCCCTTGAGATGCTTTTAGATCTTGTGGAGAGCTTAAGTCTCTAGTTTGAGCTTGTTTGGATGATGTTTGTGGCTTATGTGCTTGTTTTGGGACAAATTATTATTTACCCATTTGTGAGGGTTATCATGCAATTAACCATCTCTAGAGTATCCCTTCTCTTTCTTGGGATCTTGAGAGAGAGAGAGTGGTGCCTTGGGACGCCTTGGTTGAACCTTGGGTGAGTGGTGGCATAATTAGTGGTGATTAGGGTTTCTACAGTTTTGAGTGTCTCGACCTTAAGTACATTGGTGGTTGTAGTGACCTTTGTCTCGACCGAGACACTTCTCTAGGACATGTTTGGTTTTGACCTAGTGTGTGTGGTTGAGGTCGAGACATTTTGTCTTTTAGTATCTCGACCTAGTAGGTGTGGTGAGTTTTGTCTCGACTAAGAGAAGTTGTTTTGCTTGGTTTCAACCTCCCTTGAGGTATTGCGACTGAAACCATGTGATTGGGACCCAAGTGGTCGAGACCCAACATTGGTTGTATCACCATCTCGTGTATGTATATTTTAAGTGGTTGCATGTTAGTTTCTTGAGTGTACAAGTGTCACTTTGTTGCCTTTAGGTGTTGACACATCATCTACACCCTACTTCCCTCCTTCTTTAGTTATATAATCCCTTCCTATTTCATGCAAGTGATCTTTTTTCGACCATCCTCCTTCTCCTTTCTGTTTTGCTCGTTCTTGAGGCTTAGTGGAGCAAAGGAGGTGTTGTTCTTGGTGCATTGGAGGTGGTTCAACCTTGCATGTGGTGCTTGTGGGGATTCTTGCTCATCTTATGCCTTGATAAGTGTATGCCTTTCTTTTATAATGTTTTCCTTTGGATGTTCTGCCCCATCTTCTTCCCTTTTCTTGACCATAGACCATATTTTAACATGGTGGTCGGTCTTGAGAGTAAACTTGTAATGACCCGTTTTCAAATTAGTCATCTGATTAGGGTTTACTTGGATAATTGTATGCTTAACTAAGTTAATCATGGTTTAAAGCTTGATTAATGATGGTAGTTAAGTTTTGATGTGTTAAATATAATGAGAAGTTTTAATCATACTTTGATCCACCTAATTAGGGTTAACATTTCAGAAACCCTAATTGGCCCAAATTAGGGTTTTGATGATATATGAATACAGAATTTGATAAATATAGTGTCTCACTAAATGATTTTTAGTATTTTATGTGTGACTCTGATTTATACCAAATTTGTATATGATTTTCATGTATAAAATTTGAATAATATTGGAAAATATCAGAATTTTTGAAGAATGTTCTGACCTGTTTATCGGTCGAGTTTCAAACTCAACCGATCACATTTCCAGATTTATATAGCAGTGTGGTAATTGAATTTTATCTTTTTATTGGTATATCCAATTGATCTCAAATTTTAACTGTACTTGAGAAACTCAATTATAGACACCCTGTTAAATTGGAATAATTTTTGGATGACTTTTGATCTCTGAAGAGAGGGTGTCGGTCGAGTTCTGTGCAGGACAAACTCGACCGACCATGCTACTGACTGCAGTATAGCAATGTAGTATTTTATTTTTTATAATTTATAGGATTATCCAATTGAGCTAAAATTTTAATTTAAGTTTTGCTACTCAGTTTCCAACAACATATTAAATTTTCATAATTTTTGGAAGAAGTTTTGTATCACAACAGACCTCGATCGGTCGAGTTCTGAGGGAGACAAACTCGACCGACCAGATTTTTCTGGAAAATAAAAAAGACTGAAAAATGTTTATAATTAATTATTCCAAGCACCTTAATGAGTATATAGGACTGTATTACGACCCACGAACCTCTCATTTCCGTCCCACACTTCCGAGCTTCGTAATTCTTGAGAGAGGAGGAGATTTTAGGGTTTGGAGAATCTGAAGTGGAAATTTTAGATTTCTGGGTTTTCTCTTTCCAAGGTTGGTAAATTCTGTATAGATTATAAATCTTTACTAGGTTTATTTGCTTCTATTCTCTCCTATGTATATAACTCGTCACTCCCCTGATTTGGATCAAAAGAATCCAAATTGATCTCTTCTTTCATTCTTTCTTCTTCTAGGTTCTTGAGTGAAGAGGAGCAGGAAGATTCTGTTTTCTTGAAGCAAGGATTTGATTCAAGAATTAGCAGTAGTAGCTGGGCTATGAATTTTAGGTGTTTCACACCTGAGGTGAGTGTTTTTCTCCCTCCTAAGCTTTGTATCCATGTTGAAATCCTAATTCAATGCGGCTAAAACAATCAGAAACCTTGTTTATATATGTATGTGATTGGATTTGATTTGGGAAAGATATTGGGGAATCCAATTTTACTGATTTTGATTATTTCTCGTTGATTGAAACTTGACTAGTTCATGTTATATTGGTTGAAAATGCATGGGTATTCTTATGGGTAGATGGATATGGTATTTCATGGGAAATTTTCCTAAAAATCATCCCAATGGGCGATATGCTTGGAATTGAATTGACATGTATAAATTCATATCTGAATTGTGCTAGATTGTATCATACAAGTGTATTGTTGAATGTTAATGGATTTGAATGACCACATATCCTGATTAGGATTTGTGTTGAGGAAGTGAATCAAATGAGTCAATTAATCAATGTATACTTATGATTGATGAATGAAACGTGTGAAAATGGAAACTAAGGTTTCCATGTTTATGAATAATCCTAATGAACCCTTGAGACATGATTGGATTACTGAATGATATGATTATTATGATATGTTGAACTAAGGAATGACTTCTTGAAAACCCTAAAAGTTTATTACTAAGACAATTATGAGTGATAAACCTAGGACTTGTATATGATGTTTGAAATGTGATCAAATGTTGAAGTTGAAAATATTAATACTTCAATTGAATATGATGAGTCTTACGAATATCACCTAAGTCCAATGTAATTGTTTTAATATAATAAAGAATGATCATTGTTGATTATGGAAATGACATTAGTAGTTAACATTAAGGTACACTTATCTAAATATAAGAGATAATATGAACATGATGTACGTAATGGTGATTGCAAGATAAAGATGAAACTAATGAAGATAGTATGATGAAGTATTTTATCTTTTGTTTTAATTACATGTGGCTTAACCAAAATTAAATGAAATATAATAAGAACTATATTTTAGTAAATGTTATGTAGAAGAGAAGCATTGTATGTAAAGTGAATCAAGAAAGATTGGTCTAGATAATGTAATGAACATGAAATGAAAGAAGTTGAGACTACTAAGTATAAAATGATGGAAAAAGATAGGAATTAGTAGATGATTCTAAGAATGTAACTCTTACCCTAAAATGATGAGTTTGATGATGCTAGTGAAGGATAATATCAAATGGGGAATTAAGAGATGCACATAACTGTAATTGAATTCAACTAAAAGATGAAAGTCAAGTATTTGAATTGATTTATAAGAATGTGTTCTCGAATTGTGAATTGTACTTTGAGAATAGACTAATAGTACAGACTTCAATTGATAGTGAACATGTGATGGCTAGTAACCCCATATGAAGAATGTGAAATAAAAGAAGAAGAGAACTAAGTTTGGTATGCATGTATATGCATGAAATTTATTGGCATCTATTCGGATTGGACGGAACATGCATATGTTGTATGATAAATCTATTCTGGGTATGAGGAATGATACATGATATCTATATGCTTTTACTGTTGCTAGTTTTAATGCCTCTGCTAATATTTGTTCAGAACTGTGATATACAATGAGCTGATAAGATTTATGTTGAAATGGAATTTAATATGCACTCCTTATATTGAGAAACCCTGATAAGGGTAAATGTTGCATAATGAGATTATGTCTAGGGCTGAAGGCCCAGTGATGATGATAAAACCCTGACGGGGTAAATGATGGACAATAAGATTATGTCTTGGGTTGAAGGCCTACTATTGATGATTGCTATGAATTGATGTAGAAGATAGAAATAATCATATTTGTTGCAATCTATAGACTTATTGTGCTTCTTGCTTTGATCATTGCCCTTATTGATAAACTTAATCTGTTTCATGTTATTATAGTCACGTGAGAATACACAGATATGATGTATCATGTTTTGAATTCTTCTAAGATGATTGAAAGAGATTAATAACAAGTGAAATGATTGAACATCTAGTTAGGTGCCCTGAACACCGTGAGTTTCCCCCGAGGACCACACTGGGGAAACAAAATGGATCTCCTTGTAGTAATCGATGAATTATGAGAAGGATTTCCGGAGTGTGGATCGAGACCTTAAAGGTTAGACCACCAGGATTTAGGAGTGAGTCATCTGGAGTGGCTCTGGCCCTAAATCCTTGTTGTGAAAGTCTATGTCCAGATGAAATAGACTCTGTTGAAATGAAATATGTGAAATGAAAAATATGTGAAATACTATGATATGTTATATACTATTTTGCTGGTTCCTATCTCGTGTATCCGAGATGAGGACGTGAGCCTCTTTAGGAAACCCTGAGGTGGCCAGGGTTTGTTGTTGATATCTTAGGGTGGCCGGCTAAACCCTAAGATAGTGACGGTGAGTCGTTGACACGAGAATCAGGCGTGGTGACTTCTACTTGGTGAGGTACAAGCCAAGTAGTTTCAGGGCAAATGAATAAAAGATGATAAGCCGTGTAGAACATGATATGAATGGTTGTTACATTCTTTGTACTGATACTTGATGATTTGTTATTGTTGATTATGCTTCTTGTTGAGGAAAGTAATCATGTTGATATGGATATTCTCTATTTCATATTATGATATGTCATGCTGACAAGTTATAAATGATGGGATTCATATCCATTCTGATTATGAGTTGGATAGCTTACTATTTGATAGTATTGTTTGGTAGATATGTTTTATGTGTACTTCATCTTCAGGACTACATGATGTGTTCCTGGTCCGGCTGGTGGAGTGTCACAAAGATAATGTTATTGTTATGTATTGGTTCAAAATGCTTAGAACTTGACTTATTACTCATGTAGTAAGATTCTTAATCTGAATTAGAAGTATCTGTTGATTTGTTCATGTCCTGCTGGTGGAGTGTCACAAAGATAATGTTATTGTTATATATTGGTTCAAAATGCTTAGAACTTGACTTATTACTCATGTAGTAAGATTCTTAATCTAAATTAGAAGTATCTATTGATTTGTTCATGTCCGACTGGTGGAGTGTCACAAAGATAATGTTATTGGTATGTATTGATTCAAAAATGCTTAGAACTTATCTTATTTCACATGCAGTAGGGCTCTTAATGTGAACTGAGAAGTATCTGCTAATTTGTTCATAGACATGCTTTAACAGATGTTTCAAAGTTATAATTGGTTTAAGTGATTAATTTATCTGTTGGATTAGATTACCATTGTAAGATAGATATGACTCATGATAGAACTATCTGCTAGACTTTTCAATATCAACATGTTTTTGTTAAGTTTATTATACTTAATCTGATGCTGATGCATGTACCTAGCTTGAGTGGGAGGTATCCACTCACTGGGGCTCTATATGAGTCTCATGAGGTTGCTTCAAATGTTTTTAGGTATAATGCTATCCAGCAGAGAGGTCGTGATAAAGAAGATATAAGTAGTATAATCTAGATAGATTAGAATGTCCCTGTACTCTCTCTTTCCCGGGATGGTTTGTAGATTAAGTTGTTCATCAATGTACATGTATCTGATGTAAACTGAACCGCATATGAGAACAAGATTTGATTCTAGATTTAATGGAGTTGAATATGATTTGTGATATCTGAATGTGATGTCCTTGATGTGACATTGATTTATGAGTTTGTGAACAAAGCAAAAGGAAAAATTTATCTGTGTTTTTCATATATTGTTTAATCGCCTTTGTCGAGAATTCGTTGTTTTATTTCATAATCTGAGTTTAGGTTTGGGATTATCTCTAATGGTTGGTATTTATGTTGATCAAAAGAGTGGGTGCCGACAAAACTCCTCATAAAAAGGGTCATAGGCCATGTTTTGACAAGGTGACACCCAAGTGAGAGGAAGTTTCTTCTCTCTTTTCTCCCTTCTATCTTTAATTCGGCCTAAGACTCTTTTTCCCTCTTTTTTTTAGCAATCTTTGAACTTGACATCTTCTTCTTCTTGAGGTGTTCTTGTGGCTGAAAGTGGAGCCTTTGGTGGAGTTTCATCATCCTTGGTATTCGTGTGTTTGGAGCCAGTGATCCTTAGAGTTGATCTTCCTTAAGGTGAGTGATATAACTATCTACCCTCTTTATTATTGCACTTCTCTTACTTGCATGTTGTTGTTTATATCTCTAAAATGTTTCTCTAATATGCCTATAGATGATATTATAATTTAGAGCTTGTTTGATGGTGGCTATCATGCTTAATTTTGCTTAGAATCTGAATCCTTACTTCTTATTCCCGATTTGTTGTGTTGGTTGAGGTGGTTTCGAGACATGCACAATGTTTTCCTAGTTTCATTGCCATGCTTTGGTTTGGATTTTTTGTTTTCTTGAGGTTTTGAGCTGGTTTTATTGAGGTTGAAGCTTGGCCTCCTTCCACATAGTTGGTTTTGATGGTTCATGTGGATTTTTGGGTTTTAAGGTTTTGGTACCCTCTTTGCATGGAGTTGTTCTACCATGCTAATGATGATCTTCGTAGGTGTTAACCTTCTATTTTGGATGAGGTTTGCCTCCGTTTTAGTGTTGGCTAAATGTCGATTAGGGTGGATGACCTTGGTGGTCATGACCTATGCTTTGGTCTTGTTTTGGTTGTGACCTAGGGTATTATTTTGTTGCGATCGAGATACATGTCTATGTGTTGGTCGTGACCCTTGTTTTTTCAGTCGAGGTGTTCCTAGTTTAGGGTTGAGCCATGTACTTGTGCTTGAGGTCGGGACATGTTCCTTATTTAGGGTCAAAACCCTAATTTAAGAGGTTGTCGAGACACCTAGATGAGTGGGTGGTCATGGCCCACATGGATGGTGGTCACGACATGTATATGGTAGGTGGTTGAGACACATTCATGAGTACTTGATTATACGAGTGGGCATGAATGGACAAGTAATGAATTATATATAATGTTGTTTGATAGTTGTTTAATTAACCCTAATAATGTTCCTTAACCCTAATGTGCTCCTAGAAAGTGGGAGGTTGTGTACCTAGGGTTGGCGATTGAGTGTGGCCATAAAACACTAATTGGATTGAGTGTGGCCATAAAACCGGAGTTCTAACCCAAGATTTTGGGCCATGTGATGTGTTTTCTTATCTCTCTTGGAGTGATTATCATATTGTAATGTTTCCTCTCTCTTGTTTATGAACCCTAACCTTGCACATGAAATAAATGACATGGCTTTTGTATGCTATAGTAATGATTATATAATACAAGGTAATGACTATAAGGCTTGATGAGACATGATGAGATCATATTGATGTGATGGGTCCTATGAACTGGTGAAGGCTTGTTGCCTATTTTGAGGTGGTATTATCTAGTGATATGATTTAGGGATTGATATCTCACAGTGATGTGATATTGGTGATGCCTTATGAATGGCAGTGTTATAAACATCATGTGGTGATTATATGGCTAGTTCCCACCTTATATGTTTTATATCTTTTGGAGTTGTATTATTTCCCTTATCCTTGTATAACTTGTTTTGGATTTGTATGTTGGAACTTGATTGATGCTAAAAAGACACCCAATTGGCATAATTAATCAAGTGAAATTCTAATCATGTCAGTGCCCTGTTCCATAGATCCTTTCTAGTATCAGCTTTAATTATTGGATTGGTGAAAAGAGTATAACTCGGAAGGCATATTTTTTGATATACGGGGGTGCAAGTCGAGTATCTCCTTGCATCCACAATTATAGGTTGTATGAGATAGCAATGCATGATTCGATCTCTTTGTAACATGGATGGCCTTGCGAGAGCCACTCCTCCTTTTGGAAATGACCATGTGTGATCATGTTCCTAGAGCACCGTTACCTGTACCAAGGTGAGATAGGTGTTTATATATGGATGGCCATGTGTGAGACAATCCTTCAGCTTGACTATATGCCATTGTTTGTAGTTGACTAATATGTCTATGTGGTGTTCTCTTGTGTTGACCAAGAGGTGCTGGGGAGGTCACAGATTCCGGCTCTTCCATTGACCTTATATGACACCGATTTCCACTTAGCAGTGGTCGATTGGATTTGGGTGGTACGACTCAAATCCTCAAGGAAATGATAGAAGACGTAACACAATCGTGTAGTGTATTTTTCTTAGAGTCAAATATGAATAACATTGGTTGAGCCCTTGCCTTATCTTTTTATTGATTTCTTGAATTATAAGATGATAAGAAAAGTCAATTATTATACATGTTCTTCACATTCCTTATTAGAATATTAATTGTTCTACTACTCAATGGTAGCTGCTTAGTTTTTTACTAAATCTATTTTATCTATTGATTATATATCATTTAGTTGAATCTTCTCATCCTACTTAGTACTTTTATCTGCCTACTTTGTTATATGTGCTTTAATAGAGTTGGTGGAGGGTTATATCTCGTGCTAGGATGTCTACTCTCACCATGTGGGTTTCTACATCTTTTAGGTAGTCATGCATAAAGAGGTAGAGTTCGTGCAACCGAGGAAGAGTAGTAGATGATAAGGTCGGATGTGTTGTTAGACTTTTGGTGGTAGAGTCACAGAGTCGTCCATGTACACTCAGTTCCTTGGGGAGTTTCTCAATGTATTTTGTGGATACAATATCGTTACAAGGTTTTTAGGCTTGTCAGCCATGTATGTATGTGGAATAGGTTCCTCATGTAACATGTTGATGACAAGAATGATGATGTAGGCACCAGAGTTCACATTATGTGTTACAAGTGCCTTGTTGAGGACTTATATATATGAAGGTTTTGAGTTTGAGGTGCCTTGTACGATCGATTTTGATTTCTTGTGTTTTGTTGTAATCCTCTTGCTTTGTAATGTTTCTGTGTTTAGCTTTGAATAATCTCATTTTTGGCACGTTGGGGCGTCACAGTTTGGTTGGTATCATAACTTTAGGTTCCCCAAGTCTATAGGGACCTAGGACTAGGGTTTTCTTCTGTTCTAGTATCCTCCAATATATTTTATGGTGACTTCTGCTTATGCTGAAGAAGAAGAAGAATTGAAAATATGGTTGGAGAACATGAAGATCACACTGTAGACAACACTGTTGCTGCACTCAGAGGTGGTACATGGGTTTAGGTGAGAGAAGATTGGGCACCTGAGGTCTCCCTGTTTGACCCGACCATGATAGAAAACCTTACCTTTTAATCTCTTTTTGGGTAGTTCATGATGATGATGACACACATGGCAAACAAGATGCCCGCATCTCAGCCAAGGGTAGTTGTTCCCAGTGCTAAATCTCTGACCTCTGGGAAGAAGTTGAATGGTTAAGGTGTGTTGGGGATGTAGAGTACGCTGGTATAATAGATCCAGTGGATGTAGATATGTGGTTGATGGAGTTAGAGAAATCCTTCAAGATCCTCAGCATCCCTGAGGTTAATAAGGTAAAGCATGATGTGTACCTTCTGAAGGGGAGTGCTGGCCATTGGTGGGCCTTTGAGGAGGAGAAGAGGCTAGGTGTATATATCAGTTGGGAGGATTTCTTTTGTGAGTTTGTCAGTAGGTACTTTCTACCTATCAACCTGTATGAGAATATTTCATAGTTTGAGAGGATCCTATAGGGATCCATGATGATCAAAGAGTATGAGGCAATGTTCATGGAGTTACTGAGGTTCTGCCCTTATATGGCATCCACAAATGAAGAGAGTATTGGGAGGTTTGAGAAGGGTTTGAACACTGAGCTGACGATACGAACATGTACTTTAGAGAATCATGAGAAGTTTGACACATTTTGTGGAGTTGGTCAGAAGGATAGAGTGATCTATGATTGAGAAATGTGAGAAGAATGCCAAAAATAGACCGACACAATATTAGGGTCAGACGTTTGGAGGATTTAAGAAGACTTAGTTCTCGACACCACTAGTACAACAAATATCAACAAGTCAGTCTCAGTGGTCACCTAGAAAAGGTAGGGGCTACCGTTTTCCACCTACTGGAGCCCCCATCACAACATCAATGTTAGTGTTAGGGTCGTCGAGGCCATGGTATGAGAACAAGACTTTGTATAAGTGTGGAGAGGTTGGACATACCAAGCCTTTTTGTCCTATAAACGATGATGAAGTGACCCAACAACTGAGGTAGAGCTTGCAGGGCTCATAGAGACAATAGTTTAGCAGCAGTGGAGGATGGGGACGTGGAAAAGCATCGTAGGTTGGTTCTTCCAGACTGGCCGACAGAGGATGGGGATGACAATAGGCAACAACTAGATTCTACTCCATGAGTCAACCGGAAGCAGTGGTCAACCCATGAGTAGTGATATGTTGGATGAAATTATTTCATTCTGATTTGTCTTCTTCCTATTTCATATCTATTTTTGATTGACCCAGGTGCAACACACTCCTGTATCACTTGAGAAGTGAATGATAGCTATTGTTTTCATGTTAGTCATAAGCGGGATAGTCTTCTCTTACCAACCCAATTAGTTGATTCTGTGTTGTTACAGGAGGTGTGTCCTTTCTGTGTCCTCTCTTTTTTAGGACACAACATTCAAGTAGACCTCATACCACTTCATATGAATGGATTCAATGTGATACTTCAAATGGATACCTTGGAGAAGTATCAGGTGGTCTTGGACTATAGTTCTAAGGAGGTGACGTTTGTGGATGGGGGTGAGAAGTGGATCTTACAAGGAGATAGGAAGATTCTTCCTACGTATCTAGTGTCATCTGTGGTGGGAGAGAAGTTGATGAGGCAAGGTTGCGAGGCATTTTTGGCATATGTGATGGATACTACGGTGAGGAGTCCTAGCATTCAGGAGGTGCCACTAGTCAGTGAGTTTGAGGATGTGTTCCTAGATGAGTTTCCAAGTGTTCTTTGCCTTGAGAGATTGATTTCGAGATCAATCTAGTCCCGGGCATGCAGGCAATAGCTCAGGAACCATACAAGATGGTGCCCATAGACATGGAGGAGCTAAAGAGGCCATTATAAGAACTGCTTAATAAAGGTTTTATCAAGATGAATGCATCACCGTGGGGTGCTCTAGTGTTTTTTGTGAAAAATAAAGATGGTTCCTTGAGGCTATGTATAGATTAAAGACAATTGAATAAGATGACAATAAAGAACAAGTACCCCTTGTTGCAGATATATGACCTATATGACCAGTTGGGAGGAGATATAGTGTTTTCAAAGATAGATCTGAGATTGGGATATCACCAGTTATAGATCAAGACAAATGACATATCCAAAGTCAGCGTTTAGGACTCGGTATGGTAATTATGAGTTTGTGGTTATGTCATTTGGGCTAACCAATGCACCTACATCTTTTATGGATTTGATGAACCAGGTGTTTAGACCTTATCTAGACCATTTTATCGTGGTGTTTATAGATGATATCTTGATCTACTCCAGTGATATCCAACAACACAAGCAACATCTATGTTAGGCGTTGACCATGTTGAGACAACACCATTTGTATGCAAAGTTTAGAAAGTGTGAGTTTTGGCTAAAGGAGATGTCCTTCCTAGGACATGTGATATCTACTGAGGGTGTTTGTGTGGAACCCAAGAAGGTGGAATTTGTGCTAGAGCGGGATCAGCCAAATTCACTGATAAAACTGTGTAGTTTTCTGGGTCTGGCATGATACTACAAGAGGTTCATCAAGAGCATTAGTTTAGTGGTGTTACCCATAACAAAGCTGGCGAGGAAAGGTGTGCCTTTTGTCAGAGATGAAAAATGTCAGTATGCCTTTCAGACATTGAAGGAGAAGTTGAAAAGTGCACCAATGTTGGTTATGCCCAAGCCAGGGAAAGGATACATAGTCTTCTGTGATACTATAAGGAATGGTCGGGGATGTGTGCTGATGCAGGACAATAATGTGATCTCCTTTGCATTGCAAGAATTGAAGAAGCACAATGAGAACTACCAACCCATGATATGGATCTACCTGTAGTGATTCATACCCTGAAGATCTAGAGGTACTACCTTTACAGTGAGAAGTGTCATATCTTCACAAATCACAAGAACTTGAAGTACATCTTTTCACAGTAGGTGTTGAAAATGTGGTAGAAACGTTAGATGGGGTAAATCAAGGATTATCATTTCACCATTGATTACCATACAGGGAAGGTGAATGTCATGGAAGACGCCTAGAGAAGGAAGTCTTCATCATCATCGTCTACAAATAAAGCACAATTATGTTCCTTGGTGTGCCATAAGAGAGACATGTTGGTCTCTTTGCATCAAATGAATGTGAAGCTAGAGGTTTCATTGTTAGCTGGGTCGTTGGCACAATTACAAGTGAAGCCTACATTGAGGAAGAATATTAGAGAGGAACAACAGAGTGATATTGTGATACAAAAAATCTGATCAGAGTTTGGCAGTGACAATCATGATGACTTCCATGAGGCAAAAGATGGAACATTGTGTTACCATAATAGGGCCTTGGTTTCTTATGTCGATGATCTATGGAAGATGTTTTAGAAGAGTCTCACTCATCAATGTACGCTATGCATATAGGTAGAACCAAGATGTACCATAATATCAAATATTTGTATTGGTGGCCTGGACTGAAGCTTGATGTGGTAGAGTTCGCTGCAAGGTGTCCTTTGTGTTAGCAAGTGAAGGAAGAGTATCAGAAGCCTACATGAACATTGCAGTCGTTTCCTATACCATAGTGGAAATGGAATCACATAACTATGGACTTTGTGGTTGGTCTTCCTAGGACAGACAGAGGTCATGATTCCATTTGGGTGATTGTTGAAAGGTTGACCAAGGGAGTGCACTTTTTTCCAGTAAAGACAATGTACACAACAAAGAAGCTTGCTCAGATATACATGGATGAGATAGTACATTTGCACGGGATCCCAACTACTACCATTTTGGATAGAGGTCCTCAGTTTACCAGTCATTTATGGGAACGATTGCACTTAGCTTTGGGTACACAATTGAGGTTTAGCACTGTGTTTCCCCCTTAGATTGATGGTCAGTCAAAGAGGACCATATAGACCTTAGAGGATCTTTTGAGAGCTTGTGTCGTGCAATTTTTGGGCAGTTGGGATGTACACCTCAGTCTGATAGAGTTTTCCTACAATAATAGTTACTAGCAGAGCATTGACATGGCACCTTATGAGGCGTTGTACGGGAGGCATTACATATCTTCGTTATGTTGGTACATTACTAGTGAATATCAAATTCTTGATCCCGATCTTGTGCAATAAATGATAGAGAAGATCAAAGTGATTCAATAGAAGTTGAAGACAACACATGACATGAAGAAGTCTTATGCAGATATCTCGCATATACCCTTGGAGTTCTAAGTGGGAGACAGAGTGTACCTCAAGGTATCTCCTTAGAAGGATGTTTTGAGGGTTGGAAGGAAGGGTAAGTTGGCTCTCAGGTTTATGAGACCTTACCATGTGGTGGCTTGTATCGGCAATGTGGCTTAGAAGTTGGAGTTGCCACCTGAGTTGCACAGGTTGCATCATGTGTTTCATGTTAGCATGCTGAGGAAGTGTTACCCTGCCACAAAGCAAGTTTTGTAGCCGGAAGAGGTGGATCTTGATGAGGATGTGTCCTATGTAGAAGGACATGTATTGATCCTTGATAGAAGGATCAAGAAGTTGAAGAAGAAGGACATCATTTTGGTGAAGGTTCTATGGCATCAATGTGGTGTAGAGGAAGCCACGTGAGAGCTTGAGGAAGAGATGTAGAGGAATTACCCATCTATTTTTTCTTAGGATTTCAGGGGAGAATCCTTATTAGGGGTTTATGGCTTGTAAGACCCCTAACCTATGTTTTAGGATAACCCTATTTGTCTTGATTGATTAAATGCTTAGAACCTTGCTCTAATCCCTTGAGAAACTTTTAGATGTTGTGGAGAGCATAAGTCTCTTGTTTGAGCTTGTTTGAATGATGTTTGTTCCTTATGTGCTTGTTTTGAGGAAAATTGCAATTTACCCATTTGTGAGGGTTTTATTGAAATTTACCACCTCTAGAGTGTCCCTTCTCTTTCTTGGGATCTTGGGATAGAGATTGGTTCCTTGGGGAAACTTGGTTGAACCTTTGGTGAGTGGTGACATCATTAGTGGTGATTAGGGTTCTAGGGTTTTGAGTGTCTCGACCTTGAGTACTTTGGTGGTTTTAGAGACATATGTCATGATCTAGTGGGTGTTTTATGTGTCTCAACTGAGACACTTCTCTTGGATATGTTTGGTTTTGACTTAGTGTGTGTGGTTGAGGTCGAGATAATTTGTCTTTTAGTGTCTTGACCTAGTAGGTGCGATGAGTTTTGTCTCGATCAAGACAAGTTGTTTTGCATGGTTTCGATCTCCCTTGAGGTGTTGCAACCAAAAACATGTGTTGGGGACCCAAGTGGTCGAGACCCAACATTGGTTATATCACCATCTCGTGTATTCATGTTTTAAGTGGTTGTTAGTTTCTTTAGTGGACAAGTGTCCCTTTGGTGCCTTTAGGTGTTGACATGTCATCTATACCCTACTTCCCTCCTTTTTTGGTTATATAACCCATTCCTCTTTCATGCAAGTGATCTTTTTTCATCCATCCTCCTTCTCCTTTCTCTTGTGCCCATTCTTAAGGCTTGGTGGAGCAAAGGAGGTCTTGTTCTTAGTGCTTTAAAGGTGGTTCAACCGTGCATGCAGTGCTTGTGGTGATTCTTGCTCATCTTCTACCTTGATAAATATATGCCTTTCTTTTGCAACGTCTTCCATGGATATTCTACCACCTATTCTTTCCTTTTCTTGGCCATAGACCATATTTTGACATGGTGATCATTCTTGAGAGTAAACTCCTCATCACAAGGTTCATAGGCCATGTTTTCACAAGGTGACACCCAAGTGAGAGGAAGTTTCATCTCTCTTTCCTCATTTCTTTCTTTTGTTTGGCCTAGGGTTCTTTTTCCCCCTTTTCTTGATCAATCCTTGACCTTGGCATCTTCTTCTTCTTGAGGTGTTCTTGTAACCAAAATTGGAGCCTTTGGTGGAGCTACATCATCCTTGGTGTTCATGTGCTTGGAGCTAGTGATCCTTGGAGTTGATCTTCCTTAAGGCGGGTGATATAACCCTCTACCCTCTCTATTATTACACTTCTCTTACTCACATGTTGTTGTTTCTCTCTCTAAAAAGTTACTCTAATATGCCTATAGATGATATCATATTTAGAGCTTGTTTGATGATATCTATCAATCTTGGTTTTTCTTAGAATCTGGAACCCTAATTCTTATACCTGATTTGTTATGTGTTGGTTGAGGAGGTTTTGAGACATGCACTGTGTCTTCTTAGTTTCATCACCATGATTTGGTTTGTCCCTTGTGTTTTCTTGAGTTTGCATCTTGGCCTCCTTCCACATAGTTGGTTTTGACGGTTCATGTGGATTTTCCATTTTCATAGTTTTGGTACCCTCTTTGCATGGAGTTGTTACACCATGCTGATGGTATTCTTTCGTGGTATTAGCCTTCTATTTTATATGTGGTTTGACTTTGTTTTGGTGTTGGATAAATGTCGATTAGGGTGGCTACCCTTGGTAGTCATGACCTATTCTTTTGTATTGTTTAGGTCACAAATTAGGGTTTTATTGTTTTGCGATCGAGACACATGTCTATGTGATGGTCATGACCCATGTTGTTTCGGTCAAGATGTTCCTGGTTTAGGGTTGAGGCAGGTCCTTTTGGTTGAGGTCATGACATGTGTCTTGTGTAGGGTTGAAACCATAATTTAGGAGGTGGTTGAGACAGCTAGATGAGTAGGTGGTTGCAACCCAGATGGATGGTGGTCATGACATGTATATGGTATGTGGTTTGGACACATTCATGAGTACTTGATTATACATGGGCATGAATGAACAAGCAATTAATTATATATAGTGTTGCTTGATGTTGGATGTAGGGATCTAGAGCGGGGAGAATAGAGCTTTAGAACTTTCCCAATGTAAGGAGGTAGGATCACCCCCTTACTAAAAATTTGAAGAATAAAACATCCATTCCAAACACTCTCTAAGGCATGCTAGAATAGGTGCAAAATTTTCAAACTTCAATGAATGGTATTCAAAACAACGATAATATAGCAACATAATAAAAATAATGGTTCTATTGAATTGTCACAAAAATATTACAAAAGTACATCATAATATCCCATAAGGGTTTACATGTATGATACAACATAAGGATCTAAGTAGAGGGAAACCTAAACTAGAACAACTTTGTATCCAAGCTTTAACTCCTTAAGCTAGTCCAAAACTTCATGCCTTATCATCCAATTCCTTCACCTAGGGTTGAAAGCATACCCAAGCAAGAAGAGAAAATAGATGACATAAAAAAAGGTTGGTATGTGCATACTAAATAGGAAATTGAGCACTATATGGAATAAAGGACGTCAATATAAAAGGCTTCCCATAGAAAGGATAAGGACCACCCAAATGGGCATCAAGAGAAAAGGAATTGAAATCATATGTTAACAAAAGAATACTTGTCATTAATAAAACATAAAAATTGTGCCACACAAGTACATGTATAGAATTCAGGCACACACCCTATATCATCAACCTACATGCATGTGAGATAAACATAGCCCTAGTACTATATAAACACAAAGGAGGCCAAGTCTCATAAATTTGAAACCTGATAAAGAAAGGAATACTACCAATCTCCCAAATATATAAAACATGGGCCAGAAATCACACATCTTGTCCTGGGTATGAGGTTCCTTTCCATCCCAAAAGAGCAGGAAATATCACATCTGCTCGATAGGAAATAACAAATATACCATAAAAACCAATTCAATTACACTACTCTAGTGCTACTTAATCACATAGCATGTTAAATGTAGAGGCAAGTAAAGTATAGTCAGAATATATAAATGTGTCACCACATAAGTGACCAACATATACATCCACCTCATAAGTGGGTAAAAGACATCACATGCCATCTTCTAGAGTTCCATCATGAAAAAAGTATAAGATAAGAGTTCAAAAGAATATCCATGATCACATGATCAATATCAAATAAGTTAGTTCATGTGAAACATGATTTTCAAAAGAAAAGACATCATGTATAGGCTAATGTCCATAGGACAAAGAGAATGAATAAGCATAGGTGAATTGCTCAACATAGAAGAATAGGGGATACATCATACCTCAACTTCAGAGTCTAAACAATCCAAGTCAATCCTAGATCTAAGAGTAGGCCTCCAAAGAACCTCTAGGGAAGGTGGACATGTCCAATAATTAAGGTTCCCAAGCTTAGAGAGGCTAGTTTCTCCAACAAAGCTCATATCTTGAGCAAGAAGTACCTTCTCTACTTTAGAGGTAAAAAACCCTAACAAAAGAACATGAAGATGGGGTGTTTAAGGGTTCTAGGTGGGGTTTTACCATGGAAGACCAGGGTTATAACCTAGAGGAAGGTGAAAGGAAGATGAACAACCTAAAAATAGGGAAGTAAAGGAAAAACTTACTAATTTAGGTCGAAATAACCAAGGAGGAGCTTTAGAAACCCTAAATAGAGCAAATTTGGAACCCTAGGAGCCTTCTACACCAAGGTAGGCACCTTATTTTAACTTGGGTTAGAAACTTT
Organism: Alisma plantago-aquatica; assembly: GCA_963693085.1. Taxonomy (NCBI): domain Eukaryota; kingdom Viridiplantae; phylum Streptophyta; class Magnoliopsida; order Alismatales; family Alismataceae; genus Alisma; species Alisma plantago-aquatica. The sequence continues at coordinate 667,199,723 of OY856412.1, read as the reverse complement.
GTGGCCAAACATAGTAGGAGTTATGATATAAAATAGAGGAAAGAAATAATAGCAAGAGGTTTTAAATTTGGAGTTGGGAAGGGGTAGATATGGCTATATAAAGAAAGAGGTCAAGTATGAGGTGTCTTTGAGACTTTCCATGTGTCATGTATAAGGTTGTCCATGGATATGAAAGCCTTTATGGATAAGAAAGAAGTCAATCATGAGGTTTCAAGTTACTCTACATGTGTCCAATTCTAAGGGTGCCTATGGACATGCAAACCTTTGTGGATAAGGAAGAAGTCAAGCATGAGTTGTCCAATGAGCTTTCCATGTGTCCTTAGCCTAGGGATTTCATGGCCATATAAGAGGACAACTCATAGAGACTTATTGAATATAAAATCTCATTTTATGGACACTTATATGCCATCCCAACCGACCTCCAATCAAAGAAATAACCCCATTGGTTGGTAGCTTCTAAAGATATGCTCATTTATAAAGAGAGTAATCCCTAAAATGCCCTTGGAAAGAAACACCTTCAAACTAAGGTGCGAATAGGTGCCCTATGGTTCAAAAACTCGATAATAGTAAGAGAGTATATAAGGATTATAATTTATGTGACAATTTGCAAAGAAAACCTTCCAATTGGGTAAATTGTAGAAAAGTCCAAAATGTACCTAAAATAGCATAACTTGCACAAACAACATCCAAATTGGACTAAACTTCATCCACAAGTTATCTTTGATGTTTTGAATATTAATTTATCATTATTTATATATTTTGATGTTATATGATAACATTATTCATTACTTATACCTTTTACTCATTTTCTCTCCCCTAAATTATCCTAATATTTCAAGGTTGTCCAAATTAGATGAAATTTGACATGTAGGCTAATTTTGATATGTAGATTTTGATTTTGAATTTGTTTCCACTTTTGAGACTTATTTTTATGAGATATTTCGTATGGCCCATAACTAAGATGAGAAAAAATCAATGATACTTAATTCCATCGTTTGATCACTTAAAAATCATTTTGGAAAATTTATAATAGCAAATTTATCGGTCAAGCTTGAATCTCGACCAATCAGTGATGGATTTTTGTAAATGTTTGGATCGGTCGAGTTGTCCACTCACAAAACTAAACCGACCAACTTTACGACTAAATTTGATTTTGACTAATTGGTTGAGTTACCCCAGGACAAACTTGACCGAAGGTTTAAAAATTGGCATTGTGGTAATGGATCAGTCGAGTTACCTTCATTGAAACTTGACTAAATACACTGTATAGGAAACACAAAAAAAGTGAGTCCAACTGTTGGAGAGTTACTAGAAATGAAAATAGATTTGTACATGTTGTAAAATGGCTAATTTTCATTCTTAAGTGATAAAGGAGCACCCCCATCTATAAGTAGGACATTTTGGAGTTCATTCCAAGGTTTCTCATTCATGTTATCCTTGGTCCTTGCTGTAGTTGAGTGTGAAAAACCCCTTTGAGCCCATTTATCTCTCTCATTTACAAACTATTTCATGATTATGAGTGAGTTAGGCATGTTGTAAGAGAGCTACCACATTGTTACTTTATGAAGCTCTCCATCCTTCCATATTCCCAATCCCCTTTCTCAAATAGCAAAGGTTGAAGTGATCTTCTCTGAATGAAGGAGGAGTTGTTGATCTTCTTCAAGGCTGAAGAAGGTGTGAAGATTTTCTTGAAGTGAAGGAGAAGTACAAGGTGGAAGATTCAAGAAGATTGGTAATCCCTATAAGGTTAAAGACTTGATGCAACTGTAGGTAAGTCTTTGGTGAAGGTTGAAGACATTTTGATCAAGTGGGTAAGTCCTTGTGTAGGTTGAAGACTCTTGTCTTAAATAGGTAAGACCTTGGATGTAAGTTGGTCTACTTGTATGTCTTATAATGGAATATAAGTTTACATGGGTTACAAATTCCTAGAGGTTGACCACTCTAGGTAGCGGATTGATGGACTCCTGGTTTAGAGATTGGAAGCACTCTAAACACCTTGTCCAAGTGTATGTTTCAATCTCTCTCTCCCTTTATTTGCTTGATTAGATATAACTTCAATTTCATTTTTAGTATTTGGTTTCAATTGATATAATTTGAAGGTTTAACTATTCTTGTGTGTAACATACTAGATCTTGAACCCTACCCTTGAAGTTGACAGTTTGGACTTAGCCAAACAAGGTTGAAGGCTAGACCTAAATAGAAGGCAAGACCTAAATAGAAGTTTAGTATAACCCCAATGAACTAATGCGTGTATAGATCACCTTAATGTAATTTAATGTTCTATATAGATCACCTTAGTGTAACTTAATGTTCTAACATCAATCTTAGGTTTATAATGGATACATAAAATATGCCACATAAATCATTTTGGTGGTAATATGAAGATAAGAAACTTAATTGGATGAATAATTTAGACAATGGGTTCTTTTAAAAAATCTTTCTCTTGTTAAATTATCATTGTAACTTACCTATTTTTATGGTCCCTTTTGGTGGGAACATCTTTCTTACTTATGCACCAAATAATGCCAAGTTACACATATAACGTACATACTTTGTCTTACTGACTCATCCTTTTATTTTATTTCCCATTCTGGGTGATGTTCCCTACCACCCAGGTGCATATCAGCGCGTGAATAATTCTATTGAAGAACAAGAGATTGCAGGCCTAGAAATTGAGGAAAACATGCAACATTAGATCGTGACATTTGATATGGCTAGGTTGCCTACTGCAACATATTTGTTTAGTTATAATTCTCTTAAATTTTCCTAGTTGAAATGAGATTTGTTGTTGAGACCAATTTCGAATATGTAACAATTTAGTTTCTTCTTCTTCTATACTTTTATCTGCTCTTGATGAACAATCTATTTGAGAATAATTTGGCAACCCAAATATCTTATTGTGGTGAATAAAATTATGGGTTGTGCTTGTTTAGTTTCAATTTAATAGTAGGGAGTGGTCCCTATGCGATTCACTCCTTACATAGGGAGCAATTCACATTGTTTAAATTATGAATCCCCTTCAATTCACAAGGCTAACATATAACTTTACATATCCTTTTCGATAACATTGAGGAATGGTTTGTCATTGTCAAAAAGAATGTTGACTTCAGAGTTATACATTGTCCATATATTCATTTGACTTAACCATTCCATTCATATGTATCTAATATGTTTGTTTAAGATTGGTTCTATTTGTTAACAAATCATATACTCTCAATTGAACTTATTGTTATTCTTCTGAATCATTATTACCATGTTGAATCAGGTCAATGACCCCAACTGCTTTTGTACCTGAATTATGCCATGTATGTTTGTAAAAAGTGAATCTTGACACTCTATTGATGCATGTTAGATAATTTGACTATCTTAAGTATCGTAGATTCTTATGCATAACCATTAGGGTGCATTTACTTCTTCTCGGGGTGTGCCTTTCCACCTCTTTTTATATAGGGGTGCATATACTTCTGCCCAGGTTGCGTCTACTTCCACCAATTTTACTTATTCCATCGACTCAGTGGTACCATGGCCCTACCTTAGTTACTTTAGTCAAAGGTATCAACATGCATATATTTATGTGATTGGATTGTTGATTATAGAAATAATCGTGATATTAATTATTCATTTACACTACCTATAGAGTTAAGATACATAGGATTAATATTACAACACACATGCATGTTCTCAAAGCAACTACAAGAAAAACAATGAAACCAAACAAGATGATAAAAATAGTACATCTCAGATAATGTGCCCAAATATCTTAAGTTCAAAATAGTCTAGAAAGATATATATGATCAATATATAAAGACTAAAAGCTAAAACATCTAAACATCTATGGCATATATGTTGGTATGTATGCCCTGAGAGCCAATCATGGGATGATTGGTGGGATACAAAGAGATTGATTTGATAAACATCAAAGGCAAGCTTCCAATTCTTTATGGTTCAGTCATATGAGATAATGATAGAATAGATTGAATGTCTAAAGAATTATTTTACTCAATGATGTATGCTTTTAGGTTCAAAACCTAAACGATGAGATCATACGTATGCTAAGAGTATACATTCTTGTTATGTACCTAGTCAGATGTCATTGTGGAAGATTGATAGACAACAATGACACACAAGACTAGATTGTGTATTGGTTGATGATAGAATCTCATTAATCATGATATTGTGATATGAAACCAAACACATAGTTACTTGTTAGAGAACAAGTGTACCAGACAGACCCACTTTGAGTTTGACACATGGAACCATGATATGGTAGTCATAGTCAGTTCTCACGGTGATGGTGGTGAGTGTGATTCTTAGAACTGAAATCACTATACTCAACACATGTCATTGGGTACACTTTGACATTATCAAACGCAGTCCTGAAACATGGGTTGTTATAAAGGTGACGATTGGGTGACTTTGGCACGTGGGGCTTTTGAGGGGTGAGTGATAGATATGGATTTGTCCCTCCTGAGGGAGTTTGATATCCATGGCCACTTGATGAGTAGGATTGAGATAGGCATGCACACACGTGTGAATTAGTATGTGATATTGATTTCATACATATATCCTCCAGTCTACTCTGAGATCAAGAAAGTGAATGAATGTTGACATGATGACTATTCCATGCCTTGAGTTCATTCGGGATATCAATGACAAAGGTATTATACATTCACTGTAACATCATTCACATATTGTAGGATTGAAAGTTGCTCTCCAACTTTCTATTTCACTTAGGTAGCACTGATGTGCGACTAGGCACCACTATTTTCTTGTGAAGTCATAAGTGTTATGGACTTTCACTGCCAACATAAAATGGGCCTACAAGGTCACACACATAGGATTTAACCTGCAAGAGGAGTTTATCCACAAATGATGTTTAGATTGTTTACTAAATCTGTTTAGTAGTTCAATTAAGCATTCAATCAATTGACTTGACTCAGAATCACCAAGTTCAAGTGTTGGACTAACTGATTTGGGTGTCAGATTGATTGAGAACTGCATTGACAATTTCTGCATCTGGTCTACCAACCAACCGGTTCAAGGAGTTGAACCGATCGACTTAGGATAGGTTGAACCAACTGGTTCAAGGGCTGAACCGGTTGGCTCAATTGGTACAAATGAGACAGTTTGGGTTAGTCAGGTTGGTGAGAAATTTCTATTCGTTTCACTTATCCAATTTGATTGGTACAAGGATTGATATTTGGATCAATTCGAAACAAAAGAGGAAAAGTCAATCGGGAACTGATCTTGGGAGTGCACTGACCGGTTCAAACTTGAACCGCCCGATTCAACTACCCCAACCGACCGGTTCAGGTGTGAACCAATCAGCTCAGGTCCCCAACCGATCGGTTCATTTTTGAAATGACCAGTTCACCTGCTGCAATGTATCAATTCATGGAAATTTCATACCCTTCTACTCCTACTTTAGTCCCGCATTAACTGGGGTAGAGAACCCTGACCCTGACCTCTCCTATATATAGAGGCGTATAGGGGGCTTCTCAGAGAACAACTTAGAACACCAGTTTCTCTGCAAAGTTGTCATTCTCTCTGGTTGTGGTAACCCAGAGTGCCCAAGCAAGTTCTACCTCTTCAGGGAGGAACAACAAGAGAAAGACAACTACAGAAAAGTGACTAGTGGCGGGAGAGCATGTCGGTGACTAGTACGCTGACAGAATGGGATGACTCCTTCCAGTGTCATGTAGGATAGGATGACTAGAGTTCTAGGTGGTCCGTGTGGACTACTTCAGAGGCGGGATATTTCTGTCGCTTGGAGGATAGCTGTCAATCTGTCTGTCTGGGTGCAACCAGGAGCCGTTAGTCCGGGTACGACCAGGAGCTACATAAACACCATCCAAGATCGTAGGTGAGGACGGCACTAGCCGTGAAGTAATGTCGTCGAGCAAGCCTCAAGACAAGGTACACATCTACAAACCATCCTTTGTACTGTATAGATGTTGACGCGATTCCTTCATACTGGGTTTGGGGAGAAGAAATTTTTTGTTTCCATTACCTTCTATGCCTCCCCTAAAACCCAACAGTGGTATCAGAGCCAGGTTAACCGCTCTATATTTTAGGATTATCGATGAGATTGATTTTGGTTTTTCGCCTTTATTTTTTTCATATGATGCAAATAATCATGTCTTTATGCATGTTCAATCCTAAATCCACAAATCCCTATATACATATATGATATGTAATATGAATGCACTCGATACGCATCACCCTTAAATGAGTTTTGTGGTGGATGTATAATGTGGTTATGGCCAATAAACCCTATATTTGTATGCTTGGTTGAATGTGGTTGCTTGCATCTCAGTCTGCGCACTGATTCCCTAAATCCTTTTTTTGATGTAACTCGACATAACTCGAGATTTCTTTCCTACCCCTGCTCCCACTGAATGTAACTTGGGGTTTGCCAATGCAAATGTAAATATGATAGTTTATATTTTCTATTATGTCAAAAAATGGCGGACAACCTGACAGCGACTGAGACGATCGATTCAAGGCATGACCCGATCAGTTGGTGTTCCAGACGACCAGTTTAAGGAGCGAGATGAGCGGGTGGCAACCTGAGGAGATGCATGATGACTGGTGAATCGATCGAATGGAGGCGCCAGTCGATCGGCTGATGGCACCCAACTGACCGGCCTGATGGCGAGTCGATCAATCATAGAGATGAGTTGATCAAACCCATAATGGCAAAGCACAAAGTTCATCTTGTATAGGTTGCATGTGATGTGGACCTAGATGACCGTGATTCCTCTTGGCTCGAGGAATCACATTAGGATGGTCATAATAATCTCTTTTATTGTTTCACATGTTTTTTTGTGGGATATAGCATGTATATGATACATACTATATATTGTGGTGATTGGATATGTATATGAACCTATAAAACCAAATCCCTCAATAAATATTAAAGTTTTAGATGCCTTCCAAATGTGACACATGTGAAAAGCTTGACCGACCAAGTGTGAGCACGCCCTAGCATGGTGCACCATCCATCTCGTGGACGTGTGAAGGATGGATATGTGGGTCTGCCCTAGCAGGGTGCATATTCATTGTGTTGGCTTTGGGTTGGACTTAACAAGGTGACCTAGATAGGATCTAACACCTTGAGGCATGGAGGTGATCATGGCAAGGAGTTGCACATGACATCTTTCAAGAGTTGCATATGATGCAATTGGTAAGAGTTGCCTACCTAGAAGATCTAAGTTGTGGGTGACAACCCTAGTTGGTCCATGACTGAGAGGATTTTAGGATCTTAACCCACTAGAAAGTTGTATGCTACAATCTTCCGAATTGATGGTAAGGGCTATCAATTTGAACAAAAATAGTGGGAGTGATATTTAATTAAAGTCCTAATTATATCGTCAACTTTTCAAATTAATCAAATAAAAGTTAAAAGGAGTTTTGGACTAAATTACATATATTTCTTTTTAGTATAATAAATGGCCAAATCAACAATAATCACTTTATTTTTGATCGGTCCCTGAGATCGACAAACTAATTGGGAATAATTTCCACGACTGGTTAGGACGTTGAGAAGTGTTCTCAATCAAAGAGTGAAAGCTCTAAGTCCTATTTATACCAGAACTAGATGAACTCGATCCCACTACACCAACAGCTGAAAGGATGCTTATGGAAGCATATCGAGGATGCCATTGATGTGGAGTGCTTGATGTTGTGTTCTTTGAACTATGAGTTGCAGAGAAAACATGAGACATATGATGTCTCCAAGACATTGTCCTAGTATGTCATGACATAAGGAGATCCAATAGGTATTCACACACTCAATGTGATTGGGTATGTGGAAAACCTGACTAGAAATGGATTTCCTCTGAGTAAAAAGTTGGCTACTAGTATGATATTGCAAGATGTTGCAAGAATCATACATTTCATGATGAACTACAACATGAACAACTTTGACAAGCGTTGACAGAGTTGTTGGACATGTTGAGGACAATAGGGGCACAAATGAAGAAGGACAAACCCTAATCTTTGATGTGATCAATGAAGGACAAGTCTCAACGGCAAGGACAAGGGCAAAGCGAAGAAGTGTTCTGATGCTAGCCAGCAATCCAAGCCGTCTTTAGCCTCAAGGCACAAAGAAGAAGGACAAGCCTAAGTTTGTGATGTTGATCAACAGAAAGAAAGGTAGGTCCAAGGGCAAGGGTAAATAAGAAGGGTTCTGATGCTAGCCAGCAGACCAAGTCATCTTCAGCCTCAAGGCATATGGGAAGAGTGAACGAGGGAGGATAAATTACCCTCTATATCTAGAAGAAAAAAAGAAGATGAAAGGAGGGGATATATATCTCCACCGTAGGTATCATGAAATAAACACTTCTTTATCTGAGGTATATGATACCAAGATGATGATCTAACATATATGATATGCAAGATCTAAAAGAAGTGATGGCCTTATGAAAGGACCAAGAAAGGAGTACTCATCATTAGAGCAAGTGTTGCTGCGAAAGATAGGAGTACCTTTTAGTTTATTTCAACCTAAAGGACACGAAATAGAGTTGAGAACTACTATTTCAATTTGCCAATAGAAACACTTTATTGTTGCATCTTGTTGTGACAAGTATGGCTGTCAATAAAGTTGATGTTTCAAAGATGTGATCTTTGTGGCAATGCCTTGTTTATCTTGTGGTGCTTAGTATGCATAAGATAAAATGATACCTAAAAGTTATTGATAACTAAAAAAAATCAAATTGGCATAAATAATGAGAAATTCATTTCTAGTTTCCATATGATGGTTAAATCTAGACTCTTTTATTTGGAGAACCAGTAAGAGACATGAATCTCTTGGACATGATTAATCAATCTTCACTAAGGTAGTGGAAGAATGATTATCCTATTAGGTATAATACATTGGATGTATTTACATACCTATTGGAGTTAATGCTAATACTTCAAATGGTGTTTAGAGAAATACCAATATGAATATCTTGAAATGTTCAAGAAGATCATGAATGAAGTACAAATTTGGTAAAGTGTTAATTCTTGATGAGATCAATGAATGAAATACTTGGACCAAATGTTTGACCACCTTATGAATGATTATGATAGTGTATCATAGTGAGCTCATGATTAAGGCATAGTGATGTATAAATCAAGAAGGACTCATACTCTAAGGAGTTAGAGGATGATTATCAAGTAACTAAATTCTTCTTAAATAAATAATACCCTACACTAATGAAGGACATTAAGAATCACAAAGGGTTGTGAGTTCTCATATCCTTAACAGATACACCTCAATTATATATGTGATATGTTGGTCATATGATGAGTCAACAATCTAGATGATTATGAGGAACCAAATTTAGAGTTATGGTATGACCATAAGATTCTAAATGACTTCCATGTAGACCATAAGGTGTGACATTGATGGTTGAACCCATTGGGATAAAACCCATAAGTGCACATAAGTCTTTAATGTTAAGACACATGGATGACATTGTGAGAAGGATCATGCTTGTCAATTGGAACTTAATGATTAAGAAGTTTGGCATAAGGATACTAAAACTGCATTCCTATGAGGAATAAAACAAGGATGTATACGTGATACAACCTAAAAGGTTTATGAATCCATTAATGCAAATGAAGTCTATAAGTTATAATGAACTAATCAATGTGATTGATTGAATGCAAGCAACTCATAACTGGAGGTCTTTGCTTTGCTGATATAGTCAAAAGTGTTTGACTAATATATCAAAGATAAAGAAGGATATGTTATTTAGTGGGAGCGTGTTTACATTCCACATGTTGATGAAGAATGGGATGATCTAAAATGGAATCCTTTGTGGAAATTATCTTTAGGGATTATAGAGACGTTTCCTATGTGATAGGAATAGAGACCTACAGAGATAGTTCTCAAAAACCTATTGACCTAAAAAGAGAAAGCATATATTGGTAATCAGTACTGAAGGGTTCAATATACACAGATTTAGTGGAAGAAAACTTGTCCATGTTACATGGAGTTAGTATCCCAAGGCCAAGTGTTTCAATTCTTATGAAGAATAGGAACACTAAGAATAGATATGGATCTATCATGTATGTAATCATCTTGTTATCTTGCATGTATGGACATGGGAAGAATAAAATGCATTCATTATCTTGTATGTAGGACATGACAATATGATATGCTCATCCTGATAACTCATATGTGGGACATGACGAGTGGATGTCTGTCTGGTTCTAGTAAGGGTTACTGGAATACCATGAGAACTTGATAAGTACTTGAGAAGTACAAGTTCTATGGAAATAAGGAAGGGTTCACTATAGAGAGTTATACTGATATGAACTTTTGAAAAGACAAAAAATTTATCGCAAAATATATATGGGATATATAAAAGTGAATGATTATTAAAAAAATGGAAATGTTCCAATAAAGCCATTTTAAAAGGAAATGCCGAGTATCTATGTGTTACAAAATAGTAGTGGATACTATATGGATCTAGGAGTTCATAGAGATGAACTTATAGATATTTCAGTCATTGATGACAAGTAAGGAGTGATTGGTCATGCAATGTGGCTAAAGGTTAGCAAAGGAATACTTGATCGCATATTACAAAAACTCTATCTCATACGTAAGACGTACAATGAAGAGATGAGAGACATGCAGTTGATACCGACTTTGGCAAGGTGTTTCCATAACTCACTATGTTGGTGCTAGATCATAGTAACATATGGGACATGTTTGAAGATCACTAAGAATATGATTCTAGGGTGATTGGCTCGTAGTGCAAGTGGGAGTCTGTTGGTATGTATGCCCTAAGAGCCAATCATGGGATGATTGGTGGGATACAAAGAGATTGATTTGATAAACATCAAAGGCAAGCTTCCAATTCTTTCTGGTTTAGTCATATGAGATAATGATAGAACATATTGAATGTCTAAAGAATTGTTTTACTCAATGACTTATGGTTTTATGTTCAAGACATAAATGATGAGATCATACAGATGTTAAGAGTATACATTCTTGTTATGTCCCTAGTCGGATGTCATTATGGAAGGTTGATAGACAACAATGACACACAAGACTAGACTGTGTATTGGTTGATGATAGAATCTCATTAATCATGATATAGTGATATCAAACCAAACACATAGGTACTTGTTAGAGAACAAGTATACCGGACAGACCCACCATGAGTTTAACACATGGAACCTGTTGGGTTTTAGGGGAGGCAGAGAAGGCAGCGGAAACAAAAAATTTTCTCCTCCCCAAACCCAGAACAAGGAAACGTGCCAACATCTATACAATAGGAAAGGGATGGTTTGTGGAATCATACCTTGTCCCGAGGCTTGCTCGGTGACAATACCTCGCAGCTTGCGCAGTCTTCACCTCCGGTCTTGGATGGTGTCTGTGCAGCTCCTAGTCGCACCGAGACTGACGACTCCTGGTCTCACTGAGACTGTTGGGATTGATAGCTGTCGTCCGAGCGGCAGAAATCTCCCGCCTCTAAAGTAGTCCACACAGACCACCTGGAACTCCAATCTCCTTTTCCCACAAGGAATTGGAAGGAGTCTCACCCTCATGTCAGCGTAGTAGTCACTGACACACTCTCCTGCCACAAATCGCTTTCTGCAGTTGTCTTTCCCTTGTTGTTCCTCCCTTATCGGGTAGCACTTGCTCGGGCTCTCTCAGTTACCAAAACCAAAGAGAACAACAACTTTACAGAGAAACTGGTTGCACTGAGTTGTTCTTTGAGAAGCCCCCAATACCCCTATAAATAGGAGGGTCATGGGACATAGTTCTATATCCCGGGAAATATGGAACTAAAGTAGGAGTAGAAGGGTTTGAGATTTTCCACAAAAACAACCAACTGCGCAACCTGAACCGATCGTTTCATTTCTGAAATGGTCGGTTGGGACCCATGAAACGGTCGATTCACTTCTGAACTGGTCAGTTCGTGGTCCTGATCAGTTTTTGGTTGACTTTTCATCTTTTGTTTCTAATTGGTATCAAATACCAATCCTTGTTCCAATCAAACCGGGCAAGTGAAACGAAAAGAAATTTCTCACCAATCCTACTTTCCCAACATGCTCAGTTGCATCAGTTGAACTGATCGTTTCAACACTTGAATCAATCATTTCACCCTGTCCATGAGCCGATCGACTCACCACCTGAGTTGATCGGTTCACCAAGCTCAGCTGATCGGTTCATCACATGAGCCGATCGGTTGGGAGTGCAGATTGTGTAGAATCAATCAATTGCAGTTTCAATCAATTCGATACTCTAATCAATGTGTCCAACACCTTAAACATTATGACATTGAGCTATCAATTAATTGAGTGTTTAATTGAACTACTAAACTCCTTTAGTAATCAATCTAAACATTGTTTGTAGATAAAACTCCTTTTCCAGGTTAAATCCTATGCGTGTGACCCTACATGTCCATTTCACGTTGGCAGTAAAAGTCCATAACACTTATGACTTCACAAGCAAAGAGTGGTGCCTAGTCACACATCAGTGCTACCCAAGTGAAATAGAAAGTTGGAGAACAACTTTCAATCCTACAATCCGTGAATGGTGTTACATTGAATGTATATTTCCTTTGTCACTGATATCCCGAATGAACTCGAGGCATGGAACAATCATCCTGTCAACGTTCATTCACTTTCTTGATCTCGGAGTAGATTGGAAGAGATATGTATGATATCAATATCACATACTGATTCACACATGCATGCACGCCTTTCTCAATCCTACTCATCAAGTGGCCATGGATATCAAACTCCCTCAGGAGGGACAAATCCCATATCTATCACTCACCTCTCAAAAGCCCCATGTGTCAAAGCCACCCAATCATCACCTTTATAACAACCAATGTTTCAGGACTGCGTTTGATGATGTCAAAGTGTGCCCAACGACATGTGTTGAGTGTAGTGATTTCAGGTCAAAGAATCACACTCACCGCCATCACTGTGAGTACTGATTGTGACTACCATGTCATGGTTCCATGTGTCAAACTCATGGTGGGTCAGTCCACTACACTTGTTCTCTAACATGTACCTATGTGTTTGGTTTGATATCTCTATATCATGACTAATGGGATTCCGTCATCAACCAACACAACAATCTAGTCTTGTGTGTCATTGCTGTCTATCTACCTTCCACAATGACATCCGAATAGGGACATAATTAGAATGTACAAACTCTTAGTATCTGTATGATCTCATCGTTCATGTCCTTAACCTGAAAGCATACATCATTGAGTACTGTCATTCTCTAGACATTCAATTTGTTCTATCACTATCTCATATGAATGAACCAGAAAGAATTGGAAGCTTGCCTTTGATGTTTATCAAATCAATCTTAATGTATCCCACCAGTCATCCCATGATTATCTCTCAAGGCATACATACCAACAGACTCCCACTTGCACTACGAGCCAATCACCCTTGAATCATATTCATAGTGATCTTCAAACATGTCCCACATGTTACTGTTCTCTAGTGCGATCATAGTGAGTAATGGCAACACCTTGCCAAAGTCAGTATAAATTGCATGACTCTCATCTCTTCACTGTATGTCACACGTATGAGATGGAGTTGTCGTAATATGCGATCTAGTATTCCTTTGCTAACCTTTAGCCACATTGCATGATCAAGGATTCCATACTTGTCATCAATGAGCGGAATATATATAAGTTCATCTCATGAAATTCCAGATCTATATAGTATCCACTGCTACAAACACATAGATTCTCGACATTTCCTTTGAAATGGTTTTATTGGAACACTTCCAATTATCAACAAACTTTCACTTTTATATATATCCTATATATATTTTGTGATTAATTTTCTATCCTTTCGGAAGTTCGCATCAATGTAACTCTTTACATTAAACTCTTCCTTATTTCCATAGAACTAGTACTTACCAAGTACTTATCAAGTTCTCATGGTATTCCAGTAACCCATACTAGAAGTAGACATACATCCACTCGTCATGTCCCACATACGAGTTATCAGGATGAGCACATCATATTGCCATGTCCTACATACAAGATGATGAATGCATTTTGTTCTTGCCATGTCGATACATGCAAGATAATGGGATGATTACATACATGATAGATCCATATCTGTTCTTAGTGTTCACATTCTTCATAAGAATTGGACACTTGGCCTTGGGATACTAACTCCATGTAACATGGACAAGTTTTCTCCCAATGAATCTGTGCATACTGAACCCTTCAGTATAGATTGCCAATGTATGCTTTTTCTTTTTAGGTCAAGAGGTTTTTCGAGAACTATCTCTATAGATATCTATTCATATCACATAGGAAACATCTCTATCTTCCTTAAAGATAATTTCCACTTTTGGATTTCCATTCTAGAACATTTCCATTTCACATCAACATGTGGAATGTGAATACGCTCCCACTAAATCGTAGATCCCTTCTTTATCTTTGACATATAAGTCAAACCCTTTGACTATATCATCAAAGTAAAGATCCAATTCTCTGTTGCTTGCACTCAATCAATCACATTGATTAGTCCAATGTAACTTATAGACTTCATTTGCATTAGTGGATTCATAAACCTTATAGGTTGTGTCACGTACGCATCTTTGTTTTATTCCTCATAGAAATGTGGTTTTAGTATCCATATGCCAAATGTCTTAGTCATTAAGTTGCAACCAACAAGCATCATCCTTCTCAAAATGTTATCCATGTGTCTTAACACTTAAGACTCATTTGCACTTATGGATTTCATTCCAATGGGTGCTACCATCAAGGTCATACCTTATGGTTCACATGGATGTCATTTAGGATGTAATGGTCATAAACCATAACTCAAAATTTGGTTCCTCATATTCATCTAGATAGTTGACTCATCACATGAACAACTCATCAGATAGATAAACGAGGTGTATCCGTCAAGGATATAAGAACTTACAACTCCTTGTGATTCTTAATGTCCTTTATTAGTGTGGGGTATTCTTTTATTAAGAAGAAGTTAGTTATTTGATAATCATTCTCTAACTCCTTAGAGTATGATTCCTTCTTGATTTAGACATCACCATGCCTTAATCATGAGTTCACTATGATACACTATCATAATCACTCATAAGGATCTCAAACATTTGGTCTAAGTATTTCATTCATTGATCTCATCAAGAATTAACACTTTACCAAATTTGCACTTCTTCTATGATAATCTTGAACACTTCAAGATATTCATATTGGTATTTATCTAAACACCACTTGAAGTATTAGCATTTGTTCCAATAGGTATGTAAATACATCACATGTATCATACCTAATAGGATAATCATTCTCCCACTACCTTTAGTGAAGATTGATTAATCGTGTCCAAGATATTCATGTCTCTTACTGGTTCTCTAACCAAAAGAGTCTAGATTTATCCATCACATGGAAACTAGAAATGAATTTCTCATGATTGATGCTAATTTGATTGTTTGAGTTATCTATAACTTTTAGGTATCATTTTATCTTATGCATATCAAATACCACAAGATAAACAAGGCATTGCCACAAAGATCATATTGAAACATCTCTTTATTAATTTCCATCATTGTCATACAATATGCAAAAAATAAAGTGTTTCTATCTATTGGCAAATATGAAATAGCAGTTCATAACTTTATTACATGCCTTTTCGGCTGAAAATAAACTAAAGTACTCCTATCTATGGAGGCAACACTTGCCCCATTTATTGAGTGCTTTACACTTTACATCTTGGTATCATATACCTCAAAAGTGTTACAAGTTTACTTTAATGACACCTTTAAGTAAAGACATTTGTCGCCTCCTTCTTCTTTTGTTCTTCCAGATTGAGAGGACAATTCCTTTTCCAATGTCCTGGCTTTTGACAATGGTGGAAATTGCCTTTCTTGGTCACGCCTCCCTTGGCCTTGAGAGCTGAAGACGACTTGGGCTCCTGGCTAGCTTCAGAATCTTTCTTAGCTTTTCCCTTGCCCTTGCACATGGACTTGCCTTTCTTGCTCGTGATCACCATCACAGACTTAGGCTTGTCCTTTTTCATCTGAGTCTCAGCTGTCCTCAACATGCCCAACAACTCTGATAGTGGCCTATCAAAGTTGTTCATGTTGTAGTTCATCACAAACTGTCTGTAGGATTCTGGCAACGATTGCAGTATCACGTCAGTAGCCAACTCTTGGCTCAGTGGAAATCCCAATATTGTTAGGTTCTCCACATACCCAATCATCTTGAGTGTGTGAGGACCAACTGGATCTCCTTGTGTCATGACACACTAGAATAGTGCCCTTGAGATATCGTATCTCTCTTGTCATGCTTGATCTTCATACATGTTCCTGAGATGCTGAATCATCTCAATGACACCCATGTTCTCATGTTGTCTCTACAACTCGTGGTTCATAGAGCACAACATCAAGCACTTTGCATCAATGGCATCATCAGAATGCTTCTTGTAAGCATCCCTTTCTGTCTTTGGTGCATTAGGAGCAGGTTCCTCTGGAATTGGAGTATCCAGGACATAGAGCTTTCGCTCTTGAGTGAGAACAATTCTCAATGTCCTATACCAGTCGTGGAAGTTTGTCCCATTTAGCCTGTCCTTTTCAAGGACCGATCGCAAAGAAAAGTGATTTTTGTTTGTTGTCATTTGTACTACAAAAGGAAATATGCAATTTTAGTCCAAAAACTCATTTTTGACTTATTTGATTGATTTGAAAAGTTGACGATATAATTAGGCCTTTAATTAATTATCGCTCCCACTATTTTACTTCAAATTGATAGCCCTCACCATCAATTTGTAAGATTGCAGCGTACAACCTTCTAGTGGGCAAGATCCATATTTCATCAAGTCATGAGTCAGCTTTGGCTGATCGCCCACAATATTGACTATTTAGGTAGGCCATCATGCCAATTGCATCATATGCAACCCTTGATGAATGAACATGCGCAACACCTTTCCATGAACATTCCTTGACTCTGGGCTTAGATGCTCTAGGAATCACTAGTTAAGTCTAACCCAAAAGCCGACACGGTAAACATGCACCCTGCTTTGGCAGAACCTATATGTCTACCCTTCACACTTCCACAAGATAGATGGCACACCACACTTTGGCGTAACCTACGCTTGGTCGATCGAGTTTTTCATGTGTGCCGCTAATGGAAGGCATATAAGACTTAATATTTTAATGAGGGATTTGGCTTTTATATACATATACATATCCAATCACCACAATACATAGTACGTATCATATACATGGTATATCCCACAGAAAACATGCAAAATGATAAAAGCGATGATTATGGCCATCCTAATGTGATTCCTTGAGTCAAGAGGAATCATGGTCATCTAGGTCTACATCACATCCAACCTGTACAAGATGAACTTTGTGCCTTGCCTTTCTGGGTTTGATCAACTCATCACATGACTGATCGGCTGGGTGCCACCAGCCGATCGGTTGGATCCTCCAATTGATCGGTTCACCTGGCCATCGTGCATCTCATCATGGCCGCCACCCGCTCGTCTCACTCCTTGAACCAGTCATCAACCGATCGGCTCACTCCTTGAACCGATCGTCTCGAACGTCAACCGATCGGTTCAAGCCTTGAACCAATCGTATCAGCTGTCGTCAGGATGTCCTCCGTTCTTTGACATAACAAGAAATAAAATTCTATCCTATTTTACATTGTAAAAAGAGAAACCTCGAGTTACATTTGAGGGGAGAAAAGGTAGGAAAGAAATCTCGAATTATTTCAAGTTACATCAGGAATAGGAGAAGGAAGATCGGTGCGTAGACCGAGATGCAAGCAACCACATACAACCATACACAGATTGGGTTTATTGGCCATAACCATGCTATACATCCAACACAAAACTCATTTAAGGGCGACGCGTATCAAGTGCATTTATAATACATATCATATATGTAAATTGGGATTTGTGGATTTAGGATTGGACATGCATAAAGCCAATTTTATTCGCATCGTATGTAATAAATTAAGGAGACAAACCAAAATCGATCATATCGGTAATCCTAAAGTATAGAGCAGTTGATGTGGCTCTGATACCACTGTTGGGTTTTAGGGGAGGCAGAGAAGGCAGCGGAAACAAAAAATTTTCTCCTCCCCAACCCCAGAACAAGGAAACACGTCAACGTCTATACAATAGGAAAGGGATGGTTTGTGGAATCATACATTGTCCCGAGGCTTGCTTGGAGACAATACCTCCTGGCTTGCACGGTCTTCACCTCTGGTCTTGGACGGTGTCTGTGCAGCTCCTGGTCGCACCAGGACTGACGACTCATGGCCTCACTGGGACTGTTGTGATTGACAACTATCCTCCGAGCGGCAGAAATCTCTCGCCTATGAAGTAGTCCACACGGACCACCCGGAACTCCAATCTCCTTGTCCCACAAGGAATTGGAAGGAGTCGCAACCTCCTGTCAGCGTATGCCTCACTTATCGGGTAGCACTTGCTCGGGCTCTCTAAGTTACCAAAACCAGAGAGAACGACAACTTTACAGAGCAACTGGTTGTACTGAGTTGTTCTTTGAGAAGCCCCCAATACCCCTATGTATAGGAGGGTCATGGGTCATGGTTCTCTATCCCAGGCAATATGGGACTAAAGCAGGAGTAGAAGGGTTCGAGATTTTCCACAAAAACAACCAACTGTGCAACCTGAACCGATCGTTTCATTTCTGAAACAGTCAGTTGGGGACCTGAGCCGGTTGGTTGACACCTCAACTGATCGGTTGGGACCCATGAAACGGTCGGTTCACTTCTAAACTGGTCGGTTCATGGTCCTGATCAGTTCCCGATTGACTTTTGATCTTTTGTTTCTAATTGGTATCAAATACCAATCCTTGTTCCAATCAAATTGGGCAAGTGAAACAAAAAGAAATTTCTCACCAATCCTACTTTCCCAACTTGCTCGGTTGCATAAGTTGAACCGATCATTTCAACAATTGAAGCAATCGTTTCACCCTATCCATGAGCCGATCGACTCACCACCTGAGCCGATCGGTTCACCAAGCTCAACCGATCGGTTCATCACATGAGCCGTTCAGTTGGGAGTGCATATTGTGTAGAATCAGTCAATTGTAGTTTCAATCAATCCGATACTCTAATCAATGTGTCCAACACCTTGAACATTATGACATTGATCTATCAATTAATTGAGTGTTTAATTGAACTACTAAACTCCTTTAGTAATCAATATAAACATTGTTTGTGGGCAAAACTACTTTTCCAGGTTAAATCCTATGTGTGTGACCCTGCAAGTCCATTTCACGTTGGCAGTAAAAGTCCATAACACTTATGACTTCACAAGCAAAGAGCGGTGCCTAGTCACACATCAGTGCTACCCAAGTGAAATAGCAATTTGGAGAACAACTTTCAATCCTACAATCCATGAATGGTGTTACAGTGAATGTATAATTCCTTTGTCACTGATATCCCGAATGAACTCGAGGAATGGAACAGTCATCCTATCAACGTTCATTCACTTTCTTGATCTCAGAGTAGATTGGAAGAGATATGTATGACATCAATATCACATACTGATTCACACATGCGTGCACGCCTTTTGCAATCCTACTCATCAAGTGGCCATGGATATCAAACTCCCTCAGGAGGGACAAATACCATATCTATCACTCACCCCTCAAAAGCCCCATGTGTCAAAGCCACCCAATCATCACCTTTATAACAACCCATGTTTTAGGACTGTGTTTGATGATGTCAAAGTGTGCCCAACGACATGTGTTGAGTGTAGTGATTTCAGGTCGAAGAATCACACTCACCACCATCACTATGAGTACTGATTGTGACTACCATGTCATGGTTCCATGTGTCAAACTCACAGTGGGTTTTTCCGGTACACTTGTTCTCTAACAAGTACCTATGTGTTTGGTTTGATATCTCTATATCATGACTAATGAGATTCTATCATCAACCAACCCCACAATCTAGTCTTGTGTGTCATTGCTGTCTATCTACATTCCACAATGACATCCGTCTAGGGACATAATGAGAATGTACAAACTCTTAGCATCCGTATGATCTCATCGTTTAGGTCGTTAACCTGAAAGCATACTTCATTGAGTACTGTCATTCTCTAGACATTCAATCTGTTCTATCACTATCTCATATGGTTGAACTAGAAAGAATTGGAAGCTTGCCTTTGATGTTTATCAAATCAATCTTAATGTATCCCACCAATCATCCCATGATTGGCTCTTAGGGCATACATACCAACAGAACCATGATATGGTAGTCATAGTCAGTCCTCACAGTGATAGTGGTGAGTGGGATTCTTAGACCTAAAATCACTACACTCAACACATGTAGTTGGGTACACTTTGACATCATTAAACGTAAGCCTGAAACATGGGTTGTTATAAAGGTGATGATTGGGTGGCTTTGACACATGGGGTTTTTGAGGGGTGAGTGATAGATATGGTATTTGTCCCTCCTGAGGGAGTTTGATATCTATGGCCACTTAATGAGTAGGATTGAGATAGGCATGCACATGCATGAGTGAATCAATATGTGATATTGATGTCATACATATCTCCTCCAGTCTACTCTGAGATCAAGAAAGTGAATGAACATTGACATGATGACTATTCCATGCCTTGAGTTCATTCAGGATATAAGTGACAAATGAATTATACATTCACTATAACACCATTCATAGATTGTAGGATTGAAATTTGCTCTCCAACTTTCTATTTCACTTGGGTAGCACTGATGTACAACTAGGCACCACTCTTTGCTTGTGAAGTCATAAGTGTTATGGACTTTCACTGCCAACGTGAAATGGGCCTGTAGGGTCACACACATAGGATTTAAGCTGGAAGAGGAGTTTAATCACAAATGATGTTTAGATTGTTTACAAAATGTGTTTAGTAGTTCAATTAAACATTCAATCGATTGAGTTGACTCAGAATCACCAAGTTCAAGTGTTGGACTAACTGGTTTGGGTGTCAGATTGATTGAGAACTGCATTGACAATTTCTGTACAATCTGGTCTGCCAACCGACCGGTTCAAGGAGTTGAACCGATCAACTCAGGACTGGTTGAACCGACCGGTTCAAGGGTTGAACTGATCAGCTCAATTGGTCCAAATGAGCCAGTTTGGATAAGTCAGTTTGGTGAGAAATTTCTCTTCGTTTCACTTGTCCATTTTGATTGGGACAAGGATTGATATTTGGATCAATTTGAAACAAAAGAGGAAAAGTCAATTGCGAACTGATCTGGGGAGTGAACCGACTGGTTTAGACTTGAACCACTCGGTTCAGCTGCCCCAGCCGATCGGTTCAGGTGTGAACCAATCGACTTAGGTCCCCAACCGACCAGTTTGTTAGTGAAATGACTGGTTCACCTACTGCAGTGTATCAATTCATGGAAATTCTGAACCCTTCTACTCCTACTTTAGTCCCGCATTGCCCGGGGCAGAGAACCCTAACCCTGACCTCTCCTATATATAGAGGGGTATAGGGGGATTGTCAGAGCACAACTCAGAACACCATCTGCTCTACAAAGTTTCCGTTCTCTCTAGTTGTGGTAACCGAGAGAGCCAAAGCAAGTTCTACCCATTCTGGGAGGAACAACAAGGGAAAGCCAACTGCAGAAAAGTGACAAGTGGTGGGAGAGAATGTCAGTGACTAGTATGCTGACAGAAGGGGATGAATCCTTCCAGTGTCCTATAGGATAGGATGACTGGATTTCCAGGTGGTCTGTGTGGACTACTTCAGAGGCGGGATATTTTTTGTCACTCAGAGGACATCTGTCAATCTGTTAGACTGGGTGTGACCAGGAGTCATTAGTCTGGGTGTGACCAGGAGCTGCACAGACACCGTCCAAGACCATAGGTGAAGACCACTCTAGCCATGAGGTAATATCACCGAGCAAGCCTCGGGACAAGGTACACCTCTACAAACCATCCTTCCTACTGTATAGATGTTGACACGATTCCTTCGTACTAGGTTTGGAAAGAAGAATTTTTTTGTTTTTGCTACCTTCTCTTCCTCCCCTAAAACCCCACAATATATGTCCACAACAGCATCATTGGCATCATCATCATCATCATCGTCTCTAGCCTCATAGTCCTCACCTCCATCTAAAGGTGAAGTAGAGGTAGAAACTTCAACTTCATCACCAAAGCCACCAACAAAGCCATCATCATCAAAACCATCCTCAGGGACGTCATACTTAGATGCCTCCTCATCATTAACAAAAGCTTCCTCCTCAACCTGGTCATGCATCTCCTCATCGATAGAAGGACCAAAACCACAATCGGGCCACATGACATTCTACTCATCCCAAGTCATGCCAAGATCATGGTGCTCGTTGGCCTGAGGGAAAGTGTGAGCAAAAGTGCCCATGTCTACAAGCAATGTAGATATGGGGATAGAAGGTATAGGTAGCACTCCAGGGGTAGATGTAGGGTAGGTTGACCAACAACAGAGGATGTAGTAGTAGAAGCAGTAGGTGGATGGGCCAGGTAGAAGTGATTGTATGCATATGAATCATAATCACCACCTGGGTAGTTATACTAGTCATGGTAAGGATGGGAACATGATATGTTCATGGTTGACATGATCTGACAGAGATCCTGATGTGGATTCTCCTGAACATGTAGGTTGTACACCTACTGATGCACCATGTAACCCATGAGGGTTTCTACATGAACCGAGGCACATGAAGGTCATGATGGTGGAGGTGCCTAGGTGGAGGTAGAGGCTCCATGTTTGGTATAAGAATATGTAGGCAAAAAGGTTTTCTTGATTGTGGTCTTGCTAATAGAGACTCCTTTTCTAGAGGGTTTGTAATGAAGATCATGAAAAAGAGACTTCTCAATCACAAAGGTGAAGACACCACATATTAAAGATGGTAGGGTGGGTGGGTTCCTCAAGTATTCTTCCCAGAGTCAAAGCATGTCATATGGTGGAGAATGTATCTGGCCTACTTGAATCCTATGTTCTTCAAAAAGTAATACATAATTATTGTGGCATTCTCCGCAATTTCAATTTGATTCTTCTTAGGATGAATATTACAGTTGACTACCACAACAAGTATGCAGTTTTTGAGACCCAAGGAAGAGGATGGGGTTGTGAATTTCTTCCTATACGGTGTCTGAGGCTTCTTCAAGAACTTATGGATATCATGGAGAGTAAGTCCATAGTTCTTGTAGAAGTACTCAGGGTCAAGAAGGTCGATATATTCATGATAATATTTTCTCTACGTGTCGGTTACCTCATTACCATTGAGAAACATGTTCAAGGTATCTTCTGAGATAGTGAACTTCTTACCGGCAATCATGGAAGTGTTAATCACTTGAGTATTAGGAGGGGATACAAGAGTGACATAACTCCACAAAAAATTGGTGTAAAATTCTTTAGCCACCTTAGTGCTTGTAATGTAATTATGAAAGCACCAAAGTTCGACACTCAGGGCTGCAAGGTGATGGTCCTAAAGAAACTTGGCAACTTCATCTATTACCTCTTCTTTACCCAGATGAGAATCAAATAAGAAACAAAGTGGGAAGGGGTTCCTAGGAAGGAGTTTTTATACTTTTTAGAGATTCATTTGAAACAAAGAAGGTATCATCATAGGGAAGGAGGTGCGATTTGGAGGAAGATGATGGTGATCCAAAAGGTGCAACTCTCTTTCTTATATTAGAGGCCATACAGACAAAAAGGAAAGGATTGAGAAACACCACCAAGTATTGTCTAACCACCTAGGGAAGATAGGAAGAGGAATCTAGGTAGGTCAAACAAAGGCTAGCTAGGGGTAGGAGAGGAAAGGTCGGGGTTAGGGTTGAGAGCCTGAGAGAGCTGGAGGAGAATTAGTTGACTTTTCTCTAGTTGAGAGGGAGAATTGTTGGCCAAACCTTACTTAAGAATTGGTCCAGCTAGGCCAATGGTCAAGTTCTAAAAGAAAGAAACTCGACCAAATGGCTTTTTACAAAATCCCTCGACTACCAATCGGTCGAGTTGGCAACTCGAATGATAGAAGTTCTATACATACTTAAGAATTTCTAGTTTCTAGCCGTTTGAGTGCTAATTAAATTTATTTTTATGGTCTATTTTTCATTTTAGACATACTCAACCATATATCACTCATCATTGGCTACTATTTAGTGATTAAACCATCGTTTGTGAAAAATATCCAAAACAAGCAAAAAAATAACGCATAAGAGCATGAAATTTTAGCACTTTAGCAAGCAAGGGTGATCTAGACATGAGCAAAGCATATTTGATAGATAGAAACTAACTAGAAGTCATATCATATTGATCCAAAGTAGTTATGAGTAGTTTGGATATAATAAAATTAATTTTCTCTCTATTTAGAGGTTTACTAAAAATGTCTGCCAACTGATTTTTCTCGTCCACATGCGTGATATAAATATCTTTTTTGGCAATGTGGTCACAAATAAAATGACGACAAACCTCTATATGCTTGGCTCTACTATGTGATATAGAATCATAAGATAAATTAATTGCACTAGTATTATCACAAAAAAGATAGGAGAAACATCAAAATAAATGTTAAAGCTATGGAGAGTTTTCTTCATGCACAAAATGAGGGCACAACAACTGCCGACTGCAATGTATTCAACCTCGGTAGTTGATAGAGCCATGATGCTCTATTTCTTGGAGAACCAAGACACCAAGCATGGTCCTGGGAGGAAGGAAGTTCCACTTGTGTAATTTCTATCAATCAAACATCTTGTGTAATCAAGATCACTATACATAGTAAGAGTAAAGTCCTTTGACTTGGGATACCATAGTCCAAAATTTTGGGTTTTGGCTAAGTATCTTAAAATCCTCTTAACAACTATAAGATGTGATTTCTTGGGATTTTATTAAAAGTGAGCACACAAACCAACGCTAAACATTATGTGTAACATCCCATGATTTGAGGCCTCAGATAACATGATCTTAAAAGGAATGATTGGACTACCCATATCACCAAGGTGCATCTCCTTTTTCGGGATCCCATCACTAAAGAACTCCATAGTTAAGCGTGCTCATCTTGGAGTAGTACTAGGATGGGTGACCAGTCGGGAAGTTGATCCTGGCTTGCGCGTCAGTGAGGACAAAGTGCGCAGTTAAGGCTAGTGGTGGTCTGTGGGGCCAGTCGTCATTCTTGAAACTCTACTAGAGCCTAGGGAAATGGGCCTGGGCGTTACAAATGGTATCAGAGCCATAACCACTCCAGTAGGTTGGGCCCGCATGGGCATGTGGCATGCCAGTCTTGAGCCGTGTGGTCCAGGCATGTAGGAAAGGGCTGTCCATGGTTGACGTAGCCACCCCTGCGCTGGTATTTCGTGATCGGGAGTTGGGTGTCCATGGGCCATTGTGGGTCAGCACTGAAATGGGGTCAGATTATGAGGCCATATAGTTGAGCCTTGACGAGGACGTCAAGAGTCTAAGTGGGGGAGATTGTAACATCCCAGGATTTGAGGCCTTGGATAACATGATCTTAAAAGGAATGATTGGACTACCCATATCACCAAGGTGCACCTCCTTTTCTGGGATCCCATCACTAAAGAACTCCATAGTTAAGCGTGCTCAGCTTGGAGTAGTACTAGGATGGGTGACCAATCGAGAAATTGATCCTAGCTTGCGCGTTAGTGAGGACAAAGTGCACAGTTAAGGCTAGTGGTGGTCTGTGGGGCCAGTCATCATTCCTGAAACTCTACTAGAGCCTAGGGCAATGGGCCTGGGCGTTACATTATGTCAGGTCTAGAGGCAGTTAAATAAAGTAAACTTCCAATCATTCCTCTATAGAGCTTCTCATCCACTTTCTCACGTTATTCATCCTTGTCAAGTTTGGTGGTGTTTGACATGGGTGTGTCCATTGGCTTGGTGTTCTCCATCTTAAAGCACTTTAGTAGCTCACTTGTGTACTTGCCTTGGTTGATGAAGTTCCCATCTTTGGTTTTCTTGACTTAAAAGTCAACAAAGAATGTAAGCTCACCCATCATGCTTATCTCAAACTCACTCTGCATAAGATCACTAAAATCCTTAAAAAGATCAAGATTAGTTCGACCAAAAATGATACCGTGAACATAAATTTGAATGATAATAAAATTTTGGAAGTGTGTTTGAGAAACAAGGTAGAATCTACTTTTCCTCTTATATATATATGATCTAGCAAAAAGTTCTTTAGTTTCTCATACCAAGCTCAAGGTGCTTGTTTGAGGCCATAGAGAGCTTGTAGCAATATATACCAATGGTTAGGAAAACTATTATGTTCAAAGCTCAGAGGTAGAGCAACATATACTTCCTCCTCAACTGTACCATTCAAAAATGCACTTTTAACATCCATCTGATATAAAAGGAAATCCTTGTAACTAGCAAAAGAAAGCAACATACTAATGGACTCAAGTCTAGCTACATGCACAAATGTTTCATCAAAATCTACACCTTCATGTTGATCGTAGCCTTGAGCCACTAGCCTTGCTTTGTTTCTTACCTCCTTGCCACTTTCATTTATGTTGTTGTGGTAGACCCACTTGGTGCCAATGATCTTTTTATCACATGGTCTTGGTACAAGGGTCCACACTTTGTTCTTCTTGAGTTACTCTAGTTCTTCCTACATGGCTAGGATCCACTCATCATCTTCAAGAGCTTATATGACATTCTTTGGCTCGAGTTGTGAGATGAAGGTGTTGTTGGCTTGTTCTTTGTTGAAGGCATCCTGCACCTTCACTCTTTCAAAGATGTCACATATGATTAGCTCTTTAAGTTGATTCTTTGCAAAGCAGGGAGTTGGATCCTTCTTTTCTTCATCGATCTCTTCTTCTTGAGTGGACACTTCTTTTTCTTTTTGGGTGATGTTGAGTTATTTCAAGATAGGAATTACCTCATCTGCAACATCATCATTAGCAATATCCTTGAAAATTGAGGAGTTAGTCTCAATAAATTTGACATTAATAGATTCTTCTACTTCAGATAGATCAACATTGTATACTCTATAAGACTTGTTAGTAGCATTATAGACAAGAAAGAAAGTCTTGTATGATTTTGGATCAAAATTTTCAAGAGAATCTTTCGTGTTCAAAATGAAATAAGGACTTCTGAAAACATGAAAATACTTGATAGAAGGATTCCTGCCACACTATAGCTCATAGGGGATTTTATTCAAAAAAGGATGTGTGCAAACCTAGTTTTGCACAAAACATGAAGTACTAACGGCTTCGGCCCAAAACTTCTTTGTAGTGTCATACTCTAAAAGCATGGTCCTAGCCATTTCCTGTAGTGACATGTTCTTACTCTCTACAACCCCAATTTGATGAGATGTTTGAAGTGAAGAAAAGTTATGTGCATAGACCAATTCTTCACAAAAATGTTTGAAAAGATCATTTTCAAATTCTTCCCTATGATCACTACGGATAGAAACAATGTGACAAGAAGCTTCATTTTCAAATCATTTGCAAAATATAGAGAAAACATCAAGAGTATCACTCTTAGAAATGAGAAAGAAAGTCCAAGTATATCAACAAAAATCATAGATATTAACAAGACAGTACTTGGAACCACAAAGAGATTGAGTTCTCACTGGTTCAAATAGATATAGAGAAGTTCAAGAGCTCTCTTGGGGAATCATTTGGATTTGAAGGAGGACTTGGTTTGCTTTCCTTGTGTACAAGGTTGGTATTCTCATCCTTTTCAAAATCCAATTTGGGAAGTCCCTTAACCAAGTCCTTTTTGCTCAACTTCTTCAATTAATGCATATTTACATGACCTATCCGACGATGCCAAAGACATTTACTTTGAATACAAGGAATCTACCAACAACATGATTAATAGAGTCAAGCAAAATTACATAAAGATTACCACTTAGAGTTCCCTTATATATGAAATTATAAGTGAGTGAATCTAGGAGCAATCGTTCAAAAGAAATAAATAGCACAAGGTAACCATTATCTCATAATTGACTAACACTTATTAAATTGTGATATAGGCCACCCACAAAGAGAACATTATTGATACATAAGGATTCACCTAGACCCCTTCACCTTTTATCTTACCTTTCTTATTGTCCCAAAAAGTAACCAATCCTCCTTTCGTTTTTATAAAATTGTTGAAATGGCTAATATCACTTGTCATGTGGTTTGTGCAGCCACTATCAACAATCCATTTTCCTTTTCCTTGTAAGAAATGTGAGTGTCAATTCCCGACTCATACTTTGGGAACTAGAGTTAACTTGGGGACCCGTTTCATCTTTGGGTTTGTCCCGTTAGGCTTGCAAGGAAAATAAGTAGAATAATGATCATCACTCTTGCAATGTGAACAAGTCATAGAGCTCTTTGAGCCAGAAGACTCTCCAATGAGAAAAGGAGTTCCTTACTCTTTTTATTTTCTTTGGCCTTACTCTTACCCTTAGGAGCTCCCCCTACAAATACAAAATCACTAGTACCACTTTATTTGGTAAACTGATCAAGGGTTTCATTTAAGGAATTCTTCTCTTTGCGGAATTTCTACAGAGAGGTTCAAAGTCTATGATTGTCATCAATAAGAGAGATAACACTAGCAGACAAACTAGCAAGATCATCTCTAGCATGTATAAGGTTGGCTCTAAACAGAGGTCTTTAGTCAAATAAGAATCCCTCTCAAGAGTAATATAAGCCACATCATTACTAGGCAATATAGGTCTAGAAGATATATCATTAACTCGACCAAGTAACCTAGCATTTTTAGATTTAAGAAATTGAATTCTTTGAGATAAACATCTCTCTCATCTCTATGAGCGTCACTAATAAGCTTAAGTTCTACATTTTCAACTTTAAGTAACTCAAGCTCATCAAGGCATTTTTGGTTATCTTCCTTAAGAGAGGCAATATTCTTAAGATAGACACCTTTATGTACTTCAACTCAATAATATTAGATATCAAGATCAAGAAATTATCCTTGTAAGGAATTAATGCTCGGATGATGAATTTTATCATTTTTCTCAAGAAAATTAAGTTTAGCCTATAAGTCATCAATGATTTTACCCAACCTCTTCTTTAGCTAACTCATACAAACTTACCTCACTTACCTCAGCAAGGTCTTCATTTGTGGAGGCCATGAGTGCAAGGTGACATTCTCCATCTTCATCAGAGATTGAGCCACTAGAGGATGATCCTTCCCAAGCTGCATGATCTACATCTTTGTTCCTACTCTCCTTCTTATCCTTCCTCTTGTATTTGATATCTTTCTTGTACTCTTCTTGCTTCTTGGAACTTCTCTATTGATGTGACTTTCTAGCCTTAGGACATTCACTCTTGTAGTGTCCTTTTTGACCACACTTGTATCACCTTAGAGTAGACGAAGAAGATTGCTTCCCTTTGAAGTGCTTTCCCTTGGAGAAGTTGGCTTCATGCTCTAGGGCCATCATCTTCACTAGAGGAGGAGGCAGAGGTATGACAAACAAGTTGTTGAATGAGAGCCTCCACTTGAGATTTGAAGGCACTATCTTTGATCTTCCTTGATTATTTTTCTTATTGCTTTGCTTCCTCTTCTTGCTTGTCAAGTCTTAGCTCATGAGCTTGTAGCTCCTTAGTTGGAAGATCACCAAGAATTCTTACTTCCTCTATGGAGGTCACCATTGACTCCCATCTCTTTTGAAGAGACCTTAGAATTTTTGATTTGATTTCTTCTCTATCCAAAGTGTGTCCCAAAGTAGCTAGGTTGTTGATGATGATGTTGAGTCTAGAATACATCTCAGAAACTCCTTCTTTCTTCCCCATCTTGAAGTTATCTAGGAGGTTGTTCAACATGTACATATTTGCTTCCTTCACTTGCTTTGTGCCTTCATTAATGATGCACAACTTGTCTCATATCTCATAGGTTGTGTCCCATGAAGAGATGTTGTTGAACTTGAAAGGAGTGAGGGATGCATAGAGGATGGTAATTGCTTTGGCATTGAGCTATGCATTCTTTAGAGTTGCTTCATCCCAAGTTAATATAGCTCTGCCTGACTTCTTATATAGTGCAATCATCACTTTCCACATGTCAAAGTTCATTCCTTGAATGTAAAATTGCATCTGCCTCTTCCAATAGAGGAAGTTGCAGCCATTGAAGACCAGGGGAGCATGGAGAAACCTCCCTCTGGGTTGAGGGAAACAAGTAGGTTCTCACCCATCTTCTCATCTTGTAGGATATTTTGTAGATAAGAACCTTCCTATATTACCACTTGTTGGATCTAGGGCTCCACAGGGGGGTGAATAAAGCTTCGAAACTTGCACAATAATAGTTAGACCTTCAAATTATATCAGTTGAAACCAAATGCTTATAGTGAAATTGAAATCATATCTAAGCAAGCATAGAAAGGGACAGAGAGATTGAAACAAACACTTAGACAAGGAGTTTATAGTGGTTCCAATCTACAAACTAGAAGGCAATCAATCAACTACCTAGAGAGGTCAACCTCTTGGACTTTGAAACCCATGAATACTTAGATTCCATTATAAGACATATTGTAACATACTGGAATCTAGAGCTAAAGTTTAAAAGCCTATTTTTCTAGGACCCCTTTTGATTATGTTCCTTTTTCTAAAAATTTAAAATTTATTAAATTTTATTTGAGTTAAATAATCACATGTTTCATCAATTCATTTAACATAAGGAGTAAAGATAAAATAACCATATACACATAATATTTGAAGTAAAGATATACAAAATAATGGAATTGGCTATAGTTTGACACCCTAGAATATTCCTAGGAGTATAATGAGAAAGAAACTGAATATAGGTAAACATTAGTGTTACAATTTATTAATTAAGCATGTTAATTACCTTAAGTGAATTATTAACACCCAATTAAAGAAATATGTTATCAATATTTCTAAAATATAAAATAGAAGTTATTCAATGTGCCCTAATTAGTCTTCTCAACAATTTTCAAGTCTAATGACCATTATTTTGCCCCTCAATTAATTAACTAAAATTTAAAAAATAAAAGTGCATTCAATAATTCATTTAAAATATGACTTCTATTTTGACCTCTCGAACAATGGGTACTTTCCCCCTTTTGCCTTGGTAACATCGCATGACACTTCCCCACAGTCGTTTCTCCCTGACTCATCGCAAGCATTATTCCTCTCTCAGCCGCGACCCCGACCCACACACCCTCGCACTAGGTAGCGGCAATGCTGAGAACAACTGGTGTCTCCTCTTCTTTCTACACCCTCACATAGTAAAAACCTAGTGGCCTCCATGCCTTCATCTACCTAGGGTGCCTCCATAAAATTCCATAGCTGCCTCCCCATGGTTGTGCCCTATCTCTCCGTTTCCCCTCACCATATCCACCTGGGCGATATGTGCCTCGACTAATGGATCAACCTGCTAGACCTGACCACCACTCCAATAGCCAACATCACCACCATAGAGATTGCATCAGAGATAACCTTGTGCCCAAGTTTGGTTTTCAATGATGAAAACAGTCACCTACAAATAATCATCATATTTTTATTGCTCCTCCATCCTTGTCAGCAACCGGATTGCAACAATGCCCTAGGACCTACAACCAAAATGCCACCACATGCTGCCTACCATACTCAACTCCCTTGCCTCTCTCTCTCCTCTTTCCCTTACTACACTTCCTGTCACTTGATCTGATATACAATCAATTTGAACCATGGGAAACGACAACCTAAAGACCAAGTGATTGTGCCCCCTACCACCACCATCTGCAACTCGACATCTGGTACCTACAGATAGCCTAATGACCTCTTCTTCCTCCTCAGACCTTTGAATACTTTCCATTTTCTTCCTGTGAATCTATCATAGATTAGGGAACACTTCCCATCCATGCTCAGACCATGGGGTGCTCTAACACCTCCCTCCAATCATGCTCTGCCATTAGCCATCACTGCATCCCACCATCAACTGGAGATGATCATGTCATCTTTGTCTTTAGCTTGCAACATCAGACCCTATCCCATGACAGCCTATAACACCTTGCCCCTTTAAATTGACTCAACGCCTTATCATCCTTCTCTCCCAATATGTGACATCATCTTAGCCTCGATAGACTCTGACCACCAACCTCCTACCTCCCACCTTGACCATGCTACTACTTGAAGTTGTACCTCTACGCACATCCACTCCCAGGGCAAATTGATAACTGTTGCAATGAGTCTATTTGACTCCTTGACAAAAAGGTCATATGTGACCATTCGAATAACATAGCCGATGAGGAGCATCACCTTCATTTCTATGCTTGGCTCACGACCACTGTGACCTTGTCCTTCAGCATGAAAATCCAATGAGTCATGAAGATTACACAACTAGTTACATGTTGGTATCATTATTATATTGTCTAGTTTAAGATCTTGTTATCTAAGCAAATAGACACTATAGGGAAATTGGCAAAACCTATTCAGAGTAGACTATGATTAGTATGAGTAATCCATAACTTGAAACCATAGGATAGTGATGCATGCGGGAAAGGTAGCCTAAAATTTTGTAAGACCTACTACCCAATCCCTAGTTGCATTTATCATTGTCCATAAAACACAAGTAACATGCTAAAACAAGTTAACATGTGTTACCAAATTACATCATGTAAGTATATGAACTATATTATTTACCCTTGTTTATGGAATGGAAGTATTCTTATTGTTTCCTTGTAAACTTGACATTTGAAATTTGTTACTAATGCATAAGAAGAGACACTAACACGATTACCACTGTAGTTAACAAATGTGTTGATAAGAGTTTGGTCTACCACACTTGTATTTATGATCATATGAGTATTTATATAATGAGCTCTAATATTTTAATCTTAGAAAAACAACAAGTATCATATAAAGAATAACAAATGTCCTATTCATTTGGACCTTACATGTAATAGCTTCAGTTTCATCTAACTATATGGTATGTACTTGTCATTCATATGCATATTGAGATGTAAATGAATAGGGTTTATAAAAGATGTTCGTTTAAACCCTATATAATCCTAGTAAGTGTATTTTGATCAAATGATATCTCATGTAATGCATATCCTCGACCTAGTCAACCAAATTGAACTCCATGATATAAAGAGGGGGTGACATAATGAGACCTAAATTGGACTAATTCATACTATTAGTTATACACATATATGTCATCTATACATACTTAGACCTATGTGTCTAAATATGAATATTGGTACTAAAATAGATAAATAACGAATCATGTGTTCACTTAGTAGGATTTAAACCCCAATATGAAATTAGGTGATTGAGACTAGGATAAGAAACATAATAAAATACAAAGTAGGAATGTATCCACAAATTAATTTAGTTTTGATTACCTTATGTAATGTGTTTCTATGATATTTACTAGATTGTGTGGACCAAGTGCCTTATTAAAGTTAACTTTTGGATGCATAAGGTATGTATTCTTCTCTATTTATAATTGGGCATTATATGACTAAATTTTTCCATAATGAGATAGCTTTTGCAATACTTTATCTTAATCCATTTATTGGACAAATTATATACTCTCAATTGGACTTATTGTTATTTTTCTGTCATTACTTTGTCATGTTGAATTGGATAAATGACCCCACCTGCTATTGTGCCTGAATTATGGCATGCATGTTTGTGAAAAGTGAATCTTGACACTCTATTTATCCATGTTATATAACTCGACTAGTCTAACTATCATAGATGCTTATGCGTAACCATTAGGGTGCATCTTTGTTACAACCCCAATTTTTGTGTTCAATTGGTGAGAAATGTAATTTCTCATATTAAAGAAAATTGAACAAATAATGATATAATTTGTTTTGAATTAATGGATTTCATTTACAATAGCCTTGATGATTGTGTTGGGAGCTTTATTGGCTATTGGGCCCAAATAACAAGAAAATTCAATTAGTAAATGAATAATTGAATATTTAAGAAAAGAAAGAGGTAGAAACCTCTAGAAGGCAATGCGATGTAATCCAAGGATGGATTTCGTGCCTCTTGGGTTACTTGGGTTCCAAGGAGTCCAAAGTTGTAAAAAGAAAGCAATAAGAGAAGAAAAAAATTAATTAAGTATTTCTTTATTAAGAAAGAAATTGAAAATAATGGTAAAATGTGGAAAACAAGTGAAAATAGGTGTAATGGAGTTATTCTTGGTGGAATTTCGTACCCCAAGGATTCCTAATGATAAAAGGAATACCAATGAGGAAAATAAAAGAGAAATAAAGAGAAATCCTCAAAAAGAGATATTTTAATGAGAAATAAACAAGATGATGTGAAATAATGCATATAGATGTTTTAGTGGGATAATAAGTATCCTTGTAATGGAATTTCGAAATAATAGAGTTTCTTGGGATCCAAGGAGTCCCAATAAAGAGGAGAGAAAGAGGAAATACCAAAATTACAAAATAAGAGAATAATGCAATGCATTATTAATGAATTTTGTGATATTGATAAAAAGGAAGTAATTGCTATTAAAAGAGAATAGAAATTCGTGGCTAATGAATAAAAAGGGCAAGTACAAAGAAAATGAAAGAGGGATTTCAAATTAATAATATCCAAATAATTGAGGAAATCCAAAGAACAAAGGAGAGAGAGAATATTGCTTCTCTTTGAAGAAATTGACTTCCTACTTGGAAAGGGACTCTTGGACTCGTGGATAACCCACCTAGGGCTTCGTACCCTCCTCTATAAAAGGTTAGGACCTTTGGGTCGAGCCCAAGGAAATCCCTACATCCTTTCCTCTCTCATCTCCCTCTTCTTCTACATCCTTTTTCATTAAAAACCCTAGTCATGGGTTTGGAATTTTCCCTGGAGCAACAAAAAGCTGTGAGTCTTCTTGATGAAGTGGGTGTACCCCGATGACCTAGGGATGATCGACCCTCATCCCCCAAGCCCTCGACCTTCCGTATTGACCTGTAGCAGGGCTGCACGTCCAGCCGAGAGTCGTGGCTCTAGGCACGTTGGTTTGGCCACCGTGGCTGCAAAGAGGAGGTGCCCTGGGTCTGGAGGAGGTTGACAGAGGAGGGGCGGCAGTTTCCGGCCACCCTCGGGCCTTGGAGCAGAGGGGATGAACCCCCCCCCCCCCCATAGCCTGCAAATGTCACCGCAGGCGCAAGGTCACACAAGGTATAAGAAGGGCGGGTCGTCGGACCATCTTGCCCCTTCTCAGGCTGAAGAGGCAACCACTTAACCAGGGGTGAAACTGTGATTTTGTTATGTTTTCAAAGCAAGCCGCATGCATGGGAACTTGGCGACGTGGCAATCTCGGATTGGCCAGAAGGTAATTTACTTGCAAAAATCATATCTAACGATTGGTAACTCCAATTAGGACATATAATATATGAATTTTGATCAGGAGAACGAGAGGAGTCCAATAAAAATGATATTAAAATTTGATTCCGTTCCTAATTGCAAAAGTACTATAAGTTAATGAAAAGTGCATTAAAGATAAGTTAAAAACCCTATTTGTGATTAAAGGTTGAATCTAGTATGTTTAATGGGTTAATTAAAGTGATAATAACATGTTGAAAGATAATGTTAGATTCGAACCTGATCTAAATGTGAAATTGCCTGATTTAGGGTTTTTACCTCATATGAGAATGGTTAAATATTTAGAAACTCTAATTTAGGGTCAAAGAGGATAAGATCATATTTAATTTGAAAAAGGTGAAAATATGTTGTTTAATGATGGTTCTAAGTTATTTGTATATAAAAGACCTTAATTCTGGATAAATACCCTATGTGTAGTGATTAGGGTTTTCTCATGAATAAAAGGTAGATTGATGGTACAACGAGTTCATATGATAATTAGACCCTAATGAACTTTGAATTGATAATAGGTGCATATAATGATCTTGTCAAGGATTAAAAGATATAAAATAGTAGCTTTAATGTAATAGAGGCTTAATGAACTGAATTAATGGTTAATGGTGCCTCTAATGTAAAAATAATGTTATATGTTGTTAAGATAACCTTTATGTTGAAGAATAGATTAGATAATAAGGGTTTATGAGTAATGGTATAAAATTAGGGTTTGAAATAGCAAAAGATGAAGGGAAACCCTAATTGCAATGGAAACCCTAAAAGTGAATTAGAAACCCTAAGAAGCGAGCTTGGTTTATTAGATCTTGATGACATGAGCAATAAAAAGGGAATTACATGATTATTTTATGATCTTGTTGAAAATGCTTGCTTGCTTGGATTCTTATTTGTATGGATATTTCTGTTCAAATCATCAGATCAAGTATGTGGTTACGCTTATGAATATCGCGAGTTAGTTTTCTGAGGTTTACCGAAGTTTTCATCGATGTCATGAATTAACTGTTGGATGATTTTAATTCATGCAAACTATAATGTGGATATGACTATCACATAAGATATGTGCCTACTAGCTCAGATCCTGGTCCCCTCTATGGCTTATTAGTTGACCTAGTACATGGGTACCTATGGGGTAGGTCCATCAGGTCATCGAATGACTTTGTACATGGCTACCAATGTGGTAGGTCCATCAAGTCACTTAGAGTTAGATATTGGGCTACTTCTGGGTAGTGCCATGTGACTCTATTACCCTATGTATTGGCTTCCTGTAAGGTAAGACCGTGGGGGTAAGGATCTACCTAAAGACAGGTAGCATGCAAGGACAATACAGAATTAGGGGATAGGTAAGGATTGAGTAGTATGTCTTAAAATGTAATCTTGGTTGTTAAATGATTAATTGAATGATTACATTGTTAAGAATAATTACATGATTATTGTTTCCCCCACATACCAACTTCGGCTGACCGACGTTTTGTTTGTCGACGTTTTAGGTACAAGCCAAAAGAACAAATAGTAAATTGTCATATTGGGAAATACTTGAAGTAAAATAAAAGGAGGATTAGTTAGAGTAGAATCCTTAAGTGGATAGAAGTTTAGAGATCCAAGTTCTAAAAAAAAAAGAGGTATGCAAAGGTTTATTTTCTTACAGCTTTTAAGTTTAGTCTGTTAAAATTTAATAATTGTTCTTGGTTAAGTACCGAACCTTTGATCCTGGTTATTGGTTAACGACTCTGACCTTTCAATCTCCCTTAATTGGGGGTTATCGGGAGTCGGGGTCTTAACATTTGGTATCAGAGCATAGGTTCCTCAGTTAACCATTAATAATTATTAAATTTTACAAACTCCATAGAACCCAAGGGAGTTTTTAGAGGATTATCCGAAAGATGGAGGTGTCTAGAAAAGGATCATGACCGGGGGCTAGCAATATTTTCCTCCGCACCGCTAGTCGGAATATGAGGACTCCCGGATCCGTGTGACTTCCTGGCCAAAGTCTTAGGGTATGAATCGAAATAAGAAACCTTTAGGACTTTCTCATCTTATTCATCCCTTCTCATCACAAAATTATGTTAAGGACCTTAAGGATTAGGGTTTTCTCTTCTCCTCACCCTCTTGAGGTATGGGTAAGGTTAATAAGGTCTAAGGAATCCTCCACTAAATTAATGAAAAAGTATGTAAATAAGATGTCATGGACATAAGCTTAATAGATTAAGTGCAAACTAAAGAATAAATACATGCTTAGGTCATATGACACGAGTTGTCTTTGCCCTCAGGAGAGACCTGAGGATAGGCCTCCTTGTCAGGAGGATGAGTAGAGAGAGTTAGTCTTAGAGGTAGAGACCTCCATTAAAGGTAGATACCCAACACATTCTTTGAGGATGATGTTAACCCTAACCCTAAGTGAAGGTTAGAGAGAGAGAGATGACATGATGAGTTAGATGTCATGGTAGACCAGGTGTTTGGATAGATATGCCTTAGATGCCATATGAGCCACGAGATGTTAATGACCTAGCACCTCTGGCGACCCAACACTAGGAAGGGTCATGCATGTTAGAGTGAAGGATAGCTCCTTCATTGATGGGGTTAGAGAAAAACCTATAGAACCCTATGGGCTTATGCAGGTAGGGTATAGCTTGCACCCAGAGTACGTCCGTGGATGGCAGTAGGTTGAAACCCTAGCCAGTATGCATGATGGATGGCTTATGGGATGAGCATAAAGAGCTAGGTATAATCTTGAGCCAAACATGAGTTGAGCATAGGCTTCACCCACCTAGGGGTATGCTTGTAAGCTTGAGCCTTCATAGAGAAGGGACCTCTAGTAGTATGGCTGGAGGTGGAGTTAGCTCTACAGAGAGAAAGCAGGACCCCAACAAGGAGGTTGGAAGCCTAAAACCCCGAAACTTGAGGAATAGTGGGGAGTTGAGGATGATGCGACCTACGTGGATGATAGTGGTTTCCTTATGCTTGATCCCTGGAGGCTGATGATATCTTGGTTGCCTTTGGAGGAACCAAACCCTAGAGAGAGAAAGATGCTTCTAGTACCTATGGTATAAGTGATTACCTTCTAGATGAGATAAAGAGTACTTTAGACCCTAAGGAGGTTTAAGTAACCAGTTGTGAGGCTTTATACCTAGTTGGTTGTCCTAGAAGAGGACTCAACTCCAAAGTGTTGCTCAGGTAGAAGGATCATGGGAGTACATGACATACCTTGGACATGCTTGATTCATGGTTAAGAGATTGAGCATGCAGTTGGATACCCAAAGGAGAACCTAAGGTTCCTTGGCCTAAGAAGGGAAGTAGTGTATCCGATGCTCGTAATGAGAGTTGAGTTTCTATAGATGCGGGCATGGAATTTCCTATGTTGAAAGGAAAGGAAAAACCCCTTACGTTTAGGGTATGTTTGGTAAACCCCTCCCAGCTAAGTTGATGACATGAGAAGGTATGATCTTGATCTAACGTTGAGGAATGAGAACCCTGATGACCTAGCATGGTTTGGTGGTCTGCTTGTGCCTTAATAGCTTACTAGGGTTAAGCATACAGATGTAAACCCTAGACTTAAGGATGTTTGTGACCTTGTGGTCAAGAGTTGTAGTTTCCTCCCATCCCGGGAGAGGGACCCTTGTGTAGGGTGTATACCAATTTTGTTGGTTTAAGGTAACTTAAAGAGGTC
Source organism: Alisma plantago-aquatica (assembly GCA_963693085.1). Taxonomy (NCBI): domain Eukaryota; kingdom Viridiplantae; phylum Streptophyta; class Magnoliopsida; order Alismatales; family Alismataceae; genus Alisma; species Alisma plantago-aquatica. The sequence goes on along the minus strand of OY856412.1, from coordinate 667,160,815 downwards.
TTATAAGATCTTGAGAAGCTAAATGAAAAGTACATGGTATGAAAATGAACCTGTAGACCCATAGAAATCCATGTCGAAGTACATGTGGATGTGTTACCATGAAGGTAACCGGTAAGGGGCCTGACCAAGGTAGGTAGGTCGCCATGACCCCTATGAAAGGATGGATGTCAGCCCATGTATACAAAGAGAGATGATGAAGGCTTGGGCAAGGTTCTAAGTTGAACATGTACTATAAAGAGAATCCTAAGTCTATCCTAGGGTCAGGTAGGGATAAGACCGATGAAAGTAGGATTTGCCTAATTCTCTGGTTGCACATGACCAAAGGGTCGGGAGGTAACAACTATCATTGTCTGAAGGCAATGGGTTAGGAGATTGATCACCTTCATGAACTCATGGGACCCAAAGGGCAGATGAATAGGGCACTCTCTGGATGCATAAGGGAAGAGGGGTGACCCTAAAAGTGATGGCACCCTATAGACCTAGAGGTGATGACCAAAGATTTTGTAGTGACCCAAGTAGGTTTGAGACCAGTTTTCCATGGAGGTAACGTTGATATCGAGATGATTGTGATGCAGAGACATAAGTTGCACATTTCAACTTAGATTTGAAGGTGTACTGGCAAGGTGGGATGTACCATCTCTACTCTTGGAACAGGAAGAACTTTGTATTTGGAGTGCAACCAAATGCTTATTTCCTCTTGTTATGGGAGTGAGAGATAGGACATTACGCATGCCATACACCAAGGATAAAAGATGATGTGAGTTGGAACGCTACTACGAGGTATGAGGACAAAGATGGTAACATACCCTAGTAAAGTGAATAATACATGGATGGTTTGTAAACACTAAAAGGAATGAGGTAGTCACCTTATGAGGATGATGTTATCATGAGATATGAAGTCATACCAGATTGACTTTGATCACCATGATGATGAAATCAGAAAGTGTTCTTAATGAAGATAGACATAGAGTTTGAGGTAAGATGATAAGTGAAAATACATGGAAGTGTATGACTTCAATGTTACCTAATACCTAAGGATGTGAAGTGGTAATGGATGCTCTAGTTGAGTTATAGCTGCTAGAAGAGGTTGTTTGGCTAACCCTATGTTTGGAAAGGAGAGGTGTTTGGATAAAACTCATATGTTACGAGATACATTGAAAAGTTAAGGGTTGTTTGGTTAGCCAGTCTAGTCCTTGTTGCAATGAAAGGATGGTGGTAGAACCTCAGATGCACTTCTTTGGAAAAGAAGGTGATGAAACCCCGATATAATGGTTTAGGGTTTTTGAGGTATTGATCTTGAAGAATAATGACATACATGAGATCATGATTTTAAGATCACCATACACCGTACTACAAAGATAATAAGTGATGGTAGTACTTTGGATGCCTAAGATGAAGTTGGATGAGGTATGCTGCCATGCAAGCCAGAAGGTGAAGGACGAACACCAGTAACCCAATAAGTTGAAATAAAGGATAAAAAGTCCCTGAAAGGGAATGGGAGTTCATATCTATGGATGATGTGGAAAGTCTCCCCTTGACCAAGGAAGGTCACGAGGCAACATGGGTTATGGTAGATCGCCTTACCTAGATGACATAAGAAAGAAAGAGTATTGTCAAGGGACAGATCGGGTTGAGCTACATATGAGAGATATGATTCAATTACACCATGAAGTGAGTTCAAAGTTTCTTGAGTTTGACCTAAAGGTTCCCTTCCAAAAGGTGGAAGTAGGTACATGAAGAACTCGATGTTAGTACAGTTTATCACCCCTAACTAATGGTTAGTATGATCCAGACTAAAGGGTCTGATGAGAGCATATGTGCTCATTCGGGGTGATAGCTAGAGACAGTTATTGTCCTATGGAAGATGTGAAGTTAACCACCATAGCCAGTATCGGGATTCAAAGAAGCTCTTTAAGAGAGTTTGTGTCGGTCACCACTTCAGTAAGGTGATGTTGGTGAAAGGACCACGTGATGGTTAGAAAAGGACCACAGTGTGTGTAGATGAAGTCGCTTTGATCGTGCAATGGCTAAAAGGAGCCTAGAGACGATAAGAGTCGTGAGCAGATGCAAAGTAGACTAACATGCAGTTCGTTGTGGGAGAATATGTGACATGAAAATCCGACCCCCCTAAGTTATAGCTAAGAGAGCTGAGTCCCCGATACATGGGTCCATTTGAGATGGATTGGTGGAGAAGGTTATGGATAACCTTACCCCTCAGGATAAAGAAAGGTGTGATGAGTTCCAAGTGTCCAATTTAGAGCACTATGTGAGGTACCCAGACCATGAGCTAAACAATAAACCTAGTGAGCCCCAAGGGAGGCTGAAATGACCTGAGTCACCTGTGCAGTTTATAGACGCCAGGATGAAAGAACTCAGAGAAAAGAATATGTGATGATAAAGGTTCTTTCGAAGTGCCATGGGTAAGGTAAAGCCACATAGGGGCCGTTGATGGACATGGAAAAGTCTTATCCTGAATTGTTTGTTTTGTTTGATTTAATTTTGAGGACAAAATTCCTATAAGAGGGGAAGGATGTTACAACCCCAATTTTTGGGTTCAATTGGTGAGAAATGCAATTTCTCATATTAAAGATAACTGAACAAATAATGATATAATTTGTTTTGAATAAATGGATTTCGTTTACAATAGCCTTGATGATTGTGTTGTGGGCTTTATCGGCTATTGGGCCCAAATAACACGAAAATTCAATTAGTAAATGAATAATTGAATATTTGAGAAAAGAAAGAGGTAGAAACCTCTAGAAGGCAAAGAGATATAATCCAAGGATGGATTTCGTGCCTCTTGGGTTCCTTGGGTTCCAAGCAGTCCAAAGTTGCAAAAAGAAAGCAATAAGAGAAGAAAAAAATTAATTAAGTATTTCTTTATTAAGAAAGAAATTGAAAATAATGGTAAACTGTGGAAAACAAGTGAAAAAAGGTGTAATGGAGTTATTCTTGGTGGAATTTTGTATCCCAAGGATTCCTAATGATAAAAGGAACACAAATGAGGAAAATAAAAGAGAAATAAAGAGAAATCCTCAAAAAGAGATATTTTAATGAGAAATAAACAAGATGATGTGAAATAATGCATATAGATGTTTTAGAGGGATAATAAGTATCCTTGTAATGGAAATTCGAAATAATAGAGTTTCTTGGGATCCAAGGAGTCCCAATAAAGAGGAGAGAAAGAGGAAATACCAAAATTACAAAATAAGAGAATAATGCAATGCATTATTAATGAAATTTGTGATATTGATAAAAAGGAAGTAATTGCTATTAAAAGAGAATAGAAATTTGTGGCTAATGAATAAAAAGGGCAAGTACAAAGAAAATGAAAGAGGGATTTCAAATTCCTAATATCTAAATAATTGAGGAAATCCAAAGAGCAAAGGAGAGAGAGAATATTGCTTATCTTTGAAGCAATTGACTTCCTACTTGGAAAGGGGCTCTTGGACTCGTGGATAACCCACCTAGGGCTTCATACCCTCCTCTATAAAAGGTTAGGACCTCTGGGTCGAGCCCAAGGAAATCCCTACATCCCTTCCTCTCTCATGTCCCTCTTCTTATACATCCTTTTTCATTCAAAACCCTAGTCATGGGTTTGGCGTTTTCCCTGGAGAAACAGAAAGCTACGAGTCTTATTGATGAAGTGGGTGTACCCCGATGACCTTGGGACGATTGACCCTCATCCCCCAAGCCCTCGACCTTCCGCATTGACCTACAGCAGGCCTGCACAACCAACCGAGAGTTGTGGCTCTAGGCACGCTGGTTTGGCCACCGTGGCTGCGAAGAGGAAGTGCCCTGGGTCTGGCGGAGGTTGACAGAGGAGGGGCGGCAGTTTCCGGCCACCCTCGGGCCTTGGAGCAGAAGGGATGAACCCCCCCCCCCCAGCCTGCAAATGTCGCCGCAGGTGCTAGGTCACACAAGGTAGAAGAAGGGCGGGTCGTTGGACCATCTTGCCCCTTCTCAGGCTGAAGAGGCAACCACTTAACCAGGGGCGAAACCGTAATTTTGTTATGTTTTCAAAGCAAGCCGCATGCATGGGAACTTGGTGACGTGGCAATCTCAGATTGACCGGAAGATAATTTACTTGCAAAAGTCATATCTAACGATTGGTAACTCCGATTAGGACATATAATGTATGAATTTTGATCAGGAGAACAAGAGGAGTCCAATAAAAAGGATATGAAAATTTGATTCCGTTCTTAATCGCAAAAGTTCTATAAGTTAATGAAAAGAGCATTAAAGATAAGTTAAAAACCCTATTTGTGATTAAAGGTTGAATCTAGTATGCTTAATGGGTTAATTGAAGTGCTAATAACCTGTTAAAAGATAATGTTAGATTCGAACCTGATCTAAATGTGAAATTGCTTGATTTAGGGGTTTTACCTCATATGAGAATGGTTAAATATTTAGATACCCTAATTTAGGGTCAAAGAGGATAAGCTCATATTTAATTTGAAAAAGGTGAAAATATGTTGTTTAATGATGGTTATAAGTTATTTTTATATAAAAGACCTTAATTCTGGATAAATACCCTATGTGTAGTGATTAGGGTTTTCTCATGAATAAAAGGTATGTTGATGGTAAAATGAGTTCATATGATAATTAGACCCTAATGAACTTTGAATTGATAATAGGTGTGTATAATGATCTTGTCAAGGATTAAAAGGGATAAAATCATAGCTTTAATGTAATAGAGGCTTAATGAATTTAAATAATGGTTAATGGTGCCTCTAATCTAAAAAACGGTTATATGTTGTTAAGATAACCTTTATGTTGAAGAATAGATTAGATAATAAGGGTTTATGATTAATGGTATAAAATTAGGTTTTGAAATAGCAAAAGATGAAGGGAAACCCTAATTGCAATGGAAACCCTAAAAGTGAATTAGAAACCCTAAGAAGCGAGCTTGGTTTATTAGATCTTGATGACATGAGCAATAAAAAGGGAATTACATGATTATTTCAGGATCTTGTTGAAAATGCTTGCTTGCTTGGATTCTTATTTACATGGATATTTCTATTCAAATCATCAGATCAGGTATGTGGTTACGCTTATGCATATCTCGAGTTAGTTTTCCGAGGTTTACCGAAGTTTTCATCGATGTCATGAATTAATTGTCGGATGATTTTAATTCATGCAAACTATAATGTGGATATGACTATCACATAAGATATGTGCCTACTAGCTCAGATCCTGGTCCCCTCTGTGGCTTATTAGTTGACCTAGTACATGGCTACCTATGTGGTAGGTCCATCAGGTCATCAGATGACTTAGTACATGGCTACCAATGGGGTAGGTCCATCAAGTCACTTAGAGTTAGATATTGGGCTACTTCTGGGTAGTTCCATGCGACTCTACTACCCTATGTATTGGCTACCTGTAAGGTAGGACCATGGGGGTAAGGATCTACCTAAAGAGAGGTAGCATGCAAGGACAACACAGAGTTAGGGGATATGTAAGGATTGAGTAGTATGGCTTAAAATGTAATCTTGGTTATTAAATGATTAATTGAATGATTACATTGTTAAGAATAATTACATGATTATTGTTTCCCCCACGTACCAGCTTCGGCTGACCGACGTTTTGTTTGTCGGCGTTTTAGGTACAAGCCAAAAGAACAAACAGTAAATCGTCATATTGGGAAATACATGAAGTAAAATACAAGGAGGATTAGTTAGAGTAGAATCCTTAAGTGGATAGAAGTTTAGAGATCCAAGTTTAAAAAAAAAAAGAGGTATGCAAAAGTTTATTTTCTTATAGCTTTTTAGTTTAGTCTGTTAAAATTTAATAATTGTTCTTGGTTAATTGCCGAACCTCTGATTTGGGTTATTGGTTAACGGCTCTGACCTTTCGGTCTCCCTTAATTGGGGGTTACTGGGAGTCGGGGTCGTAACAATCTTTCTACCTATTTTTATACATGGGCACACTATTTTTGCCCAGGGTGCGCTATTTCCACCCATTTTACTTAGATCAATGACTCAGTTGTGTCATGGCCCAATTCTAGTTACTTTAGTCAAATATATCCGCATGCAAATATTTATGTGATTGAATGGTTGATAATGGCAAGAAATATGACTTTAATTATTTAATTATATTGTTTCATTTATTTGGAAATTCCTTCTCTTGTTTATTCATATTGAAACTTACCTAGGTTTAATGGCATCTCTTTGATGGAAACATCTTATGTTACTTTTGAAATAAATAATGCCCTAGTTAATCATCTTCTAAATGTACATACTCAGCTTTTACTGACTCATACTTTTGTTTCCTATTTGTCTGGGTGTTCCCTCCACCCAGGTGTAGGTGCTTTATAGGACAAAGACTCAGGAGGATTGTGAGCTCATTGGTGAATATACATACAACTTGATATAGCCTTGTTACCATCTACATATGGGTTTATGTGTATGCTGATGTAACATTATCAATTTATGTACCACCCTGAGAGTGAGAAAGTTGTGTACATGGAAATATTTTGTAACTTTGTAAATAGTTATGTTTTCCACTGCTTAAATATTTCGTGACTCATGTTTGTACCATTGAGTGGGCCCACTTTTGGGTCCCACTCCATACACATACAAGAATGCCACCTTACATATAAGGGATTACCTATCCTAGACAAGAGTCTTCAACCTATACAAGGACTTACCCACTTGATCAAGATGACTTCATCCTTTACCAAGGACTAACCCACACTTGCATCAAGTCTTTAGTCTCGTAGGGATTACCCACTCTTCTTGAATATTATACCTTGTGCTTCTTCATCCTTGAAGAAGAACAAAAACTCCTCCTTCACTCAGAGAAGATCACTTTAGCCTTTGCACTTTGAGAAATGGGGTTGGGAAGATGGAAGGATGGAGAGATTTAAAAAGTAACAATGAGGTATCTCTCTTACAACATGCCTAACTCACTCATAATCATGAAACACTCTGTAAATGAGAGATAAAGGGGCTCAAAGTAGTTTTGCATACTCAAAAATATCAAGGACCAAGGATATTATGAATGATCAACCTTGGAATGAACTCCAAGAGGTCCTATTAATATCTGGGGGTGTTCCTTTGAGTGTGAGATCAATTAAGAATGAAAAATATATGTTTTACAACATGTTATGAATTTATATTTGTTTCTAACAACTCTCCAATGGTTGGAATATTTTTTTTTGCATTTTCCATATAGTGTATTCGGTCGAGTTTCAATAAAGGTAACTTGACCGATCCACAATCTGAAAAAGTCAACTTTCAAACTATCGATGGAGTTTTTCCTGGGGTAATTCGATCGATTAGTCAAAATCAACTTTGGTCAAAAACTTGGTTGGTTGAGTTTTATGAGTGGACAACTCAATTAATCAAATCATTTCCAAAAATCTGTCACTAATTGGTCGATATTCAAACTCTGCCGATAAATTTGCTGTGAAAATTTTTCCAAAATGATTTTTAAGTGATCAAATGATGGAATTAAGTGTCCCTAATTTTTTCTCATCTTATTTACAAGTCATATCATCAATACAAATGATTATAAAATTCTCCAAGGTGGTTTGGAGTGTTTTCTCAATAGAACATTTGCATTGCTTTTTACTTGAACTTGGACAAGCTAGGGCTTGATTAATTTGATCATTTCCATGTACCTAAAGCATGAAATAAATCTTAAATAAACATATTATATACATATGAATGGTTTGATTAAGCCGTCATCAAAATATGGATAATGTACAACTCTCAAGTCAACATTTGATTGTTGTTTAATCCACCCTAGCCATGTTCCTTAACCCTAATGTGCTCCAAGAAAGTGGGAGGTTGTGTACCTAGGGTTAGAGATTGAGTGCGGCCATAAAATTGTAATCGGATATGTATGGAGCCCTAACCCAAGATTTTGGGCAGTGTGATGTATTTTCTTCTCTCTCTTGGAATGTTTATCATATTATAATGTTTTCTCTCTCTTATTTATGAAACCTAAACTTACAACTAAAATAAATGCCATGACTTGTGTATGCTATGGTGATAATTATATGATACAGGGTGATGTCTATAAGCCTTGATGAGACGTGATGAAATCATATTGATGTGATGAGTTGTATGACCTGGTGAAGGCTTGATGCCTATTGTGAGGTGGTATCCTATAGTGATATGATTGAGGGATCGATATCTCACAGTAATGTGACATTGGTGATGGTCTTGTGAATGAAAGTGTTATAAATATCATGTGGTGATGACGTGAATAGTTCCCACCTTATAAGTTTTATATCTTCTGGAGTTTTATTATTTCTCTTATCCTTGTAGAATTTGTTTTGGCTTTGTATGTTGTAACTTGATTGATACTAAAAAGGCACCCAATTAGCTGAATTAATCAAGTGAAATTCTAATAATGTAGGCTATCTGTGCCATAGATCCTTTCTAGTGTCAGCTTTATTACTGGATTGGTGAAACAAGTATAACTTAGATTGCATATTTTTGAATATGCGGGGGTACAAGTCAAGTATCTCGTTGTGTCCACAATTATAGGTTGTGTGAGATAGCCATGCATTAGCCAATCTCTTTGTGATATGGATGGCCTTGCGAGAGCCATTCCTCCTTTGGGAATGACCATGTGTGATCATGTTCCTCTAGCATTGCTACCTATACCAAGGTGGTCTAGGTGTTTATATATGGATGGCCATGTGTGAGCCAATCCTTCGCCTTGACTATATGTCACTATTTGCAGTTGACTGATATGTCTCTATGATGATCTCTTGTGCTAAAAAAGAGGTGATGGGGAGTTCGTGGATTCTGACTCTTCCATTGACCTTGTATGGCCCAGATTTTGACTTAGAAGTGGTTGGTTGAATTGGGATGGTATGACTCAAATCCTCTGGGTAATAATAAAAGATGTAACACAACTGTTGTAACATCCCTGACCTGGGTTATGCTTTAGCCCTGGGTGTTTTGATTATGAAAGATGATTATATGCTTAATCCTATCTTGTGAAAAGTAATTAGGGCTAATGAGGAACTTATGTTTCAATTTCAGTCCTTTTTGAATAATGTTGAAACATTGTTTTGTTAAAATTGGACTAAAGTGCAAATTACCCAAGTTGAGGGGTTTAATTGCAAATTGCACATGATAAGATGTTCCTATGATGTTGAGACATCATAAGAATGAATATGATGTAGTGGTATGGTTTCCACAAGCTTGGGCACCAAGATAAAGCTTGTAGAGCAATCGTTGTGCATTAAAACCTAGTTTTGGTGTAATGTGCAATTTACCCAAAACCTAGGGTTCAATATGCAAAATACCACCTATAGAGGGTCTATAATGTTTCTTGGCATCAAGTAGAGCAAATAAATTGAGAGGGGAAACTCATTTGAATTATCTTGGAGGAGAGAAAATCTTGACATTAAAATAATCAAGATTTAAGCATAAATGGGAATTTAATTTAATTTAATGCAAAAATAAATAAATTAATTGAGGAGCCCTTTAACCAAAAGTTGAAGGATGTGTTTTCAATAGTGTTGGACGATCTTGTGCCTTGCCATGGCACAAAAAGATCTTGCTTGAGTGGAAGCCACTCACAATATCATAATAAAAGTAATATCCACTAAAAGGTTGGATATTAATATAAAACTCTTTAAGGTGCTTAATTCCTTTTACATTAATTCTTGGATAATGAAGAGGTTTTGCAAGAACATGAAGATCGCTTCGTGTCCAAGAAATGGAGGGGGATTTGATGGAAATTATTTTGGAATTAAAAGAAAATAATCCATTTTCTCTTTCATTAAAAATCCCTTATACATATCCTTTTTCCAATACACTAATGATCGTTTCCTTAGTTTCCTCTTTCCATCTTTGCTTTGGCCGACCAAAGGAGATCTCAGGAGAAAGAGAAGGATGAATCTAACCTGTTGGTAAGTTTTGATCATCTTCTACCTCAGATTCATGATGAAAACCCTAAATCAATGCTTGATTATTGGTTTTCTTCACCCGATTTCCAATCCTAGCCATCTTGTTCATCCAAAAGCTCAAGGACGGAACTTGGACAGCTTCTGGAACTCCATACACCATTATATCCGTGGATCTTGGAGCTTGGGATCAGTTCTATAGGCAGGTTTTATAGTTCAAACCCTTAATCATTGCTATTGCATCCATTCCTATAATAATCATTGGTTATTCTTTTCTATTTGATACTCTTTTGGTTCATTGTTGCATTTCCCATGAAAAACGGTTTCTGTTCTTGGTTGTTATAAGGAGGAAGATGATGACATCATATTAGATGTTTATCCAAGAAAAATCCCAGGTCAAACGGTCTCCTTAGTTGCTCAAACAGTTTTCCAAACCGTTTGGGAGCAAACGGTTTCAAACCGTTTGGAATGAAACAGTTTCATCAAACTGCATCGAGGGAAATAGTTTTAGACCGTTTGGTGATGTTGACCAGGGTTGACCATTTGTGGATTTGTTCTTAATAATATAGGTTAGTGACCCATCAATTATGATTGATTAGTTCCAATTGGATCATGAGTTGAAGGTCCATCAATCACCAAAACCCTAATCGGGTTAAGTGCTGATTTCCAAAATGATTGAGTTTGATACTTGGGTTGATTGACCCAAACAGTTTCAAGACCATTTGGGGATCACCCAAATGGTCTCAAGACCGTTTGGTGGTCACCCAATACCGTTTGGAGGTCTAGGGTTAGGTATGGTTGGGCAATTGAAGATCCAAAGATACTAAGTTGAAGTGTAATCAATTGTTGATTGGGTGATCAATCAAATTATCCAAACCCTAATTGGTTGACTTGGACTTTGATGTTGACATGGGAAAATGGTCTCAAGACCATTTGGAGGACATGAAAATGAGCTCAAGACCATTTGGGGTCAGGTCATGTTCAAATTGGATGATGGTTCAATGGTTTCAAAGTAACTAATCTTACATTGATTAATGTTGAAATATCATCGATTCCAAACCCTAATTCAATTGATTCAAACCCTAATTGATGATCAATTGAGGGTCAAATTAGTTGAAGGTTGACCTATTTAACTCAATCAAAGTATGGGGATAGGTCCAATTGAGGGTTTGTTACATGAATACAATGGTTGAAGGAATCAACATTGAGAACCCTAAACCGATTGGAGTAGTTGAGACCATCTTTGGTCCATGCGGTTTTGAGGAGGTTTGGACCAAACAGTCTCAAGACCGTTTGAGTCCAAATGGTCTCAAGATCATTTGGGACCAAACTGTCTCAAGACCATTTGGGACCAAACGATCCCAAACCGGTTGAGTTCATGCGGTTTCAAAAAGGTCACCTTTAGCAAACGATCTTGAAGGTCACCTTTAGCAAACGATCTTGAAGGTCACCTTTAACAAACGATCTTGAAGGACACCTTTGGCAAACGATTTCAACCTCAACTTTACCAAACGGTTTCAAATATGTAACCAAGACCGTTTGTAGGGTGATGGACCATGACCGTTTGAGGTCTGATTGGTCAAGACCGTTTGAGGTCTAAGAGTCCAAGATCATTTGGAAGGTAATTAACCAAATTGTATGAACACTTCAAGTGAATAAAAGTCAATTGTTTAAGTGAACAATTACATGATGTAATCCATGAGTGATTATAATAATGGTACCTTTAATGAGATGGGGTAATTAGTACCCTTTGAATAGTTAAGCTTTAATGATCATGGTGAAAATGACATAACCCATGATGTCAATTCTTCTTCAAGATGAGTTGACTTAGCTTAATCAAGGCTGAAGAAAACATCATGTTATAGAAGATGAGAGAGAAGACTTTCTACATGAATGATAATCATGTAGTGGACCTTCAATATGAATGAATGTTTAATTAGGGTATGATCCTTCATAATGAAATCATGAAACCCTAATTATGAAGGTTAGTGAATCATAACCCTAATTGACGACATTGATAGGTGAAATCCTAATACATGATGATGGTATGATCTTAATTCATAATGATGACATGAGAAACCCTAAATCAGGGTACTTTGATGTTCACTCCTACTTGGGGTGAATAGTAAACCCTAACTATGGTATGTTAATAGTAAACCCTAATCTAGGGTGATGTGATGTGAATAGTAAACCCTAACTATGGTATGTTAATAGTAAACCCTAACCTAGGGTGATGTGATGTGAGTAGTAAACCCTAACCTAGGGTGATGTGATGTGAATAGTAAACCCTAATCTAGGGTAATGAGAAACTCTGATCTAGAGTAATACCATATGAAACCCTAAATTAGAATGATGATATATGGAACCCTGATGCAATGAGGTGATGTAAGACTCAATCCAGGATAATGTCTCATAATGTGACTATTATGTGTGAAACCCTAGTGATGGTATAATAGCCAAAATACTAAAGTGAGGTGTGGCTAATATAATCAGTAAGATGAGAATGTTATAACCATGTAGAATAAGGTTGATGAACCATATGAATGGTAATATGGTTATTCTAATGAATAAGGGTCTAAGAGACAAGATGATATCTAGGTCCTTATATGTTCAACTCTATACACGTGTAACAACCTATACACCTTACAATGACGAGGATATGAAACTCTTAGGAATGATGTATGCTATGTTAAATAATAATAAGGATAATATCCTAAGAGCTGAAATATTTAAAGTAATGGATAATGATTTATCTTATATTCAACATTGCTTAACCAGTAGACAAGTCCATATCATTAAAGATAGTTGGACAATTCTAATAGGTAACCTATGTACCATATGATGAAAGTGACAAGTTAGAGGATAAATTATTAAGAGGGAAATACCTTAATACAAGGTTAGCTGATTAATTTAAGAAAGATGGATATGAGAAGAAAGTGATACATCAACACATGATTGATATCACATTCAACATTTCAGGGTAGGCATACCTTGATAAACCTCTAATCCAATATTCCTGGGTAAGAAACACATGAAGTGTGTGTTATACAATTGTTATAATAAAAATGTAATGAACTCAAGGTACTTTGATAAATGATGAATAATATACCTTGAGAATGGGGTAAGATAAAGCAATGAGTATGATGTAATCATACCATGACAAGGATGAGAAATGAATTCATGCCTTGAATTGATGATCATTAGTGATATATGCTGAGAATGGTGATCATAAGCATGTACTTATGATATCTTTGAATGCTCCTAGAAGTGTGGAGCAATACATTAGGGTTGAACTAAAAATGTGAACATTAAACCCTAATTAATGTGTGATGGGAAACCCTAATCCTAACTTTGGGTAAAGGGAATGAAAAGCCCTAATTGACAGATAACCCTAATCCTGATAAAGGATGGTGATGTTATTAATATTCCATATGATGTGACAAATGACTTACATGATTCTTATCATGACTATTAATCATGTAGACATTATGAGATGATGAACATAGCTAGACCTGAGCTATGACATTCATATAATAAATATGTTGAATGGCCTTATGTGCCTAATGTTGTTGTTGCTTAGCAAGAGTAACAAAAGGTATATGAACCTTATGAGTTCCATAAATAGGTTTTTGCCTAGTGAAAGGTGATAAAATATTTAATAGGCCTCGTGAGCCATGTGAGATACTTGTATATCAAGTATTATGTACACCTCAGTCTGAGCACCTGAAGGTAATAGTTACCTAACAAGTGGTAACAGTGATAGTGATGATTTGAGGGTATGAATACCTAGAATTTATAAGTATGATAATGATGTTATTGAGAGATGTGAACTTTCAAAGAAATGAAATGAGGGACTGAGATCCCAATGTCTTATAAAGACTGAGAAGTGATTGATGAAATAGTACATATTTCTTTATAGCACTTGTCTGAATAAGTTATGTTTGAGAACTTGACTGATGCTAAAAGAATATGTTAATGTACTTAATTAATCAAGTGAAATCATATCATGTAGAGCCCTGGCCATATAACCATCAGTGTCAGAACTTGCTGGATGGTGAAACGGGTGCTCTGCGGCAAAACCTGGAACGCATATTTTGAATATGTGGGGGCAATGGGCGAATATATCCTGACGTCCTAATGAGGGAATTGAGGAAAGGTAAACATTAAACCCCTCAATCCTTCATTATTGTACCGGGATGATGTACCACAAATCTCTTGATGATTGGGATAAATGCAGCACACATCTCCCAATAATATTAATGCCGGATCGATGGAGATAAACAAGAAATCTCACGATTGCGAAGAGAGTGCAGCACGACACTATAACTCTAATAGCGAAGTTGCTAGTATACCCTGGAAAGCTATTTAGCAGAGACACAAGATGTCCTACATTTGATCTCATACTGACCGAGATAAGGGAGGTCTTGGTAGCCGGCTCTACCATTGAGCTTGTATGGCACCAATTTTTACTTCACAATGGTCAGTTGGAGTATGAGCAGTATACCTCATCTCCTCAGGGCATAAGTGTGATTGTAAAATGTAATTAGCCGTATAGCATGTTTGCTTAATGATTGAATACGGAAATTCATTGGCTGATGTTACATTTCTTTTATGCATCTCTTGTTGATAAATGATATTCATACCTCTTTATACTCATTGCAAGTAGAAGGATGAATTATGATTCTGTCATGAATAAATGTAATGCTATCCTTAGGAAAGGTGATTATGTTACTCTGTTCATTCAATGATTAATACTGATGTTCAAATATAAGAACTCCTACTCAGTTTTTTTATAATAAACTACTATAACAATGTTTTGGCGGAGAGTTATATCTCCCGCTGGGGAAATTTACAATTGTCTCACCCCTGTGGGATCCAACTTTTTAGGTAAACGCAGAAGAAGAAGTAGGAACCCTATAGCAAGGGAAAAGTAGCAACAACATCAGGGATAACAGTGATAACTCAGGTGGAGGCACTGGCTGCTGAGTTTTGTATAGATAGTAGTCCTATGTGTCGTCTTTGTACTCTTAGGTACTCATAGTTTATAAATAGTGTTTTAATGATCTGACCCGAGATTTTGGCTTGCTGCCTTGAGGTTCTTATGCTGTCTGTATATAATGTTACTAGGGCAGCTGATGTTGTAATCCTCGAGAAGAGATGATACAAGTTATATACTTATTAATCATGATGTAAATGTATACTTTGGTTCTTTATGAAAGAGGTTGCCTATGTGTGGATCTCTTTGTAAAAAGTTTTAATTTTTATTGATTTTCAGTAATCCGCTGCGAACGATTCGCTTCCGCTTAAGTAAATCTTGTTTTTGTGAGTTGGATGCCACAACTGTGTAGTGTATCTTTCTTAGAGTCAAATAGGAATTACATTGTTGGATCCCTTGTCTTATCTATTTACTGATTTCTTGTAATATAAAATAGTAAAAGAAGTCAATTGTTATATATATTCATCATATTCCTTCTTAGAATATTAATTGTTCTACTACTCTATGGTAGCTTCCTAGTTTTTTGTTTAATCTGCTTTATCTATTGATTATATATCATTTAGTTGAACATGCTCATCCTGCTTAGTACTTTTATCTACATCCTTCATTATCTATGCTTTAATAACGTAGGTAGAGAGTTATATCTCTCACTGGGATGTTTGATCACACCCCTTGTGTATTATACATCTTTTAGGTAGTCATGCACAGTGAGATTGAGATCGTGCAATTGAGGAAGAGAAATAGCAAGAGCAGTAGATGATAAGGTTGGATGTGCTGCTGGTCTTTTAGTAATATATTCCTAGAGTCATCCATGTACACTCAGGTCCTTGGGGAGTTTGTCGATGTGTTTTGTGGATATAATATCATTATAAGGTTTTTAGGATTGTGAGCCATGCATGTAAGTGATGGAATGTGGATGTATGTATATGGAACATTTCCCTCATGTAACAAGTTGATGACAGGAATGATGATGTAAGTACTAGGGTTCACGTTATGTGTTACAAGTGTCCTGTTGAGGACTTATATATGTAAGGGTTTCCAATTTGTGTGCCTTCAGCAATCAGTTTTGATTTCCTGTGTTTTCTGGTAATCCACTTGCTTTGTTAGCTTTCTAGTTTTAGCTTTGAATAATATGGTTTGTGGCATGTTGGGGTGTTATACCACACCAGTAGGTATTCTCTATCACATAGAGGGACTACATCATTTCATCATCCTCATCAAAGTTTATGATACCAACCTATGTTGAATCATCAACATCATGGTAAGTAGTGAAGGATATAAGGGCAACATTCTATTTTAGGACTAAAGTGGCATAACCTAAAAGGTTACAAGGAAATCCACAAACTGAGTGAATTGTACAAATCAATGATTAAGAAATGCTTATGATTTATATTTATATCCAATAAAGGACAAGTACCAATATGAGTCCCATATCCTATAAACATTATTTTTACCTACATGGGACCATGTATATGGGGGCTCCCCCATCCCTACTGTGACATTATCTACCCCCTATATGGCAAAATATATAACCATAAAGTCCTCATTGCTTTGAATTTCCTTTATGTGTATTTGTTAGGCTCCTCATGCACCCTTGCTAGGAACAACCCCACCTTGCTATACTTTCAAAAGATACTTTGATTTCCTACAATATTTATTTTCTTGTTTCAATTAACATAATATACTTTATAAGAAAAGGATATATATAAAATTTTCTTTCTGGGGAAGTCACCCATGCCTATGGTCTCCTCAAAATGTTGACTATTCCTTGGTGGGATACTTGAACGGAAGAGTCCTCCCTCCACACTTGTTCCCACATCATCCTAGAAGAAGGATGAGTTCAACCAAAGTTGCTTCGTAAGTGACATGAACCTCAAAAGACAATCTCTCAATGAAACCTCAGCCTACAAAGTCTTCAAAACCTCAAGGAGAAACTGATGGGGAAGGCAGATCCTTAGATGAAGAAGCTACCTTAAGTAGAGGCAGATAGAAAAACTCATACCCATAATCATGATTCTCCTCAACAAAGTTATAATTAACTACATGCACAAGTTTGTGTCAAATCATTATAATTAGACAAAGATATATCAGAAGTCAAACATTTACTATCGCATGGCATCACAGATGATCATATGCCTCCCTAGAAAGAAATATAACCTGACCATATGTGTTATACCACTCAAGGTACTTTGCATGCATCACCTGACACTACATCAACTCCTGAGCATCCAAAAAATCCAATGACAAATAGGAACAAATCTAGGTATATGGCTGAAGGGGATGTGCCAGCCATGTGCCCACTAGTGAGCAGCATGGTTGCCCATGTATAGGACACTCCTAAAAGGTAACTCAAACTAGATTCAAAAAGCATCCAAAGATAATGTGTCAAAGTAGGACACACATGATATAGTCACTTCACCATACTTAAACCTAGAGAAGATCCTAAATCAGAATTGGTAAATGACAACAAAAATCTAAAGTCAGCCAAAGAATATGCATACAAGATCATACAATGTGAAAGTACTACACATAACTCAACTCAGTCATCATCTCCACTTAACTTATCCCCTAGCTATATTTCATCCTATTGATACAACCCACCTAGTGACGACATGTGGGGATGGAGGTGTGTAATTAACCCTCTAGATCACTCATAATAATGAGTCTATGGATCCAGAAGTTCCCATAGCCCTAAAGCTACAAAATAAAGATCATTAAAGTTGACCACTTTAGATATGTCAAGAGAAAATAGAAAATAGCATGTAGGGACATATCCCAATCAAGCCTATTCATATCATGAACCATCTCCCTCATAGAAAACTCACCAAAAAGACACCTCCTCAAGCTCTTCAGAAGGTGGGAAAACACTCCTCCATCCCAATAAAAGGAAGGAGCCACATTCAAGTCAAGAATGAAGGAAAACGAAACCATCTCTCCCCCACTCTTAGTATTGTTACTAGAAAGGCAACTAGTGATTAACACAAAGAGAAATTCCCTAACCCTCAGGCCAACATACAAAGGGCCATTGGCACCCCATTCTCACCCTTATGAAAGAAGGCTATTTGTAGGAAACTGAACTTGACTTCATATCTAAAACTCATAACAATGCGATTAGGGTTCACCCATAATGTACTAGCAAGGTGAAGACACCCCCAATCCTATCTATCAGGAATGGAACTAATGGGAATCCTACCAAATTCAAAAATGGTAATCCCAACAAACTCAGTAGGAGTGATGGCCAACTCACTAAAGGAAAAGTGGAAGGTAGTAGCCTTAGGACAAAAGTTCTCTATCAAGGGTATTAGATAGCTCCTATCAACTATCATGCATTGAAAAATGCTACAAAATCTTGTTCCTTTCAGTAAATATAACTCTTGACAACTAAGATAGTATACAACATCCCTGGCTCATCTCAACAGGTCTGGAGATATACATTCAACAATCCAATACCCTAAGAGACGAAGAGAATGACAAGGTCAAAGACCGTCGTCACAAGGATCAAAATTTTCTAGTTATACCGCATCACTCACTCGAAGACCTCTATGATGTTTTGATATGCGTCGCTTAGCACACCAATCACTAAGATTGTTAATCCTAGAGTTTAAACTTTTTTTTTACTTTCCGATTAAGGTTAGTATAGAAAGGATCGATCCCATAGGACAACTTTTTAAGATTGTTTCTTCTTAACTCAATTGTTTGAAGAACTTATTTATTTGTTTTTGGTATTTTCATATTTGGAATGAGAATGTAAAAGTCGATTTGGGTGATGATTGATTACACTAAGTAACAAAATTGTAGAAATTAAATTGCACTTAAAAAAATATTATTTGCCCTATAAAAAGGTAAACAAAGATTGTTGTTAGTAAAAAAGAAATTATGAATTAAAAGACTAAAAATTAAAGCAAACACAAAATAGTCGGTGATTGAAATCAAATGGAGAGAAACGAGGCTTTAGGGGTTTTCACCACCTTAGCCATGGCAAGAAAATGAATTAATGATTAATCGACAAATAGGCGACGACATGTGAATCATAAAAATCCATGAAAGATGAACTCCACATGAGCCCATTGGTCCTGATGCTCATGTTTCCTAGTTTGTCATCTGAAAAGAGATAAATCTACTATCACTTATGAACCTCTATGTGAATTGGTTTAATCATTCTAAACTCAAATTTCCATGGTCATTTCCATCGGAGTTAACATATACATCTAAGCGAGTAATTACTTCGCTAGATCATCGATTAAATAAACCAATCACCATCTAAAGAAGTCGATTAAAGCTGATTTGATCAAACCATGGCTATTGGGCTATTCCCCTTGCCTCAGTATGGAACTACTCACTCATGGTTGAGGAGAAGGGGGAGATGGAGGAAGAAAGTACCTTGGCCATAGTCTAGGCTTAAATAGGAAATTAATCCTTATGCTAGAGATAATGAAATGTTGAGGTTGTTAATTCCTTGCTCCAAAACTAAAGAAAGGGAGAAGAAGAGATCTAGATCTAATAACAGAATAAAAATAAATTGAGGAACAATCTAAAGAATGAACAACACTTCAAAATAATAAACTATTTATTGCTGAATTAGAAGAATACAAGATCAAAGTTGTTCTAAGAATTCCAGTACAAAAGTGATGATGAGAGATGATCCAAGGAGGAGGAAGTGCCCTTCCTTTTATAGGAGAGGGGGGGACTTTTACATTAGGGTTAGGGAAATGGTGGCTAGAGGCTGACTTTTTGGGCTGTCTGCATGACGCCAATTGATCAGTTCAAAGCTGAGCTGATTGGTTGGTGGCTGGGGGAAAATGGTCGCCAAAAGAACAATCACCAACCCTAATTAGGGTGGCAGCACAGGAAACACCCACTTGGATGGGAAGGATTTTCTCCCATTTTAGGGTTTCGGTTGAGCATTTAATCTTGGGAAGTAATTCGCTCTGGATGGTCATCTAACAAGTGTGACAATCAGTGTTGGATGACAAAACGATCAGTTGGACAGATGAGACGATCGATTTGGTCAGATGAGATGACCATTAGGACATATGAGACGATCAATTTGGATAGATGAGATGTTCGGTTGGAGAGATAAGACGATCGGATCATGCTCTGAACCTGCGAGAAAAATGCATAAAATTGTCATAATCAAGGATATTTGTGAAAAAATGTGAAAATATGGATTTGTACAATTTCATGGGATGAAATAAATATCTTTGTTTGACAAGCTTAAATAACTTGTAGAAAATATGTGCTAAAATAGCACGCATCAAAATACCACACACTTAAAGCTTTGCTTGTCCTCAAGCAATTGAAATATCAAAATGATTCAAAGATTTTGGAATAACAAGTTCATCCTCCCTAGATTAGCAATTCTTCTATCCTTTTCATAGCCAAGCGACCCATCTCCTAGAACCATGAATTGCAAGCATGATGTTTCTTATGAAAACATTTTTCATACCTTATTTTTTTAAAGTTATACTTTGTAAAAATAGTCTTAATCTAACTTGGTATTCGACACTCAATATATTTTTGATTGGGTTAATTGTTGCACGAGAATAGTGAAAATTGTAGTGTGACAGAAGAATCCCTCCTCTATTCGACTTGCGATATATTTTTTATGGACATGTGGTTACATTGATCACAATTTTTTATATGTGCTCTTTTTTTGGCATCTTTTGGCGGTACACCCCTATTAAATTTATGAGGGATATGGAAGAAAAATAAGAGGGAGCATGCCACCCCATATTTAGAGTTTGACATGCAAATTATTTTTCCTGTGCAACAAAAACCCTTTTTTTATGTGTCATTGCATAAGTTAGAAAAGACATGTAGCTACATTATATGAGAGTAAAAATGATAAGTTAATCTAATGCTAAAAAATAAGAAAATTTGTATTTTATTTTATTTGATACTCTAAGGCTTTCCATTGTTTTAAAGAATTACTATCATGATCATAGGGAACTTGATATTTCAAAGCATTTGAATAGTTTTGAAAATTGCAAAGGTATTAACTAATTTCATTTTTTTTAATAAAATAAAACATTCAGCTGACTAGATAAATGCCTATGTTTGAAAGGAAAAATAATACAATAAAATGAAAATGCAGAAAAGAAAATGCTAAAAAGGGAAGATAGCGGGTGGATCGCATACCACCCACCCCACCCCAGACATAGAATTGTGTTCATCCTGAGAAAACTCTTAGAACGATATGGAGGGAAGAGGATCATTGCGTTGGAGGGTGCTGCTGGTGGGAGGAGTCATAGTTTCCCCAATAAGGGGAGTCGAGACCTGGATAGCTCTGTTGGGTTCCGTACTCCTGATATGATGGTTGATTGGGGGCATAGTGACCGCAGTCCACATGCCAGGACTCCTGCAAATGCTGCATCAGGTACATGTGATTGAGTCGGTGGCACTGTCTCTACTGCTCGTACTGAATATCATCTAGCTGGGTCTGGACCTTATAGAAGCTATAAGGGCCGCTGTAGTCGTCTGGTCACCTCCTCGTGCAGCGTCTGGAAGGTGGTAGTGGTGGTCCAATGTCCTCATCGTGGGTCTCTAAAGAGAGGCTCCTCCTGTGGGGCTATGGCTCGGGAATGGTGTCTGGGTCTAGATGCTCCAGACTGAATCTCTAGATATGGCCCTGTAGGTCAGTCAACTCATAGACATAGTTTGCTGACACAAACTACACATGTAAAGGGAGCTGGAGGACCACCTGAGTGTCCTTGAACAAAAGGCAATAAATGCCCTTGGTACCCAAATAGATGAACCTACTATTCTTCAAATAGTGAGTGTAGATGAGGTGGTTTTTTAGATCAAGTGGAGGAAAGGTGATGTGGGTGTAGCCCAAAAATACGACGAGCTGAGTGACATAGTGGCCTATGTAGAAAGAATAGGAAGTGGTGTGGCTGGCTTGGGTACCAAAGTGCTTAATGATAGCATTTCCTCAGTTGAAAGGCTCTTCATGTAAAAGACACTAGAGAGTAGAAATTTCTACCTGTGTGATTTCTCTCTAAGTACCTTCCCGACTAAATATGGTGCAGGCCAGGATGCGGTGAAGGTAACAGACCACTGGGTTGTAGATACAGGAGGCCTTGGGCCCACTAGAAAGATGGGGTAGAAGCCCGATGATCTCAGCCCAGAGCTTGTCTACGTAGTAGTGGTCTGGGTAGGAGTCATGAGAACGCACCATGTAGCATTGTAGCCAATAGTCATCTCTTCCATCGAGGATGAGAGAAGTGATTTTCCTGGCAGAGGTCTCCAGATTTTCCCTGAAAATCATAAATTTACAACTCGAGTTCCCGAAAGAATAGTGGAACCTACGGAAAGTGCTCAAAAACTCGAGGGTAAGATCACAATAAACGTAGGTGATATGGTAGGAAAAGATAAGGATGTGGTTTCTATGGAGGATGTTGTCAGTAGCCTCATGGATTCCTAAAGCATCTAGGGCAGTGATGCACGCCCAACGGTGAAGGGAAATGTTGATCGTGTACATATCCTCATAATACTGGTGATGTTCGGCGCTAGTGAATTGGATGTAGCTACTCAGAATGGGTGATATGCAGGGTTAATGGGGGTGGTAAATTTTGAGTCATTGGTGGCCTTCTGAGTGCCCTCCATATTGTGGAGAAGCTCATCCACCTCATTGATGCCACGATGCATCTCTTCGGCCATCTCGGGTGAAGACTCACTTCTGGGGGAGGGTGTGCGGAAACGAACTTCGAGAAGAGAATTGGAATGGCGATGAGGGTCCCTGGAGGAGGACACGATGGCCTTATCCTTGCCCTTACCCTTGCAAAACTGGCTAAACATATCTACTGTAGGGGACAAGACAGTTGATTGACGACCTGAAATGATTGTCTGGTGAATCTGAGATGACTGTCTCATTTCTGAGATAAGCATATGTCTAGGGTGAGACGGGCATCTGGTGAATTATCTAGTGGGCTGACCGACACAACGATGACTCGTTGGGAAGAGGATCTATATGTGCAACAGGCTGAGAGCTCTTCTAATGCGACGGACGATCATCTGATTGAGTAGACGGGCATTGGCGATGGCAAAGCGGGTGGCTGGTGTGTGAGTGGAGCAGAAGGAGCTAGTCAAATGGTGTCAGAGCTCATCGAGCAGTCGTTGTTCCAAGCGAGCGGTCAAGGATGGGCTGAGTGATGGCAGAGTAGGGCTAGTCGAGCACCTGATGCTCCAGGTGAGCTGCTGCAGCACCGATGGATGTCGAGGTGAATGGGGTGGAGCGACCGGTGAGTAGCAGGGCTGATCGGCGACAGAAACTAGGTGACCAGCGGAGTCTGGCGTCGATCGTCCCTAGCACGAGGCAAGATAATCTGAAGTCTATGTGAGGGTACGAGAGTGATATCTCATGAGGGTGGGGTGGCGACTAGGGTTAGAGAGTGAGTTGGGAGGGCTCGACTTGCCTTGGAAGGAGCTTTATACAAAAGTGAATCCTATGAGCCGATTGACTGGTGTCTGAGCCGATTGTCTTGTGCGCCTTGTGTGCTGTCCAAATTTGAGTAAAGAGGGGTCGCCTCATTTAAAGGGATAAGAGGGGTGGCCGCATTGCGGGAATTGTGACAAGGTCAGGACCCGAGCTAAGTGGCTGGACACTAAGCCGATCGAATGAGCTGTTGAGAAAGCCCAATAGTGATGGTTAAACCGATCCACTAGTGAACGGAACCGATCGGATTTCTACCCAGAAAGGAAAGTAACAGAAACAAAAACAACAAAAATTAGGGGAAAGAAAAGAAAAGGGAAGATAGTGTTGGGTTGCCTCCCAACTAGCACCTTGTTTTATGTCGTGACCTGACAAGAGAGGGATCAGTCTATCTCGACGTCTGGGGGAGTTTTGGGGTTGGTTAGGTTCATGTCTTCCAAAGGTGAACATTTGGTTGAATATTAAGTGACAAGGTGTTCAATAGTGATGTATATTTTAAGTTGATGCCCATTAACTTCAAATTCACCCAAAACTTTATCCCAAAGAAGAAAGGCTCCATGTGGATAGACACACTTGACAATGTAGGGGTCATACCATCTTGAATTGAGTTTTCTAGGGAAAAGTCATAATATTGAATTAAAAATGAAAACCTCACCCCCTTCTCTAATGTCTTTATGCTTGATGTGACCATCATGCCACATTTTGGTTCGGTCTTTGTAGATTCTAGCATTTTCATAGGCGCTCATTCTAAGTTCATCAAGCTCATTCATTTGGAGAAGACATTTTTATCCAACCACAGAAAAGTCAAATTTAAACTTTTGATGGCCCAGCTGGCCTTGTGCCCCAATTCTATTGGTAAGCGACATGACTTGCCGTACATCAGTCTGAAGGGGGTGGTAATAATCGGTGTTTTTAAGTAGTACGATATGCCCACAGAGTGTCATTGATTTTTAACGCCCAATCTTTCCTAGTGAGTCCAATAGTTTTCTTTAAAATGGATTTGATTTTTCTATTGGATACTTCCACTTACCCACTAGTCTAAGGATGGTAAGGAGTGGAGACTTTGTGGTAAACCACATATCTTTTCAAAAGAGCCTCAAAACTTCTCTCCAAAAAATGGGATTCCCCGTCAGAAATGACAGTTTGAGGGACTCCAAATCTAGGGAAAATTATGTCTTTAAAGAGTTTCTTAATAGGTTTAGAGTCACAGGTTTTAGTGGGTATGGATTCAATCCATTTTGACACATAATCGATTGTGACTAAAATGTAAGCAATCCCATAAGAAGAAGAAAATGGGCCCATATAGTCGGTCCCCCAGACGTCAAAAATCTCTAATTACTACCAAGAGGTGAGGGGCATTAGTCATGCTTGGAAATGTTACCCGTCCTTTGACATTGGTCACACGAGAGCACATAATCATATGAGTCTTTGAAGATGGTGGGCCAAAAGAATCCACAATGCAAGACCTTTCTAGCTATTTTTTGGAAGTCATATGTCCACCATAGGGGCCATTGTGACATTGTTCCAGAATGTCAATGCTTTCTTCTTGAGATACACAATGACGTTACAAACCATCGACACAAAGTGAGAAAAGATAAGGTTCATCCCAATAATAATTTTTGACATCATGTAAAAATTATCTTTAGAGTGTCCCATATACTTAGGGTGCAATACACCTACAGCTAAATAGTTCACAAAATCGGCAAACTAAGGGAATTTGGAGTCTACCTTGAGCAGTTGGTCATCAGTTAAAGATTCAGTTATGGGTTTTTCATCAATGGGGGTATAGCATAGTCTACTTAGGTGGTCAGCCATGACATTTTCAGACCCCTTTTTGTCTAGAATTTCTAGATCAAACTCCTACAATAACAAAATCCATCATATGAGTCTAGGCTTGGCATCCTTCTTGGTCATGAGATAGCGAATAGCTGCATGATCAGTTTAAACAATGACTATTGAACCAACAAGGTATGAGCAAAATTTATCGAATGCATAGACAATGGCTATCATTCTTTTTCAGTAATAGTGTAATTTCACCGAGCCTCATCTAAGGTCTTAGATCTATATTAAACAACATGGTGTTTCTTGTCAATTCGTTGTCCTAAAATGGCACCTACAACATAGTCACTAGCATCACACATGATTTCAAAGGGAAGGGCCCAATCTGGTGCACGAATGATAGGAGTGGTTGTGAGAGCATTTTTCAAACATCGAAAGCTCTCCATGCATGCCTTATCAAAATGGAAAGGCACCTCCTTTTGAAGAAGATTGGTGAGAGGTTCTGTGATTTTGGAAAGGTCACAAATGAATTGCCGATAGAAGCTGGCATGACCTAAGAAGGCTCAGATATCTTTGACTGAGGTTGGGGGAGGAAGCTTGGTGATGAACTAAATCTTAGCTCTGTCCACTTCAATGACTTGGTTTCTCACCTTATGGCCTAGAACAATACCCTCCTTAATCATGAAGTGACACTTCTCCCAATTAAGGACTAAGTGTGATTCAATACATCTATCAAGGACAAGGGGATGTTTTTAAGGCAAGAATCAAAAATGTCTTCATAGATGGAGAAATCACCCGTGAACACTTCCATGACTGTTTCGATTAATCCTGAAAAAATGGCTAACATACATCTTTGGAAAGTGGCTGGTGCATTTTATAAGACAAAGCGCATTCGTCTAAAAGCATATGTACCAAAGGGACATATGAATGTGATTTTCTCTTGATCTTCAGGATGGATAGGAATATGATAAAATCCGGAGTAGCCATCTAGATAATAGAAGTATTGTTGATGGGCTAAGCATTCAAGAACTTGGTCTAGGAAGGGAAGTGGGAAGTGGTATTTCCTAGTTTCTTTGTTAATCTCCCTATAGTCAATGCACATTCTCCACCCTATGACTGTGTGAGTGGGAATGAGCTCATTCTTCTCATTTCAAATGACATTAGTCCCTCCCTTTTTGGGAACAACTTGAACTGGGCTGACCCATGGGGAGTCAGAGATGGGATAGATGATTCCTATAGTCAAAAGTGTAATCACCTCTAGACAGACTACTTCCTTCATGTTTGGGTTGAGTTTTCATTGCGGATCTAGAGAAGGTTTGTGGTCTTCTATAATTGGAATTTTGTGGATGCAGATGAATTGATCTATTCCAACTAGATCTGCCATTTTGTACCCCAAGGCAATTCCTTTTTTCCTAAGTTCACCCATAAGTTTGTTTTCTTGTTCGAGGGAAAGGGAAAAATTTATGATGATGGGGCGCAGTTCTAGATCATCAAGAAAGACATATTTCAGGCCTATGGGAAGAGTCTTCATTTCTGGGGCCTTTGGCAGTTCAAGATTTTCTTCTATGATGGAAATCATATTAAGGTCCCCAATTTCAGCACCGGGGATCTCCTCAAAGTTATCTAAATGAGCCTTACGTTGATCTAATTGTTCATTATCAAAATCACATTCAGAGGGGTTAATGAGGTCTATGTGTAGGGGGTCATCAACTAACTCCCATTCCTACCTTAGTTGGGATAATTTGTTTATGCAATCAAGGAGGTAGACCTCTTCCTCGAGACTAGGCCCCTTCATTCTTTCAAACACCCTAAACTCTTGGGGTTTCTTCCCTAATCGTAACAGGATGGTACCAGCCTCAACATCAATCAAATCTCAAGCGATGGCTAAGAAGGGATGTATGAAAATGAGAGGGTAGTGTAGATCTTCCATTATGTCCATGATCACAAAATCACAAGGAACATAGGTGTCTTTTCCAACCTTAAGTGGAATGTCTTCTATGATTCCCATGGGTTTGGTCATGGATGAGTCTACCGATTGGATAGTCATGGCTGTGGGTAACACTTCATGGAATCCTAGCCTTTTGCAAAGGCTGTAGGGCATGATGGATATACTAGCTCCTAAATCATCTAGGCCCTTTCTACAAGCATTGTCACCCAAGTAGCATCCTATTCTAAAAGAACTTCGATCGTTCTATTTTTTA
Organism: Alisma plantago-aquatica; assembly: GCA_963693085.1. Lineage (NCBI taxonomy): Eukaryota > Viridiplantae > Streptophyta > Magnoliopsida > Alismatales > Alismataceae > Alisma > Alisma plantago-aquatica. The sequence goes on along the minus strand of OY856412.1, from coordinate 667,133,537 downwards.
GCCATCTTACTTAAGATTATGTCTAAAGTGGTCCTATAAAGTTTAACAGTCTCGTATTATCTAGTGGCATACTTCCTAGTCAAGAGGGATTTCATGTATTTGGACCATGCGGGCATGTCTTCCAAAGCATCAAGGAAAGGGATGTTGACATGTAGTTTTTTCATAGCATCCCTAAATTTCATGAAGCGAGCATCAAGTATTATTTGTTTGAGGTGGGCTTGATAGGGAGGTGGGGGTTCATAGATGGGTTCTTCATCTTCTGCCTGAGGGGTTTCAGGGACAGATGGTTTAGGTGTAGCTTCAGGTTCAACAACTACCATGTCCTCATCCTCGAATTATAGAGGTGGGTCCAAAGGTTTTTCCAGAGGGGGAGGGGAGTGTGCCTTTCCTAAATGAGTGGATACAACCTTGAGTTGTTCGGGATGTTTGGGGTTGTTTTTAGGCTACCATGCAAAAGTTTCGACAGGGGGTTTCTGTTGGGTGAACAAACGAGCTAGCTGGACGTCAGTCACCTTTTGATGAGCTTATTGGGCAATGATGATTTACTCCAAAGCAGCGATCCTTTCATCAGTTGAGGGGGTGGGGTTAGGAACATTTGGTTGAGGAGATGGCTGATTGCGGTTTTGTGGGGGAATATTTAAGTTTTGTAATTGTTTTCCTTGATATGGTGGTGGGGTTGGGTGATTTCCTCAGTAGTTTCCTTAGGTTCCAAAGTTCCTTTGGTTGTTGTATGGGAATCCAGGTAGTGGTCAATTGTTTCCTTGAGGGTAGGGAGGCCTTTGTTGGTATTGGAGTTGGCTAGAGTTTTTGGCATCTGTAGGGTTCCCATATTGGAAACCAGGGTGATTTCTAGTCTGGTTGGGGTTGTAGTAACCTTATCCTGGTATGGTATGGATTAAATTGAGGTCTTCTAGTTGTTGTCCCATTTCTGGCTGCATGGGGGTGTTATAGAGGGATTTCTAGTGCATGGTGGTGTGATCGTATCCTTGACAAATGCCACAAAGAGATTCCACAACTTTTATTTGTTGGGGTGACTCCTTAAGGGTGCCTAGGGATGACTCTAACCGATCCTATTTTAAGGCAATTAATTTGAGGCTTTCTGCTAAGATTTGGATATCATGATTAACTTCTTCCTTGGCTACCTTAAGGATTACACCAATTCCCCTTCTAGCCCTTTTTTTAGAAGCATGTTTGACTACCTCCCATGCACTAGTCAGACATTGGTACCTGAAATTTCCTCCAGATGAGGAATCGAGAAAGAATTCAGTATCATCATCAACACCATGATAGAATATCTCTATGAGATGGGATTGAGAGATATCATGGTGAGGGCACTTCCTGAGTAGGTCTTTGAACCTTTTCCAGGCTTCTCCAAAAAATTCTCCTGGGGACATGGAAAAGTGAGTTATTTGTCCCCTGAGTTTATAGGTGAGAGAAGGGGGTAAAATTTCTCAAGAAACTTGCTTTGTAGAACTTTCCAAGTTCTGACATGTTATTCACTCTCCATAGTTTTGTACTAGATACTAGCTTGGCTGGAGAGGGAATACTTGAACAATCTATGGCGGTTGGCATCTTCAGAGATGCTTGGGAGTTTGTTCAGAGAGCAAAGGTCAGTGAACCTTTGAAGGTGATCTTGGCAACTTTCCCCATTGTTGCTTGAGAAGGGATTGGCTTGCATCATGGTGATCCATTGGGTTCAGATCTCAAATTGGGGAGCAATGATGCCAGGAGGCATGACTGGATGTTGTGCATAGGAAGTTTTGGGAATAAAAAAATCTTTTAGTTGTTTTTGCCTTTCGTCTTCCCTCCTATCGACTTCTATGGTTACTTGTTCAACCCTATAGGCTGCTCGTAAAGTGGCTTCCCTTTCCACTTGTTTGGCGTTGAATGAGTTCTCTTTGAGCTGTGAGAGTTTGGTTGATCCTATGGGAAACTTCTTCATTCATTTTTGTATGATTTTGACAGTTTAAACGATGAACAATCCTTTTTATCTTCAGATCAAACGATTGAAAATCAGCGTTCGGGCGTCGCATGCACAAATTAAGCAGTTAATCATGTGTAGAAAAAATGGACTGCCAGAATGGAAACTCGGCAGAAGGAGTAGTAGCACTTTCGGAATGTTACTCAGAAGGCATAAAAAAATAAAAAAGAAAAACTTTTTCAAAAATTTTGGGGTTCGAAAGAAACAAATCTGTTGTCCCCTTCAATGGTGCCAAATTGATGTGCATCGCTTAGCACACCAATCACTAAGATTGTTAATCATAGAGTTTAAACCTTTTTTTTTACTTTCTGATTAAGATTAGTAAACAAAGGATCGATCCCACAGGACAATTTTATAAGATTGTTTCTTCTTAACCCAATTGTTTGAAGAACTTATTTATTTGTTTTTGGTATTTTCAGATTTGGAACGAGAATGTAAAAGTTGGTTTGTGTGATGATTGATTACACTAAGAAAGAAAATTGTAGAAATTAAATTGTACTTAAACAAAATATTATTTGCCCTGTAAAAAGGTAAACAAAAATTATTGTTAGCACAAAAGCAATTATGAATTAAAAAGACTAAAAATAAAGCAAACAGAAAATAGTCGGTGATTGAAATCAAAGGGAGAGAATCGAGGCTTTAGGGGACTTCACCACCTTATCCATGGCAAGAAAATAAATTAACGATTAATTGATAAATATGCAATGACATGTGAATCATAAAAATTCACAAAAGATGAACTCCACATGAGCCCATTGGTCCTGGTTCTCATGTTTCCTAGTTTGTCATCTGAAAGGAGATACATCCAGGGTCACTTTAGAATCTCTATGCGAATTGTTTTAATCGTTATAAACTCAGATTTCCATGGTCATTTCCATCTGAGTTAACATATACATCTAAGTGAGTAATTACTTTGCTAGATCATTGATTAAATAAACCAATCTCTGTCTAAAGAAGTTGATTAAAGCTAATTCGATCAAACCATGGCTAAGGGGCTATTCCCCTTGTCTTGATATGAAACTACTCACTCATGGTTTAGGAGAAGGGGGAGATGGAGGAAGAATGTACCTTGGACATAGTCTAGGCTTAAATAGGAAATTAATCCTTATGCTAGAGATAATGAAATGGCCAGGTTCTTAATTCCTTACTCCAGAACTAAAGAAAGGGGGAAGAAGAGATCTAGATCTAATAGCAGAATAAAAAGAAACTGAGGAACAATTTGAAGAATGGATAACACTTTAAAAAAATAACTACTTTATTGTTGAATCAGAAGAATACAAGATTAAAGTTGTTTCGATAATTGCAGTATAAAAGTGATGATGAAAGATGATCCAAGGAGGAGGAAGTGCCCCTCCTTTTATAGGAGGAGGGGGCAACTTTTACATTAGGGTTAGGAAAATGGTGGCTGGCGGTTGGCTTTTTGGGCTGTCTGCACTGCACCAACCAATCAGTTCAAAGCTGAGTCAATCGACTGGCGGCTGGGGGAACATGGCTGCCAAAGGAACAATCACCAACCCTAATTAGGGAGGCGGTGCGGGCAACACCCGCTCAGCTGGGAAGGATTTTCTCCCATTTTTAGGGCTTAGACCGAGCATTTAATCTTTGGAAGTAATTCACTCTGGCTAGTGCTCTGACAAGTGTGATGATCGGTGCTAGACGATGAAATGATCGGTTGGACAGATGAGGCGACTGATTTGGACAAATGAGATGATGGGTTGTAGAGATAAGATGACCGCCTCATGCTCTGAACATGCGAGAAAAATGCACAAAATTGTTAGAATCAAGGAGATTTGTGAAGAAACATGAAAATATGGATTTGTGCAATTTTAGGGGATGAAATAAATATCTTTGTTTGACAAGCTTAAATAATTTGTAGAAAAGATGCACTAAAATAGCACACATCATGTGTGTTTCTCCACATTTCTAGATGAACCAAACCTCTTTGCTAGAAGCAACTCTCCCACAATCATGCTCTAAACACTATAATGTCCACCCAAAGAAAGTCAAGATCAGAAATTTCATATTTAGATATGACTTCAACAGATAAAACAACAATATATTTTGTGGATACGCCTCAGTTCTAGCATCATCACTTGAATCCTACTCATGTACAATGGGTTTTTCCTCAGACCAATTATGAGCTTTCATATATAAATTCACACCACCAACATCACAAGCTTTGTTGAGCAATTTGAATCAGCTCAGTTTGACACCAAATGACTGAGAAAATGTGTAAATAGCAAAAACATATAAATTGTGAATTGAAATGCATGTTTAGGTCATCTTCACCTCCATATTACAAAGAACATCGAGAAACCAAAAAACATGTTTTTCCACCAAGGGCTAAAATGGGCAAACTAAAACTCAAAAATAATGGTTATACATCTCTTGATATTAGAGTATGCAATGTGAAGCTCCTTCACCACCCAAAGCATCTCCCAAATTCTATTGTAGAATACGTTGATCTGTGGGTATAGATGATGGAAAAATATGGCGATGTGTTGCAACTTTCTCTCTCCTCACAGTCATCAGTAGTACTATTTGTTTGACCTGATCTCTATGCCTATATTTCTAAATCGTTAATAGGTGAAATAATAAGGTGCATGACCTCCTCTCATTTCCTCTCCATATTAAAACACTTTTTTTACAAAATTGCAAATAGATCCCTTAATTTTTAGTAGAATTAAAAAAACTTCTAAAATCACAAAAAATCATAGACAAATTAGAAGACTACAAATAAAATAGCAAAAATTTGTAAAAGTATAAGAGTTTCAAACGTTATTTCTAAAGTTAAAAGTTTCTCTAACTTGCAAGAGATACTCTTTTAAAGACCAATTCTTATTTTGAATCATCCTAGATGATGACCTCAAAGTCAACTATTTATGCTTTAATTCTTAAGGTCCCAGATCATGGTCTAAAATTGAACTAATCACACCTTCATTCACAAATATTTCAAAGGTCATGGGTCACAATCTAAAACTAAACTATGTCATTTATAAATTCCTATAAATATCCTTTAGGTCTTGATCATGACTTAAAACTAAACCAATTTGAAGTTTCATCTCCTATAAATATTTTTTGGATCTTGAAATTTTAACCTTAAAATACCGATCAGTTTCTTATTTTCATGATGATGGATTATGACCTACAACTAAAGGCAACTCTTTCTCATATGCCCAAAAATCTTTTCCATTATCTTGAATCGTGACTTAGAAATCAAAATTAGAATCTTAACTTCTATATCTATGCGGGCATCACATACACTTGAGCTATGTGAGAATAAGAAAGTTGGGATAGTTTCTCATAAAAAATCTAGGGACATGGATGATAAGCAAGTGAAGGAACAAATTCGGAGACCACATTATAATTGTATGATCACCTTATTGTCAATCTCAAGTTATTTAACTCTTACTTGTGAACGACAAATATCACAATGGAGAAGATAAGTACCAATGTCATCATTGGCCATGAAGGTCACGTCAGATCTAGAATTTTTTCTAATGCCAAGTGGTCAATCCTGAGAAACCAGAGCCCTATTATAGATAGGAAAACTCACAACATTTTACCTTTTTTAGGGGTATTATCCTATCCCCAAACTAGTCCACTCTACAAAAAAAGAATAGAACAAAAAGAAACAAAATTGTGTAGGAATTGGAAGACCGATGAGCCAAGTTTTGGTGTAACCCTATTTTATTTAGCTTAATCATGTGCTTAGAACCTTCGTCTAATCTTTTATATGTAATTAGGTCTTGTGGAGATCTTAATTTTCAAGTTTGAGCTTGTTTGGATGAAGTTTGTGCTTTTTGTACTAGTTTTGGTGCAAATTACAATTTACCCAATGTAGGGGTTTGATGTACAATTTTCCACATCTAAAGTGTTCCCTATCTTTCTTGAAATCATCTAGAGGAAAGAGAAATAGTAGGGTGCCTTTTTTTAGTCTTGGTTGAGGAGTATCACCCTAGGTGGTGATTAGGGTTGATGTGAGTGTTGAGTGCCTTGACCATGTGTGTTGGTTGTGTTGTCTCGACCTTGGGTCATGACCAAAGTTGGTTTTGGAGGGTGTCACGATTTAAACACCTCCTCTAGGTATTGGGGGTCATGAAATAGGTAGTCTAGGGTGGTCTTGGGTTGATATGGTTGTCCATGTATAGGTTGTATCAACCAAGGGATGGTATTAGGACCTTGTCTCGACCTAAAGGTGATGTTAGGTAGTGGTGATGCAACCTTGGAAGGTGCACCCTAGGAGGGTCATAACCATGTGTGTTGACACAGTGTTCGAGACACTACCTATAGTGTATCACCATGTCTTGCATGTCATGCTTAAATGGTTGCATGTTGGCCTTTTGAGAGGAAAAGTGTCCCATGGGTCCCTTCATATTTTGACACCTCAGCCCTTGCTATCTCTCGCATCTTCCATCTATATAACCCCTTATCTGTTCTTACTTGCAACCATTTTTTAGCCATATATATTCTTCCTCATTCCTTGCTTGTTCTTGGATCTTGGTGGAGCAAGAAGGTTCATCATTGGAGCTTGGGGGATCAATCTCCTCTTGCATGTGGTGGTGGTCGTCGTGATCTGGGCTCATCTTCCATCCTTAGTAACTGTTTGTCTCCTAGGTTGAAGTTTTTTTTTTGATATACTACCTTCATATTCCTCTATTTTCTTTTTCCTGGACCATGGTTCTTCCATGGTGGTCATTTTGGGAGATAAACTCCTCATCACAAGGGTCATAGACCATGTTTTTCCAAGGTAGACCCAAGTGTGAATATGATTTCTCCTCTCATTTTTCCTTTCTCTTTTGGTTCATCCAAGATATTCTTTGTTTCTTTCCTTGGTCTAGATTTGACCTTGGTGTCTTCTCCTTCTTGAGTTTCTATTGTGTCTGAGTGTGGATCTTTTGGTGAAGCTTCTTCAACCCATGGATCGTGTTCTTGGAGCTCTTGATCTTGGAGTTTGGAGCTCTTGGTGGTGATAATCTTATGGCGGGTTATATAACTCTTTTCCCTATCTATTAATTGCACTATTAAATATAAGAAAGTTATTGTCTTCTCTCTTGAGATTTCTTTCTCATCATACTTTTACTTAGTGGTAATCTCTAGAGTTTGTTTGGTATAGACATCTTTCTTGATTTGGTAGAAATATGAAACCCCAATCTATGTGTACCTGATTTAGTAGACGATGAGTATGGAGGTTCTTCTCTAAGAGTTTTCCATGGTCTTGCTCCGATGCATGTTGTTAATGTACCTAGAAGTTGGATATATGTTAGGTTCAGTCTTGGTTACCTTGATCATGGTTTTCCGTTCTTTGCAAGAGGTTCATTCTTGGGGATTCCTTCACCTATGATTTAGGGTTTTGTGATTGGTTTCTTGAGTTTTCCTTCATGGTGACCTTGGTTCTTCCCTTGGTTTTAGTTCTATTGTGAGATCTAGACAGTGCATCTTGGTGTGGTGGCAACACTTCCCTCTTGTGATTATGACCTTGATATCTTTGGTCAAGATTCTTCCTTGTGGTTGAGTTGGAACTAATGGTGTTAGGTCAAGGCTCTTTTTGTGTTAAGTGGCCTAGTCACCCTTGGTGTTGGTGTCTTGTTCTTGCCTTGCTTGAGTTGAGACTCATCCTAGTATGTAGGGTCACGACCATGATGGTCTTGGGTCATGACATGGGTGGAGGTCGAGACACCTTTGGTCAAGATGCTTTGGAACCCTAACCTTAGGTGTCGCCAATGCAACATGACCTAGAGGGTAGAGGTCATGACATATTGTTGAATGGTTGAGACACATGGGTGTCATGATTATGACATGGACCATAATGAGTGGTCTCAACCCATGTGGTTATGTGGTCAACACAGGGTGATGATAGGTGGATGAGAAGCACGTGAATAGTTAATGATATTCATATATGAATGATGCATAAGCCATATATATTGTTGTTTAGAATGTTACCTAATCAACCCTAATGATATTTTCTAATCCTTATACACTCTAAGATGGTGGAGTGTGATGGTTCTAGGGCTTATGGTTAAACTTAGTCTTCTAAACTCTAGTCGGCTAAGAGGAAACCATAACCCTAATAATGAACAATGATCTTGCTTGTTTCTTTATCATGGAAGGATTATGTTGTTATGTGGTTAGCTCTCTCTTGCTTATCAACTTCTAACCATGCATGTTTCATGAGCTTGATCATCATAGCTAGTGTAGGCTATGGTGATTATGATATGACATGGGTTGGATATACCCTTGTGAGGCATTTTGAGGCACTTGTGATATAGGAATGATGAGAATGGGTCCTATGACCTGGTGGTGGCTTGATGCCTGTTGTGATGTGATACCCTCTAGTGCCATGATTAAGGAATTGATATCCCACAAGGATGCTACATTAGTGATGGCCTCGAGTGATTGTGCAACAGTGATGATGGTCTTGTGAATGGTAGTTTACATGTGTTATGTAGTGATAGTGTGACAAGTTCACACCTTATATGTTTTAAATCGTTGAAAGTGTAACATGCCCTTATCTTTTTAGTGCTTGATATGGTTCTATAGATTATAACTTGATTGATGCTTGAAGATACTTGATTCACATAACTATACAAGTGAAACATATCTTTGTAGTTTTCCATGTGCCATATATCCTTCCCAGTGTCAGCCTTAATTGCTGGGTTGGTGAAACAAGTTTTACTCGGAGTGCATATTTTTGAATATGTGAGGTTACAAGTCAGGTATCACTGTGTATCCCCATATACATGATGTGTGAGACAATCATGGGTGATGCGATCTCATTGTGATATGCATGTCCATGTGTGAGCCACTCATTCTTGTTAAGAATGACCATGCATGAGCATGTTCTTCTAGCACTATTACATGTACCAAGGTGGGCTAGGTGTTGTTATCTGTGGACGGTCATGCATGAGATGATCCTTCTACTGACTATATATCATTAGTTGCAACTGACTGACATGTCTTGTGTTGTTACGCTCGTGCTGACTGGGAGGTGTTGGAAAGGTTGTGGATTTTAGCTCTTCCATTGATCTTGTATGGCACTAATTTTGACTTAGTAGTGGTTGGTTGGATCTGGGTGGTATCTCTCAAATCATCATTGCAGCTAATTAAATATGTAATTAGCCATGTAGAATACTTGCTTAGGATCAAATATGATGACTTTGGATGAAGCATTTGTTTAATTTGTATGCTTGGTTGGTATAAAATATACATGTTCTTCATATTCCTTCTTGGTTTATAAAAGATACTATTTCTCTGTTGTAGCTACCTGATCTACATAGATGATAATAAATATACTTATATTAGTAATTGAATCTGCTTAACATAATTGTATCTGTACTTCTATTCTTTAGTTACTTTATATGTGCTTTAAAAGGGTTGGTGGAGAGTTATATCTCCCACTAAAATTTGGAATCTCACATGTGGGTTTCCCACATCTTTTACGTGACCATGCACAAGTAGGTAGAGATCATGCGGCTGAGGTAGAGAAGCAACAAGAAGGACATTAGCAGCTAAGGCTGGGAATGTTTCTTGTGGCATTTTGTGGTTAGAAACCTAGAGTTGTTCTTGTTGGATCTAAGGGCTCTAGAGGGGGGGTGAATAAAGCTACAAAATTTCTCACAAAATAGATTAGACCTTCAAATTATATCAAGTTTAAGGCAATAGATTAATTTCAATTTGAAGTCCTATCTAACAAGCATAGTAATGATGTGAGAGATTGACAACAAGCACTTAACAAAGGGATGTAGAGTGGTTACACAATTCAAACTAGAAGTGAGCCAGTCCACTACCTAGAGAGGTCAAGCTCTGGGACTTTGCAAGTGATTTTCTCTATATTATCACCAATAAGAGTTACACCAGAAGACCACCAAAGGACTTACCCATCCAACCACAAGGAGCTATCCACCTTACCAAAGGGCTTACCCACTTAGCTTGAGTCTTTAGCCTTCACCAAGGTCTTACCCACTCAAGCTCAAGTCTTCTTCCTTGAAGGACTTTGCTTCTACTCTTGGGTCATTAGCCTTTTCCTTCTCCTTCACCCGGAGAAGATCACCACCTCTTCATCAACTTTGAAGAGGACCAACTACAACTCCTTCTTCACTCGATGGAGCTTGCTTCACCTTTTCTTCATGTATGAAGGGGATAGGGAAGTAGTGGAAAATTGAGAGATTTACATGCACAAGGGTGGGTCTCTCTTACAATAAGTCTAACTCACTCACAAATCATGAAATAAAGTGTAAACTAAATAGAAAGGGGTTCAACGAGTAGTAGTGCACTCAACTATAGCAAGGACATTGAATGTATTAAAAGAGAAAACTTGGAGTGAACACCAAGGGGTCCTATTTGTAGCTTAGTGTTCTCCCTTGAGTTGGGGAACACTTAGGGCCAAAATATAGCCATTTTTGCACACGGTAATAGATCTATTTTTTCCAAAACAAGTCACTAATGGTTATAATCACTTTTTTTGCATTTTTCGTATAGTGCATTCAGTCGAGTTTCAAAAAAAGATAACTCGACCGATCGACTAAAAGACAAATCCAGTTTTCAAACTATTAGTCAAGTTTGTTTTGGGGAACTCAACCAATAAGACAAAATCAAATTTTCTCAATGAGTCAGTCAATCGAGTTCTATGAATGCACAACTCGACCAATGAGCCTCTTTAGAAAATGAATCATTGGATCGGATGAGATTGTAAATCGACTGATGAACAAACTGTGATCAATTTTCTAAATTGACTATAAAGTGATTAAAACTTGGTATCAAGTGTCCTACATATTTTTCCCATCTTATTTACAAGTCATATCATCAATACAAGTGATTACAAAATTCTTCTAAGGTCGTTTGAAGTAATTTCCTTATTAGCACACTTGCATTGCATTTGACTTGAACTTGGACATGCTAGGGCTTGTGTAATTGGATCCTTTTCATGTACCTAAAGCCTAAAATCAATCTTGAATACACATATTAGATGCATATGAATGGAATGGTTGAGTCATTATCAAAATATGGACAATGTATAACCTTTAGGTCAACATTCTCCCCCGTTTTGACAATGAAAAACAATTCCTCAAACATATTGAAAAGGATATTGAAATTATACCTTTGCCTTGTGAATTGTATGGGGATTTAAGATTTGAACAATGTGAATTGCATCCCCCCTCAATCTATGCTTACTTTAGCTTGTATAGTTAGTATATCTACTCAAAGAAATATAACATACATTTAATATATGGTCCTTTAAAAAGTCCCTTGATAAATCATATTATCAACAAGAAAAGGATCACATAGGCAGTACAAGTAATATGGTTGAGTTTCAAGACATTGAAAATTCATTCCCCCATTTGACATTATCAAAAAGGAAGAGGGGTAGAAGAGCATACAAACAAGTCTTCTCCAAGAACAACGAAGTAGATAACCAAAAACATGTAATATCATACAACAAACAATGGCGAGAGAAACAAACAAGCTAAGTCTTAATCAAAATACGGTGAAACATGGCACAAACTCATAAGATATAACAAATCAAAGAGTAAGAGAACACTGAATATAGATTACAACCCAGAATGCAAGTTCTCCTAGAGCAGCTACAAGCAAAAAGTGATGAAAACTAAGAGGATAAAATAGTACAACTCAAATAATGTGCCTAGATGTTTGTAATACAAAATAGCCTAGAAAGATATAGATGATCAGCAAACTAGACTAAAAACTAAGAACATCTAGATATCTAGGTCATCTATATCTACATCATCTACAACATCATCAACATCAGGCTCATAGTCATCATCTCCGTATGAAGGTGCATCAACATCGCCTTCATTACGAGAGTCACTAGAAAAACCATCAGAGCCATCACCATCATCAAATGTAGCACCATCATCCTCATCATCACCAGCATCAACATTAGTAGCCTCTTCATCAACCTAGTCTAGCATCTTATCATCAATAGAAGGACCAAAATGATGACCTAGCCAATAATAATTCTTATCATCCGAAGTCTTACCAAGAGCATAGAGCTCATTGGCATAAGGGAAGAAAGGAGAAAAATTGCTAAGACTAGAAAGAAGAGTGGACAAGGGGCCAATAGGTAGATGCAAGATGACGGGAGTAGGTCCACCAACAATAGCGGAAGGTGCAGGTTGAGGGGTAGGGTAAAAGTGATTGTATTCATAGGAGGCATACTCACTTCTCAGGTAGGGCTGGTAGGCTGGGTATGTGTGTGTACATGATATGTTCATGTTTGACATGACTGAACATAAATCCTGATGTAGGTGTTCCTAGACCTAGAGGTTGTATGCCTATTGGTGTATCATGTAACCCATGAGGGCTTCATTGGATATAGGAAACTAGACATGGCTAGGTTGGGTAGGATGAGGAGGTGGAGGTGCTCAGGTAGAGGTCTAGGCAGGCTTAGTAGAGGCAGAAGTAGAGGCAGAGGCACCGAGTGTGGTGGAGGAAAGGATAGGCACAAACTTCTAGATAGTGATCTCACTGATACATACTCCCTTCCTAGCAAGTCTGTAATGGAAGTCATGGAAGATAGATTTCTCAGTGGTGAACTGAAAAAGACCACATATCAAGGTAGGGTAGGGAGGGTTGGTGCCAAGGGTATTCTTGCCTAAGTCAAAGCAAGTCATATGGTGAAGGATGTATCTAGACCACTTGACTTAGACATTCTCTGAGAGGCAATACATGATTATCGTAGTGTTCTCTACAATATCTGTTTGATTTTTCTTTGGATGGATGTTGCAGTTGAACACTAAGCCAAGGATGCAGCTCTTGAGATCCAAGGCATAGGAGGGTAGGGTGCTCTTCTTCTTATATGTAAACTGAGGTTTCTTCAAATAACGATGGATGTCAGGAAGGGTGATATCGTATTACTTGTAGAAACTCTCAGGGTCAACATGGTCAAAATACTCATCGTAATCGTTACACCAGGTGTCATTCTCATTGGCGCCCGAAAAGAAAACATTCAGAATATCCTTTGAGACTTGGAATTTCTTTCCTACTATCATAGATGTAAGGATAAATTGAGTATTAGGAGGGGGTACAAGGGTGTCATAATTCAAACACAAGATATCATAGAATTCGTGAATGGCTTTTGTGCTAGTCATAGAATTATTGAAGCACACACATTCAACACCCAGGGAAGATAGGTGGTGAATGTGTAACAGTCTTGCCACTTGATCGATGACCTCTTGGCGTCTAGGGCTAGGCTCAAAGAGGGTGTGAAAATGGAAAGTACTCCATGGAAGAAGGTATTTATACCCATTAACAACCTCATTTAACACAAAGAGAGTCTCATCGAAGGGAAACAAGCGGGAATACGAGGGAGAGGATGATGCATTGCTAGGGGTGGCTCTCTTCCTTCTAATTGAAGGCATGGAGACGGAATAGAGTGAAAAGAGGAAGCAAAAGCACAAAACACACCACCAAAAATGTTCAATCACCTAGGGTTGGCAAGGGGGAAGGTCAATGATGAGCTACCTAGGTAGGATTAAGGCTAGGTAAGGGTAGGGAAGGTTGAGTGTGGAGATCTTAGGGCTTGAGAGAGTGGATGATCAGTCGACTTTTCTCTAGTTGAGAGGGAGAATAGTCGGAAGAACCCAACTTAAGTGTGCTCTAGTTCGGCCATTAGTCGAGTTATGTGAACTCAAAAACTCGACCGATGGGCTTTTTTAAAAAAAGCTCTCGACCATGGATGGGTTGAGTTTGTCCTGGGGAAACTTGACCGATGGTCAACCTGACCTAAAACCATCAAGCTTCATTTCTAGCCATTAGAGTGATAATTAAATTTATTTTTCAAGTTTGTTATGTATATTGAACATACTTAGGTACATATCACTCATCACTGGGTACTATTTTGTGATAAAATATGCATTGGCAAAAAATACCCAAAAAAGAGGAAAAATAAGGTAAAATGAACATGAAAACTAGATTTTAAACACATTAGCAAGAAAAGATGATCAAGATAGATGCAAAACATACAGGATAGATGACAACTAGTTATAAGGCATATCATATTCATTCAAAGTAGTTACAAGAAATTTCGATCTAATAAAGTTAAATTGCTCTCTAGCTCGAGGTTTAGTGAAAATGTCCTCCAACTGATTCTTCATGTCCACATGCGTGATATAAATACCCTTCTTGGCAATATGATCATGAAGAAAGTGATGGTGAACCTCTATATGTTTATCTCTACTATGCAATATAGGACTGTAAGACAAGTTAATTGCACTAGTATTATCACAATAGATAGGAGAAGTATCAAAATCAATGTTAAAGTCTTGGAGCATTTGCTTCATCCATAGGACCTGGGCACAACAACTCCTGACTGCAATGTACTCAACCTTAGTGATTCATAATGCCATGGTGCTCTGTTTCTTGGAGAACTAAGACGCCAAGCATGGTCCTAGGAAGAAACAAGTGCCACTTGTACACTTTCTATCAATTGAACATCATGCATAATCGACATCACTATAAGAAGTAAGAGTAAAGACCCTTGACTTGGGATACCATAGTCCAAAATTTGAGGTTTTGGCTAAGTACCTTAGAATCCTCTTAATAACGATAAGATGTGATTTCTTAGGATTTGATTGAAATGGAGCACACAAGCCAACACTAAACATTATATCAGGTCTAGAGATAGTTAAGTAAAGTAAACTTTCAATGATAACTCTATAGAGCTTCTCATCTACCATTTCACCTTCTTCATCTTTATAAAGTTTGGCGGTGTTTGACATGGGTGTGTCCATCGGCTTGGTGTTCTCCATATTAAAGTGCTTAAGTAGTTCATTTGTGTACTTACCTTGGTTGATGAAGTTCCCATATTTTGTTTGATTGATTTGAAAGCCAAGGAAGAATGTGAGTTCACCCATCATACTCATTTCGAATTCACTCTGCATAAGATCACTAAATTCCTTGCAAAAATCAAGATGAGTTCTTCCAAAAATGATATCATCAACATATATTTTAATGATAAGAAAATTGTTAGAAGTGTATTTTAGAAACAAGGTGGAAACCACTTTTCCCATGATATACCCATGATCTAACAAAAAGTTCTTTAATTTCTCATACCAAATCCCTTGGTGCTTGTTTGAGTTCATAAAGAGATTTTTGCAACAAATAAACATGGTTAGGTAGACTATCATGTTCAAATGCTTAGGTAGACTATCATGTTTAAAGTCCACAGGTTGTGCAACATACACTTCCTCCTCAATTGTACCATTTAAGAATGCACTTTTAACATCTATTTGATACAAAAGAAAATCTTTATAACTAGCAAAGGCAAGCAACATGCGAATGGACTCAAGTCTAGCTATAGGTGCATATGTCTCATCAAAGTATATACCTTCTTGTTGATTGTAGCCTTGATCCACTAGCCTTGATTTGTTCCTTACCACTTTTCCGCTTTCATCTAGCTTATTGCGGTAGACCCATTTGGTGCCAATGATCTTTCTATCACTTGGTATTGGCACAAGGGTCCAAACCTTGTTCTTCTAGAATTGCTCCAGCTCCTCTTGCATAGATGATATCCATTCTTCATCCCCAAGAGCTTCTTTGACATTCTTAGGCTCAATTTGTGAGATGAAGGCACTGCTGGCTTGTTCTTTGTTGAATGCAGCCTACATCTTTACTCTTTCAAATGGATCACCTAAAATCATCTCCTTTAGATAATTCTTTGTGAATCGGGGAGTTGGATCCTTCTTTTCATTATCTTTGTCTTCTTCTTGAGAACCACCTCTTTTCTCTTTTAAGTGATGTTGAGTTATTTAAGGATAGGAATTACTTCACCTGCAACATCATCATTCAGAACAATATCTTTGGTAATAGAGGGATTAGTCTCAATAAACTTTGCATTAACAAATTCTTCTACTTTAGCAAAATCAACATTAAAAGCTCTATAAGCCTTGCTAGTAGTGCTATAGCCAAGAAAGAAAGCATTGTATGATTTTGGATCAAACTTGTCAAGAGAATCTTTCATATTCAAAACAAAACAAGGACATCTAAAAAAATATCGAAATACTCGATAGAAGGCTTCCTACCGCGCTATATCTCATAGGGGTTTTCTTAAGCGAAGGATGAGTAAAAACCAGATTTTACACAAAACATGAGGTACTGACAGCTTCAGCCCAAATCTTCTTTAGAGTATCATACACTAGAAGCATGGTCCTAGACATCTCCTGTAAATACTTATTCTTCCTCTCTACAACCCCACTTTTTTGAGGTGTTTGAGGTGAAGAGAATTTGTGTGCATAACCCGATTCATGACAAAAATGCTCAAAAATCTCATTTTCAAATTCTCCCCCATGGTCACTACAGATGGAAACAATGTGGCAAGAAGCTTCATTCTCAACTCATTTGCAAAAGCTCGAGAAATCATCAAGTGTATCACTCTTAGAAATGAGAAATAAGGTCCAAGTATATCTAGAGAAATCATCAACAATCACAAGGCAATACTTGGAACCACGAAGCGATTGCATTCTCATTGGTCCAAATAGATCAATATGAAGAAGCTCAAGAGATCTTGGTTCTAAGGACTCCTTTGGATTTTAAGGAGGACTTGGTTTTCTTTCCTTGTGTACAAGGTTAGCATTCCTCATTATTTTCAAAATCCAATTTAGGAAGTCCCTTGGCCAAGTTCTTTTTGCTCAACTTCTTCAATTGATGCATATTTACATGACCAAGCTAGCAGTGCCAAAGAGAAATCTCATTCGAGTTGACTACTAAGCTTCTACCAACCATATGCTTAATAGAGTTAAGAATAATAACATAAAGATTACCCCTTATAGTTCCCTTATATATAACATGGTAGGTAAGGGAATCTAGAATCAAACATTCAAAGGAAGTAAATAGAACAAGGTAACCATTATCACAAAGTTGACTAACACTTATTAAATTTTGATGTAGTACATCCAAAAAAGAACATTCTTGATGCATAAGGATTCACCTACATCACCTTCACCTTTGACTTTACATATCTTGTTGTCCCCAAAGGTGACTGATCCTCCTTTCTTATTGGTGAAATTGTTGAAATGGATTAAGTCATCGGTCATGTGCTTTGTGCAGACACTATCAACAATCCATCTACCCTTTTCCTACAAGAAAGTAGAATGTCGATTCCCAACTCAAACTTTGGATCTGGAGTTAGCTTGGGGACCCATTTCATCTTTGGGTTGGTCCCCTTAGGCTTGTAAGGACAATAAGTAGAGTGATGATCATCATATTTGCAATGAGAGCAAACCATAGGATTCTTAGTCCCATAAGACTATCCTATAAAGAAAGAGGTCTCCTTTCTCTTTTTCTAACCTTTGGCTTTTCTCTTTTCCTTTGATGCTCCCCCTACAAATCCCAAACCACTAGTACCACTCTATTTGGTAGAATGGTCAAGGATTTCATTTAGGGAGTTCTTCCCTTTACATAATTTTTGTAGGGATGCTCTCAATCTATGGTTATCATCATTCAAAGAAATAATATTAGAATATAAACTAGATATGTCATGCCTAGCACGCACAAGATCATCCTCAAGACATAAAGCTTTAGTAAGGTATGCATCTTTTTTAAGAGAGATTGAAGCAACACTAACACTAGGAAATAAAGGTCTAGAAGATAGATCATTTACTTTAGCAAGCAACCTAGATTCACATTTAAGCATTTGAATCTCTTTAAGGTAAATATCTCTCTCTTCTCGACGAGCATCAATAAGAAACTTGAATTCAACATTTTTATTTTTAAGCAAATCAAGCTCTTTAAGGCAATTTTGGTTTTCTTCCTTAAGATTCTCAATGTTCTTAAGGTAGATTCCATTATCAACTTCAACCCCATTATATTGGATATCAAGGTCAAGGTATTTCCCTTTCAAGTTATCAATACTTGCAAGGTTGGTTTTCTCATTCAATTCCAAAATTTCAAGCTTAGTGTAAGGATCATCAATAATTTTTCCTAACTGTTTTCTTTTAGATTTACATTTAGCAAAAGATGAACATGTAGAAATAAGCATGTCAATGATAGCATCCTTAGACAATTTATGCAACCTTACCTCACTTACCTCGCTTACCTCACCAATATCTTCACTTGTAGAGGCCATGAGAGCAAGGTGGTACTCTCCACCTTCTTCTGAGCTTGAGCTACTTGAAGATGAAGCTTCCCAAGCTGCTTGAGCTATATTCTTGTGCCTTTTCTCGTTCTTGTCCTTCCTTTTGTATTTTCTCTATTTCTTGTATTCCTCTTCCTTCTTAGAGATGCTCTTGTGGTGTGACTTTCTTGACTTTGGGCATTCACTCTTGTAGTGCCCCTATTGACCACACTTGTAGCATGTCAGAGTAGAAGAGGAGGAGGCTTGCTTTCCCTTGAAGTGTTTTCCCTTAATGTAGTTGACTTCATGCTCACTAGGGCCTTCATCTTCACTAGAGGAGGAGGGAGAAGTCCGATAAGTAAGTTGTTGTTGAAGGATGACAACCTCCACTTGTTACTTGAAAGAACTATCTTTGATCTTCTTAGCTTCCCTCTCTTCTTACTTGGCTTCTTCTTCTTGCTTGTCAAGTCGAGGCTCATGAGCTTGAATATTGCCAATGAGTTCTTCAGTTGGGATATCACCAAGGCTCCTCACTTATTCAATGGAGGTGACCTTTGACTCCCGTCTCTTTGGAAGAGTCCTTAAGATCCTTGAGTTGATAACACCTCTATCCAAAGTGTTTCCTAATACAGCCAATCCATTGATGATGACATTGAGTCATAAATACATCTCTACAATGCATTCTTTCTTACCCATCTTGAAGTTTTCTAGAAGGCTGTTCAATATGTATATATTTGTGTCCTTTACTTACTTAGTGCCTTCATAGGTGATTCTCATCTTGTCCCAAATCTCATAGGTGGCATCCCAAGATGAGATCCGGTTGAACTCTGTCAGAGTGAGGGCTACGTAGAGATGCTAATGGCCTTAGCATTCAGTTGGGCTTCTTTGAGTGCAGCTTCACTCCATGTTTCTACAGCTCTAGTTGGCTCCTTGTAAGGTGTGACCATCACCTTCCACGTATCAAATTTCAACCCTTGAATGTAGAATTGGGTACATCTCTTCCAACAGAGGAAGTTTGTGCCATCAAAGACAAGAGGATGCATGGAGAAGACTCCCTATAGGTTGAGAGAACCTAGTAGGTTGTCACCCTTCTTCTCATCTCATGGGAGATTGTTGGAGAAGATCCTTGGCTTTGATACCACTTGTTTGATCTAACGGCTCTAGAGGGGGTGAATAGATCTACAAAATGTCTCAAAAAATATACTAGACCTTCAAATTATATCAAGTTTAAGGAAATAGCTTAATTGCAATTTGAAGTCTGATCTAACAAGTATAGTTAGGATGAGAGAGATCGACAGCTAGCAAGCACTTGACAAAGGGATGTAGAGTGGTTCCACACTTCAAACTAGAAGTGAGTCAGTCCACTACCTAGAGAGGTCAACCTCTAGGACTTTGTAAGTACTTTTTTCAATATTATCACGAATAAGAGTTACACTACAAGACCACCAAAGGACTTACCCATCCAACCACAAGGAGATGTCCACCTTGACAAAGGGCTTACCCACTTAGTTTGAGTCTTCAGCCTTAACCAAGGTCTTACCCACTCAAGATCAAGTCTTCTGTCTTTAAGGACTTTACTTATCCTCTTAGATCTTTAGCCTTTGCCTTCTTACTACAAAAAAAATGGTCTTTAACTATACAAAAAATTGTAGCGAAAACCCCATATTTTGTAGCTAAAGGCTTTAACTACATATTTCTTTACACATACAAATTGTAGTATATGATCGTATAGCTAAAGCCTTTAACTATATTTTTCAAATATGTAGTTAGATAATCCATTCACTACAAATTCATATGTATCCAGAAGCGTAGCTAGATATTGTCCTTACATATTTATATATAAGTATAATTATAGCTAAATGCATGACTACAATTGCATATATAGTCAGTATGTAGCAAAAACATGAAGTTAATACATTTTATATGAAGTTAATGTGTAGGGAAAGGTGAAAATTACTACACACACACACACACACACACACACACACATATATATATATATATATATATATATATATATATAAATATATATATATATAATTGTAGTAGTTAAGCCAAGTTATGCTCATTATGCCAAAATCTTACTTTCATTTATATTGAAATGTCAAATGTACACGGGGAGGACATATACCTTGCCCCTATTACACAATGTGCACTACTTTAACTCTCTAGGAACCCTTCTTATGGCAGATAGGAGAAGGGCTTCTAATAAACCGTGTAGAAGTTATGCAAAGGGGCCAGGATGCCTGCTCGGACAGCCCGAGCTTTGTTTCCTTGATAAATGCACAAGTTGAACAATGCAGTAGTTGCATCTTTCCTTCCTCTCAAACTCCCAGTCCTAAGAAACTCCACTAGCTCGTCTATAGCTCCAGGAGTGCTTCCAATAGTTATCTTGTTTGCATCATCAATGGAAAGACTAAAAAGAGCTGCCACTGCATTTTCTCTAGCTTCCATGCTCCCAGACCTTAGCACTTGAACAATGGGAGCAATTGCTCCAACAAGCACTATTAGCATCTTGTTACTCTCGTATATTGACAAGTTCAATATTGTTGTCACAGCATGTTCCTGTGTCTTTTCGTCATCTGACAACAAGAGATTTACAAGGATTGGGATAGCTCCAGCCTCTGCTATCAGGATCCTGTTGTCAGTGCTCCTTTTGGCCAGATATCGTATATCAGCTGTTGAAGACCTTTGCTCATCAATTGAACTACTGCGAAGCTTGTTGACTAGCTCGTTAATTGCAGTTCTGTCACCACTGACTACAATATATGATCCATCACTCTTCCTAATCCTACCATTACTTGCAAGACCCTGTGAAAGAAGAGAGACAAAAGTTCAGCACTAGAAACAGAAAATTAGAACTGTGCATGTTAATTAGAGCATTAAACAAGAAAACCATAAGAGAAATCATGAAATATGAGAGGAAGTCAATCATTTTAACTCTATTAGCAACATATAACAAGTACGAATCTGATCTTGAATAAGCACATAAGAGAAAGACCTAGTATTAAGAAGATAAACCAATTACTGCTTAAGTAATGATAATGGAAAAATCAACCAGCGTACCTGAAAGGTTGAGTAATGATCAACAAAGGGATCAATTTGTTTATAATTTAGAACCTCAAACCATGCAAGCTGTAAAGGTTGGTTGGGTCAGATAGACCTTATTCATGGCACATACCTAAAAAATTGAAACTTGGTGTTAAACTTTACCATATTAGATGGAAAATTAGTTGCCAGAACCTTTCTGTTGTGTTGGAGAATGAGATTATAATCATGTTTGCTTTGTAATTGCTCTACTCATTGCAGTCCTGTTCCATCCCATTTCTCCTACTACTATCGCTTGCTTCTTTTATCATCTAGGTGATTGCAGCTGCTCATTTACTGGTCTTAGGCATGATTGCTTCCAACTCTTGCTATTGAGGATAAATAAATAGAATTGCTTAGAAATGATAAACTCTTTAGAAATAAATAGAATTAGTAGTGACTATGATACCATTTTTACCTTAGTTGGGCTTGATGGCATCAGGTTGTGGCTGGATGCTGACCAGCAATTTCTATTATTAATGGTGGTAGATGTGAAAGTAATTGGGTGCCTACCTGTGATGGTTGAGTAAAATTAAATCAAGATTTTTCATAAACCTTAAAATGAACAACAAACAAAACACAACCAGGGCTATACAGAAAGAATAAACTTTGTAGAATAGAACACCATTAGAAGAGGATGCACAAATAGGAAAAAACAAATTAAGCCACATGTTCACAACCTTGAGAATTCAGCAACACAAACAATCTAGCCTCATTTTGAAGAATGCAAGAAACACAAATAATCTAGTGTTTCATTATGCAGTAGAACTGGCTTCAATATCATAACAAGGGGACCTGTAGCAATATTATCCATCGTCACAAGGACTATATGTGCTGACGACCTAACAGGAGTATGAACAACTTCATATGGGGCAACTAAATAAGACTTAACACCAACTAGGCAAGCACATATGACCTCAAGAACCAAGACATCAGAGACTATTCAACATTGTATGCTATCGTATAACAACACTTGCTATATACTTGATATTAGAAAGTAGAACACCATCAGCCAACTAATTCTTAGATGGAGATAGTGGAAAGGATACTCTAACTAGGGAACATTGTAATGCAAGATCACAAGTAAATATCCGAAGTTTTTTAGCACACAGACATTAGAATAAAAGGTATAAGTGTTATACATATAGCCATAGTTTGGAAAGAAACTTGAAAGAATTTTTATTTTCAATGTCAGTCTTCATAATAAGACATACCTCTATGTTCAAACCTTGTGGAGTCTGTGAGAATTTTTGCAATGTGGATTGTGCAATTAATCATCACCTAAAACAATATGCAAAAATAATTTAAATCATATGTGAAAAAATCAACCTATTTTTTATTTTGGCTTGTTTCATTGTTGTAACTTTGCTTAAGCCTTTATTTCTGTTGAATTCATTTCTAGAAAAGAATCCATCCTATTTCTCTCATCTTGTCTGTGTACAGAATCAAGAGATACTTTATTCAACACCTCTTTAATTCCAGAGTCTGGTACAACCATAACGAAGCCAACCAAACTATCCTACTAAGCATGAGAAGGTTGGAATGATATAGCTCGTGGATGTACATTTAATATTTTCATGTGAAACATCATTTTTTGCTAATATGCACTCTTCATTTGCTTTACATGTTTATAGAATCGTTTCAAGTATCCAACTGTAATATTTGCAGGAGCAGTAATGATGACCTCATTCAAGTAAAGAATAGTATAACTGTGAAAGATTCTGAGATCATGGAAGTAGAAGGTGAGAATGCACTTACATGTTCTTACCAGATTCAAAGAAAACCCATTCTTAGTCCTGTTCTCTAGAAATTTCCAGCAACCCTTGGAAGTTCAGAATTTTGATAAGAAACCAAGAGAAAACTGACACATCTTCGTGACGCTTTGACAGTGACTTCAATTTGATCTAACATTTAAATGCATATAGAATGGTATATTACAAGGATACATGCATTTAAGATCTTACAAGACCTGACTAGGTGCCTTAGTTCAATTTGATCTAACATTTGGATGCATATAGAATGGTTTATTACAAGGATACATGCATTTAAGATCTCACGAGGCCTGACTATGTGCTTTCACTTAGTTCTATACCATGGAAAGCTTATTACATTGTGTTCTTCGATGGTGTTTTTTTGGTATGTATGCCCTGAGAGCCAATCATGGGATGATTGGTGGGATACATTAAGATTGATTTGATAAACATCAAAGGCAAGCTTCCAATTCTTTCTGGTTCAGTCATATGAGATAGTGATAGAACAGATTGAATGTCTAGAGAATGACAGTACTCAATGACGTATGCCTTCAGGTTCATGACCTGAACGATGAGATCATACAGATTCTAAGAGTTTGTACATTCTTGTTATGTCCCTAGTCGGATGTCATTGTGGAAGGTAGATAGACAGCAATGACACACAAGACTAGATTGTGGTGTTGGTTGATGACAGAATCTCATTAGTCATGATATAGAGATATCAAACCAAACACATAGGTACTTGTTAGAGAACAAGTGTACCGGACAGACCCACCGTGAGTTTGACACATGGAACCATGAGATGGTAGTCACAGTCAGTACTCACAGTGATGGTGGTGAGTGTGATTCTTAGACCTGAAATCACTACACTCAACACATGTCGTTGGGCACACTTTGACATCATCAAATGCAGTCTTGAAACATGGGTTGTTATAAAGGTGATGATTGGGTGGATTTGACACATGGGGCTTTTGAAGGGTGAGTGATAGATATGGGATTTGTCCCTCCTTAGGGAGTTTGATATCCAAGGCCACTTGATGAGTAGGATTGAGATAGGCGTGCGCACGCATGTGTAAATCAGTATGTGATATTGATGTCATACATATCTCCTTCAATCTGCTCTGAGATCAAGAAAGTGAATGAACGTTGACAGGATGACTGTTCCATGCCTTGAGTTCATTCGGGATATCAGTGACAAAGGAATTATACATTCACTGTAACACCATTCACGGATTGTAGGATGAAAGTTGTTCTCCAACTTTCTACTTTTACTTGGGTAGCAATGATGTGTGACTAGGCACCAATCTTTGTTTGTGAAGTCAGAAGTGTTATGGACTTTCACTGCCAACGTGAAATGGACCTGCAGGGTCACACACATAGGATTTAACATGGAAGAGGAGTTTTGTCCACAAAGCAATGTTTAGATTGATTACTAAAGGAGTTTAGTAGTTCAATTAAACACTCAATTAGTCAATAGCTCAATATCATATGGTTCAAGGTGTTGGACGCATTGATTGGAGTATCAGATTGATTGAAATCGCAATTGACTGATTTTGCCCAACCTGTGCTCCCAACCGATCGGCTCATGTGATGAACCGGTCGGCTGAGGTGCTGAACCGTTCGGCTGGAGTGTCCAGGCCGATCGGCTCATGCCTAGGTTGAAACGACCGGTTCAAGAGTTGAACCGATCGGCTCAACTGGTGCAACCGACCAGTTGGGAAAGTCATGTCGGCAAGAATTTTCTTTTGGTTTCAAATTGCCCAATTCGATTGGGAATAATATTGGTATACGATACCAATTGAGAACAAAACAAAGAAAGTCTTTTTGAGCCGGATTAGGACCATGAACCGATCGGTTCAGGGCACCAACCGATCGATTGGAGTGCCCCAAATGATCGGCTCAGGTCCAACCGATCGGCTCAATGGCCGAACCGATCGGTTCAGTTGTGAACCGATCGTTTCAAGTTGCGAACCGGTTGCTTTTTGTGGAATATTTTCGAACCCTTCTACTCCTGCTTTAGTCCCATATTGCCGGACACAGAGAACCCTGTCCCATGACCCGCCTATATATATAGGGGTATTGGGGGCTTCTCAAAGTACAACTCAATGCAAGCCGGTTGCTTTGCGAAGTTGTCGTTCTCTCTGGTTTTGGTAACCATGAGAGAGCCCGAGCAAGAGCTTCCCGCAAAAGGGAGGTGCAACAAGGGAAGGACAACTGCAGTTGCAACTGGTAGCAGGAGAGTGTGTTGGCGACTAGTACGTCAACAGGAGGGTGCGACTCCTTCCACTTCCTTGTAAGACAAGGAGAGTGGAGTTCCAGGTGGTCCGTGTGGACTACTACAGAGGCGGGAGGACACTGCCGCTCAGGAGGACAACTGTCATCCGACAGTCTGGTAGGAGGAGGAGTCGTCAGTCCCGGTGCGACCAGGAGCTGCACAGACACCGTCCAAGACCGGAGTTGAAGATTGCGCATTGTGCGAGGTATTGTCGCTGAGCAAGCCTCGGGACAAGGTATGATTCCACTAACCATCCTTTCCTATTATATAGACGTTGACGCTTTTCCTCGGTATGGGTTTGGGGAGAAAATTTTTGTTTCCACTGCCTTCTTTGTCTCCCCTAAAACCCAACAGTTTTTACACCTAGGAAAATTGGGGGCAATAAAAGCTTTGAAGTGCATGGGTTTTATTTCAAAACACTTCCCTAAACACAATCAGCCACCAATTTCTTCTTGGTATGCCAGAGACAGATAAATTAAATGAGAAAGTCGATGAGAGCGATCGTAATTCCCAAAACTACTTTAATGATGGTTAAAGAGGGATTTAGGGTTATGATATACCACTATCCTCTCTTTTCTTACACCTTCATTCAATTTATACTACACAAAATCTTTTTTCTACCTTTCCAAATCCAGGAATCCAGTAAATTTGTTGCCCATTATCCTGCATAGGTCAGTGATCCTGAGACTCTTAATCATTAGGTATAGTGGATAATTTTCGATTACTCTGGTACACATGTGATCAGGACCCAATTCCCAAATACTTGAACTCGTAATCAAACTATGGCAGCAGAACTGCCCCAAGGCTGGTATTTATAAGGACTCAGACTAAAACCCAAATGACTCCAGTACTTGCACAGAATTGACAAACTAATTAAATAAATCGTAATTAAACTCGTAATACTTAGATATATGCACATAAGTCCAATAGTATAAAACTTACAATCTCTAATTCATGCTAAAAATAGAATTATCTGTTCAAACCTAATAAGGCACTCTTTGGGTGGGGTGGGGGATGGGGGTCTTCAGGCCTAAACAAGGATTGAATGATGGACAGTTTGTTCTACATCAATATGACCATACACAATCTAGACAAGTAGATTGGCAGACGCTAAGAGAAAAACCTGCCATATTCCTCCCCAATTTTCAGCATCTTCAAGTTTCCCACTTTGAGATTAGCTGCAAATAAAAGATACTATGTTGTATTCATACAACTATTGCCAGACTCAAGACAGGTTTTTCCTGAGGAACTGCTACTTCAAAGAGGGTTTGGAATAAAATTTATTACATGTGAAAAAAAAACGCTATATCATCCATTTGATGCTTTGAATATATATGGTCAAAATATTATCTGCCCGAATAAAACCAAACTGACACTGGCAGAAGTTGTCATAACTTTGGCTGCCAGTCAAAGCTAACTTACCGCTTTTAAACTGCTAACTTTTTCTTCCCTTGATGAGGAATCATGAAATCCTTTTACGTTCTTAAGATTCAATAACACCAATCAAATTATTAGGTATGAATAATCAGTCAATACAAGGTTTTTTAAAGCATATAAGAAGGCTTCCTCATGTGGTAGATCACCAAATTAGGGTGAACTTTCATTTACGTTCTCAAGATTCAATAACACCAGTCAAATTATTAGGTACAAATAATCAGTCAATACAAGGTTGTTCAAAGCATATAAGAAGGCTTCCTCATGTGGTCGATCACCAAATTAGGGTGAACTTTCATTTTGTCTGTCATCGATTCTTCAACTCTTTTTCCTAGGAAGGCCATGTGTCAATTCCCTCTATGTCTATTGTATAAGAGAAAAAAAGTTTGGACCATTAGTAATCAACAAATATATGTAATTATCTAAGCTTAAGTACTTTTTTTTGGTTT
Source organism: Alisma plantago-aquatica (assembly GCA_963693085.1). Lineage (NCBI taxonomy): Eukaryota > Viridiplantae > Streptophyta > Magnoliopsida > Alismatales > Alismataceae > Alisma > Alisma plantago-aquatica. The sequence goes on along the minus strand of OY856412.1, from coordinate 667,106,491 downwards.
ACACAAGCATATGATCCAAGGGATTGTTACGTCCCTACTCATCAATTAGACACTTCAAACGAGACATAAAATTATGATTCATGTTCTCATAAGTCAGTAACTACAAAAGCACCAATGAAGTTGCATATATTTGACTATCTGGTTCCCAACAAACCATACCTAGTAATTTTTATCTACATCACCTATGTAGTGCCTCCCAACATAGTGATGATTTGGAGATACAGTGAAGATAAAATGAACTAAAATCTAGATATTATGGTTCATAACAAGAGCTAAACTAACAAAACACATAATGAACTAATTTGAGAACATTTTTATCTTTAGAATACACTTCTGATCCAAATTTAGTAAATGCTACTCCAAACCATATGCAATACATGAGAAGTGTACCACTTGTAGTACATGACAAGCAGCCAACTCCATTTGAAGAAAGAAATAGAAGGCTCTAAAGGCAAATAACATAATTAGATGCTAAGAAAATTGTGCTCAAAGGATAATCAAAACTAATAGCTCAATCCAAGAAGAATCTAGATTACCTAGGACTTCAAGACTAAAAGGAATAGAACTAAAATGTCCATTATATACAAATCCATCAGAACAAATAAAAACTTAGTTTTGGGGTTGATGTGGCATTTGTGGAAAGTTCCCCTGTTCTGTATGATTGTCTTCACCAGATTCAGTAACAATTGGTTTTAGTTCGTGTAAAAAATGATTCATATCCTAGTTAAAAAAGCATATTGAACCATTTTACTTGTTGTTCATGGAGAATTTGAATTGCCCTATTCAGTTTGATTCTCTTAATTGCAATGACCTAAGTTAGTAAAGAATGGTTTCAGTGACTGTGAAAATAGAATGATGTCATAATTTTCAATAAATCCTATAGCCACGATTTCACTTACTGTCCCTTCTAAAGCACTAGACATGACTAATTTATTCACTTAAGACTCCAAATTATCATGCCTAATTCACACTTCTCAGTTTCCTAGACAGTGGACATATAACCTCACAATAGGTAGCGTACAATCTTGACTTATCAAACAATTAACAATGTATCACCTTTACCAAGGAGCATATGCAATTTTTTATAGCAAATCCTCTTTTGAGCACACATGAAGACTTCCACCCTCTTCGTACCAGCCGCACAACCGTAATCAGAAAAAGTCTCTTGAGAAATAGTTGACTAGAAACTACGACCTCTACCTCCATCACCGGTCAAGGTCCATCTGCATATTGATCAAATAAATATATATGGGTTATCAAACTAGTTTAGCATCAATCTTGAGTGGAAGGAAGTAGCTGCAACAACTATTTCTAGAAGAAAAATTACAGAGACATATTCAGTTACAGTTATTAAATAACATATCTTGCTCACCTACATGCACCCTCACCACCAAAGGAAGTCCAATCTTTATGAACATGATATATAACTACAACATTCACCAGCTGCACCCAAAGCAAAAATGGTGGCCATGGTACATTTGTAAACAATATGGGACAAACATATCAGCAGAAAATGAGATATAGAAGAACAGAAAGAGGACATGAGAGTGGGGGAACTAGAAAAAAGTCAGAATAAATGACAAATACTTCAATTGCATCATCCTCAACCAACATGTTAGATGACTTGAGATTTAAATAATCAAGATCGACATTGAACATAATATGAAAGGTAACATAAACTTCCTGCCTCACATGTGAAGCTCTACATAGACCACTCTAGCTCCCAAAAATCCATGACAACCTTCATGACATGCACACAATGTGGTGTGGAAGCTACTCATTGAAGAAGCTGCTCCTTGAACAAATAGTGGATCAACACGTAGTGGCTATGAGGCATCAGAAAAAGAAGACATTAAATTGCAAGTTTATGGAAACTCTACATACTTTAAGTGATGTACATATGAAAAATAGATAATTATACTCTATCTGTATTTCCTTCCAGAAAAATGAATCAATAGTCTAAGGTAAATCAAAAGCTTCTGGAGCTGCTTTATTCCTCACATATACACTATTTTATCACAAGAAGAAAAACGCCCAGGCATGGCATGGAGTCCAAAATGTCCATCATTTTCCATTTCACTATTGTTTATCACGACAAAGGCATGGGCATCCCCACCTATGCTTACACTTGAGTTGCTAAAAGCATGGAAGGGACCTGAACTATAAATTGATCCAAGCATGATGTACTGGTAAAGAAATACAAACATGCTCTGAAATTGTTGACAGCCTTGCCATAAAAGAGGTCTAAAGGTTAACCAATACTATAGAATATTCATATCACAGTCTTATGTAGCAAGAGAAATGGAAAACAATGTTGTAATGGTGGTTCGGATGACAATCCTTTCTATATCAAATGAATTGACAAGCTTTACATCAAACAAAAACTTTATTCTAAACCTATAGAAAAGAGGAAAAATAGCATCTACATAATTCTAAAGGAACTTTTATTGTTTGCCTCACTTTCCTCACTCCAAGCATTTTACATATAATAACAAAAATAATTATCTAAAACCATTATATAGACATGTTACACTTATAGCACATTGAAAGAAAAACAATTACCGAACAATAAGTAGCTTCTTTGGCCAAGCTATTATTGACCTGATTGCATCTTCAATGATTTGATAATTGTCAAATGGTCTAACCAGTTGCTCTTCAGGTTTAATTGACACACCAATGCAAACAGTAGCAAATGCAGACCCTAACTTTCCTCCTCCTATTACTAGGTCAAGATTCACGCCTATCACTTGTCCTTGAGCTACAATTGACGTTCCATCATCGAAACTTAACAACCTCACGACCTAGAAGTTATACGGATTACAATGTAAAATTTTAGATATCAAGAATCAAAGTTATTAGGAGTTTTTTTTGTTTAATAACCTATCTTTCTGTAATGGTGGTTCCGCTACATGACTTTTGTGGCATGGGTGTTCCTTCATTCCTAGTTGTTTCCATATTCTACAATACAAAACACTTATGAAATTAATAAAATCATAACTTATAATTATTACTAAAAATTTGAATAATTACTTGATTTGCTTGAAATGGAACACTCCCGCTTGAATTTCCCAAAATTATTGCTTTGAGATGTTCTTGTCTTTTTTTCAGATCTGACAATTCTATTTTTTGTGACTCACATATGTGTTGTAGGTCTTTGACTGTACCTTCAAAACCCTCAACATATGCCTAACTAAACTCAGTACTCTCATGGTTCACACGAGCCTTCTTTGCACCCAATATTTGATCAGCAATTTCATCTTCATCAAGATTTGCATCATTGTTTTCAACTGCTGATTGTAACTTGTCCTACAACAGTAACCATAATGATGATAAAAAAATTGAGCAAATAAAGTCAAATATGTCATGAATAATTTTATACTTACAATTAGTTCAACTGATTTTGCATCTACAGGATTATTGTCCTTCTTCTTATGGGTAGCAACAAACAACTGTAATAGACTAACGGGACCCCCTTTATTCTTTTGTTGCAACTGTTATTAACACACAAATAAAGTATAAGTAGAGTGTGAATGTGTTATGATATTATTATAATTATGTGGCAAATCACTCACATTCGCTCTCACACAAGCATTGGGCATCGACCCCGATGTATGTCGTGTGGTAACAAACTTTCTACTCATACTATTCTTTGCACTCCGTAACTGCAGTTCATGAACATTAACCTTATCACCAATGAAAACTAAGAGAAGACATCATATATAACTAATTATGTTACCTTTCCGTCATTAGAGTCCCAGAAATTCACAAGAAAAGCCCACTGCAATGGGTCAACATGGGAAGGACAATCATTAAGTCTGTCTGTTTTGTCTTTGTGGTGCATATAATTTTTTCTTTTGATTTCAGATTTGAAGTTTCTCCAACAATCCCTAACTGTGCATAGAACCGATTTCTTTCCCTTTGAGTCGATAGTAAATTTTTTCTGTTAAATGAAAAATAGAATGAATATAACAAATATACGCTTCAATAATACTTTACTAAAATATATTACCAAGACATAATTCCATATTTCAGTTTTCTTTCCAGCTGGTACTTGTCGCCAATCCAAATAATCCAAGGGTGCCAGTTGTGAATTTCTAGCAATTGTTCCCAAAAAAGAAGATAAGTCATTTTGATGAGGTCCAATTGGTTCTCCATTTTCATCCAATGTGATTGGTAATTTTGCATCCCCTGTCTTACTCCATAATCGAAGACACTTAGAATAGCCTCATTTTTTATTATACACAGCACCACCTAAAAATTTATAACAATATGAGGAAATTAATTTTAAAATATACATATAAATGCTAAAATATTAGGTAATAGCTAATTGTGTAAATTGTTGATTAGAAACTTATGTACCTTCATCATGATTAGCAGTAGTTTCTTGATCAACCAATTCGAAGTCCTCATCATTTACATGATTGGTTTCGACCTCATGATCTATATTGTCATTATCAACAGAATGATCAACTCTCATGTCATTATTTGCCAAAGAATCCCTATGACCAGCTCCAACCTCATGATTGATATTGACTGTATCAACTGAATGACCAACTGCGGTACCATTGCTTGCCAAAGAATTAGCCTTATGAATTGAATGACCAACTCTGATGCTATTGTTTGTCAAAGAATTTCTATGATCAGCTCCAACCTCATGATTTATATTGGCATTATCAACACAATGAGCAGTTCTTGTACGGTTGTTTAATAGAGACATCCTTCCACTGATTGGAACATCCTAATTTATCATTGACACATGCGGATGCTTCTCTTTTCTGATGTGTACTTCAGCATTTTTGCTGCTGAAAACAGATGATGCACCAACCTTTTTATTAGTTTTATTACTCAAATCAGCTTTAGAACTTCCAAGATCAGCATTAACTGAACCAAGATATCCTCCTTTCATTCCCAAATCAGCATTAACAGAACCAAGATAACCTCCATTCATTTCCAAATCAGCATTAACTGAACCAAGATAGCCTCCATTCATTTTGCAATCGTTTAGACATTCCTACAAAGATAAATATTAAGACAGAATCTTACAACTATAAGTACAAAATGATAATAGATAAATTATATGTCACCGTACCCGTCAATTTTCGTTTAATTACTCCATTGTTTGCAACATCAGTTTCTCGTGCAGACAACAATTGTGAACGTCTTTTCAACATCCTGAAAATATAATGCATAACAAATATTAATAAAACAAAACTATAACCATAAAAATATAGTTAAATAATAATAGTTGAAGGGGCTACCTGATATAAACATTATAAAACAGTTGATGATTCGATTATTGAGAACAAAAAAAGTTTGCAAATTTTAAGAGACATAGTATGCATATTAAAGGAAGAACAATGGTATTGATAATTAATAATAAATGAATAAAACTAAATTCTTATAACGCTACATCAAGATACAAAATATTAAAAACTACATATGATAGATCACAACGATCTCAATCAAGTTGCTCATCATTTTTGCCATCATAAAAATTACACCCTCCATATCTTCTCTAACCAAATCAGATCCATCAGAAACATTGCTAAAAATAGATTCCCAATCATCTGCATGAGAATCTTCGGGTACGCATGTCCCATCCATGAAATTTTCAGTAAGCTTCTCATCCATGTCATAAGTATCACGTGGTGTCATCTGCATGACAAAGCTCCACCCATGGTGATTGATGTCAGCTAGATAAAAGACTTGTTGTACTTGAGAGGCCAATACAAATGGATTTTCAATTAAGTCAATGAGTTTTAATTTGACCATTGTAAATTCAATTTCATCTTTTTTGACGCCCTTGTTTGCATTGACCCAATCACCTTTGAACAGTACAACTTTCAGTTGCTCATAGTAACTAATCTCAAAAATCTCTCGGAGTACCCCATAGTAGGTAACTTGACCCAATTTAGGATTTTTGTCCTTGGAAATGGAAAAACTTTATATCTGGGCATTCACCATTATCACACTATTCTGGGTTTTTTTACCATGTTTCCCCTCCTTGGTTCGAAATCTATATCCATTTGTTACATATCCATTGTATTTGTTCGCCATATTTTGTGGTCCCCGAGCTAGAGTTAGTAGATTTGATGGCAAATTTTCTGACTTGGCCTTCTCTTCAATCTGTATACATTATGAATTGAGTTATTAATACAATGCTCTAAAAATATTAAATGAAATTAATGTTATAGACTTACATGCTTCTTAAACCAATCACTAAAAGTGTTCATATGAATATTACTGATTTCCCAATGTCTTGCACGCGGATTCAATTTCTTCACATGGAGAATGTGTTCCCTACTAACAAGTACATAAGTCGTGTGTAAAAACATCTAACGGTGAGCATGCATATTTCTTAATAATTTAGTGAACTCACTCCATGAACGGTTCAACTGCAACACAATTAGATAAAATATACTGATATGCAGTTTTCAGCATCACATCTTCAAGATAAACAGGAATACTCTTTCCTATTCGACGCCCTTTGTGTGAAAATATAGACCAATCATCATCAGTAACAATATCATCATCTTCAACATCATTTCTAGCCAATTTTGTGAACCTTGTCTCTACCCCGGAGAGATACCTTGAACAAAATGTTACACATTCATCTGCCAGGTAACATTCTGCTATGGAAGCTTCTGGAGCAACTTTATTCCTCACATATTCTTTCAAAGTTTTCAAGTATCTATAATGATAAATAGAATTTGTTTAAAATCAAAAAATATATTTGATAAAATTTTAGTGAAACAAATAGTAAAAACATACTACCTTTCCACTGGATACATCCAACGATAAAATGGTGGTCCAGCTATCTTAGCTTCTCGTGGAAGATGAATGACCACGTGCTCCATTATGTCAAAAAATGAGGGCGGGAAAATCTTCTCCATGTTGCACAGAGTCACCGCAATTCTAGATTCTAACTTCTCAATAGCATACAGATTTATCTCTTTTGAGCATATTTCTTTGAAAAATCTAGACAACTCAGTTATCACAGTTATGACGTTCTTGCTCCGCAATGCTACCCGTAAAGCCAATGGTAGAAATTATTGCATTAATATATGGTAGTCGTGACTCTTTAATGCCAACAATTTTCTTTCTTTGATGCATGTATTTCATGAGATATTGGAGGAATAACCATCTGGAACCCATACAGACTTAAAAAACTTACAGAATAATTCTTTTTCCTCTTTTTTCAAAGTAAAACAAGAAGGTGGAATAATATTCTTACTTCCGTTCTTGATAATGTGCAGTCTAGGTCTTATTCCCATCTCTAAAAGGTCATAATGTGATTTTTCATTATCCTTTGACTTGTCCATCCCAAGTAACGTGTGAATCAAACTCTCACATACATTCTTTTCAATATACATTACGTCAAGATTATGACGAATAAGGTTGTACTTCCAGTATGGCAACTCAAAGAAAATGCTTTGCTTTTTCCAATTGTAAGGCATATTGTCTACATCTCTAGTTTGAACTAAAACTTGATTTCCAGACAACATCTTTGGAGCAGGTCTTAATTCTTCTTTTCCATCAAATGAGGACATATCCCTATGAAATTTATGATCCATCGGAAGGAACCTCCTGTGGCCCATGAAACATTGTTTCCTACTATGTGGTAGTCTAATAGACCACGTGTCCTTATTGCAAATAGGGCATGCATCATACCCACTAGTTTGCCAACCAGATAAATAACCATAGGCAGGGAAGTCATTTATCGTCCATAGTAAGGCAGCACGCAATTTGAATACAGCTTTATGATCAGCATCGTAGGTATCAACACCAACTTCCCACAGTTCTTTTAACTCTTCAATCAGAGGTTGTAAGTAGATATCTATCTTCATTCCTGGTTGAGTTAGACCAGGAATAATCATAGAAAGGATAAAATTAGGTGTTGACATGTATTTTACTACGCGCTAAAAATGCAAGTGTACGCGTCAAGTAATATAGGCCTTTGTGAGGCCCGAGTCGAACACAGGGATACGTGAATTATTGGAGACTCCTACTAACTAATTGCAATCAGCTAGGCCGGATAACAAAGTAGGGTTTGTTGTCGAAATTAAAAGAAGATAAAATAAAACAAAGAAAACAATCGATTAAAGGTTAATTTAATCAATTCAAAAGGGTATCTTTAGGATTGCGGTTTCACCGCGGGTCAACATTGCATTAGGTTTTATATAATTCCTCACTCTTCTCTCTCTATCCGGGTACTGGCCTGAAACAGAATTACCCACTGTCGTGGTGTAATTCACTACTTAGATTTAGGTTGATTCCACCGTCGTAGTAATCATTCCCCTAAACTAAGCGCATTACAAACGATCTCTCAGTTTCCACCATTAATTTTATAACTCCTTTGTCAAGGGTTTTATCGATTAATGTAGGTTTCGTCTCTTTTCAACCGTTAATCCTTCTGTCGAAGTGATTAAGGGCATTAGGTTATTATTATGGTGATCAGGCATAACAATATATATGGAGAAAACGAAACTATACCACGGATTTAAGAGAGAAAATATGAATTATTACTATAAAATTGTCATACAATGCATTCCCGGGCTACTCTCGGTCCTAAAGATGGAGGATTTTAGCCCCGCATGTTCATCTTGCACAAATACATGGTAGAAATAGGGGAAATCATATGAAGAACGTGAATTGAATAGGAAAACCCCTGAACGGAGGAGAACCGGTGGATCCTTTGCGTAGAATATGAGCTTTCCCACCTCTCGGTGGTGAAATTTGTCTTCGGCAGCGTCCGGATCGGCAGGGATGAACTTCTGGCCTCCGTTCTCCTTTCTCTCGCTCCTCGGCACTTGTGCAATTACAAATTAGATGATCCTCTCGTGTGGGCGGCCGTCATTAGGTATAAGTCCCTAATTAGGTCGTCAAATAACTCCAGCCGTTCGATTGAGATCAAAACGAATCCAACGCATATCTGCCGGCGTCGATACCATCGACGCGGGTCGATGGTATCGACCCAGCGCATTAGCGGCAACCTTCTTTTCTTTTCTTTTCATCTGAGTGCCTGTGATCATCTCGATACCATCGACTTGGGTCGATGGTATCGACTCTCTGTAGCGTCGGGTTTTGTCTTTAAGCGACGTTGTAGCCTCCATGTGTCGATGGCATTGACTTGGGTCGATGGTATCGACAGCTTCCTCGCCAGCAACCTGAAGGTATCTCGATGCCATCGACTTAGGTGTCGATGGTATCGACTCTGTGCTGCTCCTCTCGGCTGGCAACCTGTGGCTTGGTCGATGGTATCGACTTCCGTCGATGGTATCGACGGAAGCAGATACTTGTTTTTCCTGAAATTCCAAGACAAGACCAAATAAATCCACACAAATTATGATAATATGATAAATAATGCTCGAAATGATAAAACTAAGGGGATTTGACATAAAATGATGGCAAAGACCGAAATGAGTGAATTATGCAATATTATCCATAAAAATGACTAATTAGAGCATAAAACACATATGAAAAAGGTCTATAAATGCGACTCAAAATCATCGCATCAAACTCCCCTAAGCATAAACATTGCTCGCCCTCGAGCAACTAATCCTTAGAATAGAATTGCAAATGTTAACTAAAAATCAACACACCAACCAAACATCCCATGTGACTCCCACTGAACATTCTCAAACCGGCCTTCTCTAACCACAGAATAGTAATTACCCTAAAGGCGACAATAATCATCCATAAGAGAAATTATCCTTCAAACTGATGAACACTATCACATAAGGCAGTTAACATAATAAAACGCGCCGATTCAGCATTGGTGCATCTTGTGATCGCCTACACTACGTTGATCGCCCTAACTACCATCTTCATGGAAGTCGTTCTCCTGATTATCATTAGTGAGGAGAAATTCACGGTGGCCTACCAATCCGAGCAACGGGTGGATGGAATGGGTGGTTCATGGAAGAACTTGGAAGTATTGTACAATTTCAACATGCATAAAACAAAAATGTCCTAAATGATGCCAATGCACATTAAAAATGCCCTAATGCCTAAAATTGGGTGAAATGATGCATGCACTAACCTTCCACCTCAAAATGAGATGGAAATCTAATTAAGCCACATCATGTACTCAATTTTCCTATAATGCGAGTGCTATCATGTTCCTTTCTCCCTCTTATTCCACTTTCTTCTAAATTCTTTTTTTTTATTTTTTTCTTTATTTCAGATTTTTAGAATTTTTTTTTCTTTTCTTTAGCCCACATATCCATCATTTCTTAAGGAAAAGTGTATTGGGCTATTTACTTCATGCTTGGAAATCTTTGCAATATTTCGAAGGTATGGAACAGTTTAGATCACTTTTGAGGAAAAAATTAGATACATGGTGTACTTTATGCATGAAAGTCATGAGTGCAACTACATGGCATGCACCTAGAGGTAATGTGCATGAATCCCTATATTTTTTTCTCTTTTTATGCAAGCGTATAGAAAATATCAATGCAAGTCCTATCTAAATGCTATGCACACAAGAAGGAATTAAAACTGCACTTTACTTCCAATTCTTAGGTGGATTATGGAAAAATGAAGTGGAATGATCACAAGATTAGATGACTGAACCTTAGAAAAATATTATGTGTCCCTCCTTACTGACCTGTGTAGTCATTTAGAAGGTTCTCTCTCTTCCATCCAATTAAGGTCTCATTACCGTTTGGTTAGGTTAGGCTCAAACAACCGTTACTATCCACTTTTCATGAGTCAATAGGAGTACAGGTGTGAAATGTTGTTTTAAAGTTGACATAATCAATCATTTTCGTAGGATGTGTTCCCCAAGGACAACCAAATCAAGCTATCCAAGACACAAAAATTTTTAAATTTCCCTTAAATTTCCCATGAATTAACAGCAAGATGACAAACTTTTACGACATCCACAGTTACACTAGATAGCACGTGGATCCTACCAAAACTAAAAAAAATGCAAGAAACAAATAGCAATGCTAAAAACTAAAAACAACAAAAGAAAAGATAGAGTTGTTCCAACTACCCCCCTGAGCTTGAGTTCGACTATGGCCTCATAGTTAAAAACAAACTTAAGAGTGGAACAGAGATACCCTGATCATTCTTGTGGAGGCGGAGGTGGGTACTGTGGGGCCGTATGATCCGAAGAAGGATACTCCCCCTGGAAGCTCGGATCGTAATGGGTCCTCGACGAAGGCTGTGGATAGCCTCCAAAGTAGCTCTGACTCTAGTAGTGGTCATAGAAGGGCTCCTGTTGCATCTCCATCCTTTGCAACCGATTGTGTATCTGTTGTTGGTTGTCGAGGAGGAGACGCTCATTCTCGAACATTGCCTGTTGATTGTCAAGTAACCGGTTCGTAGTGTCATGAATACCGGTATACATAGCTAGATGCTGCTGCTGAGTCTGCTGTATATCCTGCAGCATTGTGTACATTCCCTGCATTGAGTAGACAACCTCGGCTGGCTGCGAGGGCTGTGGTGATGGCGGCGGGGGCTGTGATGATGAAGACGCACCCGGATGCATCCTAGGACGCTTCCGGGGTGCTACGCGTGCACGAAGAGGTGTGAAAGCCTCCTCTTCCTCCTCAGCCTCGCCTTCTTGTTCGTCGTTGCCACCTTCTTCTTCATCGGACTTGACGGCTATGATCAGCCACCGGAAGTGTTGTGCGCCCTCGATGTTGAAGACAGCATCTGGCAGTGCGCACTCCTGATAAGCATGGTTGACGTGGTAGTGTGCGTACGCCAACCCATCCCGGAGAAGGATAAGGTTTGAACGGTGCAGATGTTGCACGTTCACCTTACTCTTCGTGGAAAGCGGAGTCATGGACTGGAAATTCAGCCCGAGGTAGTGCGCCAACTTGGTGATGAGCCCACCAAAATGGATCAGAGCCTTCCTTGTACTCCTCTTCACCGCCAGGACGCGCTGCAGAAAGAACGCACCCCAGTTGCATTCTTGTCACTTCAGGAGCATGTAGAGGAAGAAGAGGTCGCTCTCCTGAAACTTGCTCAATGCTAAATTGCTCCGAGAAAAGAACGTAAGGCTCAACATCCGGTGTAAGACCCGGACGAAGGGATGCTCAAAGTCCGCTACCGCAGCATTGTGGTAGCTCACTGTCTTCCCCGCCGGCACTGTCACTAGCTCGGCAAAGATCTTGTCATAGTCGGTGCGGGCGTCCGGTCGGCGGTGATCATGTTGGGAGTGGTTCCAGTTGAAGATGTTGTTGAACTGCCGAAGAGTGATGTTGTACTCGATGTTGAACAGCCGGAACGATACCCTGCCCTTGATCCACTCACGATCCGATGCAACCACGTCATTGGGCATGACGCAGACATCGAGGGACGCCATAAACTCCGCCACCAATTCCGTGTAGGTGGGCCATTCGCCGAAGAACATTTTCCCATCCGTATGGTACTCCAGCTCGTCTGGCCTTCTGCTAGTGTGGCGTGCTTGACCCTTCAGCACATAGGCCAAGTTGGCCTCGAATCCAAGATCGTGGATCATATCCCGGTCCACATACCGGGTAGGCTCTATCTTCCGCTTCAAGATCTCTTCATAGATCTTCTTCACCTCCGTGGATGGGTGAACCAGGCGCGGACGTGATACTGACGCCGTAGGTGGAGGAATGAATTCCGTCGGAGTTGCATGTGAGGACAATGCTCCGGCTGTATGCACCATGGTGGCAAGAAAGGGGTTGAAGAAGAAGAGCTCGGGGAAGATGGAGAAGTGATTCTCCGCTCGGTGAAGATCCTTGCTCGATGTTGCTGCTCTTCGATCTTGGAGGGCTCGGGGAAGTGCTCGGCGCAAAGGAGGAAGTTTGCTCTAAAGGTGTGACGTCAAATGACGTTGCAATTCTCCTTATATAGCTTTGGTCGGCGCCACTGTTGACCCGTCCATACCATCGACGCGGGTCGATGGTATCGACACACCTCGCTGCTATCCGCCTCCCTCGCGAGTATCGACGGCTGACATTTGCTGGATCGAGAAACCTGGATTGCTGACCTGTCGATACCATCGACGAAAGTCGATAGTATCGACGCAACACCCGGATCGCTGACGTGGACTCGCGATCGCCGTCGATGTCTTTGCGCGGATTGGTGACATGGATGTCGATACCATCGATGGGCGTCGATGGTATCGACTTGACTTCATTGCGACACCGCCACTTTTTCACTTCAACCTGTGACCATGTCGATACCATCGATGAGGCCGTCGATGGTATCGAGTTGACTGAGACAAATCATTCTGAACTTCTCCAGAGATCTCGATGGTATCGACTGGCATGTCGATACCATCGACAATTATTGCGCAACTTGCCTGTAGGTCTGTCGATACCATCGACGGGACCGTCGATAGTATCGACTCAGAGCGATTTTTGTAGCTGTCAACCTGAACCTATGTCGATACCATCGACTAGTGTGTCGATGGTATCGACCCTGCCTGTGCCTGCACATTGAACAAACGGATCAAGGTATCTTCTTTACACTAGAATTTGAACGAAATGAAAGAAATCTATGACTATAATTAAACTATCCTACTGTACCGATGGTTGGGTTGCCTCCCAACAAGCGCCCTTATTTAACGTCTTAGGCTAGACGGTATGAAGCTCATCATCTTTTCACGTTGGAGACTGCGCTTAGAGGATCATGCGGTAATTTGAATTCAACTCGATCTCCTCCAATTCCCAAGGACAAAGTACCTCTCCCTAAGGCAGTCATGACATCCGTTGTTGCTTGAAACGGTCTTCCTAGAAGAATTTCAGATCTTTGGAGTGGTGGCATATCAATAACAACAAAATCCACCGGGAATATGAATCTATCCACTTTGACGAGCACATCCTCACACACTCCATATGGTCTCACGATAGACCTATCTGCTAATTCAATTGTTGCGGCTGATCTCTTTATCTCTTTTAACCCCAACTTTTGAAATGTCGCCAAAGGCATGAGATTTATGCTCGCGCCAGAATCACATTGTGCTTTAGGAAAATGTTGACTACCTATTGAGCACGGAATGTAAAAACCTCCTGGGTCTTTTCTCTTCTTTGGCGAACTCCCGTGTATCATAGAGCTCACCGTCTCATTCATCCGATAAATATCATCGTCTTTTATCCGCCTCTTCTTATTGATGATTTCCTTGATGAACCTCCCATAGGCGGGCACCTTCTCGATCATCTCCACTAAAGGAATATTGATGTGGAGTTTTCGGAATATCTCCAGGAATTTCTTAAAATGACGATGCTCTTTCTTTGTCTTAGTATTGATCGAATTTGAAACATCTGCTGCATCAACACGCCTGTGAGGTGGCACATATGATCTTTTCGGGGGCACCTCCCCCAAGCTTGCTTCAATCACTCCCTCCGACGTGGGCTTTGGCGAGACATTCTCCATAGTAGCAGCTTGTTGTGGTTCCTCTCTCGCCTTAGATGTCTCCGCATGTGCACAAACAACCTGCACTTGTTCCTCTTGCCTAGATGGAGATACCATACTCACAACTCGCTGTGATTTCCTGAAGAAAGGGTTTCCGCCCGGCAATCCGTAGTAAGTGCGTGGATACTATATCGCCGGTGTCACATGCGTATTAAACGTCATTCTTCTTTCTTCTACAGCTTCTTGCACCTGAGGTTCCTCCTCACTGTTTACCACAGACATATACTTGACCTGATGGTGTGCTTGGGCCACATTTGCATTCTCGGCTAGTTTCTATTGATTGGCGTGCTTGATGGCCGCCACTTCACTCGAAATCTGTGCCACGGTGGTCTCTAATGCCCGCATTTGTGCTCCATGACTTTGCAGCGTCTGCCCAAATTTGGTTAGAATATCACCTTGGGATTGCAATTGCTTGCCAAACATGGCCATCATCTCTTGGTTTTGATGTACCATTTGACTTAGTAATTCAGTGTTCTTATCCTCGACTCTTGGCTGTGGCTTGGCATCCGGATCCTGCAGAAAATTATTCGGATCCTTCCATGAGAACTTTTTATCCTTCCTCCATGCATAGTCATTGTTTCTATAACCCTGTTGTTGCATGAATTTCACTTGGGCTTCCTCATCCTCAGATGCATCTTCCTTAGCTAGCAGCTTCTTGGCTAGAAGATCTAACTTATCATTCAGCTCCCTAACTATTCTAGATTCGCCAGAAGCCTTGACCTGTTCCACGGCACCTCTGTCACCCCATGACTGTTTCCTAGCCATGTTCTTTAATATTTCCCAACATCTGGTATCTGTATTATTCAGAAAGAATCCAGATCCAGCTGAATCAAGGTTACTTCTATCGTGCTCAGAGAGAGCAAAATAGAAGATTTTTACTTGTGTTTCCTTATCCAGCCCATGATGTGGGCACCTCCTCAACATAACCTGGAATCGCTCCCAGGTCTCAGAATATGTTTCACCCACCTGTTGGGTGAAATTGTGAATCTTCCTAATCATGTCGTTAGTCTTCTCAGGAGGGAAGATCCTCTCAAAGAAGACCTCCACCATATGATCCCAAGACTCCAAAAATTCGTCATCAAGGTTATGTAGCCACTCTCTTGCTGCTCCTTCCAAGGAACTCGGGAACAGCTTGAGGTACAAAGAATCTTGTGGAAACCTGTCTATCTTCACCATGTCACAGTTTTCGACGAACTGGCTGATATGTGCAACAGGATCCTCGTTCTTCAACCCATGAAATGCATTTGATTTTACCAAGTTAATCAACGCTGGATCGATCTTGTATGTCGGTATGTTGATTGCCTGCTTTTTTATAGGCCCCTTTGAAGCTGATGAGGAAGAATCTTTGATCTTCTCCCATATAGTCTGTGGCTCGGCCATGTCTTCTGCTTCAGATTCAGAGTCTATCTCTTCTTGGTACTCATGCTCAGAATGCTCCTCGTTTCCAGGTCCCAGAAACGGAACCTCGGGTGTGCGATTCGCGTAGTCCGTACTACGTGTATGCACCATGCAAAGTACCTAAAATAAGAAAATTGGGGTTCAGTACTATGCTTGAACAAGTAAACACAATTATAAAGAAATTTAGGAATATTTAAAGTTGTTTAAAAATAAAAAAAAATGTGGCCTAGAGTGGCCGCTCTTAGCACTCAAAGTGCCAACAATTCGCCGTATCCCCGACAACGGTGCCAAAAACTTGACGTGTATTTTACTACGCGCTAAAAACGCAAGTGTACGCGTCGAGTAATATAGGCCTTTGTGAGGCCCGAGTCGAACACAGGGATACGTGAATTATTGGAGACTCCTACTAACTAATTGCAATCAGCTAGGCCGGATAACAAAGTAGGGTTTGTTGTCGAAATTAAAAGAAGATAAAATAAAACAAAGAAAACAATCGATTAAAGGTTAATTTAATCAATTCAAAAGGGTATCTTTAGGATTGCGGTTTCACCGCGGGTCAACATTGCATTAGGTTTTATATAATTCCTCACTCTTCTCTCTCTATCCGGGTAGTGGCCTGAAAATAGAATTACCCACTGTCGTGGTGTAATTCACTACTTACATTTAGGTTGATTCCACCGTCGTAGTAATCATTCCCCTAAACTAAGCGCATTACAAACGGTCTCTCAGTTTCCACCATTAATTTTATAACTCCTTTGTCAAGGGTTTTATCGATTAATGTAGGTTTCGTCTCTTTTCAACTGTTAATCCTTCTGTCGAAGTGATTAAGGGCATTAGGTTATTATTATGGTGATCAGGCATAACAATATATATGGAGAAAATGAAACAATACCACGGATTTAAGAGAGAAAATATGAATTATTACTATAAAATTGTCATACAATGCATTCCCGGGCTACTCCCGGTCCTAAAGATGGAGGGTTTTAGCCCCGCATGTTCATCTTGCACAAATACATGGTAGAAATAGGGGAAATCATATGAAGAACGTGAATTGAATAGGAAAACCCCTGAACGGAGGAGAACTGGTGGATCCTTTGTGTAGAATACGAGCTTTCCCGCCTCTCGGTGGTGAAATTTGTCTTCGGCAGCGTCCGGATCGACAGGGATGAACTTCTAGCCTCCGTTCTCCTTTCTCTCGCTCCTCGGTACTTGTGCAATGACAAATTAGATGATCCTCTTGTGTGGGCGGCCGTCATTAGGTATAAGTCCCTAATTAGGTCGTCAAATAACTCCAGCCGTCCGATTGAGATCAAAACGAATCCAACGCATATCTGCCGGCGTCGATACCATCGACGCGGGTCGATGGTATTGACCCAGTGCATTAGCGGCAGCCTTCTTTTCTTTTCGTCTGAGTGCCTGTGATCATCTTGATACCATCGACTTGGGTCGATGGTATCGACTCTCTGTAGCGTCGGGTTTTGTCTTTAAGCCACGTTGTAGCCTCCATGTGTCGATGGCATCGACTTGGGTCGATGGTATCGACAGCTTCCTCGCCAGCAACCTGAAGGTATCTCGATGCCATCGACTTGTGTGTCGATGGTATCGACTCTATGCTGCTCCTCTCGGATGGCAACCTGTGGCTTGGTCGATGGTATCGACTTCCGTCGATGGTATCGACGGAAGCAGATACTTGTTTTTCCTGAAATTCCAAGACAAGACCAAATAAATCCACACAAATTATGATAATATGATAAATAATGCTCGAAATGATAAAACTAAGGGGATTTGACATAAAATGATGGCAAAGACCGAAATGAGTGAATTATGCAATATTATCCATAAAAATGACTAATTAGAGCATAAAACACATATGAAAAAGGTCTATAAATGCGACTCAAAATCATCGCATCAGGTGTCTTCATGCATAACCATGGTGGCAAATTGTACGGAATCAATATGACTGGCCAAATACTATATGAGTTACTCATCATGCCAAATGGATTAAATCCTTCAGATGTTAAACCAAGACGCACATTACGAGAATCAGATGCAAAATCAGCATGCATGTTATCAAATGTCTTCCATGCAGGTGAATCTACTGGATGTCTTAAAACTCCATCCTTGGTGCGACTTTCATCGTGCCACCGCATTAGTGGTGCGACTCTAGAGGACATAAACAATCTCTTCAACCTAGGAGTCAAGGGAAAGTAGTGCATAACTTTACAAGGAACTCTTTTCTTTTTAATTCCCATACTTTGTCCACCGTCTACATCAGTTTCAGTCTCTATATATCTAGAAACATGACAACGCGGGCATGAAATATTATTTGCAAACTCCTTGCGATACAAAATGCAATCATTTATACAAGCATCAATTTTCTCGCAGTCAAGACCAAGGTCCCTAATAATTTTCCTTACTTCATAGTATGAGCCAGGCAACGTGTCACCCTCAGGAAGCAAATCCTTCAAAAGTTCGAGCAGCTCAGTAAATGATTTATTGCTCCAATGATTGCTACATTTTATATGGAACAACCTCACGATGGTATACAACTTGGAATATTTCTTATTTCCAGGATACAACTCTTGTGTAGCAATCTCTAACAATTTGTAGAATTGCTCAGCTTCTTCGTCGTCAACAAATACAAATGAATCATCATCGTCGTTGTCCATAGTTTCTCGACAGTTTTGGACTCCATATGCATCGTGCAACATGTCTCTCATATCATCAAATGACATGTTGTCTTGCATAGAAGAATCTTCCGTGGCATCAGAAGAAGTCTCACCATGAAAAATCCAATCAGTGTAGCTGATGAAAAAACCATTCCATAACAGGTGCTCGGTTGTCACTTGACGGTTGTGTCTTTGTGTATTTAGACACTTTTTACAAGGGCATAAGATAGTCTCATTCGTACTACATTTTTTGAAAGCGTCCTCTATGAATTTGACTACCCCAGTTAAGTACTTTGTACTGGTCCTGTCTTCCTCAATTATCCAACTTTTGTCGATCATACTTCCCTAGATAAATGTAAGTAAACACATCAATATAATCAATATATACATAGAAATTATTAATCCAATGAAAAATTAAATATATAAATAAGTAGAAAATCAATAAAGTATAATAACGATCATATTATACATTATATACTACATAATACTTTGACAAGCCATGTATATATCTATTTATCTATGACGTATTGGAGAAGAAAGAGTTGATACATACTTCCCATGACAATAGTCTCCTTAATATCATGTCTTTAAACATCTTGTGAGTACTCTTCTCATCTATTTCATGTGCCTCTACTTTTTCTTTCTATAATAACAACTACATTCAGCATTTCTTTCACCAGATGCCTTTTTGAATTGTACAAAGTGGATCATATGTAGGAAGTTGGGCATCTTATTGAAATTTGAAAGCAAAAGATAAGTCATGTTCCTACTACAAAATTGATCCCAAAATTAATTTGTCTTGCACGTGGAGTCTAATATTGGAATGTTGCCAAAAAATATTAGAAGCTATAACCTTGAGTTCTACCTCTAGGGTATAAACCCAACATAGTATATGTAACAAGGTGAGTGATGATTTATAAGTATTTTCAAGAGAATTTACAAGGCTACAACCAATATATGGTGAATCAACATAGTACTTTAAAGGATTGCATACAAAGTACAAATGAATGTAAAGAAACATTTACAATTACAGACAGGATCTAGAGTGGGGGAGATTTAGCATTGAACTTAGAGGTGAATTGCATTCAAAAGGTGAAAAATGCTTAAAATATCAATTTTTTATCACTCATTTAACTATAGAGATCCACTACATAAAGGCTTTCACAATCCCTACAGACCCACTCACAATTATAGTTTTGGACAAATCCACAAGGCTCAATTATTAATTAAAAAGATCATAGGTACAAGGTACGAGACAAATTAAAATACACCCAACACTAAAGGCAGAGTTTAAAACTTCGTCAAAATCGGCAAAATTTTGCCAATTATTTTGATGTCGACAGCCATAAGATATAGAAATGACCAAACATCTATATGTGGGGAATTTTTCCAGATTTCGATGGATTTTTTAAAATTCAACAAAGAAGAAGGCCCATTTTGTCCACATTTCGGTGAAATTTCGAGAAATATAGGTTATATATTGAGAAATAGGGTATCACGTCTGTAGATTTTACCATATGACTCCTTACCTCCTTGGACTTTTTAGGGGTATCTCAGTTATGTTTCTTGTCTTCCTAGCCTAATTCTACCTCTCTTCTATTTTTTCCACCTCTATTAAGATCTACAAAGGAAATATTTGAAAATGGGGTTGGAAGTTGTATATATGCCTCTGATCTCCCGCTTGCTTTCATTTTTGAGGTCATATGATTTGTAATAATAGTGAGAAAAATTAGCATGACCTCCACGATATTTTGTATGAATGCCACTATCAATCACACCTCTGACTACATGGTTGCCTCCTCTAAGCTCTAGTTACATAGCAAACGAAGAAAAATGCTTGAGTTAATCCATGAGTATGCATTTTGTTACTAGTAGGCATTTAGTAAACACATCGTGACACATCTATGCTTGTACAAATTAAAATAAATTGGATCCAATATGTTGACCGGTATAACCAACAAGGAGGATAGACAACCATCATGGTTCAACTATATACATACCCCATAGTTGTCTCATGCTTCCTTAATACTCACTCATATACAGCTCCAACACTAAAGTACTATGTCCCGTCATCCTACTTATAGGTCCTACCATCCTAGACTATATTATGTTTCCATAAATTTGTGTCTTTAAGTCTATATATTGTGTTTGCAAAATATAATGACTTAATTCATTCACTTCACCATTTAACTTGACCTCAAAATCCCCCTCAAAACAGTTCAACTTCCTTCACTCACACATGAGGAGCCCCACCCCCACTCCACATATCGAATATGAAATTTTATTGCATTGAATAGATCTACACCAATAGATTGTTTTGGTAAAATCTCATTAAATAATTTGATCATTTGGTCGGCGAAATGCCAAGAATGCATCTATCAAAATTTCCTTTGAAATTTGTCAAAATTTATGTTTCTGGGCCACCGAAACAGCATCAAAATCAGACATTCTTCTTTGCAAAAAGGTAACCTCGCACTGAAGCACCCAAACAGACTTACAGATAAACAACAAACTACAAAGTGCATGTGATTCTCAGTTTCGCTAAAGCTATAAGTGTCAGAAAGATAGTTCCTTCAACAAATTAAGAATATTTCGAATAAAAGGTGGTGTTTGTAATATGAGGATGAAATGATTGTTGCAAAATCAACCAATATGGCAACGTTGCAAGGTCATATTCTAAGAAGAAATTTAAAAAAAAAAACTAAAGAACTTCTTTTATCATGAACATTAGTCAAAAAGTCAATCAGATTTATATGACAGAACTCATTCTACAGAGTGCCCTCAAGTCAAATTCAAAAGTTTGCGCATGGACATATTATATTTTTCTCTATTGAATATACAAATAGAAATATGTTTTGGGCTTCAAAAATTATTGGACACTAAAAACATAATGCCAATGAACTCAAAGTACAATTGGTGTATTTTGACCTCAAAACATAAAAAGAAAAGCAAGGTTGTCTAGGCGACTGGAGATGCCCTCTAGGGCAGGAGGCCTAGCAGCCTGGGTGTTTTTATTTTTTACATATTTATATCTAGATATTAAATGAGTTTGCAAATAGATTTAGCCATATCTGCAGATATGTTTAAACAAGTTTATATACATTGGTGTTCTCTAAACTGAAATCAATTCTATATACACCAAAATCACACCTCACATACCCTATATTAGATATAATCACATAGCTCGAGCAAAATCAGACCCAAATGAGAATTAACTTGCTCAGTTATATTCTGTATCAGACAAGATTTAAACAAACTTTCCCTGCTTGCCCTAATCTGACCTAAATTGAGTAAAGGGAGGCCTTTTTTTTAGATTAGGCCTAAATGCAGCAACAGTGACTTATTTTGATCCAATCAGACCCAATTTGACCCAAATATATATAGCATGAAAAAACCACGCCAAATTTGATTTAATTTTAGCCTAACGACCTACTTTGATCTAATTCAGTCATGAAGTGAGTTACATTATCCTAATCAAGGTTGTCAAGGTGGCTAGGCGGTCAGCATTTGTGTTGGACGGAGACGATGGACCGGTCAGCATTATCAGAGACCCTAACTTGGATGTCTGGGCACTTTGATGTTGGGCGGAGACGATGGACGTCGGGGCGCTCTGATGCTGGGCGGCGATGGACATCCGGGCACTCTAATGCTGGGCGGCGATGGACGTCGGGGTGCTCTGATGCTGGGCGGAGATGATAGAGGGACCGGAGAGGATGGAGGCACTGGAGACGATGGAGGATGGAGCGGCTACTGGGCGGCGATGTTGTGCTCAGACTGTTGGGCGGCGAGCTGCGCGCGGGCGAGCGCTTAGGGCAGAACCAGGATCGGTGCTGGAGGCTTTATGCGGGTTCTCTGTGGGAGAGCGGGTCCGCGAGCGATCTGCTGAACCAGGGTGATCGCCTGGATCACTTTACGCGGGTGATCACTGGGAGAATTTGCGGCCGGGTATTTTAGAGCCTCATGCGATTTTCAAATCACCTACTCGGAATACTGGGAATATTGCACGCAAAAGAGGATGATATTAAGTTTGATTTTATTTTAAAAAGTTTTGGTTTAGTTATATTTAGTTAATACATTTAAGACATGCAGAGGATAAGTGTAGCTAAGTCTTATGAATTGAGTTAACTATACTTATTTTATTTATACTTTTCAAATTTATAGCTAATTAGGGATTTAACTACATAGAAATTATATGTAATTAGAAAAATCGTAGTTAAAGACCATATTTTTTGTAGTGCACTTCTTCACCTGGAGAAGATCACCACCTCTTCATCAACCTTGAAGAGGACCAGCTATAGCTCCTTCACTTGAAAGAGCTTGCTTCACCTTTTCTTCAAGTAGGAAGGAGATAGGGAAGTAGTGGAAGATTGAGAGCTTTACATGAACAAGGGTGGAGCTCTCTTACAATAATCCTAACTCACTCAAAAATCATGAAATGAATTGTTAACTAGAGAGAGAAAGAGACTCATGGAGTATTATCACACTCAACTATAGCAAGGACCTCGAATGTATTGAAAGAGGAAACTTGGAATGAACTCCAAGGGTTTCTATTTATAGATGGGGGTGCTCCCTTGAGTTGGGGAACACTTAGGGATGAAGTATAGCCATTTTTGCACAATGCAATGAATCTATTTTTTTTCCCAAACATGTCACCAATGGTTATAAACAATTCTTTTGCATTTTCTATATAGTGCATTTGGTCAAGTTTCAATAAAGGTAACTCGATCGATCGATCAAAAGACAAAGCCAATTTTCAAACTATCAGTCGAGTTTGTTCTAGGAAACTTGACCGATCAGCCAAAATCAAATTTGTTCAGTAAGTCAGTGGGTCGAGTTCTGTGAATGCACAACTTGACCGATGAGCCACTTCAGAAAATCAATCATAGGATCGGTCAAGATTGTAAATCGACCGATGAATAACCTGTGATTAATTTTCTAAATTAACTATAAAGTGATTAAAACTTGGTAAGTGTCCCACATATTTTTCCTCATCTTAGTTAAAAGTCATATCATCAATGCAAGTGATTACAAAAATTTTCTATGGTTGTTTGAAGTGATTTTCCTATTAGCACACTTGTATTGCATTTGACTTGAACTTGGACAAGCTAGGGCTTGTGTAATTTGATCCTTTTCATGTACCTAAATCCTAAAATCAATCTTGGATACACATATTAGATACATATGAATGTAATGGTTGAGTCATTATCAAAATATGGACAATGTATAACCTTTAGGTCAACAGTTCTTGTACTCACATGTTTATATATGTTCCTCGATCGTGTTATCAATAAGAGTTTTTGGTTTATTCGCCCTTGTCATATATAGTTGGTTGTTGTACATGTTTATGTAAACAAACAGATATCAAATGTGACAGGTAGTCTTTTATGCACATGTTTTAAATAATGATGCTTATGATATATAATTTAGATGGAAAGGTTTTGGACCTTGATGTAATAAGTGTTATGAAGTTGGTGCCTTGTGCAATTGATTTTAATTTTTAGCATTTTCGGTAATCTTCTTGTTTAAGTGCTATTTCTGTGTTGGTTTTTAGTAATCTCATGGTTTCTGACGTGGGGAGTCACATGAATAAGAAGAGTGATGTTAATTATTTTTCAAGGATCTTTTCACAAATGTGTAGTTTCCATAACTTTGAAAAATCAAAGACTCTTGATTTTGATATCTCTACCTACCTCAAATCCTATCTGCATTTTCACATCCACCTTTTTTTCAGTAGGGCATGAGTTAGTGTGAGAACCTAACATATTGATATAAGAATTGGAATCGTGATCTTATCACAAATTAAATTTAGATGGTTATCATCACTCTAGGTGAAAAATGATTGGTCAGAAATAGGTATATGCCTAAGAGGCTATCCTTGTTCTAGAGAAATCATTTGCACCTAATATTATTTTTTTAATGTGTATTTCACTTATTCATCCCTAAAATGAAAAGAAATCACCTATACTTTCCACCTACCAAAAGGTTTGTCAGAACAACCATGCCAAGTCCAACCTTTTTGTCCTTTCATGACTAACAATGAGGGTCAGACTTGTATTAAGCATGTGGTTCTTACTCTTAACTCAAACCTTGACTTGAGAGAAGAAAACATTTGACCATATTTTTACTCACTCATCAAAAATCCATGATTAATTTTAATTATATGGCTAATGATGGCATCCATTTCACATTCCACACATCCCATAATTATCAATATTTTCCAAATTTGTTCAATACATTCATTTTCACCCACTTTTACCTAGTTTAGGACTTATTGTATAGAAATATTCTTTTAAGGCTAAAAGTAAAACTTTCATCAATTTTTATTTTTTGTAAGAGTTTTCCACGAATTGCCCAATTGAATTATCCTGCATAAAATAATATTTTTACCACACATTTTCAATTGCTTTTTCTTGATAAACCTGAGCAATAATATTAAATTATCTCTCTCTCTTTTACTATTTAATTCATATTATATAGTTCTCCACAATTTTCTTCATAATATTCCTAAAGTAACTAGAATATTAGGAAACATGACCCATCTTGCCATGACCACTTGACGTATCAAAGAAATGTGTCAGTGACACCTGGCATATTGCCTAAATTTGTGTGCCACAATATGTGACACGTCATGAAGATGTGTTACCACTTCTAGGATATTTTGTCAAGAACCTCAAACCCTAAAATCTGCCTATAGATATCCCTTTATTAGCCATTATCTTTTGAGCCCCATTCAATTCTCTTGAAACTAGAGACTATATGACCTCTCACTTTTAGTTTTCACATTATTCTTGATAAGATGATCCTTATTCTGACACGACCTACATGTAAACTCGATTAAGTTGTGTAAATGGTAATATGACCATGCTCCTAATTTATAATCCAATTATCAAACTAATTTCTCTAACTGTATATAACGGTTCAGATATACTTAAACTGCTTATGTGATCTATTTACATATTTATACACATATGATCTTATAGAAGATTATATCTTGTTTTCATAGACATCTTCTTCTGAGTAGCACCCAACTTACCTAAAAATTAGGAGCTTTCAGATAATGTTGGGATGAACACAGACATCTCCGAACCCAAAGACTGCATAAACAAAACATATTTTATTGGTTTTTGTTTTTTCCCTTTTATTTGCCTAAAAACACTTTTTTTTTCAAAATGCTTAGAAATAGTTCGATACCAATTACTAGGCGAGATGGAGGTGTTGACCCTTCCTCACTCATAATATATTTGAATTTCTGGTTTTGCTTCTTTTATTATCTATCTGACTCAGATACCGGATCGTCTTTTTACCACAGACTCACAACTTTCTATTCTTTTTTTCTCATTTTCCATATAAAACATGGCAATGACTTCAAACACCTTTATCCTTTATTTTGCATGCAACCTTCGGGCTAAATTTTACTATGTAGAACACGTAATATTTATAGGATAGGGTGCGACACACACCCTACAAAGAGCAACTCTGGAAGAATCAAATCAATAGTAGATAATGCCAACCAATTCATGAGGAGAACTCAGTAGTCATAGGGGAAGAAGAGGTTCTAGGAGTACTACTTTGAGAACGGGAGTGTGTTGGCTCGATCTGAACCATGTCCTGACCCGTATAACCTGATCTAAACTTGGTCCAGATAATTTATAGGAGTGGTTCGAGAAAAAAATTGACCAAAATGTTTGTACAGGTCAGGGCCAAAGTATAACCATGCCCGAAAACCCACTTTCTCATATTCATTCCACATAAATGTATATATAACGATATGTTCATATATAATATGTTCCCTTCATATAATACATTTGACTAATAACCTTCCAAATTATCTTTAGTACAAAATATGTTTAATTGGTCAAATAAATAAGATAAATAATAGTCTAATCACGGTACTTAAGTTATATGTAGTCACTTTATATATAACATGAATACAATAATCTACAACATAATCTAACATTACATATTGGAGGTGTACTATTTACATTAGATGTGATTCAAAATTCATCTCCATTATATATGTGTAGAGCATTCATTGAAGTCAAATGTGCATATCCTAATCAATTATAAGTACTAATATTTATAAAAGTTTGATGATTTTTAGTTATATCCCATTAACAAATGGGAAAGAAATTTGATATATATATATATATATATATATATATATATATATATATATGTGTGTGTGTGTGTGGGGGGGGGGGGGGGTATGTGTGTGAATACCAATACAATCAATTTCTCAACCGTTGGATTGAGTTAAGATCTGAGATGAAAAACCCTTCAACTAACGCACTTAACCTCCGTCAGTTCTAATGTACGGGTTCGATAATTGCTTTCTCTCTCTCCTCAAATGCGCACTCCCACACTGACTCCTCGTCTGCCTCCTTTTTCGTGTTCACCGACTGTTGAGCATTTGTCTTCCTGACAGGTTCACACAACACCCGTTTCATGCAGCGCCCCTTTCACGCAAGCATTTTCTGAAGTTGTCTTCTTCACAGCTTGTGGTCGGAGGTTCCTTTGGTAGTGGCACAGCTCGAAGAAGCAAGGCGGCTGCCTGGTGGATGCCCCATCCTTCTAGTTGAAACTCCTGCGTCCTGGATAGAACATTACTTTGTCGCTCCTTCAGTTGGGTAAAGTTGATCAGGCCATGAAAAAGACGATTGATGCCATTGCCGGTAAGAAAGCTGGAAGCTGCCGTCGTCAGCTTCAGTTGGCACCATTGCTGGCAAGTATGGGCGGAGCCACAGAAGAAGAGAAGGGGGGGGGGGGGGGCTGCCGGTTTATTATGACTATGATATCATGTACACATTTGTATTTATTAAAAAGACTTCATTACACCATATGAAATGATTGTTAATCTTATATTTTCAGTCAATCATATTATCTTTATTTGTATGAACTACTTAACGGTAAAACATAATATATTTGTAGGTCATGTGTCTTACCTACTCACAAATCATAATTTACCATCTTAATATGGATGTCATCAATTATGAGCTGAAGAAATTATATTTTTGGTTTCTCTCCTACTAAAATTTACTTAATAATATTATTTGTGTTAATATTTACACAAATTGTCCCCCCTACTATACTTGAAAGTGAAGCTCTATAAGACTAGTGCGCATGTACCTATAAATATATAAAATGAAGTTTATAAAAGTATATCATGCATCATGTTAACACATTAATTAGAATTTGATGCAATATT
Organism: Alisma plantago-aquatica; assembly: GCA_963693085.1. NCBI lineage: Eukaryota > Viridiplantae > Streptophyta > Magnoliopsida > Alismatales > Alismataceae > Alisma > Alisma plantago-aquatica. The sequence continues at coordinate 667,078,819 of OY856412.1, read as the reverse complement.
ATTGACTTATTAATTAACAAAATTATTAGCTATAAATTGAGTAAGTTCACTCAATTATAGTTATACACTATTGAGAAAATTGATAACCATACATCCACAACTAATCACCTTCTATTTATATATTTTTCTTTCAAACTTTGTTAGTCAATCAATTCCAAAATTGTGAAAAGATCTATATTACTGTATAGAAATAGATCCAACACAATGACACTTCCCCTCGGTCTGGCGACGAAAGGGGCGATTAGGGCTCGCGGTTCCTGAGTGCGGCGACAAGCTTGGGGGAGAGGCTTTGGCTGCCGTTGTGCGCCAGCCACTCCCCCTGGGCTTTCTCTTCGTCTGGGTCACTCGGATCCGGGGTCATGCGGTAAGCTGTGGTCGGCTTGTTTCCCTGCTCTTTTCTCTCTAGCGGCGTCGACATCTGGTCCCGAAGGCCAGATCCTCGACGGCGGTTCTCGAAAGGGGAGGTAGTTGCGGCACAAGAGACGTTGAGGTGCTCCTTAGTTTTCCCCCTGTTGTCGACAAGTTTCGTTCATAGCCTTGCTACCCTCCGGTTTCTCGCAACCCAGCACCCCCCCCCTTCCCTTCCGTTTCTTTATCAGTCTCTGGTTTTCTATTCTTTGGTCGTAGGCTTAGTTGGTGGTGGCAGGTTATCTACCTTGTAGGTGCGTAGGTTTGTCGTCGCTTGTCGGCGTTTATTAGACGTGTTGTTGCTATGACCTCTCTATGGGAGAGCGGTGAGCTTTCTCTAGCCATGGCTAGGACTCCATTTTGCTTTGGTTTGATCTTGTTACTTGGTTTTATGGCATTTTTTGTGTTGATATACATTCAGAATACCGGCTTAGTCTAGCCCTTCTATCACTACTCCATGCTCAAGTTGAAGGAGTTCTTCATAGAAAGTTACTTCAGTCAGCCTCAGGGAAGAAGAATCAAGGCAGAAATGTTCCACTCTCGTTCCAATATGAGTTGTAGTGCTTTTGGGCTTACTGGATTTGAAGTTTGTTTGTTCTGTATATATATCTTTCTCCCCAATTGTAGATGTCGTATGGCCAACAAGTAATGAATCGGTCCAATTGCTCTAAAAAAAATATTTATTGTTACATGATATTTCACAAACTTTTTTAGTTACATAAAATTTAGATATTATAAGTTTAAGACAAATAACAATGATTACAAATTTATAAAAAATTGAGAAAATAACAATAATATATCTATCTATAAAATAAAAGAAGATGATTGAATTGGCATAAGGTTAAAAAAGAGTAGGAAAAAATATGTATAAGAAGGAGAAGAAAATGTAAGAAAATGGATCTTGTAAATAAAATTTTAATAAAATGGAGAGAGAAAAATAAGAATGGCATGTAAAAAGAAAGTCAATAAAAATATATAATTGTTTCTTTTATATCCTCTCTTTTTCAACTTTTAAATAAAAAATACACACAGATCCTTCCTCTTCATTCTCTTCACTTTTTATTTCTCAATTTGGTTCTCCATCATATGTTGTTTATACAACCACATTAAATATTTTCCTTCTTCTTTCTTTCTAAAGTTTCCTTCAACTGATCATTGTATTAAGATCTTATAATATACCTATTACATTATACTTATATCCTTTATAGTATAAGATTTGACTACTATACTTTTTTGGGTCTTTTGGTATGACACCAATCACTAAATAATGTTGTATAATATTTTAATATTTTTTCTCCACTGAAAAGATGAGTTTGCCCTCATTTTTAATTTAACTGATATTTTTCTTATGCCTTATCAATTTTGATCATGAATTATAATTATATTATTGATGATCTAGTTGTTTAATCTGAAAAGCATGACCAAATAATGTGTTATTTATGATCTTAAATATTTAAATAAATTCATTATTTTCAATAGTGAATTTTATCATTTCATTTATGTTAGATTTTTTATTTTTTTACAGATAGCTTATTTTATGAGACATTTATTAGGTGTATTTTTCTTCAATTTTTCTAAATAAGTATGATTTTCCTATCATCACTAATAGTAATTCAGCCCCCGTGGTAAATTTCTAGATCCGCCACTGCAAACAAGTCAAAATCAGTTTTGAGAAGCAACCTGCAGGGTCTTGTAGTCTTCAGTGTTCATGGAACTAAGGGCCATTGGTATAAATGTTTCCTCGTGAGGATTGCTCAAAGATTCGTTCATTTCAAATGCTTGATATGTGCCCTATACACAGACTTATAGTTTTGTAGAGAACTCAAATGCATTTCATTCTTGGTGATGCATGCACTACAAGGACAATCAAGTGGTGCCATCACGATGCCACCATTGGTGAAGGAGTGTAGGATTTGCTGCCAAATGAATTTGAGGAGGAATGAAAAACTTGCCAACGAGTGACCCAGCATATTTTATGCTACAATCCAAGACATGAAACAAGAATGTATACATATGAAGATTTTCTCTCCTACTCATAGATCCCCCCATCATCCTCATTTCCTTATGCTTGACTTACAGATTTCTCTATACCATGAAGACTATGTCAATGCATCTACCATTCGTTCTTTAATTTAGCTGGCCAAGTTCACAAGTCGGATCTGTCACAACGACATGAACAGACTTGTCAAGATCCTATCAGCACCACCATAAAGAGGGTTTCAGTCTATTTCTCTTATTCACCTCATTTGTTGTTTATAAACTATAAAAAATGGTTCATTTCACGTTCGTAAATAAAGACCATGGATCTATTAGAAAATGAAGATATAAATCAGGGGAACATTATTGTCCGATTTCAACCCGGCGATCTTCTTTTCCAGTGCAACAACCTGCAGACGGCACAGAGACCGTCAGTTTTCTAACTGCAAACCAAGTGAGAAGAAAATGAGCAATCATTGGTTTATGTTGTAATTATTTACATGTTAAGGTTTGCACATCTGACCAGGATGCATGTACATAAAATTTAAATATGTATATTTCTCTTATTGTGATTTTAGGTTGAAATTAATCATCAAAGTTGTAGACGTGGTCTGAGTGCTTTCTATATGCAAACACCAAAAGAATTAATTTATGATTTATAATTTTGAACAGTAGGCGGCCATATAGAACATTGGTATAGAACATTGGCATCCTGTTGGGGGACCATAAACTTCCCTACTACCCCAAATATGTAAAGAGTGACATGATAGTGATCATACCAGGATTTGAGAAACTGTCCATGATGTTGCAGCGTTCTTTTTCTTAAGATTAACAATAAGAATGATGATAACTACTGTCTCCTTTGGTTGGGCTACACAGCGGTGTTGAACGAGCTGGACGATCACCAAGCGGAAGCGTACACCGGCAAACGGGAATTCCAGTTTCTCTCTCATGTGGATCCTCCGAAGGGATGGTTTCAGTTTCCATAAAAATTAAGGACCCATGGAGAGAGGACCAGTCCCAATATATATAGAGTTATCTTAATGCCTCTCTAACCATCATGAAGAGGCACGGCGGTTATGGGAGACCTCCCACACCCCAATAGATGCATCCTTTCAGAAAACTCATTAATAATATACATGTTATTTATTTTAGGCCACACTGCAAAGGGACATTTAACATTTTCCCACTTGGCCCAAAATGCCATGGCAATAACACTTAACAATTTTCCGTTGATGCTCAACACAAATACTTACATATAAGATGCTTAGATATTATAGTACATAGAAGGAAATACAATTTTTTTTTGGTATAAACCACTATGACTCATATCTAATCTGTTATATGTAATGACATAAACTTTATGAATAGATCGACCTCAAACCTATTCTCTGGTCCAACTTTATGTCAAAAGCGACATTCTGTTATAACTAGTATTGAAACAGAATTAACGAGTTAAATATGTGATCACACAATAAATATTATATTGTCAAATCACATTAATCATTACACATCGAATGACTTTTTCAGACTCATATTCTTTACATGAGATGTATACAATCCTGGAGCTAGCCCTTTAGTAAGAGGATCTGATATCATGTGTTGTGTACCAATGAGATCAATCTGTATCATCTTGTTGTCAACTTGCTCATTGACAACGTAGAGTTTTATGTCTAGATGTTTGCATGCCGTGGTGCTTTTATCATTATTAGCAAAAGTGACTGCGGCTTCATTATCACAATATATATGTATTGCTTATGAATTGAGTCAACAACTTTAAGATCTTGTATCATATTCTTAAGCCATATCGCATGTGCTGATGTTTCATGGCAAGCTATAAGTTCATCTTCCATGGTAGATGAAGTTGTAGTCTTTTCCTTAATACTTCTCCATGATACTGCACCATCAGCCAACAGGAAGACATAGCCTGTTGTAGACTTCCTACTATCTAGACATCCTGCAAAATATGCATCTGAATATCCCGTAACCTCAAGGTGGTTTGTCCTTCTATATGTAAGCATGTAATCCTTTATTCCTTGCAGATAACACATCACCTTCTTCACAGCTCTCCAATGGTCCATGTCGGGGTTACTTTGGTAACGACCAAGCATTCCAGTAGAAAAAGCAATGTCCGGTCTGGTGCATATCTGTAGATATTGTAGGCTCCCAACTGCAGATGCGTATGGTATTTTCCTCATTTCATTCCTTTCTATATCACTATTAGGACACTGCTTGGAGTTAAACTTATCTCCTTTAACTATAGGTGCAGGTCCAGGTGAACAATTTCTCATTCCATACTTCTCTAAAACTTGAGATATGTAAGCTTTCTGGGATATACCGAGTATGCCCTTAGCTCGGTCCCGATGTATCTCAATACCAAGTACATAAGAAGCTTCTCCCATATCTTTCATCTCAAAGTTAGAGGAAAGAAATTCTTTAGTTTCATTTAATATAGCAATGTTATTACTTGCCAGTAGAATGTCATCTACATAAAGAATCAATATTATGAATTTATTCTCACTAACCTTGAGGTATGCACACCGATCAACAATATTAGGTTTAAACCCAAAAGTTGATATAATGGTGTTAAATTTTATATACCATTTTCGGGATGCCTGTTTCAGTCCATATATTGATTTCTTCAATTTGCAAACCATGTGACTTCTACTATTATCAATGAAACCTTCTGGTTGTTCCATATAGACTTCTTCAGATAAATCTCCATTTAAAAATGTCGTTTTCACATCCATTTGATGTAGCTCAAGATCAAAATGAGCTACCAAGGCCATGATTATCCTAAAAGAGTCCTTTGATGAGACTGGAGCAAAGGTCTCCTTATAATCAATGCCTTCCTTTTGTGTGAAACCTTTAGCAACTAGTCTGGCCTTGTACTTCTCTATTTCACCATTTGAGTTACTTTTGGTCTTAAAGACCCATTTGCAACCAATAGGTTTAACATTCTCTGGCAAAGGTACAAGGTCCCATACTTGATTTTTATCAATGGATATCAGTTCCTCCTTCATGGCATCAAGCCACTTAGAGGAATTTTCACAATTTATTGCTTGTGAAAAAGATAAGAGATCAATATCTTCAAAGTCTAAATTTAGCTCTTGAAGGTATACAACATAGTCATATGGAATGACAGGCCTCCTTGATCTGGTTGATCTTCGTAATTCAACATTGGGTTCTACAATTTCTGTAGGCTCTTCAGGTTGTCCTTCATCATGAACATGATCAATTTGTTCATTTACAACCTGACTAGGAGCATGATCTACTTCTGTTGGCTCATCCACTTGACAATTGTTCATGGGAACAATAATTGGATAGCTTATCCGAGTTTGACTAGGTGCAGGTGTGACAACACTATCCTACACTTCATCAAAAGTTACATTCTGAAGCAGATCATTCCCACTGACTTGATGATCCTCCAAAAATCTAGCCTTACCAGTCTCGATTATCTTTCGTGGATGAGATGGACAATAAAACCTATATCCATTTGACCTCTCTGGGTAACCAATAAAGAAACCACTAGTGGTTCTTGGGTCAAATGCCTTCTCATGTGGATTGTAGATTCTAGCTTCTGCATGGCATCCCCATACGTGCATATTGTTCAAGGATGGCTTCCTTCCTGTCCATAAATCATATGGGGTTTTCTGGACAGACTTGCTAGGAACCTTGTTTAATACATGCACTGCCGTCTTTAAAGCCTCACTCCACATTGTAGAAGGAAGGGATGAATTACAAAGCATTGCACGAACCATTTCCTTTAATGTTCGATTCCTTCTTTCAACTACACCATTTTGACTTGGTGTGCCTGGCATTGTATATTGAGGTACAATGCCTTCTTCTTGAAGGAAATGTGCAAATGGTCCCTTTCTTTGTCCCATCTCAGTGAACCTTCCATAATATTCACCTCCCCTATCTGATCTGACTATCTTAATCACTTTACCTAATTGTTTTTCCACTTCAATCTTAAAGTCTTTAAAGGCTTGAAAAACCTCACTTTTATCATTTAATAAGTAGAGGAACATATATCGTGAATAGTCATTGATAAAGGTTGCAAAATATTTTTCCCCTGTAAAACAAGGTGGAAAAGGTCCACTAATATATGTGTGAATTATTTCTAATGTTATATTACTCCTCTTAGCACCCCTTTTAGAAATGTTAGTTTGCTTAGCCTTTATGCATTCAACACATGTTCCAAAGTCGGTAAAATCTAAAGGCCCTAAAATGCCTTCCTTTACTAATCTTTGGATTCTTTCTTTAGATATGTGTCCCAACCTTCAGTGCCATAGTAGTGATGACTTTTCATCTAGTAATGTGTGTTTATTTCCAATAATATCATGTTGGACTATAAGTGATTGCTCAAAATGAGGGCTTAATTGAACTTGATAAAGATCATTTATTAAAAGATAAGTACCAATAATGCTAGAGTTTTTATACAATGAGAGTCATCCACTTTGAAGAATAAAAGCATAATTTAGTTTGTCTAATCTAGAAACAGAGACTAAATTTCTACTATAGTTTGGTACATAGAAAGTATTTTCTAAATCCAGCAAGCTTCCATTGTCAAGGATTAATCTGCATGTGCCAACATCCTTTACGCGTGAACCCAATTTATTTCCAGAATAAAGAACTTTTTCACGCTCCGTTGGTTTCCTTTGATTCAGAAATCCATGTAATGTATTGGAAATATGCACAGTAGCACCAGAGTCAAGCCACCAACTATATAATGGAACATTTGAAAGATGACATTCATATGAAACAAGAGAAATTATACCTTTCTTCTCTAACCATTTCTTGTACTTGAAGCACTCCTTCTTAGCATGTCCTTTCTTACGGCAGAAGAAGCATTTCATATTAACCTTGCTTCCCTCAGCCTTGCCATCTGGCTTGGACACTCCACCTGAGATAACACCAGTTCCCTTTATTTTTCCTTTACCCTTGCGGCCACATTTGTCATGGGTACTTAAATGCACAACAGGGACCCCTTCATTCTTAAGTCTCTCTTCTTCTTGAACACACATGGCCAATAAATCATTAATTGACCATTTTTCCTTTTGTGTGTTGTAAGAAACCTTGAATGATCCATACTGACAAGGCAAGAAAGTTATAATGAAATGAACAAGAAATGCATCAGAGATAGATAACTCCATCTCATTGAGTTGTGCGGAAATATCTCTCATCTCCATGATGTGTTCACGGATCCCACAAGAACCATTGTACTTCATAGAGCACATCTTAGCCATTAAGGTGCTAGCCCTAGACTTACTATAAGAAATATATTTTTCCTCCACTGCTTTTAGAAAATCTTTTGCCAATTCAGAAGTAGCAATAGACCGTCTAATATGCTTTCCAACATGTACTTGCATAAGAAGCAAACTAAGCTTATTAGATCGTTCCCACATATCATAATTGACCTTTTCTGTAGCAGTACTTTCCTCAATAAGTGGTTGTGGTTTTTCCACTCGAAAACCTAAGTCTAAGTCCATACACCCTAACGTAAACATGACCTTTTCTTTCTATTAATTAATGTTTGAACCATTGAGATTTGGAATGTTGTTATTTTCTCCATACAAAGATGAGGAAATAACTGCAATAGTTAAAATTTCATATTAAAATCACAATTTAAATATAAAAGTAACTTATGAGGTCTACTTTAATTTATTTTTATCTATTAATTCCAATAGTCATCACATCATTATCTTTGGATAAACATGTAACACAAAGTGGAATTAGAAATATGTGGGTCACACCCATATAGAGCAAAAAGAAGTATGAATAAATGTAGTACAATACGTTCACCTTTGGGTAAAGTATTATATACATTACTACACGTTCATCTTTGTAATGTCGTACTTAATGTCAACAGAGAAATACACCTTTGGGTGGTATTTGTCTTACCTAAATTAAATACGACTCAACAACCGTTTCCTTTACAACTCAACTACTCAAGTATAATTATTTTCGCAAAACTGCATTACTTAAGTTTGAGAAAGTTCTTTGTGAATGACTAGTATTATAAGCATGAATCAATTCGGCAAATACATAATCAGTTTGCATAGACCATGTTTATAGGTCACTAGATCAGATAACACCTTCTAGAATTTGTATTGCTGACAATTTTATGAATCAATTCCACGCTCACCGCACCATGAGTTTGGAAGTCTCAAACTATAATTTATAGATTCTGATGCACAGTTTGGCGCAACTTTACGACATGATCAACAAAGAATCGTTTAGCGATTCGGCACAAAAGGAAACAGATGCAAACGATGACACTAGACAAATGTGCAACCGTTCATGAACTATTAATCACTAAATCAGAATATATATCTATAGCAAGTATACTTTCACAGGCACAACAGAAAGAAAGAACGATGAATCATCTTTTTAGGACAAAAAAAACTTTGTTAATTTATTACTGTATTTTAATCTACTCTCATTGCATTCCGTTCTGTTCTATCATTCATTGTGCCACAATCAAAAGATGTGGCCCAAAAGAATTAATTTTGTCAACATCCATCACAGTTCTGGTGGATGAATGAAACGACGATGAGCATAGGCCAAAAAAAAGTAATATTATATACAAGCAAAGATGTTAGATACAGAAAGTACCAACAACCGGACCGAGAAGTTAAACTTTAACATACCGTCAGTAATTTCTCGCCTGAGAACTCAAAACAGCCGTGTAAACTCTGAGTTTTAATTCTGTCACCGACATTTGATGTAAACTCCGAAAAGGACATGCCTAATCCATGCTTGTCAGACGGAAAACCATAAGATCAAGAACACACCAGGTGCATGAATCCATATTAAATGAAGGATAATGTCGTATAGTAGCACCGAACACGGTAAACACTGCCGCCGCGTTAGAAACATGTATTTCAAGAACCGGAACATGTGATTCAAAATTTAACGGAGGTCCATACCATGGCTCTGATACCATGGATAGTGATCATACCAGGATTTGAGGAACTGTCCATGATGTTGCAGCGTTCTTTTTCTTAAGATTAAAAACAAGAATGATGATAACTACTGTCTCCTTTGGTTCGGCTACACAACGGTGTTGAACGAACTGGATGATCACCAAGCGGAAGCGTACACCGGCAAACTTGCCGGGAATTCCAATTTCTCTCTCCTGTGGATCCTCAGAAGGGATGGTTTCAATTTCCGTAAAAATTAAGCACCCATGGATAGAGGACCAGTCCCAATATATATAGAGTTATCTTAATGTCTCTCTAACCATCATGAAGAGGCACGGCCGGAGACCTCCCACACCCCAATAGATACATCCTTTCAGAAAACTCATTAATAATATACATGTTATTTATTCTGGGCCACACTGCAAAGGGACATTTAACATGACAATGACTCCCGATAGGAAAGAGAAACGAAGGTTTGTTTACCACTCTAATTGGTTATCACATGATGGCTTATAGAAAGATCTTGATTGGATGCATAATTACATACACTAATACATCTAAGTAGACATGATCCATAAATTTCTAACGAAATATAGCATGTATGTCGATAATATGGTATTTATTTATTAAAAAATGACCCGCGAAGCAAGTGATCGATGAAACCAAGTACAATTCGTATCTTCGGCTGTTATCCCGTTCGGCCATATTTGATAATATGGTACGGTTGAAGAAATAATGGATATGTATCATGGTCAGGGAGATTGCTATAAGCTAGTAATTACTACTGATTTCTTTCGTCGTACAAATATTTGAGCTAAAAAATTCTTTAAAATGTCATCGTCCATATATGCATGCATCCTAAAGGGTAAGCGCTTGACCTGGCAAGATTTTGCGAGTGAACCGTCTTCGTGTCAAGTCCACAATTAGCTTCATCAAATAGAATAATGCGGGCAACTCGCATCAGCGATGATGGCCGGTCTGGTCCCAAAACCAAGGTCCTACTCGACGGCAAGTTATAAGAACAAAAGCTGCTCAGTGAGGGGAGAGCACGCAACTGGGCAAAGTTTGGAGACACACAAAGCCAGTCAGCCATGCTGGGGATCTAGCTCTATTACTAGGACAGTAGGACCCGTAAAGCATGTACACACAGGCGCACAGCCAGGCCCCCTGTTAGTACTCCATTATTGTGACCAGCCTTCCTGATTATGGTACCGGGACGTGCACTGTCTTGCAAGAATTGCAGGTCCGGCACTTGGCCGTGCACCGAAGAGGATAAGGTCATGGCACCGTCGTGAACTTCAGCAAGCAGTGGGTAGCTCTAATCATTGAGGACTCCATGGACGCGATGGTGGTGGAAGGGAGATATTAGTTGTGAGTGAAGGAGAGAGGCGAGTAGTAACATACTGAATTCCAGGGTCTTTCCTGTAATTTATCCACTTTTAAGTTTTTACTTGCTTTTAAATCTTTTTGGACCTTTTTCATAAATTTCCCTATCTTTGATATTTTTTTAGCCTCAATATTGAATTTGAGCTTTATTTGACGATGTATTTTATATTTACCCACATTCATGTCAATGAATGAGTTTTTACACAAATACCCCAACTGATGAGATAATTGGGGACTAATTATGCAATATGGTTATTAATGATAGATAATTAATGGATAATGCTAATTTGGAGCTTTTTATATCTCTTTGATAAGATATGAGTAATTATGTGTATTTGAATTAGTTATGAGTAGGACAAAACTGGAATTCATGCATTTCTAACCGACCAAAAAAAAAACGACAAAAAATTGAAATTCATGCATTTCTAACTGAAAACGGTAGATTAGGGGTTCGCAACTCCTTTATTTTTATCTCTCCTTATGAGTGAATAAAGTTATGAAATATAATTAATAGAGTGGGAAAGCCTCTTGGTTGGTCTATCTCAAAAATACAACAAGAAAAATTATCATACTGCATTTTCACATTAATTTACTTAATTTACACACTAATATATATATATATATATTAATGGAAAATAAATTTATTAGGGGCCTTATATGGGGTAAAACAGAAAAGGAAATACATAGCATCCTTCTAGGTGTTGTCATAAACTTATAGTTAAAATTTGAGGTCATTTGGGCTTCGTTTGACCATTCAAATGGATTTTACAAGTTTCAATAAAGTATGACTATAGAATACCAATCAAATTTCATTTATGTCGATCTGTCCTTTGATTTCATTGTCACGCTCCCTATCACTGTACGATCTCGATCCGATAGCTAGGAGCTCGTCTCCTACCTCTAGCCGCCGGGCAACCTAGGACTCCTCGGTTCCGCGACCCGTTCTCCCTCTCCTCTTCACCGTTTCATGAGATTTCTTTGCCAAAAGGTATGCCGCTTCACGCCGTTTTGTTTAAGGCATTACACTCCTACCCTCGTGCACCATGGCCGAAATGCCTAGGGACGCCGGCCATGGCTTCTCGTCTCCCTTGACACTTCGGCTCTTCACACCACCACACCAACAAAAATCCATCTCCACACCTCCGTCGGTCCCCTAGCAACTTCTCCCTAGCGCTAATTTTGCCCGAGGCTCCCTCGCTTAGCCCCGAAACCTCCACTTCCTCCCTACCTTGCGGCCCTCTTCCTGCCTCCTCGGTGATTGCAACAATAAAATTGAGCCTTCATGTGAGTTCGTCTCTCTTTCCTCTTTGTTTTGAGTACCTATATGTCCGATCTGGTAAAGAAATGAGGAAATGCTCAATCGGGCAAGCTTCTCCTCTGCGGCCATGGCTCGCGTGAGAGGTAGAAGAAGACTCGTGGCTTTTTACAGTTGTGTCCTCGCGCGCCCATTCCTTTCTTCTTTAACGTGAAGGGCATTTCGGTCATCTGCTCCCTGGCTGGGTATGGGCCCGGCATGATATTTTCTATTTTTCTGATTGGTCCATATCGTTTAATTCGTAGAAAATTGATGCTTCATCGGAAAATTTCAAATAAATACTCGTTCGAAAGCTTGTTTCATGTAAAATTCGATTTTAAGGTTTTTGTTTACCGAATCTCTATATTTTTCCAATATTAATTGGGTACATCATCTAAATCTTAATAAATATTCTAAAAATGACAACTAATGCTTCCTAACTTTGATTTTGATAAATAAATATGTTTTCCTAATCAGTTAAACCTAAGTGAGCTTTTGGTCCTAGTTTTGAGTCCTAAATCGAAGGTTTCCATAAAAGGTCTAAAATGGGTATCTTTCTTTATACTTTATTCTTTATAAATACCAATTCATGTAAAATGTTTGTAACTAGGATAATATGGAATGGATACAATCTAATTGGTGATAATGATGGTTTTGAATCTTCTATAAGGTATGTGACTCTTGTGTATGTGAAACCTATTTATATATGTGCACCCTAATTTGTGTAAGAATGTACAATTAACCTAACCTCCAGTTGTGCTTTTATCCAACCCTACATTTATAATGTGCTAGCCTTGGAATATCTCTATTTCCTCTTTTTTTGGCTCTTTATTTACTTGAATATTCTATAGCCATTATGGCTCATTTATTTAGATTATTTGAATAATGCTATGGCCAATGTTGGCCCATTGATTTACTTGATCTATTTCATGGGTTTTATTTCTCAATGCTATTATGCAAATGTTATTTACATTTTCACTATTGCCAAGTGAATTATTCAACATGATGTATTTGTGGCCAAATGACAATATAATGTACTTGAGTACAAACCACCCATAGTGGGCATGAACCCAGGGGAATGTGATTTTCTTCCCATTTTATATATTTTTGCGGGATGTGAATTCTCCCTCGCATTATTGATGTTTGGGATGTGCATGTTCCCCTCTCCTCTTGGTGTAGGTCTGGTAGGTGCCTCACCCTGCATTGGTATGATTTTGTGTCATAATATCATCCATGCTTTCGATTATTATTGTGGATTGATCTATGATAGTCTTCTATTTCTTATTTGTTTATTTTCCTCATACTATTGAAATCTCTTATTATTGTGAATAATTTTATTATGCAATGTTACACTTTATTAATTTTCCTTATTCCTTTTTTATTAACTCATACTTTTATCTCTCTCTTGTAGGGTGATCCCAACCACCCAAGTTTAGGATCAGAGTGCCCATTGGAAGCTTAGTTAACCAGCCTAAGGATAGGATAAGGAGATCAAGCTTGTATTTTAGACATAGTTGCCTATATATATAAAGTTGTTTTTGTTTGGAGACAAGTTGATTTGGTTTTAGTCTTCCTCTACCTAGATCCTATTGTGTATAAAGTTGTACATCCTTTTGGGAAATTTTGTAATGTACTCTTTATACAATAGAATATAGTCAAAGATTTAAAATTTCACTGCTACACAATTGGTGTTTTTGTTTACCATGATTATTTAGTAAAGACTTTGTGGTCTTTACATGAGTGGATATCAGACAATGGAAAAACTTACTATAGGACCGGTCCTATACTAAACTTTGCGCTAGATGATAGTGTTGGACATAGAGAGATGACAAGAAAAGAAGGCGGTCGTGTTAGGAGCAAGAGAGGTGGGAGAGATAACACATAAGTATGTGGGAGAGGGAGAGAGAGGATGTGAGAGCAGGAGGGGTCAACTTCTCTACGTGACTTCACAAATGTTAAGTACTACTGAGTGGGTTATGTGTCTTTTTTTGGAATGATCACATGAAGATCTAATGGCTAGAAACTTAGTTGTATTTGTGTCAAAATATATTTGAGTGTATTCTAGCCTCTCTCTCGCTCTCTCTCTCTCTCTCTCTCTCTATATATATATATATATATATATATATATATATATATATATGGCAACGATCCAATGAGAAACATATCTTGGTGAGAGCATGAGAGGCATTTGAATAACTCTATACATAGATCAATTTTTTCATAATCCAACCATATAGATTATATGTATACCTTAATATCTACCTTCCTATAAATTTTATCACCATCTGATTTGTAGATCATTCACAAAAATCAAATACTTTTCGACACTCTATATTGAATTTCAGGCTGACCGTTGGATCTAAAAAGTATATATTGTATATATAGATATGTAAACAATGTTTGATTGCAATGATTTTTTGTCAGAAGGTAAATGAAATGACATGTTTTCCCTCTATATGGTTGGATTTTAAAAAATAGTTACTAATTTGTAGTTCTCACTGGATCACTACCACACACACACACACACAGATATATATATATATATATATATATATATGGTAACAATCTAGTGAGAAACATATCTTGCTGAGAGTATGAGAGACATTTTAATAACTCTCCACAGAGATTATATTTCCATTATCCAACCTGTTAGATTAAAAGTATACTACCATATATACCTTCCAATAGAATTTCATCATCATTGAATTTATACAACATTCACAACAACAAAATACTTTTCAACACTCGATATTGAATTTGAGGATGACTGCTGAATGTAAAAAGTTTATATTTATAAATATGGACATGTTAACCATATTTGATTGCAATGATTTTTTGTGGGAAGGTAAATGAATTGATGCTTTTTTCTTCTATATGGTTGGATTTCAAAAAATAGCAATAATTTTTTTAGTTATTCAAATGCCTCTCATGCTCTCATTATAAGATGTTTCTCACTGGATTTCTATCCTATATATGTATATATGTATATATGTATATATATATGCATATATATGCATATATATATATATGCATACATATATATATATATATATATGTATGTATGTATATGTATGTATGTATGTATGTATGTATGTATGTATGTATGTATGTATGTATATACACACATATACATATATCTACATACATAGGTACATATATATACATACATATAAATATGCATACATATATATATATATATATATATATATATATATATATATATATATATATGTATATATATGTATGTATGTATGTGTGTATATATACATATATATATATCTATATATATATATATATATATATATACATACATACATACATACATACATACGTACATATATACATATATACACACACACACACACACACACACACACACACACACACACATATATATATATATATATATATATATATATATATATATATATATATATATATATATATATATATATATATATATATATATATATGTGTGTGTGTGTGTGTGTGTGTGTGTGTGTGTGTGTGTGTGTGTGTATGTATGTGTCACATCCCAATTTTCATGGTTAACTTAAACTGAGTATGAGCTTTTTCCTAAATAAGAATAATTGAGGGGTTCTAATGCAAAATATCTATAATGGTTGTCTTTCTACAAATATAGGATGAGGAAACTTAAGATAAGACCCAGAGTCATATTTCATTTTTGAATTATGTATATCAATTAACTCATATTAATTCATGTCACTTTCTCTCCCATACAAAATGGCCATAAATCATAGAGAAAGGTTATAAGGTGACAAATGTGACTAGTTAATAGTAATCTTCGATTTATGACTCAAGAATTCAATAATAGGATACTTTTCAAATTATATTACTTTTAAATGCATTTTAATTAAGATATGGGAGTTATTGACTATAATATGTACAAAAACGAAATCTAGTTTCACAGGAATATTTTAGAGCTTCTAATTTGCCTATGGTTCAAATTTGAACTCATTTGACCCTTGTTTGACCATCCAAATTGAATTTGAGAGACTTGTATATAGGTTTGAATATGATTTCTTTTAATACAAGAAATTAGACATAAAGTATGTGATTTATTGTCTGTAACTCGTTATTTCCACTTAAATTTTTTGCACGCCTTTATCACCGTCAGATCACAATCAAACGATCCGTCGATCATCATCTACCTCCGTCTTCACCACGGGTCAGAGCTGTTTTCACAAAGCCACCTCCATCGATCTCTCTCTCCCTCATTACTACACCATTTTGTGAGATATCTTCGCCCATGAATTCGTGAGACTACAACGATTCAAACGAGCCATTACTCACTCTCCATCTCCCTCTGTTGATGAAACATCCAATCTAGGGCTTGGACTCCCCGAGTTACAGAGGGCACGACCGTGCCTCTACTTCTTATTTAAGCAACCCTAAAGCATCGATAGACCCCAAGTATCCCTCCTCCTCGCTCAATTAGTCATGTGACACCCTTAGGAGCCCCGACCTATTCCCTCCCTCTTCTCCGGTGACCCCGACCTCGCCCAGGAGCTCGACGTCACCTCCGAAAAATTGCTTGCAGGGTGAGCATCCTCAACCTCTGCCCCACATTTCCATGTCATCATTTTAACTCGCCAAGCCCCCAGTTGTTGTACCATGTAAGGCTGTTTCTCCCTCCATCTTCGGCGTGTACCGCCACAGAACGTTAGTGGGTCTCCGACCCCTGGATCTCTTTCGACCGCCTCACAAAGCCTCGCTGAAGGTTTCCTGACCTTCAAGTCACCCTATTTTGGCCTTTTTCGTTGGCTTCATCTTCAGACCGTTGTTCCCCTATTTCTGTTGTTTCCCTGCAAACCAGTGTAGCATAGTGTGTTTGGTTCTTGAGAATATACCTTGACTTCATCTTGGGTTTGCGTATTGATCCGCCTAGTTCCCGCGCTACCTGGTTGACCCCGGTATGATTCCATTACTCGCTTGGGCTGTGCCCTCCATGGCTAGAGCAGGTCCCTGAGCTCCACTGCTCCTCAACACCGGAGCCTAGGCTCGTTGGGTGCGGTTTCCCTCCAGGAACACAATGGGCAGGGTGACTCTTCCAGATGAGCAATGAATCTGGTCCAAGAACAGACTTGCAAAGCTCCTGTCAGTCGGCTCCTTGCCATGGAGCAACACAGAAGATCACAGGTCATTGAATGACCTTAGTGCCCCTATCCTTTGTTTACTTGATGATTTCCACTGCGAGGGTATTTCAGGATTTTCACCTATCCACCCTTGTTTGATCGCGAGCCCTCAGAGGCGATCCTCGTTGCTGAATTGGCCAAGCCTGGTTGGTCCAACTCAAACCTGGCCCACTGTCTTGGGTCGAGTTTTATCCACATGGCTTTTTCTTAAATTCCCATTGGCCAGAATTTCCAAAATTCATAGTAATTCAACCGTTTTTCGGAAAATTATGAATAAATAGTTGTTGGATTTTATTTTTCAAGCATAATACAATTTTAAGGTTTCCAGACCATGTTTTGATCTCTTGTTCTACTATTTTGTGGGAAACAATATTTTTGGACTCATGAAACCCTAACCATGCATCAAGGTGATTAATGAGACCTTGGTCCACCCGAATTTTCTTAATATAATAATGTTGATTAATTAGACTGATCCACATGCACTCAAGCCCTAAATCACCTAAGATAAATACGATGTATTGATTCATTATGTTTAAATGATTATGAACAGGTTTGTAGAGCTAAGTCAAGGGAAGATTTGACCTAGATCTGACTCAAGGATCATCCTTGCTCCAAGTCATACGGGTCATGCTGCTGAGCACATATACTTATGGTTGCTTGCATGTTAAATATGAAATAGATATTACTTCTTCAAGTTTAATTCTTTAGTCACGATTCACTATATTATTGATTGTTGATTTCTACATGCTATGTCCTATATGTTATAATGTTCACCGTGATTATTGTTTATCATTAAAGACTCATGAAAATAATGTTAATGATCAAGAGGGAGAGATCCCATCATGTTTGAGATACCATGTTAATGGGGAAAAATCCCTTCATGTTAAGTTTAAAGAATCATGATTTATGTTAATGTCAACATTATGTTAATGGTCAAGTAATTGGAATTGAAATAGTTTTGTTATGCTCCCGATCATGGACCTCAAAAGGGTCATCAAGGGCTTTCCTAGCATCAAGGGCTTTCCTAGCAATCATGTGCTCCTAAGGAGGCGTCACAGAGGGACGCATAAGATTTCTTTTCAATTCTTTATGTTAATAATGATGATTCAGGAATGCTTAAAGTTAATTCATGTCATTCTTCCCTACATGTCAAGTATGTTTACTTTGTTTGTTTTATAAAGTGCCAGTACCGTTTACTAATGTGTTGTTTTTCCCTTTGCATGGCTGGGGATGCGATGTCCCCAGGATTTGGAGCAAGTAAGGACTCAAGAAGAGCAAGCCAAGACTAGAAGACATCCAAGAGTTATCTGGTGGGGTGCCATCCATTCTAGGCGATCCAACCATATAGAGTTGCTTATTGTTATGCTTAGTTTCTCATGTTGAAGGATGAATAGAATTCTAGACTTGTTGTTTGTAGTTTCCTATTCATATAATAATGTATGAATCTCAATGGTGAATTATTTGTTTACTTGCAATGATTACCTTTTGTGAAAACCCTCCCTAAAATGCCAAGTACCCCACATTATGGATAATGTTGGGGATTAGGCTGTGCTTCCACTGGTTATGTATGAAACCCTAGGGAGGTGTGTTACATTAATGGTATCAGAGCAAATAAATGGATGGCCACCAAAGCTACAATTTGATTCATATGTTCTAACCCTAGGTTTATGTGACCCTTTTTCCAGATGGGCCCTAAGAGAGCAGACAAGGGAAAGGGTAATGATGATGGTGCTAGCTCTGCTAGTGGGGAAAGTGGACCAAGAGAGAACAATAAGCCAACCATAGAAGATCTTGTCCAAGCACTCAGCAATGTCCTAGAACAAGACCAACATCAGCCTAGGCATCATGAGCCCACTCTAGTAGACTTCCTAAAGATAAGGCCCGACTCTTTCTCAAGTGAAGGAGAAATCGATGTAGTCACCAAGGCTGAAGAATGGATTAGAGGCATGGAGCACTGTTTCCGGGACATGGACTGCCCTCAACACTCTAAGGTTCGTTTTGCAACCCACATTCTCAAGGGGGCAGCCCGCACATGGTGGGAAAACCTCCTCAACTCAAGGGTAGCTGATGCACCTCCATTCACATGGGAAGGATTCGTTGAAGCCTTCCAGGATCACTATGTGTCCGAAGCTATGGTTGAAAAGAAGGAGCTAGAGTTTGCCAATCTGGCTCAAGTGGGTGACATGACTGTTACCCAATACGCCATGAAGTTCAGGGTCCACCAAATGTATGGCCATGATCATGATGAAACACGTAGAACAAAATAATTCATCTGAGGACTCAAGCCCGACTTGAGTTTTGCCTTGTCAGGAAGAGGCCATAGGACCCTCCAAGCAGCCCTAGATCCAGCCCTAGAGCTTGAAGATCACCCTGGACGGTCCTACAAGAAAGAAGTCCCCCAGAAGAACAACCAATACCAGCCTCCCAACAACCCTAAGAGAAAGATACCTAAACCTGCAGTAGAAGCTGAGAAGCCCCAATGTCCGACGTGCAAGAAAAACCATGCAGGCCCATGCAGGTATGGTACAGGTGCATGTTACTATTGTGGAGAAACTAGGCACCTCAAGTCAAACTGCCCTAATCTCACAAAGAAGGACTAGGACCAGAACAAGGGACACCCTCCACCTACCAAAAGACAAGCTAGAATCTTCACTATGGAAGTAGAGAAGGAAGATGAAGAGTGATGTAATAATTAGCTTACATTCATTTGAACATTTTTATGAAATAAATTCACTTTTGATGCAAATTTTACTGATGTTTTAATTATATGAAGAAGTAACAAAAATCCTAAGGTGGGTAGTACCCTAGGAAATTTCAAGGATGAAATTTGTTTTAAGGTGGGTAGAATTGTCACATCCCAATTTTCATGGTTAACTTAAACTGAGTATGAGATTTTTCCTAAATAAGAATAATTGAGGGGTTCTAATGAGAAATATCTATAATGGTTGTCTTTCTACAAATATAGGATGAGGAAACTTAAGATAAGACCCAGAGTCATATTTCATTTTTAATTATGTATATCAATTAACTCATATTAATTCCTTTCATCTTCTCTCCCCTACAAAATGGCCATAAATCATAGAGAAAGGTTATAAGGTGACAAATGTGACTAGTTAATAGTAATCTTGGATTTATGACTCAAGAATTCAATAATAGGATACTTTTACTTTTAAATGCATTTTAATTAAGATATGGGAGCTATGGACTATAATATGTAAAAAAATGAAATCTAGCTTCACAGGAATATTCTAGAGCTTCTAATTTGCCTATGGTTCAAATTTGAACTCATTTGACCCTTGTTTGACCATCCAAATCGAATTTGAAAGACTTGTATATAGGTTTGAATATGATTTCTTTTATTACAAGCAATTAGACATAAAGTCTATGATTTATTGCTTGTAACACGTTATTTCCACTTAAATTTTGTGCATGCATTTATCACCATCAGATCACAATTTAACGATCCTTTGATTGTCATCTACCTCCGTCTTCCCTGCGGGTCAGAGTTGTTTTCACAGAGCCACCTCCATCGATCTCTCTCTCCCTCATTATTGCACTGTTTTGTGAGATCTCTTCGCCCCTGAATTTGCGAGACTACAACGATTCAAATGAGCCATTACTCACTCTCCATCTCCCTCTATTGACGAAATGCCCAATCTAGGGCTTGGACTCCCCAAGTTGCAGAGGGCACGACCGTGCCTCCACTTCTTATTTAAGCAACCCTAAAGCATCGACAAACCCCAAGTATCCCTCCTCCTTACTCAATTCATCATGTGACACCCTCAGGAGCCCCGACCTATTCCCTCCGTCTTCTCCGATGACCCCAGCCTTTCCCATGAGCTCGACGTCACCTCAAACAAATTGCTTGCAGGGTGAGCATCCTCGACCTCTACCCCGCATTTCCATGTCGTCGTTTTAACTCGCCAAGCCCCTAGTTGTTGTACCCTGTAAGTTTGTTTCTCCCTCCATCGTCGGCGCGTACCGCCATAGAACGTCAGTGGTTCTCCGACCCCTAGATCTCTTCTGACTGCCTCACAGAGCCTCGCAGAAGGTTTCCCGACCTTCAAGTCGCCCTATTTTGGCCTTTTTCGTTGGCTTCATCTTCGGACCGTTGTTCCCCTATTTCTGTTGTTTCCCTGTAAACTAGTTTAACATAGTGTGTTTGGTTTCGCGAGAATATACCTTGACTTCATCTTGGGTTTGCGTATTGATCCGCCTGGTTGCCGCGCTACCTGCTTGACCCCGATATGATTCCACTACTCACTTGGGCTGTGCCCGCCATGGCTAGAGCAGGTTCCCGAGCTCCACTGCTCCTCAGCACCTGAGCCTAGGCTCGTTGGGTGCGGTTTCCTGCCAGGAACACAATGGGCAGGGTGAATCTTCCAGATGAGCAGTGAATGTGGTCCAAGAACGAACTTGCAAAGCTCCTGTCATTCGACTCCTTGCCATGGAGCAACACAAAAGATCGCAGGTCATTGAATGACCTTAGTGCCCCTATCCTTTGTTTACTTGACGATTTCCACCACGACGGTATTTCAGGGTTTTCACCTATCCACCCTTGTTTGATCGCGAGCCCTCAGAGGCGATCCTCATTGCTGAATTGGCAAAGCCTGGTTGGTCCAACTCAGACCTGGCCCATTGTCTTGGGTCGAGTTTTATCCACATGGCTTTTTCCTAAATTCCCATTGGCCAGAATTTCGAAAATTCATAGTAATTCAACCGTTTGTCGGAAAATCATGAATAAATAGTTGTTGGATTTGATTTTTCGAGCAGAATACGATTTTAAGGTTTCCAGACCATGTTTCTGATGTTTTGTGGGAAATGATATTTTTGGACTCATGAAACCCTAATCATGCATCAAGGTGATTAATGAGACCTTGGTCCACTCGAATTTTCTTAATATAATAATGTTGATTCATTAGACTGATCCACATGCACTCAAGCCCTAAATCACCTAAGATCAATATTATGTATTGATTCATTATTTTAAATGATTATGAAAAGGTTTGTAGAGCTAAGTCAAGGGAATTTGACCTAGATCTGACTCAAGGATCATCCTTGCTCCAATGTAAACAGGCCATGTTTGTGGCAACATATCCCACTATCACACGGACAGTGAGGTGTTACGTGAAAACGTGCGGAAAACACCATAAACCACAAATTACCAAAAACATGGGTTAATTAAAACCAATTGCAGAAAGTAGATAAACTAAGATATTATTACATTTAGGTCCTCATCCTGCAAGGAAAACAAGTTATATAAACCTTTACAAGTCTTGATACGTGTCCACAGCTTAGGAGATTAGCTCTCTAGTCATCACATGAGTTCATCACCTATTATTACATATAGAACGACCCACATCCGGCCAACAACAGGCTATACGAAGCATCATCAGTTATACATCGTAAAACAACGTCAAAACACCTCCAAGGACCTGAGAGTATAGGGATGACTCTAAGACTCTACTACAAAACAACCAAAATAGCAACATATCCGTCTCTTGCCATCTACTGTTTTTCTTGCTGCTCGGCTGCAACTTCGCGACTACCACCACGTCTAGCTCAAACAACTAAAAAGGTTATAAACCAGCGGGGTGAGACACACAGTCCCAGTGAGAAACATAACTCCCCGCCGAAACTACAAAACCAAAGAAGGATAAAAGCAACAATAGCAGATAACTGATAAGAGGTATAACAAGAGCAGTTTATAAAGTAAAGCTATTCATACCATCAAGCTTACCAAGTTGCACGGAAGGTAGGTAACCAAGTATTTCTTTATGGAACATGATTAAAAAAAATAAGATTTATAAGATCTTACTGCATAACATAAGGAACGTATAAGTAACTGCGAGCATGACAAGATTAACTACACAAGCAATGCCTCAACCAATGTTCCGTGTTTTTCCTTATGTAGTAATGACTATTCGGCTGAATTACATATTATTATGCCCTGAGGAAGTGAGCCGTACCACTCAGATCCAACCGACGGCTGCGAAACCCGGAGCCAGTGGCATACAAGGTCAATGGACGAGCCAGACTCCATGACCTCCCACCTCATGGTCAATACACAAGTACAACACAAGCAAGACCACAGTCTCATTATTAAGTGGCCTCAACCACAGGGTCAGGCTACCCTCTACCTAGCCCGCCTTGGTATAGGTATCGGCGCTAGTGAAACTGAGCCACGGGCCTATTCACTGTGCTCTGAGCCATGAACGCATTCATGCTCCCGTATCACACATCCTGAACCATGGGCATGTTCACCATGCTCTTATCATATTTGGGCTACGGGCTTGAATCCACACCCTGGAGTCTACAAACGAAGTTGCAATCTTACCTCCTCACTTTAGGCTAGGATAAACCTCGCATACTCAACAATATGCGCTCTGGGTTAACCCGCAGGAGAACCCATTTCACCATCACCAGCTCCTGACGATGATGGATCTATGGCCAGGGCAAACTACATGATATATTCCACTATGATTAATTAGTATCTTTTATGTGGGTTGCAAGATTCATCCAAGTTGTATAACATGCAACTAGAACAAGAATAGACAACATGAAACTCAATATCATGCTTTTACTATGATCAACACCATCCTGATCCATCACAAGGATCCAACATTACATGTTACCATTTAGCCTCTTGCCAATCATCTAGATCCAGCACAAGCATCATCACATTGTCATGGGGTCTAAATCCCTCATCACATAGTGCCACTTTCTCTCAAGGTTTACATCATCACCATGGGATAACAATCCCAACACTTTAGCCAAACTCAGGTCCTGAGACCATAAAAACTCATGCATGTTGTCTCATTATCAAGAGTAGTCATTAAAGCAATGTTACTCAACATATTTACCTCATAGCCCTTTTTCCTGGCTATGCATCTGTATGAAACACCTGCATGGTTAGTATGCACAATCATCATGGATTAACAAAAAGATCATATTATCGATATAGGGCAACATTGATGATTATATGCTTTATCAATCATGCCTCAACCTGTGATAATAGACATAGGTCATATCATCATGCAAAGCATCTTATGTGCTTACCATTTCCTTAGCATAATACAGATGATTCGAGATGATCATAAACACATGTACTATCATGGCAAGATACATAGATGTGATCCATTATATCAATTACCAAACATGTCAGAGATCACTATCATCAACCAAATGTGAAAGCATTTACAAAAACTATCATAACGGTCTTATAGAAGGAACAAGACCCTCACTAGAAGTGCCCACTACCCTCAATAGAAGTGTGACGGGTAGGGCACCCTCACTAAAGGTTGTATCGGGTAGGGTACTCTCCCATATCGCCCAACACTCAAGCCATAAATGGCCAAGCCAACCAGCCACCTATTGACCGAGCACTTAGCAAGGGTACCGAGCTACCATCTCAGGGTGTATCGTGCAGCATGTGTCGTGCAAGCACATGCATCGCGAAACCAAGGCATAACAGTCACCATCATATCGTGCAACTATGCCCAAGAGACATATCCTGCAATGGTGCGTCGTGAACCTCGGTGTCGGGCAACGCTGCGTTGTGCAACATAGGGTAGAACAGCCTCAAAGTCTAGCGCGCAGCTCATCTATAGAACATGCCATGCGATAGTGTGTCATGGTCTAAGGGTATTGGGCAGCACCACACATCAAGGCATAACGCCCAAAGGATGCAACTCAACCGGGCAACAAGGGGCATGTCGCTCATCTAGCCTAGCCTGGACCTATTGGCCGACACACAGGGCAAAGACTGGTGTGACGCACATCACAACATCATAGAACTAACTAACAAACTCCACACCTCAAAGCACAACGACACCAAGCCATCTCATAGGTTAAGTGTATCGAGTAGGGTACTCATAAAGGTGTGATGTACGACACACACAAGGCAGGAACCAGGTGCAACGCCTGACACAGCCACAACAACATAACGTCCAAGGCTCTAGGTTAAGAGGGGTATCGGGCAATGCCAACCCCAAGTCGTATCGCCCAAGACGCAACCCGACAGGGTCACCACCAACCTCAAGCACAAGGGCACCAAAACCATAATGGATCAAGAAGATGACTCACCTCTCAATTATCAAGAGAGAGGGGTCTTGCCAAGCTTCTTATCACCAATCGAGCAACACAAGGTTCAACCATAACCACTGTCCACAACCACCACATAGGTCACCTTTCAAGTCCATGGTGAGAGGAGGGTATTGCTCAAGCCACTAGAACACAAGCTCACCTCTCAACTTAAACGAGAGAGGGGTATTGCCCATATTACTAGAACTCAAGCTCAATCCTCTAGACCTAGGATAGAAAGGGGTGTTGCTCAACAAGAAACCCTAGAATAAGGTTCGGCCAACAAGGTACAACTAAGAAAGAAACTAAGCTAGCAACATACATAGCCGATCATGATCATAGCAACATATAAGAACATAAAAGAAGGTAGTGTACTTAGGGTTAGAAGTTATGTAACCCGCCTTAAGCAAGCTTCAAGCTCCTAGCTCCAAGCTCCAAGCACCACCAAGGAAGAAGAGCAAGGCACTCTAGGGTTCGGCCACCACTAGAGGAAGAAGGAGACTCCAAGAAGGATCGACCACCAAGCTTGCAAGGAAGAGGGTGTCATGCACCAAGGGAGAGGGAGACTAAGGAACTAAAGAGATCCTTAGCAAGAGAAAGGGAACACATATATAGGAAAGGATGGAGGAGAAAGCAAGGAAAGACAAGGCAAGGTGTCGCCCACCTAGGGACACTTGTCCATGGGCAATGCCACAACTCTAACATGCCCTAAACACATGTCCAAGGCCATTGCCACATGCAAGAATCAAGCACCAAGTGTCCACTAGTGGTGACACAAATGAGGTCAAAGAGAGTCAAAGGGTTCATGGGCGACACACCTCCACACCATGGCCGACACACACCCTGGGCGACACACCATAGGCCGACACAAGCACAAGCCGACATAGGGCACTCTTGCCTTAACACATGGTCCAAAGAAGCAAAGGCAGGGTGCCACAAAGCCCAACAAGCTCAACCAAGCCCAAAGGAACTCAAGCAATGAGCCCAAACCTTCCTCTCAACACTAGAGGAATCAAGGAGAGGGAGGAACACCCCAAAATGTGGCAAACTTGCCCACAAACCCTAGATTTGGGTTAACTGCAAGTAGCACCTCCAGCTCTCAACAAAGCACCAAAAACCCTAATCACCACCAAAGATGATTAGCACGCAACTAAGCATCAGGGCTAAGCAGAGCAAACATGATAAGCCCTAAACGGAGGTCAGGGTCTTTACAAGCTAACCCCCCATAATGGGATTTCGTCCCCAAAATCCGAAGAGAAAAGCGAGGGATACTTCCTCCTCATCTCTTCCTCAAGCTACCACGTGGCTTCCCCAACGCCACGATGATGCCAAAGAACCTTCACAAGCACCAGGTCCTTCCTCTTTAGCTTCTTAACTCTCCTGTCAAGGATCATCACAGGACCTTCCTCGTAGGTCACATCTTCATCAAGCTCAACTTCAACTGGCAGTATCACTATTCCTGAATCTGGATAACTTTTCTTCAGCATACTGACATGGAACACTGGATGTAACCTATACAGCTCTGGTGGCAGCTCTAACTCGTAAGCTACCTTGCCAACACGTGCTATGACCGGGTATGGCCCCATATACCTGGGTGTTAGCTTACCTTTTCGGCCAAACCTCAGCACACCTTTCCACAGTGAGACTTTAAGATACACCTTATCTCCTACCTGGAACTCCAAAGGTCGTCAACGATTGTCTACATAAGACTTCTGCCCGTCCTGTGCTGCTTTCAACTGTTGTTGTATCACCTTGACCTTTTCTATCGTCTGCTGTACCAACTCAGGACCCAAAAGCTGATATTCACCAGACTCATACCAGCATGATGGAGATCTGCACTTCCTGCCATATAAGGCCTCAAAAGGAGCCATGTCAATGCTCTGCTGATAACTATTGTTGTAAGCAAACTCAATCAAACTGAGATGCATGTCCCAACAGCCTAGGAACTGCAAAACACAAGCTCGAAGGAGATCCTCCAAAATCTGAATAGTCCTCTCAGACTGTCCATCTTTCTACGGGTGGAAGGTGGTACTGAACCTCAACTGTGTTCCCAACGCTTTGTGTAACTTTTCCCAGAAATGACTCATGAACTAAGGACCTCTGTCAGACACTATCATTGCTGGTACATCGTGCAAATGTACTATCTCATCCACATATACCCGAGTGAGCTTCTTGGCTGTATACGTTGTCTTTATAGGTATGAAATGGGCAGACTTTGTCAATCTGTCCACTACCACCCAAATGGAATCATGATTCCTAGTTGTCCTGGGTAGACCAACTACGAAATCCATGGTTATATGATCCCATTTCCACTGTGGTATCGGCAGGGGTTGTAACATACCTGCCGGCTTCTAATGCTCAGCCTTGACTTGCTGATAAACTACACACCTAGCCACAAACTCGGCTACATCTTTCTTCAAACCGGGCCACCAATACAAGTCCTTCAGATTATGATACATCTTGGTGACTCCTGGATGCATAGCATACATCGATGTGTGTGCTTCCTCAAGCACTAGCTTCCTCAGATCATTAGCATCGGGGACCACCATCCTATCTTGATAGCAAACTAGTCTATCCTCAGACTCATGGAACCCATCACACTTTTCACTGCCGAACTCTGACTTGATCATCTGTACTGTATCATCTGTTTGTTGTGCATCTTTGATATGATGTCTTAGTGTAGGCTTGACTTGCATATGTGCTAAAAGTCCAGCTAACAAGGAAACTTCCATCTGCACATCCATTTGCCGCAAGGAAACAAGCATATCCCATCTATGACATACCAGGGAACTTAACTATGCCTTCTTTGAAGGAAAAGAAGAAGACTTTCGGCTAAGCGCATCAGCCACCACGTTCGCCTTACCAGGATGATACTCGATGGTGCAGTCGTAATCATTGATTAGCTCCATCCATTGGTGTTGTCGCATGTTTAGCTCATGCTGCGAAAAGATGTACTTCAGATTCTTATGATCCGTAAAGATCTGACACACTTCCCCATAGAGATAGTGTCTCCAAATCTTTAGTGCATGAACCACCGCTGCCAACTCCAAGTCATGAGTCAGATAGTTCTCCTCGTGTTTCTTAAGCTGTCGCGAAGCAAAAGAAACCACATGATCTTCCTACATCAGCACACAACCTAAACCTTTCTTGGAAGCATCACAGAAAACAACATAGCCCTTTCCAGGCTCTGGCAGCACTAGCACTGGAGCACTAGTCAGCTTTTCCTTCAAACTTTGGAAAGCTTGCTGATAATGATCATCCTAGACAAAAGGTACATCCTTTCTGGTCAACTTTGTCATCGGCAACACAATCGCACTGAAGTCTTTGATAAACCTTCTGTAGTATCCTGCTAAACCCAGGAAACTACGAACTTCTGTCGGCATCTTCGGCTGTTCCCATATATTATACAACAGATTCTACCTTCTTCGGGTCCACTTTGACTCCTTCAACAGATATCACATGATCCAAGAAAGTTACTTCTTCCAACCATAACTCACACTTATTGAACTTGGCATACAACTGATGTTGGCAAAGAAGAGTCAACGCTAGTCGAAGATGTCGCTCATGCTCTTGCTTGTCCTGACTATAGATCAAGATGTCATCTATAAAGACTACAACAAAATGATCTAGGAATGGACGGAACACTGAGTTCATCAGATCCATGAAAGTAGCATGTGCATTGGTTAGCCCGAATGACATAACCACAAACTCGAAGTGACCATACCTCATCCTAAAAGCTGACTTTGGTATGTCATCCTCCTTAATCCTTAACTGATGATATCTGGACTGTAGATCGATCTTTGAAAACATGGTAGCACCACACAACTGATCAAACATATCATATATCCTCGGTAACGGGTACTTGTTCTTGATCGTGACCTTGTTCAACTATCGGTAATCTATATATAATCGCATCGATTCGTCCTTCTTCTTAACGAACAACACTGGAGCACCCCAAGGCAACGTACTCGGTCGGATGAAACCTTTCTCCAACAATTCTTGCAACTGCTTCTTAAGTTCTGCCATCTCTACTGGAGCCATCCTATACGGTGTCGGTGCAATTGGTTGCGTTCCTGGAACCGGATTGATCTCAAAATCAATATCTCGGGGAGGAGGAACGCCAAGGAACTCATCAGGAAACACATATGTGAACTCTAGAACAACCAAAACCTCCTCAAGGCTAGTACCTTTCACCTTGGTATCCACAATGTGAGCTAAGAGTGCCTCACATCCTTGTCGTAGCAACTTCTCTGCCACCATAGCTGATACCAAACACGTCGGAAGAATCTTCCTATCTCCTTGGAAGATCCACTTCTCTCCATCATCATCAAACACTACCTGCTTGGAACCATAGTCCAAAACAACCTTATACTTCTCTAAGGTATCCATCCCAAGGATAACATCAAAACTATGCATATCAAGTGGTATAAGATCCACTTGTATACTGTGCCCCGAAAAAGATAAGACACAAGATGGACACTCTTCTTGAAGCATCGAGGAACCATCAAGAGGGGTTTCTAACAACAAGCTATCCTTCTGACAACTAATAGGTAAACGACAGTTCTCAAGCATATTATAGGCGATAAAAGAGTGTGTAGCACCCGAATCAACCAGAAAAGATATAAAGCAAGAAAAAGACATATCAGAATGAAATAACTCCATCTGACCTGTCACCACTCGCGGGTTGACTATTGCCTCCGGCTGATTCATAGCATAGAATCGAGCCGTTGCTTGCTGTCCCCGTCCTCTGCTTCCTTGAGCAGACGATCCTGCTTGTGACACCTAACCGCATCCTCGTCCTCTACTACTACTGGGATGTTGTCTATCTGACCCTTGTTGACTCTACCTCAGCTGCTGCGTCACTTCCACATCTCTACCCAGGAAGTTTAACCTGAAATGCCCAGTCTGACTACACAGATGGGATGCCCTATCATCGAACCATGGCCTAGATGGCCCTGTCGCTACCACTGAAGTTGTACTATGTGCCTTTGACGGTGAAGAAACATATCCTCTTCCCTTACTCGGAGACCACTGCCACTAGTAAAGATTGGGCCATTATTCACGAGTGAGTCCTATCACAAACCCCTCTCTATAGGCCCTCACAAATAGGGACAGTTGTGAGTCTGGCCCTCACAAATGGTCTGTGAAGAGAACTCACGTGATAAATACCAGTGGCCCTCACGAATACAATTGTCCCGGATCAACTGACCCTCAAGAATGTTATATTGAGGGACTATTTAGCCTTCATAAATACATTTTTGAGAGACTATTTAGCCTTCATAAATACATTTTTGAGGGCATGTTTAGTTCTCATAAATACATTTTTGAGGGACTTTATGGTCCTGGAGAATATATTTTTGAAGGGATAATGCCTTCATTAATATTATTTTTGAGGGGTTATGTGGTCGTCATCAATGCAATTGTGATGGCCAATCTGGATCTCATTTTTTAGGGACTAAAGACCTTCACTAATATATTTTTGAGGGATTACTGTAAATGATTTGGTTATTGATTTATTGAATGATTTGTTGAATGTTAATTAATTTTGAATTAAAACTTTGTATATATAACCTGAAGCAATATTTTTATAAGAGTCACATGACATCATAAGACGTTTCAACACCAAAATGACACATAAAAATGTTAAATCACCTCAAACCAATTTCTATTAATGAAGAAAAATATTATCCATACATTACATGCTCAACGTTGATATAAATAACAAATAAATATGGTTCTAAAATTTGAGATTGATGACAATCAACATATCATGCTAGAAACTCTTAAGATCTGTAATGTCTCCATATTCCTTCAAATGGTGTGGTGCTCTTCATCAATGTCATGCCTCATACAGTTGGGTAATTGAGTATTCTTCTCCTAAAAATGACAAATCATTGTATCAATATAATTTAAAGTTTATACATAAATCATAGTACAACAAACAACTTAACCTTATATTTCGATTCCGTTCTACTCCAAAGTGCATTGTCAGTTGAAATCCATCATTAAAAGCAATTCTACCCTATCAATATAAATACAAAAAGGAATCAGAGTGAGAGCGAAGTAGAATATGCCATATAGTTGACTCAAGGCCCAAATGACATAGAACAATTTTTGTAATCACTTATAATGAATGTATGACTTGTAATTAAGCTTAGAAAAATGTTTTGGACACAAAAATACATGGTTCAACTAGCCAAATCCAATTTGCCAAAATTCCCAACAGACACTCGATCGGTCGAGTTGCCACTTCACAGAACTCGACCGATCGAGTGTCCATTCAAACCTGAAATGGACAGATCGGTTAAGTTGCCACTTCCCATAACTTGACCGGTCTAGTGTCTATTCAAACCTAAAATGGACTGATAGGTCGAGTTTCTAAGAAACATAATTATCCTGGACTTGTAAACAAAATTATTTGATGAAAACAGACAAATTAATGAACTAAACATTAGTCCATCATGCTTTTTTTATAGTTCTATCAAAAAAAGTTCAATATGAAGATGCAATCAAAGGTATCATGTGGATTTTTTAAGTAGTGAAAGAAACTGATGTAGAAATTTGCTAATAAGGTTCACCTCATTTAAATGTTGATTTATTGGTGTGAAAGACAACGATGACGATGTGCTTTGGGTGTTCTGCATTTGAGGATGACTTTGAGGATTATTACCAAATGTAGGGAACCAACTTTCTACTGCAGCCTTTGATAAAGTGTACACTTTAATACTCTCATGTGTATGAATATTGAAAATAATCTTCAGTTGTTATGAGGTACCTGTGGCTGAAAGAGTAGTGGATGTCCATTGCTAGCACTCTGAATGGGAGCCATGACTCCAAAAGAACTACTTTCAACCCTTTGTGTGGAAAGCCTACCTACTCCATTTTCCCTTTCATCCCCTTGTGTGGAAAGACTGCCCAGAAGTCCATTATATCACATCCAGTCAATCTTTTAGACCCACCTTCAAGTCCATTGCCTCAAAGCAAATGTCCATACTCATTTGCATGAACTACTCCATGCAACAAAAAACCCCTTGACAACAGATTGTCCATGGCGTGTCAAGTAAGTCCAAATGACACCGCACTATCACCAATTATCTGGCTCTGCATTCATCGAGGAACTCCTGCTCGTAGTTCTTAATAAACTTCTTACAACCAAGGATCTTAGTTGTAGTTGAAACAACAACATCCCTTATGGAAATCGGCTAGTACTGCTGCATGGTTTGTGGGTTTAGCAGGGCTTCATATAGGAACTATAGATATCTGACAAGTTGTATAGTTGATGGCTTGCATGAGGTAAATGAGGAAAAATGTGAAACATCTATTAAATGACTGGAGTAATGTGAAACGTCCTCAAGCCTGCATGTAGTGAAAACAAATATATTGTAAGCAAAGAACTTTTGAAGGAGAACATTTTTCAACTTGTTACATTGCATATTTTTCTCACCTATATTCAACTGCATTTGAAATGGGATTGCAGTGTGCCACAACGACAGAGCAGCCATCTTCTGCAAACTTACCAGCTAAACCTTTGAGGCAGAAATCCAACATCTCAGGAGAACTAGACTTTGACGTTGTAACCCTGAGAGCTTGGCGAGAGACCCAGCATCCTGGACCAACTACTCTAAGCACTCTAATCATGTTGTCTTCTAGCAGTCCAACATCCTCCCTAGTCCAGGGACATATCATCCCTGTGGATTCTTCACCGTAGTTCATTGTACTCGGGTGGTTTGCCTATTTGTGTGCGTTATGCACCTATTCAATTAAGAACCTAAATAGATCCCTGACATTCTGCAACTTTCGATCAGTTACTGACCAATAGAGTACAATGGTATCATGAAGTCGACTGCGCTCAACCTTTAGGTGTGAGAAGTAAACAGACAACTGGATGTTTGAAAGGGCTTCAATTGCGTTCTGTTAAGCCTCTGCAGTTACAGCAAAGCTACCAACACCAAAAATGTAGCCCCAAACTCCATACCATGTACGTCCTGTGCCTATAGAATACAACAACTGATAATCTAGGCCGTATTTTTTGGAGATGTCCATCATGGAAACATTTCTGCAGAAGACATTTCAACATGTTAATACTTGGAGTGGAAGTCATCACACATTAAGTAGTGTTCAAATTTACAGCTGCATATGCGCTGTCAGATATTAAATGCAAGACGAGGGCATCAAATGTTAATCTTTTAATTAACATTATTTCCAATGTATGTGCAACAACACAATTTTCGTGAATAATGATGTGATCACAGGGAGCTGCTCACTTGTAAGGGCAAATTCAAGCTATTCACGTGGTTCCAACCAGAACTGCTCACTTGTAAGGGTGAAAAAAATGAGTTCTAGTGATTGGCTTGAAATATGATTGGAAAAATTAGTAACCAGAACTGACATATCTAAAAATTGAGATTTTATCAAACAACTTGAAGGTATTACATCAAACTTGTTACAACGTAGCTTTGGCATAATGTCGTATAAGTTCAAGGCATAAATGATCCAAGGAAATGGAAAGATTGATGTCATTCTTAATCATACCTGGAATAAAGGGATGTCATTCTTAATAAGACTGATGCATCGATTGATATCACCACTCATGACATGCATCATTCAAAAGTTCTTTCACGAATGCATTTGATGGCTGAATCATTGATCTATTGGAAGGTGAAGCAGATCTTCTTATTCTTAGTTGGTTATAAGTCCCGATCTATTAGATATTAAAGAAGAAAACTACAAACAAAAGATTGGACCAAGGTCACCATGGATTTTCCCTGTTTGTCGAGCTAGTGACACACCGATCATAGATCTTGCTGCCTCAGGGATTATATTTATCTTTGCTTATCTTTTCTACAGATCTGAAATTAAAAGTCCAAAGAAGTGAATCCCCATCTTGCAATTTACGATGCTTCAGAAATGAAATCTAGCTTCTGTTGGTAGGATCAGCGGCTATCATCCGTGACTTCTGTTTGTCAGAGAAAAGAAGAGTCATTGTTCACGCACAAAGAAGGTATTGCCATCTAATTATTCAGGATTAGAATTGAGCAACAGGAGAAGGCAACCTGAAGATCAGACTTCTCAGTGGCCATGTCGAACCGCTTCTCAACCAGTGGAAAAATGAGTAGGGCGAGGATGTGTCTGGGAACAGAATTGGTTTTCCGATAGATTTTCTTTAGAAGTCTCAAAATGCAAACTATATATATCATCGGAAGTCTAGGGAAAATGTCAGAACTCTAGTTCTGGACTTTCATCGAACCTGTAGTTTCAGAAAGGAACGCAAGTTCCTTTCCCTCCTATTTGCCCAAGAATAGAACACACACGGATGATGAACGACGATGGATGTTGATTGTCCTAGGTCACGCTGCTCACACATCAACACAGGATACGATGAATCAAATCCATGATTGTTGGTATCCTCAGGTTGCACTTCACCGTTGGGCAAGAGGATAAAAAGTAAGAGGACAAGATACACATACCAGAGGAAAATGGAAAGAGGTCAAGAAGTGACATGTTCGTCAAGTGGAAAAGGGACCGGTGAGGAGAGGGGAGGATCGGTCGGACGCACATGGCACGAGAGGGGGATGTGCATGGCATGAGAGGGGGAAGCACGGAGTGACAAAATAGTTCTTGCACGGAGGAACAAGTGGGGAGGTTTTTTTTTTTAAATTTTGATTTACAAATGTTGTGTTTTAGAATGGAGGGAAGGGTTATGAGATGGAGGGAAACATTTGACATGGCATTTTTCACTAGTTGATTAGTGAGTAATGTATTTGTGATGGATTAGTGTACACATAAAAGTTCTAAGGATGTTAAAAACACGGTTCAGGGATTTGGTCCCATATTTTAAGGATGAGCCCTCACAAATAGACATCGTTATTCACGATTTTTGGTTCCTCACAAATGTTCTTCAACAAAGGTCAATTTTTTTGTAGTGTGTGACGGTACACTAGAACCTCTCATCATGGAAGGTGCTACAAACCTGGGCTTCTTGAAGCCACCAAACCTCTATCCCTAGAACTGAGTAGGCCTCTTCTTAGACATGGATTCTCTTTTCTCCCTTACCGATCGTTCGATCCTCCGGACAGATTCCACAAACGTAGAAAACCGCTCTCGATTCTCCAATGCATAAGTAGGTGTTGTCAGCTCAGCACTCAGGCCCTTCTCAAAATGTCTGATCCACTCTTCATATGTTGCTGCCATGTGAGGACAAAACCTCAATAGCTCCATGAACTTGGCTTCATACTCGGTGATGTTCATCGTTCCTTGGAGCACGCACTCAAACTGACTGATCTTCTCATCCAGATATGTATTCGGAAAGTATCTGCTGACAAACTCGTGCTGGAAAACTTCCCAATCGATCACCTCACCAGGTCACTTCTCTTCCTCGATGGTCCACCAGTGACCAGTACTACCCTTTAGAAGGTAGACAACATGCTTTCCTTGGTCTGCTTCGGGGATGTCGAGGATCCAGAAAGCCTTCTCAAGACTTGTCAGCCACAGATCTGCATCCGCTGGATCAGCCGTCTGAGCATAGTCTGAAGCTCTGACTCGGAGAATCCGCTCAAAGGTCTTCCCAATACCTGATGTTTCACCATGGGGAGCCTATGCTCTCCGCGAAGGCACTGGCAATCTTTCTACCATGAGATTCATCGTAGCCATCATCTGCCCCATAAGCTGTTGATAGGCAGGGTGTTCAAGAATGGTTGGGTCAAATTGGGGGACCTCAGGCACCCGATCATCATTAGCCTGCCCTATAGCTCCATCCACTGATGCAGCATCGCTGTTCTCAACAGCATGTTCTTCATGGTTTCCAGACATCTTGGCTTTTCTTCCACTGAGGGCAGAAGATGATTGTAAGAAAATCCGGAAAACTCACAAGAATAGACACAACCTAGTCCTAAATCCCTATAGAGTCAGTGAACCTAGAGCTCTGATACCAAAACTTGTGGCAACACATCCCACTATCACACGGACAGTGAGGTGTTATGTGAAAATGTGCGGAAAACACCATTAACCACAAATTACCAAAAACACGGGTTAATTAAAACCGGTTGCAGAAAGTAGATAATCTAAGAGATTATTACATTTAGGTCCTCATCCTTCAAGGAAAATAGGTTATATAAACATTTACAAGTCTTGATACGTGTCCACAGCTTAGCAGATCAGCTATCTAGTCATCACATGAGTTCATCACCTATTATTACATATAGAACGGCCCACATTCGGCCAACAGCAGGATATACAAAGCATCATCAGCTATACATCGTAAAACAACGTCAAAACACCTCCAAGGACCTGAGAGTACATGGATGACTCCAAGACTCTACTACAAAACAACCAAAATGGCAGCATATCCATCTCTTGCCTTCTACTTCTCTTCTTGCTGCTTGGCCGCAACTCTGCGACTACCACCACATCTAGCTCGAACACCTAAAAATGTTATAAACCAGCAGGGGAGACACACAGTCCCAACGAGAAACATAACTCCCCTCCGGAACTACAAAACCAAAGAAGGATAAAAGCAACAATAGCAGATAACTGATAAGAGGTATAACAAGAGCAGTTTATAAAGTAAAGCTATTCATACCATCAAGCTTACCAAGCTACCCAGAAGGCAGGTAACCAAGTATTTCTTTATGGAACATGATTAACAAGATAAGATTTATAAGATCTTACTACATAACATAAGGAACGCATAAGTAACTGCAAGTATGACAAGATTAACTACACAAGCAAGGCCTCAACCAATGTTTCATGTTTTGCCTTATGTAGTAATGACTATTCAGCTGAATTACATATTATTATGCCCTGAGGAAGTGAGCCATACCACTCAAATTCAACTGACGGCTGTGAAACCCAGAGATGGTGGCATACAAGGTCAATGGAAGAGCCAGACTCCACAACCTCCCACCTCGTGGTCAGTGCACGAGTACAACACAAGCAAGACCGCAATCTCATGTTTAAGTGGCCTCAGCCATAGGGTCAGGCTACCCTTTGCCTAGCCCGCCTTGGTACATGTATCAGCGCTAGTGAAACTGAGCAATGGGCCTATTCACCGTGCTCTAAGCCATGAACGCATTCATGCTCCCGTATCACAGATCATGTGCCATGGACCTGTTCACCATGCTCTTATCATATTTGGGCTACGGGCCTGAATCCGCACCTTGGAGTCTACAACCGAAGTTGCACTCTTACCTCCTCACTTTAGGCTAGGAGAAACCTCGCATACTCAACAATATGCGCTCTGGGTTAAGCTGCAGGAGAACCCGTTTCACCATCACCAGCTCCTGACGATGATGGATCTATGGCTAGGGAAAACTACATGATATATTTCACTATGATTAATTAGTATCTTTTATGTGGATTGCAAGATTCATCCAAGCTGTATAACATGCAACTAGAATAAGAATAGACAACATGAAACTCAATATCATGCTTTTACTGTCATCAACACCATCCTTATGCATCACAAGGATCCAACATTACATGTTACCATTTATCCTCTTTCCAATCATCTAGATCCATCACAAGGATCATCACATTGCCATGGGATCTAAATCCCTCATCACATAGTGCCACTGCCTCTCAAGGCTTACATCATCACCATGGGATAGCAATCCCAACACTTTAGCCAAACTCAGGTCCTCATACCATAACACATCATGCATGTTGTCTCATCATCAACAGTAGTCATTAAAGTAATGTTACTCAACATATTTACCTCAGAGCCCTTTTTCCTGGCTATGCATCTGTATGAAACACCTGCATGGTTGGTATGCACAATCATCATGGATTAACAAAAAGATCATATTATCGATATAGGACAACATTGATGATTATATGCTTTATCAATCATGCCTCAACCTGTGATCATACACATAGGTCATATCATCATGCAAAGCATCTTATGTGCTTACCATTTCCTTAGCATAATACAGATGATTCGAGATGATCATAAACACATGTACTATCATGGCAAGATACATAGATGTGATCCATTATATCAATTATCAAACATGTCAGAGATCACTATCATCAACCAAATGTGAAAGCATGTACAAAAACTATCATAACGGTCTTCTAGAAGGAATAAGACCCTCACTAGAAGTGCCCACTACCCTCACCAGAAGTTTGACGGGTAGGGCACCCTCACTAAAGGTTATATCGGGTAGGGTACTCTCCCATATCGCTCAACACTCAAGCCACAAATGGCCAAGCCAACCAGCCACATATCGACCAAGAACTTAGCAAGGGTACCAAGCTACCATCTCAGGGTGTATCGTGCAGCATGTGTCATGCAACCACATGCATCAGGAAACCAAGGCATAACGATCACTAGCATATCATGCAACTATGCCCAAGAGACATATCGTGCAACGGTGCGTCGTGCACCTCAGTGTCGGGTAACGTTGTGTCGTGCAACACAGGGTATAACGGGCTCAAAGTCTAGCGTGCAACTCATCTACAGAACATGCCATGCGATAGTGTGTCGTGCTATAAGGGTATCGGGCAACACCACACAACAAGGCATAACGCCCAAAGGATGCAACTCAACCGGGAAACAAGGGCCCTGTCGCTCAACTAGCCAAGCCTGGACCTATCGGCCGACACACAGGGAAAAGACTGGTGTGACGCCCGTCATAACATCACATAACTAACTAAAAAACTCCACACCTCAAAGCACAATGACACCAAGCCATCTCATAGGTTAAGTGTATCGAGCAGGGTACTCACAAAGGTGTGATTCCCGACACACACAAGGCAGGAACCAGGTGCAATGCCCGACACTGCCACAACAACATAACATCCAAGGCTCTATGTCAAGAGGGGTATCGGGCAACACCAATGCCAAGCCATATCACCCAAGACGCAACCCGGCAGGGTCACCACCAACCTCAAGCACAAGGGCACCAAAACCCTAATGGATCAAGAAGATGACTCACCTCTCAGCTATCAAGAGAGAGGGGCCTTTCCAAGCTTCTTATCACCAATCAGGCAACACCAGGTTCAACCACAACCACGGTCCACAACCACCACATAGGTCACCTTTCAACTCCATGGTGAGAGGAGGGTATTGCTCGAGCCACTAGAACACAAGCTCACCTCTCAACTTAAACGAGAGAGGGGTATTGCCCATATTACTAGAACTCAAGCTCACTCCTCTAGACCTAGGATAGAAAGGGGTGTTGCTCAATAAGAAACACTAGAACACGGTTCGGCCAACAAGGTACAACTAAGCAAGAAACTAAGCTAGCAACATACATAGCCGATCATGATCATAGCAACATATAAGAACATAAAAGAAGGTAGTGTAGTTAGGGTTAGAAGTTATGTAACCTGCCTTAAGCAAGCTTCAAGCTCCTAGCTCCAAGCTCCAGGCACCACCAAGGAAGAAGAGCAAGGCACTCTAGGGTTCGGCCACCACTAGAGGAAGAAGGAGATTCCAAGAAGGATCGGCCACCAAGCTTGCAAGGAAGAGGGTGTCGTGCACCAAGGGAGAGGGAGACTAAGGAACTAAAGGGATCCTTAGCAAGAGAAAGGGAACACATACATAGGAAAGGATGGAGGAGAAATCAAGTAAAGACAAGGCAAGGTGTTGCCCACCGAGGGACACTTGTCCATGGGCAATGCCACCAATGTAACATGCCCTAAACACATGTCCAAGGCCATTGCCATATGCATGCATTAAGCACCAAGTGTCCACTAGTGGTGAAACAAACGAGGTCAAAGAGAGTCAAAGGGTTCATGGGCGACACACCTCCACACCATGGCTGACACACCCATACCATGGCCGACACACACCCTGGGTGACACACCACAGGCCGACACAGGGCACTCTTGCCCGACACAATGTCTAAAGGAGCAAAGGCAAGGCGCCACAAAGCCCAACAAGCTCAACCAAGCCCAAAGGAACTCAAGCAATGAGCCCAAACCTTCCTCTCAACACTAGAGGAAGCAAGGAGAGGGAGGAACACCGCACAAGGTGGCAAACTTGCCCACAAACCCTAGACTTGGGTTAACTGCAAGTAGCACCTCCAGCTCTCAACAAAGCACCAACAAACCCTAATCACCACCAAAGGTGATTAGCACGCAACCAAGCATCAGGGCTAAGCAGAGCAAATAGGATAAGCCCTACACAGAGGTCAGGGTCCCTACAATGCTGCTGAGCACAAATACTTATGGTTGCTTGCATGTTAAATATGAAATAGATAGTACTTCTTCAAGTTTAATTCTTTAGTCACGATTCACTATATTATTGATTGTTGATTTCTACATGCTATGTCCTATGTTATAATGTTCACCATGATTATTGTTTATCATTAAAGACTCATGAAAATAATGTTAATGATCAAGAGGGAGAGATCCCATCATGTTTGAGATACCATGTTAATGGGGAGAAATCCCTTCATGTTAAGTTTAAACAATCATGATTTATGTTAATGTCAACATTATGTTAATGGTCAAGTAATTGGAATTGAAATAGTTTTGTTATGCTCCTGATCATGGACCTCAAAAGGGTCACCAAGAGCTTTCCTAGCATCAAGGGCTTTCCTAGAAATCATGTGCTCCTAAGGGGGCGTCACAGAGGGACGCATAAGATTTCTTTTCAATTCTTTATGTTAATAAGGATGATTCAGGAATGCTTAAAGTTAATTCATGTCATTCTTCCCTACATGTCAAGTATGTTTACTTTGTTTGTTTTATAAAATGCCAGTACCATTTACTGATGTGTTGTTTTTCCCTTTGCATGGCTGGGGATGCGATGTCCCCAGGATTTGGAGGAAGTAAGGACTCATGAAGAGCATGCCAAGACTAGAAGACATCCAAGAGTTATCTGGTGGGGTGCCATCCATTCTAGGCGATCCAACCATATAGAGTTGCTTATTGTTATGCTTAGTTTCTCATGTTGAGGGATGAATAGAATTCTAGACTTGTTTTTTGTAGTTTCCTATTCATATAATAATGTATGAATCGCAATGGTGAATTATTTGTTTACTTGAAATGATTACCTTTTGTGACAACCCTCCCTAAAATGCCAAGTACCCCACATTATGGATAATGTTGGGGATTAGGCTGTGCTTCCACTGGTTATGTATGAAACCCTAGGGAAGGGTGTTACAGTATGTATATATATATGTACGTATGTATCTATGTATGTATGTATATATATACATATATATACACATACATACATACATATATATACATACATACGTACATATATATGCATACATATATATATATGTATGCATATATATATATATATACATACATACATATATATGTATGTATATATATATGTACATATATATATATATATACATACATACATACATACATACATACATATATACATATATATATATATGTATATATATGTATATGTATGTAGAAATATGTATAAATTTGAAATATGGTTTCATCTATAGGATTTGGTTAACAAGTTGCAAGTGTAGTAAATTCACAGATGATACATGTAGTTTATGTGTACCAGAAATGGCATGATAATGGAAATATATTAGAAATATATGTTTTCATATATGTTGAAAATATATTTGTTCATATGTTATCCAGACTAGCCCAAATCCCACCCAAAATCTAGCTCTATTATGTTGGCAAGTATGGACCCAGATATTCAAACTTTATTCGGGACAAAACTTAACACATAACTTATAAGTCCCTTGACCTAGATTAGTGATTGGTCTTGCTTTCTTTGCTAATAAGATGTGTAAATCTTAATATAATCATGTGATGAGCTTTAATGACATGTGACATGCTTATAGTTTCAATTTGGTCTAGTTTGGTTGATGTTTTAGCTAGTTATATTTTATGTATGCTTATTTTGGAACAAGTTATAATTTACCCATGTTGATGGTTTATCTTGCAATTTGTCACATGTTAAATGTGCCTCTTGTACCTTGGTATCATGAGAGAAAGAATGATTCTTAGGGGCACTTTGTTGGACCTTGTATGCTAAGGTGGCATCATGTGTGTTGAGCTAGGGTTTGCATGGATTTTTGAGTTGTTGGTGTCGACCATGATGGTGTGACCTTTGTAACAACCATGTGTTTTGTGCCCTTGAGTGTGCTTCGACCAACACACCTTGCTTTGGTGGTATTTGTAGTGACCTAGGTGTCTAGGTCTTGGTTTTGGTCACTAAGGTTTCCTTGTGTTGAGGAGTGTGTTGATTTGTTGTTGGGTAACATAGTGCAGCGGTCGCGACTATGTTCAATTCTAGTTTTTCTTCGACCGAAGAGGTTTAGTGGACCTAAGTGGTCTCTACACTACCTTGTTTCATCACCCTTTGATGCATGTATATCAAGAGTGCTTTCATGGCCATTTTTTCGAGGGGAATGTGTCATAAGAAGCTCTTATATCTTAAAACCTCATAATCTTTACCTCTCTCCTACCCTTGGATATAAACACCCTTCCTTTCACATGCAAGTTCCCCTTTAGATCTATTCTCTCTATCCTCTTGCTTGTGTTTTGCCTTGAGCTTGGTGGTGCAAGTGGAGGTGCAGATCTTGGAAAAGGTGGTCGTTTCCTCTCTTGCATGTGGTAATCTAGGGCTTGATCATCTCCTT
This sequence comes from Alisma plantago-aquatica, assembly GCA_963693085.1. NCBI lineage: Eukaryota > Viridiplantae > Streptophyta > Magnoliopsida > Alismatales > Alismataceae > Alisma > Alisma plantago-aquatica. The sequence continues at coordinate 667,036,014 of OY856412.1, read as the reverse complement.
TGTAGTGGTTCTTGGTGATCTTTGATCTTGGTAAGTTGTTGTCTTTCTTTGATTTCATTTTTTTAATCCCCATCCCTTTCTCTTTTTCTTCTTCGTGAGATTATGGATCACCATGATGGCTATCTTAAGGAACTTCTCTCCATAGAGGTTGAGACTATGGTTTGACCAGGGTAGTACCTGAGTGAGATGAAGCTCTCCTCTTTCACTTTCTTTTTTGACCTAGGGTTTTTACCCTCTCTCTTTTGAGCATCCTTTAACCTTGGTGTCTTCTTATTCTTCACTTGAGGTGATCTTGCTTGGGCGTAGAGTTGATCCATGCTAGGTGTTTCTCTTCTGTCTATGAGCTTGTGGCTTTGGAGTTGATCTTCACTTCAAGGCAGGTTATATAACTTTCCCCTATTATTTGTTGCACTTTTATCATGCTTTCCTGTTAGTATTTAATCCCTAAAATATGATCGTAAGCTACTTGATGATACTATCTTGTTTTAGGGTTTAAGATTATGAAGTATTCTTACTTAGATTGCTCTTTCTCCTAACCCTAATCCATGCACCCGAGATCTAAGTGATGGTGGAGTTGATGTTTCCTACATGCACCTTGATGTTGGTTTTACCACCATTCTATGTCCGTCCATCATATTTTAGATGGAGGTTTTGATTCTTGTGTATATATGTTGGATTTTTTTATCTCTCTTATCATGGTTTCCTTACTGATAATGATGATGATCGGTTTTAGGGTTTTGATGCTCATCTTCATGAGATTTTTAAGATTGGTGATGATTGTGATCTTGATGTTAAGCTTTTGATTCAGTCGACATGCTTTTCTTGGTTTCTTGGAGTTTGACCATGTTGATAGTGTGTTAGAGCTTTGGTTTGGTCCCAATAATCCTAACCCTAAACCATTATGGTCGATGCACAAGTTCTGATGTTGGTCACTACATATGATCCTGGTTTTGGTCACTACACGTGGTTTGGTTTGTTAGGTTGCTACATTTGATGCTTGTGTTGCGGTTTCAACAAACACTAACCCAACTCAGAGTGGCCTCTATGGTTGTTTGACTTATTTGGTCATTATGCTTGAGTTGGTTCACTCCTTACAGTCATTGTACTTGGTTTACCTTGGGTGGTCGCTACACCTTAATCCATGTTGGTCACTACACATGATTCAGTTGCTTGGTCACTACATGTACAACCCTAGTGGTCGCTATACATGTGTGAGTGGATGATGGTCGCCACATCTAATAAGGTATATGGTTTGGTCGCTACATTTTTTGTTCTCATGATTGGTTGATCATAATAATAATCCCTAATCCTAATTTTCTCCAAGAATGTAGGAAGTGATGTGCCTAGGGTTTGATGTTGAGTTTTGTGGTGAAAACCTAATCGGCTATCTATGATAAACCCTAATCGTAATTTGGGTTTATGATGTAATTACTCATCTTGCTTGAAGTGATTAGCATGTAATCATATTTTCTCTCTCCTACTTGTGTAACTCTAATATTGTAGGTTTAATGCACTCATAACTTGTGATTGCTATGGTATTTCTTATATGACATATGGTGATGATTATGAGGCATGATGAGATAATGATGATGTACAGGAATATGTGATTGGGTCTTATGACCTGGCAAAGGCTTTATGTCTGGTTTAAGGTGATATATTCTAGGGATGAGATGAGGGATTGTTATCCCCTAGTGATGTGATTATGTTGATGGCCTTATAATGGCAATGATATCCTGGGATGATGGGACAAGTTTATACCTCATACATTTTATATCTTCTGGAGTTGCAGATTACCTCTATATTTATAGAATTTGTTTAGGATTATACGTTCTAACTTGATTGATTATTAAAAGATACCCAATTGGCAATAACTAATCAAGTGTAACCATAGTCATGTAGTTTCCTGTTCCATAGATCCATTCCAGTGTCATAACTTGCTGAATGGTGAAATGAGTAATTACTAAGGGAAACTTGGAGCACATATTATAAAATATGCAGGGGTGCAAGTTGAGGATATATCCTTGTGTCCACAATTTTTGTTTATGGAGGATGATTATGGTCATACCTAAAGATTTGTGTTATCTTAAAGATGGAGGTATAATTGTAGGATGCCTCTTCTTGAATGGGCATGCATCACCTATTCTCTAGCACCATGACTCATACCAATGCGGGCTAGTTGTTTTCAGCTTGACTATATGTCATTGTTGGCAGTTGATTATTATGTCTTTGTGTTGTCTGTCGTACTGTCCCAGAGTTGTTGGTTAGATCATGGATCCTGACTCTTCCATAGATCTTTTATGGCACTGGTTCTGACCTAATAGTGGCCAATTTGATTTGGGTGGTATGACTCAAATCCTCAGGGCATAATGTAAGATGTAATACAATCAGGTAGAAGATTTACCTAGGGTTATATACAGTTCACATCGGATGACCATGTGCCTTGTTTCTTATACTACTTAGTTGTTATCTTGTATACATGTTCTTCACATTCCTTCTGAGAATATATGATAATCTTCTGATTAGTTGTATCTTCTTGAATTGCTTAATCTATGTTATCAATTTTACTTGCATCATTTAGTTGAATCTATTCATCCTGTTAATAATATTATCTTTTCTATTCTATAATCTATTTGTGCAAATAATAGTTGTTGGGGAGAGTTATGTCTCTCATTGGGACATTTGTCTCACTTTGTGGGTTTCCACATCTTTTAGGTGGTCATGCGTGACAAGGTAGAGATCGTGTGTTTGAGGCTGAGCATCAAGAAGAGCAGTAGCTACTAAAGGTTGGATATGCTGCTAGTGTTTTGTAGTAGACTCTTATGTGTCGTTCTTCTACTCTCAGGTCCATGGGGGTGCTTTGTTTATGTTGCACATCGATATGAGGTTTTGGCAGTATGACATGGTTATACATGTATGGCTTATATATATATATATATATATATATATATATATATATATATATATATATATATATATATATATATATATATATATATATATAGGTTATCAGATGTAACATGTTGTGGAAAGTTTTTCAGTGAACAATTATGTATGTACCCTTATGGTATGACATGTGATACATGTGGCATATTTAATGGACTTGGATGCAATATGTTATGCTTTTATGGTTATATAAGATTGTTTTAATTTACCATGTTTTTTGGTAATCTGGATGACTAGTGTTAATTATGTGCTTTGTTTTGAGTAATCTTTCTCATGTGGTAGTGGGTTTTTGTAGGGAAACATGACTACAGATTATAGAAATGGAAATAAATATTTTATCTATCTATATTTCCCAATACAAAAAGATCGCATCAACTACTATGAATTAGGAATGGTGGTTTTAGCAAGTTATACCTGGTCCTGAAGCAAGTCCAGCGACAACACTTGCTTCTTTGAAACTTCTAATAAGTTGCGCTTAGACGGTGGTTGTGCATCTCATGGTCTTCACCGCAAACAACATTTGTGCAACCTCTATAGCAACTCCCATGGTCTCACCACATACTGCAAGTTGACTTTGCTCTTCGAACAGCAACCAAAGGACTCCAACCTCTAGAGTAGTCCACACAAACCAACTAGAACTCCTATCATTCACCAAGAATGGATAGGAAGGAGTTGTCCTCCCCATTGGTGTACTAGTCACCAACCTGCTCTCCTACAATGACAACCATCAGTTGCTCTCTCTCATTGGCTATCCCTCCTTTTTAGGTAGGACTTTCCTGGGCTCTCTTGGTTACCACAACCAGAGAGGACAATAGTTGTTAGAGGAACTAATTCTCAATTGTCTGTGTGGTGTTGTGCTCTGGGAAGCCCCCAATAACCCTCTTTTTATAGAAGAGGCCAGGGTCAAGGCTCCCAATTACTATTCAATACATGATTAATGTATGGGATTGGAAAGGACCAGAGGATCATGAATTTTTACAACCTACAACAGAAAAAATGGTCATTTTGCACACCCATACAATCGTCTGGTGCACGAGACAGTCATCTCACACTACTCAATGGTCATTTGGAAGTTCCTGACCTGAAACAAATTTGGCTATTTCGAATACAATTAATATCTCATATTAAATTCCTTGTTCCTCAAGTAAAGAACAATTGAAACTATTTAGGAAACATCCCAAATCTTCATTCAACCCAACCATTCCATCTCACCCAAGTGAGATGTCCATCTCACTCACCTAAATGACCATCTGGTGAGTCGAGTTGAGACGATGGGTTCGATCACATTGAACCAGAATGTTTAAGGTTCGAACTAAGACAAATCGATCTCTGATCATCATGACCCCCAAATGACCATATCAAACTACTTGAGATGTCTGTCTAGATGCCCAAACAGCCATATCACCCAGTGAGATGGTTGTTTGGCAGACCTAGTCAGCCAATCAAGAAATCAATTGCATGAATTGAATACCTAAACACTTTAGTAATCTTTCAACCTACAACAACCAATTGTTGCTCAGGATCAAACTCCTCTTCTATATGAGTTCCTATGTGTGTGACCCTATACGTCTTGTGTCATGTTACCAGTGAATGCCAATAACTAGCTTATGACATCAAAAGAAAAGAGTGGTACTGACCGGCCTAAATCGCGCGTCCTAAAATTGGATGCGTATTTGAGGTAGTCGAGCCTTCACATTTATAACCCGAATCCTTCTAGGCCCCCACAACTTTGTTTACGGGGTCGAAGTAGTCATACGGGGTCGAACACAGGGACAAGGTGGGTCGTGTTGACGACTCTGAATCGACACTCTACACTCCGGTGGGTATAAAGAGATATTAAAGTTCCCCGAAGGGGAACAACAAGATGTCACGATTAAATCAAAGAAAACTATCTCCAACTGGAGTTACAAGAAAGATTAAGATTTTATCATTTAGCAGTTTTTAGGAATTTTCATGCAATAGAAAATAGAAAGATAAACTGCAGTTTAAGGCGTAATGCAGGGGATAAGACTTCAGTAAGATAAGCGGTAGCAGTAACACCCTGCACCCCTCCTCTCAGAGCGGGTGCCTCTAACCAAGCTTCAACACCCCTCTCGAGGTTGCTAGGCTCAAGTTAGAGTGGAATGATACTAAAACAACTCCGTTCCAGGCACTCTCGTACTCCAGAACTGGACCAAACACTAGACCCACAACCCAACTCTCGAAGTAGTTGCGACGGGAAAGACGATTCGGTAGCTAAGCGAAACGCGATCCAAAACATGCAAGCTAGAGTTCAGATATCCTACACAACAGTTACCCAATCATAAGGCACCAAGCATTAAACAAATAGCAATTAAGCATTTCTATTTCCATAAGCAATAAGGGTCTTAATACAATGCATAAGCTAAGAATTTAAATAACAGAATTAAAGATAGATGTCGCCTTCTTGATGTAGAAGAATGACAGACTACTGTAGCTCTCCTGCCCGATACCGGTCAGGAGCCGAGCCCGATATAGCAGTGTCGGGCGGCACCCCCTCTCGGGCAGCGCCGAATGACGACTGACTGTATCGCTCAAGGACCCTAGCCGATACGCTCATGTCGGGCGGCGCACCCTCTCAGGCGGCACGCATAACGGGCGGAGCGTATCGGGTTCGATATCGTGTCGGGCAAAGAGCTACGAGTCTACTGTCGGGCACTCGTGTCGCTCATCTTCGCTGGCTGATACCGGCCCGCAGTGTCGCCCGGGACAACACTAAGTGATCCATCCCTTCCCTCTCGGGATGAGGGAAAGGTCACCTAGTGTCGCCCGGCACAAGCACTGGGCGCGATACTCTTGCTCTCACAGCTTCCTTCGAAGGTGGCTCCCGAACTTCCGAACTGTCTTGTCCGAATTATCCAACCTTCCGACACCTTCCGACCCCTTCCGACCCGTCTTTTCGGCTTCCTGTAGCTGCTATTTATAGGCGGCGGTTGAAGGAGTTATGGTGCTGGAAACGCCACATAGCTCCCTTATACGCCGGTCGATGGATGTGGACGGCCGATACAGGTATGTCTCGGCGCGAGGCGCTGGCTATCGGTCACGTGGCTGGTGGCACGCCTGCCGGTGGGTGGCTGTGTCGCCCGACGAGTTTGGTCGTCGATGCGGCTTTGGCTCCCTGTCGGGTAGACGGTATGTCGGCCGACACGTCCTTCTTGCGCAGCGCCCTTCTCCGCCGATCATTCTCGTGTCTCCCAGCCCTTTTCGGGCTGGGTTGTATCGGGCGTCAGGAAGGTCGAGATGGGCTTAGACTTATTGTGGGCCGGAATCGGCCTTATTGCAAAAAAATGAGGAAAACTCTATAGAAGATAGGAAAAATTGGAATAAGAGCGTTGCTTGGCCAATTATTGCGAAAATGCTAATAAAATAGAGGAAAATAGCAGAAAAGGGTAGTTTTGATAACAGAATAAAGGGCAAAAACGTCACAAAATTTGGTGTTATCAACTCCCCCAAACTTAGCTTTTTGATTGTCCTCAATCAATATTTAAACTAAACTTTGTGTTGCTTCTTCTTGCACAGTTAAACATTAAGGCTAAAGGGTAGCACAAGATTTGCGATGTCTTGGAGGTAATGCTGTCTTAATGCGAACAAAAGACCTTGCCCTACTTGCCTTATTATTTAAGTAAAATTTTTCTTCTCCACAGCTTCAACGAGACTTTGGTGTATGATTCCGAAGTTAGCTTCCGCACCAAACAACTTTATTTTAGGGGCAGAAAGTTGTGTATAGGGTAGGCTAAGGCTTTTTGGGTTTTTCTTCTTGTTTCCCATCAGTCCATCCAGGTAAGGGTCCGTTAACGGGCAAGTGGTCCCTGCAGTCCAAGCCAGTTGGCTTTAGAGCAGTGATTTCACATCCTACGTACCACTGCCCCGGATCTACCATGCCTAAAGATGAGTACTTTTGGAAAACAAGTGTGTATATATATATTTTTCTTTTCTTTTATTGGGCACAACTCTCATGCTTTTATTCACGCTCATAAGGCTTATTTCTCTTTTTGGGATTTTTGCTGGGTAAGGGAGAATAAAAGAGATATCTGCTGTTTGGGCAGCTTTTCCTTCTCCATACTCGTCTCTTAGCTATTTGCGAGATTATTATTTTTTGAAAATTTTTGGACGGCAAGGCACAATCTTTTGTTTGTTCGAGACAACATTATCAGAAAGATATGACAGAACTTGTAACTCGTTAAATATACAGAAAGTAAACTTTGCAAGAAGTCACAACAGGTTTTTATTATTATTATAGCAACTTTATATATATATAAGTATAGGGAATCATAAGCAAAAATTTTCAAAGTTTTCAAGACTTTTAGCAATAAGGAAAAAGGTTGTGTAAGAAGTTATATGTACACTAAAAAGGTTATATGTACACTAATTGAATTGGATAGGACGAGGGGGATCAAAGGAGAAACGTTTTGTACCTCCCTCATCGGTACATGGTACCCCCCCAAACTTACTCCACACTCTGTCCCAGAGTTGTGAAGTAGATCAGGTAAGGAAATGTTAATCAGTGAGGGTTAGATGATCAGCGTGCCTGGGCTAGATAAGAGCTCCCACACATATTCTCCTCTTTTGCTGTGATAGTCGATGTGGAGGAGCTGGTCAGGTGTTGCCTCATTTGCCATCCATTCCAGGACGAAGATGCCGCAGTCGTTGGATAGTTGAATTTGCTGCGGGCTGCGGTGGCAGAACTGGAGTTCATGCCAGCTTCTTGCTTGCATTCCCAGGAATGGTTGTATCAGTGCTGCTATATCGATATAGTACTTTCGTACTAATCGTTCGAGAGATGTCAGCGCTGTCGATGTATAAGGCACTGGATGGTCTTTGTTGCTGTCCGAGCTATTGTAGAAAATCCCTGCTCGTTGTTGGGTGTACACCGTTAAGAGCGTCCAGTGGTTGTTGTGCAGGATGGGAAGGAGAATGGTATCCGGGACTCTGCATTCCAACTCTGCTAGGAAAGCTTCCTTCACCCCTTGCTCATCGGCTAGGCAAATGTCATTGAACAGCATTGGATCTGCTATGCATGCGTGTTCAGACTTGTTTCGTAGTATCTGGATGTAGGCGACCACCACAGATAACACCAGACATCCTCCCTCTTTTACCATGTCCCTTAAGTCGTCAATCGGGACTATGGCATCTCCTGCCGAGTAGGCTATGTCTGTCGGGGTGGAGTCAGCCAACTTCATGTGGATTTTGTTGACCTGTTCCTGCGTGAGGGTAGCGCATGAGAAACGGTCGAAGTTGTGGATCGACTCCTCCTGGTTCTGGGGCGAGGCTTGTTCGTCATGTCCGAAAACTTGTCGTAAGATGTTTATCTGTTTGCCTGCCCCACAGACGTGTGTCTCTGCTTCTGCTTCTTTTTCAGGAGGGATGCTGTGTTGAGATGACTCCTCTTCTAGTTCACTATCCAACAGCTCTTCTGGTATCCCCGCGTCTCGGAAATAGCGCTTGTCCTTTATCAGCAGCAATGCATATTTGCTTCTGAGACTGTAGAAGTTATTGTTCTGGAGTTGCTTGAAGTATCCGAAGATATGTATCATCTCCATGGCTCTGAGGACTATGAATGTGCTATTTCCACTTCCCTCCTCTTCTTGGACTGGGAAGTACCTTAGTGAGTAGAAATTCCAGACGCCGCTGTGGCGCTGGACTCCATACTTGATGACCCGGTGGAGACGTAGCGGCAGCAGTCTTAGCCTTACGTCCTTTGGGTGTAGGAACGTACTTCCTGTGTGCGTGACTTCTTTGCTGCAGCAGCAGTGCAGTTGGACATCATGATTTCGGAGGTCGGCAATGCACAGGAAGCAGTTGTTTCTGTGTTTGTAAGGGGCCAGCACCAGTCTCGGATTGTGCACTTCAATGTAATCCAACATACTTTCTACCTGTGTAGAATTGTACAACCCCATCATTAGTCTTCTTTCTAGGGCCGGGGTGGCAGCGTAAACTGTATGTTGGCCTTTCTTCTTGTCGGCTCTTTCTATAATGGCCCCTTGTAGTACTCTCAACAACCTCTTCCCTACGACGGCCTTGGCGCGGAAGATGTTTCTCAGAGTTCCCCGCTGCACCGAAAAATAATTGTTGCTCCAGAGTATCTCTTCCTCGTCGGCTTGGGATCTCAGGACCATGTTGAGAAGTTTCTGGTCTCTGATCGTTAGATACCCTATGACCCTTCTGTCAAAGTCAATCATTTCGAAGGAAGGTATCTCTGTCGGTGCGGAGAAATTGGTGAGGTCAGCCTTTGAACTCCTTCCTCTGGGGAGGTGTCTTTCATTTGCAGTGCATATGCCCCCCTTCTCCCTCGGATTCATTAGAAGAGCCCTCCCTGACGCTGATATCTTCGTCGTTATCCTCAGCTTCGTCAAAGGGGGCTGAGGGAGCGGCCTCATTCAGGTCAAAAGGGCTTCCTTGTCTGGCTGGAGCTTCATAGCCTTGCCCTTGTGATGAATTTCCTCCGGTTTCTGATGAAGATCTGCCGGAGGAGGAGGTGGATGATGACGATCCTGACGACGCTCTTGACGACGAGAATTGAGAGCCCGGACCAGGAGGCGACGACGATCTTCTCGGTTGCCTTGGGCGTGGATGGTCGTCCTCCCTGTTCAGCCTCCCCTTGATCTCGCTAAGGTGCTGCAGAACTTGTTGTAGCGTGGCATTCACTGCCTCTAGCCGGCCAGGTAGGCTGGCTAAAGCCAGCAGCTCTCATTCCTGGCTATCCAGCCTTTGTTCGAAAAACGACAACTTGCGGGTTAGGGAAAGAAATGTAGTAGAATGGTTTTCTGTTACCTCCCGCAAGAAATCGAGTTCTTGTCCCAGCATCATTCCGAGCGAAGGAGGGTTTTCTGCTTGTCTCCCCTTCGACCTCGAAATGCTCCTCCCGCGCGATGGTCTGCCTGACGAGGCAGAACCTACTTCTATCGTCTGCGCGGCTGATGCTTCTGGGCGAGGTGTCGGTGCTGCCCCGCCCTCTTGTTGTATCGGAGGAGACCGTGTTGTGGGGGACGGATGCTGCCCCATATCGACGTTGTCGACGATCTCCTCAACAACTGCTAATGGTGACTTTAGTGGTGGTGTCAGCGTCACCTATGCTCCTTCGAGCTCCATTTGTAGGATGTCGGCGAATAGCTCATCGCTGACATCCGGTTGTACTTCATCAATTGCCCCTAAGGGCACAGCAGAAACTACGGGGACTGCAGCCGTCTCTCTCGCTGTAGTTCCAGTTCTTGTCTCGGAGACCTCCACGATCGTCGGTTCTTCTCTTGCCACCACTGGCCTTGTTGTTGTGGCTGTCGTTGGTGGCTCCGAGGCAGCGAGCCGCTCGGCAGGAGCTGTTGAAGATACGTCCTGCCGAGTACCCAGCGGGATGGGCCCTCTGGTGATTTCCTGTTCTTGGCTTCTTGGGGGTGGAGCGCAGCTTGCGCCTGCTGCCACAGCCTCGATCTCGGCTGTGGTGAAGACTAGCTTTTCTGCGTCGTAGGCGGCGCAACGAGGAAGTGGGAGAAGGATCTTCGTCCTTGCGAACTTGTAGAAGTAACTCCGCCCCTCCTTCTTTATTATACCCGACCTCATGAGGTACTTGAGGTCGATTAACTCGTCCCCTCTTGTTCTTGAGAGGTTGCGCGGCTCGCGCGGGTATCCCAACCCCACCACGATTAGGTTCACGATGCCACCCATGCAATATTCCTTGGTGGCATCCTTTATTGGGTGCATCCTGTTCAGCAAGAAGCGCCCCAGGTTGATAGTCCGGCCCTCCATCATGTGCCACATGACGTGGAGTTCCTCGGAGTAAATGTTGTTGGACTCGTTCTTGCTGAAGAGGAGGCATGCCACCAGCTTGTGCATTATCCTCCAGAAGCATGAGTGCACTACCGCCACCTTGCTCCCGGGTTTGAAAGATGACTCCCCGGTTAGCTTTTCCCAGATATCTACGGGGTTGAACTCATCTCCTTCGGTGATCCTTGCACCGTTATCTAGTCTCCCTCTCTCCTCTTCGCTGGAGGAGAAAATCTGGTTGAGCAGCTTCTCTGAAATGACGTGCTCTGCATTGTAAAGCCGCCCCTGGAGTCTGTCTGCTCCGCCATATTTTCTGGCTTCAGCAGGTGTATTCTTTACTCGGTGAAGGGACGCCATGAACTCCTTCATCAGCTCGGTGTAGGAGGCGGATAGGCTGAGGCAGATTTGCCTCAGACCTGCTGCGGCAAGCACGTTCTCCATTCTCTCAAAGATGCCCAACTACATGAAGGACGACTGGTGGCACGAACCTTCCTGGTGTGTGATCCAGTGGTTCTTCTGTTGGGGCGGGTGTTGTAGCTGGAGCGGCCACTTCTTCAGTTCTCACCCTCTTTTCAGTCGTTGAGGGCCCAGCGACCTCGGGATTTGGACGTTTCTGCCCGATCGTTGCCATCTCTGCCTCTGGCTCGGTGATGATTCTCCTGCCTTGCTCATCAACGCGTATGGCAGTTAGCTTTGTGCGTGCCATCCCTATTATCAATTCAAATGTACTTTTGTTATCAGTGGGTAAATTAATAAAGGGAGAGACACCCGACACGACTGTATCGGGCTTCAAGACAAAATCAGGAGAAGCTTGCTCGATACAACTGTGTCGGGCAATACGGTCAAAAGAAACTGAGCGCCCGGCAGGGTCTTGAAAGAGCGCAGCCCGATACAAGAATAAACGGGCGATACGGTCGCTGCCCGACACAGCTGTATCGGGCAGGCGCGAGAGAAGCGTGTCGCGCGATAACAGTATCGGGCGACAAGAAAATCAACGTAAAATCCTCGCCCGATACATCGTACGCGATAAAGGTCCGTATCGGGTATGCTCGGGCGATAGGGCTGTCGCGCGATACCTTTGTTTTCCTTAAGGTGTTGCGTGTCACGGGATCAGGAGAGGTCTCTGCGCTACACGGGAGCGGAGAGCAAGAAAAGTACTGCGCGATACGGTAGCTGAAAAAGGTAAAGTTCGGGAGCGCGACACGGTAAAGTTTTTGCCTTATATATAGCGGCCGGACGTCGCGGTAAAACCATTCCCTCCCGAGACGGCCGCAATCTGTATGTCGGTTGGTGTGCCGCCCGATCCGGTCTGGGAAAAAGGGTTACTAGACCAGACTTCGCCCGACCGATACAAGATTTATCGGGACAAAACTCCGAGGTAAAACCCACTTAAAGAAAGAGGCGACAGGCGGGTAAAACATCATTGGCCTAAGGCTAAACCCGGCCTCAGACGGTATTACCCATCCTGGCAAATAAAACTAAAGCGGTGGCCCTTAAAACAAAAGAGTCAGCACACGTGCGCATGCACTGACTCGGGCCTTATTACAGTCCATAATGTTTGTAATGTTTGTTTTGCCGAAAAGTAAATAACGTCCTATACTAGGGAAATAAAAGCACGGGCTGCCTCCCGAGGAGCACTGTGTTTTCCATCTTCAGCTAGACGTCTTTGGCTTCTTTGTCATACTTTATCACTTTGTTGGTTCAGTGTTGTATGGGATCTTCCCCGAAGGATTCTTCACAATCTCGGCAAGTTGTGCGAGCTGCTGATCGATTTGTCGCTGATGTATTTGCATATCTGCCAATTGGACTTGCAGTGAGTTCAAGACTCGCGAATTTGACAGCGCGCTTTGTGCTAACTGGTTATTGACGCTATCTTGCTTCTTGACAAAGTCAAACAGCTGGCCGATCACCTCAGATTGGCTTGCCCCCTTCTCCTGTTCACGGAATGGGCCTTGGTATTTTCCTGCTACTTGGAAATTTCCTTTTACTGGTTGGAACTGGCTATTCTTGTTATACTGCCCGGATCCCCCTCTCTTCTCAAAAGGTTGCACTGGCCTGGCCGAGGTGTGCAGCTGATGCGAGTTTTCGGCTGCGTCCTTGTTGCCATAATTAAAACCAGGGTGGTCTGGTCTCTTGAAGTTCATGTAGGATACATTCTCGATCCTTTCTTCTTCCGAGTCGGAGTCGTTGTCGGTGTCGGTTTTGGTGTAGACGCAGTTGTCTACCCCATGTCCTCCTTCACCGCAGGTAACACATTTCATGACTTTCTCAACTTGCTTCTTCCCCTTTCCGCCATGATCCTTCAGTTGTTTCACATCTGTTGCTATCCTTTGAATCTGAGAAGTAATGTTTTCCAGAGCCTTGAACCCAAGAGAGGTTCCTTCCCCTGCCTTCTTCGCCTGCCCTCTATCGGATCTATCATAGTCAACATCGGCCTTCAACTCAGCCATGTTCCTAATGATCTTTTCGGACTTGCTTGGCTTTTTCCCTAAGAAGTCACTTCCTGCTGCCGCATTCAACGATACCCTTTCATCGGGAGTTAGCCCATTGTAGAAGGTGGAGACCAGGAAGCCCTTCTTGAAATTGTGGTGAGGGCAGTCCCTCTGATATTCCAGATATCGTTCCCAGGCGTCGTGGAGGTTTTCATTTGTCTTTTGCGTGAAAGACGTGATTTTTAACTTGTTCCTCATCGTCTTCTCAGTGGGGTAAAACTTGTTTACAAATGCGTCAGCCAGTTCTCCCCATCCATTCAGCGCTTGGTGGGGTAGCCCAAGGTACCATGATAGAGCCTTATCCTCCAAAGAGAAGATGAAACCCTTGCAGTAAATGACCTCTTGGGGAACCCCTCGCATCTTTATGGTGTCGCAGATATTTTTGAAAGCATCAAGGTGATGGTAAAGGTTGTCACTCTTAGAACTCCCCCTGAAGCTTTTATTTTGAATCATGGAGATCACAGATGGCTTGAGCTCAAAGTTTGTCGCATTGAACCTTGGGATGATAACGGGGCACCTCGATCTATTGGCCTTTATAGAAGCCAATTCTCTCAGAGTTTTCTCTTCTTCCTCCGAGTCGTCACTGTCGCTGGCGTCTCGGCGTCGCTCCCGGTTATCATGATTCCTCCTGTGTCTCCGACGACGTCTATGCTGATGATGCTCTTCCTCATGCCCGGGTGATTCTGGATCTTCTTGCCGCTCATTATCACTATACCGGTCGTTGTCTTCCGGTGGAGGCGAAACTGGCCTCCTTCCTTGGCTTTCGTTTCCAGAAGGTGGCTCTACGCGAGGAGGCATGGTTGACAGTCTCGGTGTTCAGTAGATCAGAGTACCTGAAAACTGCATAAAAATCATGTTTAGAAAATTATAATTGGGGTAAAGAATAATGCTTAAAGTAAAAGAAAAAGAAAAAGAAAAAGATAAAGAGGTGCTGTCAAGCCTATTTCTAAGCTTGAGGCACGGGAGTGTAGTTAGTGGCTTCAGATTCGTCCACAGTGCCATTTGCCTTGTCCCCGGCAACGGCGCCAGAAAGTTGACCGGCCTAAATCGCGCGTCCTAAAATTGGAGGCGTATTTGAGGTAGTCGAGCCTTCACATTTATAACCCGAATCCTTCTAGGCCCCCACAACTTTGTATACGGGGTCGAAGTAGTCATACGGGGTCGAACACAGGGACAAGGTGGGTCGTGTTGACGACTCTGAATCGACACTCTACACTCCGGTGGGTATAAAGAGATATTAAAGTTCCCCGAAGGGGAACAACAAGCTGTCACGATTAAATCAAAGAAAACTATCTCCAACTGGAGTTACAAGAAAGATTAAGATTTTGTCATTTAGCAGTTTTTAGGAATTTTCATGCAACAGAAAATAGAAAGATAAACTATAGTTTAAGGCGTAATGCAAGGGATAAGACTTCAGTAAGACAAGCGGTAGCAGTAACACCCTGCACCCCTCCTCTCAGAGCGGGTGCCTCTAACCAAGCTTCAACACCCCTCTCGAGGTTGCTGGGCTCAAGTTAGAGTGGAATGATACTAAAACAACTCTGTTCTGGGCACTCTCGTACTCCAGAACCGGACCAAACACTAGAGCCACAACCCAACTCTCGAAGTAGTTGCGACGGGTAAGACGATTCGGTAGCTAAGCAAAACGCGATCCAAAACATGCAAGCTAGAGTTCAGATATCCTACACAGCAGTTACCCAATCATAAGGCACCAAGCATTAAACAAATAGCAATTAAGCATTTCTATTTCCATAAGCAATAAGGGTCTTAATACAATGCATAAGCTAAGAATTTAAATAACAGAATTAAAGATAGATGTCGCCTTCTTCATGTAGAAGAACGACAGACTACTGTAGCTCTCCTGCCCAACACCGGTCAGGAGCTGAGCCCGATATGGCAGTGTCGGGCGGCACCCCCTCTCGGGCAGCGCCGAATGACGACTGACTGTATCGCTCGAGGACCCTGGCCGATACGCTCATGTCGGGCGGCGCACCCTCTCGGGCGGCACGCATGATGGGCGGAGCATATCGGGTTCAATATCGTGTCAGGCAAAGAGCTACGAGTCTACTGTCGGGCACTCGTGTCGCTCATCTTCGTTGGCCGATACCAGCCCGCAGTGTCGCCCGGGACAACACTAAGTGATCCATCCCTTCCCTCTCGGGATGAGGGAAAGCTCACCTAGTGTCGCCCGGCACAAGCACTGGGCGCAATACTCTTGCTCTCACAGCTTCCTTCGAAGGTGGCTCCCGAACTTCCGAACTGTCTTGTCCGAATCATCCAACCTTCCGACCCCTTCCGACCCGTCTTTTCGGCTTCCTGTAGCTGCTATTTATAGGCGGCGGTTGAAGGAGTTATGGTGCTGGAAACGCCACGTAGCTCCCTTATACGCCGGTCGATGGATGTGGACGGCCGATACAAGTATGTCTCGGCGTGAGGCGCTGGCTATCGGTCACGTGGCTGGCGGCATGCCTGTCGGTGGGTGGCTGTGTCGCCCGACGAGTTTGGTCGTCGATGCGGCTTTGGCTCCCTGTCGGGTAGACGGTATGTCAGCTGACACGTCCTTCTTGCGCAGCGCCCTTCTCCGCCGATCATTCTCGTGTCGCCCAGCCCTTGTCGGGCTAGGTTGTATCGGGCGTCAGGAAGGTCGAGACGGGCTTAGACTTATTGTGGGCCGGAATCGGCCTTATTGCACAAAAATGAGGAAAACTCTGTAGAAGATAGGAAAAATTGGAATAAGAGCGTTGCTTGGCCAATTATTGCGAAAATGCTAATAAAATAGAGGAAAATAGCAGAAAAGGGTAGTTTTGATAACAGAATAAAGGGCAAAAACGTCACAAAATTTGGTGTTATCAGGTACCTAGTCACACATCAGTGCTGCCCAAGTGAAATGGCAAGTTGTAGAACAACTTCAACCTACAATCTATGTAAGATGTTGTAGAAATTGTATAATTCATTTTTCTCTACTATCAGGATGAACTCGAGGAATTGTTTTCATTCTCTCAACATTCAATCCATATTTCTTGAATCAAGAGCAGACTGTCTGGGATAATGTGCCATCAATATCATATATTGATTCACATGTGCATGCATATGCATTTCTTAGTCTTACTAATCAAGTGGCCAGGAAATCATACTCCAGTAGGAGGGACACATCTCATATATATCACTCATAGTCTATACCAATGTGTCAAAGTCACCCAATCATCACCGTTATAACAACCCGTGTTTCAGGACTGCGTTTGATGATGTCAAAGCGTTCCCAACGACATGTCACGAATGTAGTGATTTTAGGTCTAAGAATTGCAATTACCACCTGCACTATGAGAGATGAATGTGACCACAAAACCATGTGTCACTCTCAAGGTGGGTTTGTCTGATACACTATTCCCTAACATGTATTTGTTTGCTTGGTTTGATATTTTTATATCATGACTAATGAGATTTGGCCATCAAGCAACTCACACTTTGATATTATGTGTTGTTGTCTATCAACCTTCCACAATAACTACCGATTAGGGACACGATGAGAATATGTATATGTACTCTTAACATTTGTATGATCTCATCCACAAGGATAGTAACTTGACAAGATGTGTAATTGAGTAATATAATTATCTAGAGATTTACTCTGTATCCTCATTATCTCATAACTAAGTGAAATAGATGAATTGGAAGCTTGCCTTTATATATGCCTTTTAGGTAACTATGCCATGTCAATCATTGTATGATTGGCTCTACGGGTGTACCTTACCAACAGAATCCCACTTGTACTTAGAGCAAATCACCAACGAATCTCATTCTTAGTTATCTGAACATGTCCAACATGCTTCTACTGTGCTAGTGCCTATTCAGTAGGTTAGCAACACTTTGCTTATCGTCAGTATATTGCATGTTTCTTATCTCTTCGCTCTGAGATGAAACTGTTGTAATATGATATTTGATATTCCTTGCCTAACAATTACCTCCATTGTTGTCATAGTATTTTTGCTGAGTCATAAATGGTAGGAACATCTATAAGTTCATCCTATGAACCTTCAGATCCATATAGTATCACTCTATGTTCAAAACACAAGTATATTCATCTGCTAATGTAGAATAGTATTAATGGATAGTAGTTTAGAACTTTTCCAACTAATCACATCCTTTTCTCTTTTAAAATCAAAACATATTTTAATTTGAAATCATTATTGTCATTATGGAAGCTTACATCGATGTAACTCTTTATATCCAATTCTTCATTTTATCTCTATCATCATTGACTAGCAATCTTATCCTTAAGTACTTCACAAGTACTAATGGATTTTTTTAATGACTTTCCAATAATCCTTTTTGGATTTTATATTATCTTGTCTGTAATACATATAAGATTATATGGAATAAACACATTTATTGCATTCATGATAGATTCACTGTTGGGGTTGGCCCATGGAATCTTATTCATGATATTTCCATTCTTCACAAGAGTAGGAATATAGGGTTCACAAGAGACTAATCTGAATTCTCTCTCATTGAATACATCCATGTTGAACTCTTTCAACACATTATATTATATGTGCTCAAACTTCCATTGTGAAACATTCAAGAACTATCTCTATAGGTCTTGACTCTTATCGTATAAGATGTTTCACCTATACCTTCATTGTTGACGGGGTTTTTCATGCCAGTTCTCAATATTCACAATATTGAGATGTTATTTCTCATCATATATGGAATATTCGTCTATGCTCCCACTAAATCTTTTGTAAGCACAAATTTCATCTTCTGTCTAGATTCAAGTCAAACTCTTTGGTTTTCTTATCAAGTCATAAGATCCCATCTCTGAGGTGCTTATGTCAATCCCAGATTGAACTTTGTAGTTTATAGACTTTATTTGCATTCTTGAAGTTATGAAACTCTATAGGTTATGTCATGTACACATCCTCTAATGTATTCCCTTAAGGATCCAGTTTACATCTTGATATGCAAAATATCATAGTCCATTCTAACTACAACAACAAGCATGACCGTTGGTAAAAGAATTTCTATCATGTTCAACGTTTTGAACTTGATTTATTTAGCTAATATGTCCTTTTATGTTATCCATGTAGTTCTTGATCATAAGACCCTATTGTACGCTTTAGACATCACCCCTTTAGGTGGCGCTATCAAGGTCCTACCTTGTTAGCTTACATGGATTCCATATAGATAAAAAATAGCTTCTAGTTGACTAGTTGGCTCATCTTGTATGACCAACCCAACTGAATCATTGGATTCACAATCCTCCAATATCAGGTATGTTCTACTAGAAATATTTTGTTATGTGTTATATGATGAACTTGAGATTCCACAACAACTTGTGATTCTCATTGTACCGCTTTGTTGGCCTCAAACACTTTGAGTACTTCTTTTCTTCCAACTGAATCTTCACGAACTTAATTATCCTATTAATAAAACAATTTTGGTATTCTATAGGGATTAATAGTAATGTTTTATATCATTTTTTATGGATAAACCATATCAATAAACTACTTTCTCAAGGTATCTTTCAATCCCTTAGACATATTGGAACATTCCCAAATAATTTCATATACGGTGTCTTACAAACCATTCAGATGGGACATCATTTAGTGATAGGTATACATTTATTAGAATGCAAGAAGATTAGATTAATTGAAAATTATATCATGACTCATCATGGTATAATTTCTTCATTCTGACACATCATCTTGCTCAGGTGGATGTGTCTTATGATACATTATCATAGTCTTTTCCAGAAGGTTCTCAAGATATTGATGTAAAGTATTCCAACATTTGATCATATAAAAGTATCTTAATACTTCCATCAATGTCACACTTCACTTATAATCTCCTTGAACACTTCAAGAGATTTATGTTTCTTCTTTACTTAGTACATATTATCATATTATCAATAAATGAAATGAAGTATAAGCAATTATCTATAGCACTCATTCATAAGATCTTTACACATCATATGCATGAGGTCTAATGAAAGCTTTATCCTCCCACTACATTAGTGAAAAAGGTCATGTCATGTTGTGTACAAATAAGACTTGCATATTTCCTCAGGTTTAATAACCAAGAGAGTCTATATCAACATTGATATGTATTCTAGGCATGAACTTCTCATATTCATACAAGATGACTAATGTTAATGATAGTCTTGAGTTATCAATTATTATCTTGTGGTATTAACATTTCAAACATTCATCTTTGGATCATTTCACATAAATATCACAAGATGTTTTGGGGACAATGTCATGCAAGACCATGTCTTTGAAATAGAAACACTAATAATTCTTTATAAATTATCCTTGTCCAAAAAAGAAGCATAAAGAAAATGTTTTAATTATAATGGAATAATGAAATTGAAGTTGTAATAACTCTATTACATGCCCATTGGGCTAAGATAAATTTAAATGTAGACTATGGATTTTGAAAACTTAATCAGCCTTGTCCATCTTTTTCCTTCTATGAGGGCTTTTACTTCTTGTCACATCCTGCACATCAGTATGTCAGATCTCTTATCTGGTATCATATACTAAAATTTAAGAAGTAATCAAATGGATCTTATATGGTTTATAGTTGAAGTGGAGGCCTCAATTTCATCCTTCTTCTTCTTTAGTTCTTCTAATCAGAGTGGTAAGTTTCTCTTCCAATGTCCTGGTTGGTGATAATGGTGACAATCACCTCTTTGTTTCTTTACTCCACCTTTTTCCTTGAGACATGAAGGTTGGGCTTCTGCCTGACTTTAGAACTCTTCTTAGCTTTGCCTTTGCCTTTAGACTTTCCCTTTGTCTTGTTGATCATTTTCATGGACTTGGGCTTGTATTTCTTAATTTGTGTCTCAGCTGTCCTCAACATGCCCAAAAACTTTGCCAATGTCTTGTCAAAGTCATTCATGTTGTAATTCATGACAAACTAACTATATGACTCTGGCAGGGACTGTAGAATCATGTTAGTGACCAACTCTTGACCCAAGGGGAATCTCAGTCTTTCTAGGTTCTCCACATACAAATAAACTTGAGTACATGAGGACCTACCTAGATCTCCTTCTATCATGGTTCACTTGATAATGCCTTGGAGACATCATATCTCTCATGTCTTGCCTGATCTTGGTACATGTTCTTGATATGTGTGACAATCTCAATGATACCCATGTTCTCATGCTACCTTTGTAGCTCATTGTTCATGGAACACAGCATCAGACACTTGACATCTACAACATCCTCAGTATGCTTCTTATAAGCATCCTTGTCAGCCCTTGGACCATTTTGAGCAAGTTCCTTTGGTTTTGGCATTTCCAGGACATAGAGCTTGTGCTCCTACGTGAGAACAATTCTCACCATCCTGAACCAATCGTGGAAGTTGTTCCCAACAAGTTTTTCCTTCTCAAGGACTGATCACAGAGAAAAGTGATTGTTTGTTGTTGCCATTTTGTTCTACAAAAGAATTTTCAATTTTGTCAATAAAAAACTCAACTTTTAGTTTGATTTGATTTGATTAAATTTGGGTGATAATAATTAGGTCTTTAATTGCTTATCGTTCTCATTATTTTGTTCAAATTCATAACCCTCAAGTATCAATTTGGAAAATTGCAGTGAATAGTTTTCTAATGAGCCAAGATCCATAATTTTCAAATCATGAGTCGGATTTTTCCAATCGCCCACAACTTGATTATTTAGGTAGGCCATCATTTCAATTGCATCACATGCAATTCTTGAATAGATGATATGAGAAACTCCTTGCCATAATGATCTACATGCTTCTGAGCTTGGGCTCTCCAGGTCACCAGTTAAGCTTGACCCAATAGCCAATATGATAGATACACACCATGCTTTGTGCAAATCTACATATTTACCAACACACTTCTATGAGATAGATGGCGCACCATGCTTTATGCAAATTTAATCTTGGTCGATCAAGTTTTTTATGTGCATTGATATTGGAAAGGATCTTAGAATTAATATGTTTGATTGAGGGGCTTATATATATATATATCATATATATACATATACTATATCCAATCACCACAGACATAGTACATATCAAAAAAATGCAAACACATTAACATGCAATATAAAACAAAAGGTGATGGTTATGATCTTATCTATTTGTAACTCCTTGGTGCCACAAGGAATTACTACCACCTAGGTAAATCATCACATCACATCCATGAACCTGTTGTTGGTGTAGACATGTGCTTACCAATCTGGGTAGATCGTTTCAACCCTAGAACTTGTCATCTCACCTCTTGGTCAGTTGGTTGCTTCTCCCGTCCAACCAATGTTTACACTCCTTCTAAAAAGTCAGTTGGGCCTCCAGGTATGGTCGCCTGGCCTCCTATCCAACTGAGGTCTGGACTCTATCTAGATGGTCGATTGGGCCCACCAAGTGGTCATCCAGTTCCATCATCCTCTTCCCTCCATGATCCTCTAGAGGATCAGACGGTAGACCAAGTTAAACAAGAACCAAACCATCCAACCACACATAAATTTAGGGTTTAGGCCATAACCATGCTACACATCCACCATCAAAATTGTTTTTTGGGCAAAGCGTGTCAATGCATATGTATCATATCATACATACATACATACATACATACATACATACATACATACATACATACATATATATATATGTGTATATGTATATATATATATATATATTAGTTTGGGATTATATGCTCTTTGATCGGATACTCATATGAGATAAGTTTAAATATTCACATCATATGTAATAAATAAATGATAAAACTAAAAATCCGATCATATCGATTATTAAAAAATATAGTAAATTGATGTGGCTCTGATACAACTGTAGGGAAATATAGGCATAGAGTATAGCAGCGAAAACAAAAAATTTATATATCAATATTCCCTAATACAACAAGATTGAGTCAACTACTATGAAATAGGAATGATGGTTTTAGCGAGTTAAACCTGGTGCTAGAGAAAGTCTAGTGACAAAGTCTCTTATTTACAAATGTTGATAAGTTGCTCTTGGATGGTGGTTGTGTAGCTCCTGGTCTTCAATATTAACAATGTCTATGCAACCTCTGTAGTGACTCATGCAGTCTCGACACAAACTACAAATTGACTTTGCTCTCTGAGCTGCAGCCAAAGGGCTCATGTCTCTAGAGTAATTCATACAGACCAACTAGAACTCGTGTAGTTCACCAAGAATGGATAGGAAGGAGTTGTCTTTCCCATTGGTGTGATATTCACCAACCTAGTCTCCCATAATGACAACCATC
Source organism: Alisma plantago-aquatica (assembly GCA_963693085.1). NCBI lineage: Eukaryota > Viridiplantae > Streptophyta > Magnoliopsida > Alismatales > Alismataceae > Alisma > Alisma plantago-aquatica. Next base: position 667,013,550 of record OY856412.1, on the reverse strand, counting down.
AGTTGTTCTCTCCCGTTGGATATCCCTCCTTTTCAGGTAGGACTTGCTCGAGCTCTCCTAGTTACCACAACCAAAGAGGACAATAATTGTTTGAGAAACTGATTCTCAATTGTTTGTGTTGTGTTGTGCTATGGAAAGCCCCCAGAAACTCTCTATTTATAGTAGAGGCTAGGGTCAAGGTTTCCAGTTGCAATCCAATATGGGATAAATGTGTGGGAGTGGAAAGGACTAGAATATCTTGAATTTTCACAACTTGGAACAGTCAAAATGACTGTTTCACACACCCATACGGTCATATGGTGTGCAAGATAGCCATCTCGCACTGCCAAATGGTCGTTTGGAAGTTCCCAACCTGAAACAAATTTGGCTATTTCAAATCCAATTAATATCTCATATTAAATTCCTTGTCCCTCAAATAAAGAACAATATAAATTATTTGGGAAATATCCTAAATCTTTGTTCGACCCAATTAGGTTGTCTCACCCAAGAGAGACACCTATCTCACTCACCCAGATGGCCGTTTGGTGAGTTGAGTCAAGCCGGTGGGTTCAATCACATAGAACCAGTTTGTTCAAGGTTAGAACTAAGCCAAATCAATCTCTCAGTAGCCTAACCCCCGAACGGCCTTCTCAACTACTTAAGACACCCGTATGGATACCTAAGCGTCCATCTCACCTAGTGATATGGTCGTTTCATGGACCTAGTCAGTCAATCAAGAAATTAGTTGTGTGAATTGAATACCTAAACACTTCAATAATCAATTCACTTATCATTTAAGATCAAACTCCTCTTCTAGATGAGTTCCTATGTGTGTGACCCTATAGGTCCATGTCATGTTGCCAATGAATGCCCATAACTAGCTCATGACATCACAAGCAAAGAGTGGTTCCTAGTCTCACATCAGTGCTACCCAAGTAAAATGGAAAGTTGGAGAACAACTTCTACCTACAATCTATGTAAGGTGTTGTAGCGATTGTATAATTCATCTATCTTTAATATCCAGGATGAACTCGAGGTTTGGTTGGTCATCCTCTCAATGTTCAATCCATGTTTCTTGAACCAAGAGCAGACTATCTGAAATAATGTGACATCAACATCATATATTGATTCACATGTGCATGCGCATGTGTTTCTCAGTCTCTCTAATCAAGTGACCTAGATATCATACTCTAGTAGGAGGGACAAATCCCATATCTATCACTCACAATCTATCCCCATGTGTCAAAGCCACCCAATCATCACTGTTATAACAACCCATGTTTTAAGACTGTGTTTGATGATGTCAAAGTGTACCAAACGACATGTGACGAGTGTAATGATTTCTGGTCTAATAATCACCATCACCACCTTCACTATGAGAGATGATTGTGACACAAAACCATGTGTCACTCTCAAGGTGGGTCTGTATAATACATTGTTCCCTATCATGTATCTATGTACTTGGTTTGATATTTACATATAATGACTAATGAGATTTAGTCATCAACCAACTCACACTCTAATCTTATGTTTTGTTGTTGTCTATCAACTTTCCACAATAACTACCGATCAGGGATACAATGAGAATATGTGTATGAACTCTTAACATTCGTATGATCTCATCCACAAGGATATTAATGTGACAACAAATATCATTGTGTAATATAATTCTATAGACATTCACTATGTATCCTCATTATCTTACAATATAGTGAAATAGATGAATTGGAATCTTGCCTTTATACATGTTATTATTAATCAAATCCTTTTAGGTAATTATGCCATATCAATCATGGTATGATTGTCTCTATAAGAATACCTTACCAACAATTTTCACATAGAAATGTTGGCGTTAGATCTCTAGGTTCTCTGAGTCTATAGGGACTTAGGACTAGGTACGGTCACTATGATTTTGTGGCTATGCCATTGGGGCTATCCAATGCACCGACAATGTTCATGGATCTGATGAATAGGGTGTTCTAGCCTTATATTTACCAGTTCATAATGGTGTTCATTAATAATATCCTTCTTGTGATAGTCAGCAACATGAGCACCACCTACGATAGGCGTTGACCTTGTTGATACAACACAAGTTGTACACCATGTTTTGCAAGTCTGAGTTTTGGCTAAAAGAGGTGTCCTTCCTTGGGCATGTGATATATGTTGGAGGTGTTTGTGTGGATCACAAGAAGGTGCAGTCAGTATTAGGGTGAGAGAAACCAAAGACACTGACAGAGTTTCATATTTTCCTTGGCTTGGAAAGCTATTAGAAAAGGATCATCATGAACTTTAGTGCAATTGTGTTACCCCTAACAAAGTTGATGAGGAAAGGTGTATAGTTTGTCTGGGATGACAAGTGTCAGCTTTTCTTCCAGATTTTAAAGTAGAAGTTTACTAGTGCATTAGTGTTGGTTCATCCAAAACAAAGGAAAGGTTATTTTATCTTTTGTGATGCATCAAATAATTGTTTAGGTTGTGTGCTAATGTAAGATAAGAATGTGATTTCTTTTGCTTCACAACAGCTTAAGAAACATGATGAGAAATACCCAACGCATGGTCTGGAGCCTGTTGTTGTGGTCCATTATTTGAAGATTTGAAGCCACTACCTTTATGGAAAAAAGTATCAGATCTTCATCGATTACAAGAATCTACAATACATTTTTTTGAAGTAGGATTTGAATATGCGACATAGACACTGGATGGAGTTAATCAAGGATTATGAATGCACCATAGATTACTATCCAGGGAAGGCAAACATGGTAGAGGGTGCTTTGAGAAGGAAGTCTTCTTGATCATCATCTATATATAAGGCACTATTGTGTTCTTTGGTGTGCCATAATCAATACATGTTATTGTCTCTTCACCAGATGAATGTGAGGCTGGAGGTCTGGTGTACCCGAGCCAAAGGTGCACACACTAATTAATTAGATTCAATTAGATGCACCCCATGAAACTCGAACACACTTGAGATCTTTCAATATTTATAAAAGTCCTAAAAAGACTGCATCACTGTACTAAACAGGTCACCCACAAGCGCATGGGTTACTATTGCAGTAAAGACAAGAGGCAAATATAGGGGTCGATCCTCAGGGATAAAGGGGGAACTAGAGCTAAGTTAGTGTTGGCTATGTTCCTAGAGTGGAGACTAGGGTTTAAGGGCTTAAAAGGGATTTTGGTTTGATTACACTACAAAACAAGTAAAGGCAATATGAAAACTAGATTACCACAAACTAGTATCCTAAGCCAATTGAGTCTAAAAAGCTAGATTAAGAAGTCAACTAAGCAAAATCAAGATGAGATACTCTACTCAAGCAAAGAAATTATTAAATAAGAACTAAGTTAACCACTAAAGCAAGCAATGATGTAGATTAACCCTAACTAGAAAGACTAAGAAATTAGCTAAAAGAAACAAAGACAATTAAGTTACACTAGCATTAACAAGCAAAAATGTTAAGCTGGGTTTCAAGCAATGGATTAGGTAGGTGGTCCATTTTGGGAATGTGATTTGATATTAGTTGGGGGTGTCAACATGGCATGCAATTATCACAATTCAATCTAAATTACCAAATAGAACAACAAGGCAAGTGATATTAGAATGTATCCTATACTATTAGTTAGAAAACTAGCGCTAGGTGTAATTCTAGTAGGTCTTGTCAAGTCTAGGTCTCTAGGGTAAGTGGCATTAGGGTCATTCAGAGCTAAGGATAGGAATGGGAGTAGAGATGAGGGTTTCTCACCTCATGATACTAGCCATTCAGCCTTTAGAAAGCTCTAGGCAATTGCACTAATCACACTTACACTGGTCACTTAGATCTCAGACTCACTTGTAGAAGGAAGGATAAGTATGTAGGAACAAAGGGGTCTAGCTAGGGATCCACTAATTGGCCCTATGAGCCATTCCTAAGATTGCTACATACACTTCAATTCCTCCTAGAAGTTGAGTGTCATCAAACATCACAAAGTAAGAAATTTAAGTTTGAGAGAAAAAATCACATTCAAGATAATGGGAAATGAGATAGAAGCAAAAGAAATCATCATAGAATGGAATTATGTTCATTACAAATTATTCTCCCCCAACATGGTATCAAAGTCACATTTTTACCTCAAGCAACCCACCACTTGAGGCTTAGCTAGACATAATCAAAGAAAAGGTAAAAGAAATGAGAAGAAGGGGATAGGACTCCGTAGTGCTCAAAGTACATCCTCCTTCTTCACCTCCTAGCTGATGTGGGACGTCCTCCTTCCTTAAGATGGCTGATGGGCATAAAAATGGAGGGGGTTATAGTAGAAAACCTAGAAAACTAGGTTTCTATGGTGGAAATGGTTGGTGGAGAGCATTAATGCAAAGGGAAAATGAATGCTCAAGAGAGGGTGAGGAGGAGTAATGGCAGCTGGGGGAAGTGTAACCTTCATGCTCCAGCCAACACCCATGTATATATGGGCGGTAGTGAAGCACTAGGGTAAGTAGGGGTAGAATAGGAAAAGCAGTGTAGAAAAATAGTAGGATTAGTTGGTCACCACAACCATTTTGAGGTGCCAAGGCCGTGGTGGGGTTGCATGGAATGGTCGTGGGGGTTTGGAATTGTTGAGGTGTGAAATGAAGTGGAAATGCTAAGTATATGTGGTGACCGCGGTCGTGGCAAGGGGTACCATGGCTGTGTTGAGGTATCACGGTCATGTTGGAGGAGGAGGCCATGGGCGTGGCAGCTTGGGGTCATCTTCATCTATAGTCCATCATGAGCTTGGGGAGGACCATGGGTGAGGCGATCTTCAAGGGCCACGAGTGTGGTGAATGTCCACGACCGTGGTAATTCACGTGAAAAATGGGCCAACTCTTTGTTGATTTTGGGGAACGTTGTGCATAATTCCAACAACTGTTGTGGGAGGCCACGACTGTGATGTCTTCTATTGTCCACTACTATGTTGATGGCCACAGATGTGATGTCTTCAGTTGGCAACGACTGTGCTGATGGCCATGGCCATGGTGCTTTTGGTACAAAAAAACTGACAACCTTGTAATTCTTGGCTATAATTCACAAGACCGTGGTGGATGCCCACGACCGTGTTGGGATCTTCAGTGGCAAAAGTTACTTCAATCTTCATCATCAATTGACTTCTTTGCTTGATGTTGAATATTGTCCATTAGGGGTAGGTTTACTGAGGTTTGGGGCCTTCTTTGAACCCCTTCATGAGTGGAAGAACCCTATAACTCCTTCCTTCTCTCTCATCCACCCAAAGCATGGTACAAGTACATGAAAGTAATGCAAAGAACGTCCATAAGTGCATTTGATAATAAGACTCACATTTGGGGATTTAACTTGCATTATACTATGTTGAGATGTGAATAAAGTACAAAATGGCATAAGATGGAGCCCTAAAATAGGGCTACATCACCACCCCAAACTTGAAACATACTTGTCCTCCAACTCAATCTCTCTATAATTTTTCTACAATCAAGAAATGACAAATGACAAATGCAATGCAAAGGATGATTATTGATGAATGGAATCAAAAGTGACAAAGTACATGCATTTCACCTCTCTCCTATCTTGCTTTCTAAACCAATCATGAAAAGAGCACAAAGCATATGAACTTCAAATATAGTGCATAAAACACACAAGCTATCCTTATTTCTTTCATGTAGTTTAGGGTAGACCATTTCATGATGTCGTTAATTAAGGATGACTAGGAGTGTTGTTTCACCTTCATGCTTTCAATCTTATATTTCAAATCACACCAAAGGATCCACGTGGCTGCAGAAAAGGGAAAAATGATCTAGGTTTGATGTTTCCTAGTTCAATGGGTATGAAAATGAAAACAAGGATTGCATACGATTTTGGAGTGCTATTTGATAAATGTATTTTCATCACTTTTATTTGCATCTTTTAGATATCTTTTTATGATTGTTTTGTTTTTTATTTTCTTAGTTTTATAATTAATTACATTATATTATATTTTTCTCTTCAAGAAGAATTTTAATCATATTTTCTTGGATTTTGTAGGAAATGGGATAAATATTCTTGGAAGTATAATTGCACAATTTGCAGCAGTCCTGTAATTATTGTATATCTGTCACCAAAAGTGCCATAACTCTTGCATCCAAAGTCCAAATTGAGTGTAAAAGTATTCATTGGAAAGGAAATTTAATTTTCTAAAAGAATATCCTATTATTTGGACCGCTTTTGTGCGTTTTATGGGAGTGAAATACGTTCTAAATCTCTACTGTGGGAATCTGCATTGAAGAGAGTTACATGGTCAAGACAATTAAAGTCTATCAAATTCCTATTGACCAAATCTTGAAAATTCAAAAGGATAGCTCCCTCTCTTTTTTCCCCCTCATTTTTTGGATAGACTACCCCTCCTCCTATAAAAGGAAGGGCACTTCCTCCTCCCAAGCATCATCTTTTGTATCATCTTTTGTATTGGAATTCTGAGCATTTGTTCTCCTATTATTCAAGCAATAAAATTTCTTCTTAGTGTTCTTTAATTCTTGCAATTTATATTCTTGCAATAGATCTAGTTGTTCTTCCTTTCTTCTTCTTTCTCTTCCGTGGATTGGAGCAAGGGTTGAAGAGATTGGCGAGTTAATTGTCTCTAGCCTAAGGATTTTCCTTTAGTAAGACTAGACTATGGCCATTTCGCTTCTCCCCTCCACCTCCATGTTTTCCACAAGCATGTGTGAGTAGACTTCTATCGAGGCAAGGAGAATAACCCCTTAGTCATGATTTTAACGACTTTTTCTTAAATCACTAGATGGTAATCGATTTTAATTAACAGTTGATCTTCGGATCCCACGTTAATCCTGATGGAAATGACCATGGAAATCTGGATTTAGAACAATAAAATTGATTGCATAGACGTTTTGATATGACTGTGGATTTTCATCTTTTAGGATGATAAATTAGGAAGCATGAGCACCAAGACCAATGGGCTCATGTGGACTTTATCTCTTGTGAGTTTTTAAATTCGCAAACCTTCATCGAATCGTCGCTTAAGAATTAGTTGTTATCGCCTAGGCTAAGGTGGTGAAAACCCCTACAAGCCTCGATTCTCTCTCTTTGATTTCAACCTCTGTTGATTTTCTTTCTTACTTCTAGTCTTTTTCCATTCACAATAGTCTACTTGTGCTAAAAATTGTTTCTTTTCCTTGTGACAGAGGCAAAATAAATTCTTGTTATTACATTGTTACGTTGTGTTTATTTCTTATTTTAGTGTAATCAATCAAAACCCCAACCCGAATTTTACTTTCCGTTCTAAATATGAAAATACAAAAAAATAATAAAATAGTTCTTCAAAATAATTGGGATAAAAGAAACAATCTTAAAAAGTTGTCATGTGGGATCGACCCTTTCTATACTAGCCTTAATCAGAAAGTTGAAAAAGGATTAAACTCTAGGATAATTATCTTAGTGATTTGTAAGTGCTAAATGACACATTAACAATTTGGCGCCGTTGTCGGGGACAACGGATTTGTTTGTTTCAAACCCCAAAATTTTAGAAAAAACTTTTTTTCCTTTTTTTATGCCTTCCGAGTAACATTCCGGAAGTGCTACTTCTCCTTCTGCCGAGTTTCCATTCCGGCAGTCCATTTTTTCTGCAAATACGCTAATTTGTAAAAAAATTGTAATTTTAGTTAGTTTTGTAAATTTTAACCTTGAGTCATAATCCCTTAGTTCTTTTTTAAAATATAATTTACGGTCTTGTAAAAAATTTGTAGCTGTTTTTTTAATTATAAAAAAAAACCTTTCAAATGGAGTGGGCATTGCAATATCCCCCACAATGTTATTATTGTGGTCATTGTCACCACACATCCCTTTCCTGTCCAACTTTATCCCATAGCACCCCTCTTTATGAGCCCTTTCATCCTGGTGGGTACACTGTAAATCCTTATTTTTCTGAGAACCATTATGGGGAACCTTGCTATCGATATTCTGAGAGAGGGTATGACCAACAAAACTTTGGGGGAAATGGACCTATTTATGATACCCAGTATAATCATCAACAAGAAGAGAAACTTAGGTCCCTAGAGAATATGGCAGCAAAACTCATAACTAGCCAAACCTTGATGGCCACCTTGTTGAAAGCCCAATCCCAAAACCTAGATATTCCAAATTTGTTCCCCCATGACTCAGTGACACCTTGTAATATTGTATCTTCCCACCATGATGAGAGCAATGGAAATAACAATCCACCATCTTATGAAGATTTTTATGAGGAGCAACACCACAACCAACATACTGGGTACCATGACCAAGATCCTTATGGGGGGAATGCTGAGGATGGTAATTTTTTTTGGGATGTATGAATCTAATAATGAAAATCAACTAAAAAAGAGACTTGTGGCTTTAGAAAAAATGGTAGTAGAAGGACAAAAAAACCTAGAAACCATCCAAGCCCTTTTAGCATCCTTACTAGAGGCCCAAGCACAAAATATGTGGAGGACTTAGAGCAACCTAAGATGGTTCTTCTCGAAGATGATGATGATGATCTAATTTTTATGTCATATACATCGGATTCTAAAGAAACAATGCATACCATTGGGTCGTATTTCTTGTGCGATGAGGACGTTGGCATTCCTACCCTTCCCTTGAAGACTTTATTACTCGAGTATGAAAAGTCAATCTCAGAGAGTCATCCTAAAGACCCAACAACCTTTCCCATCATTTGCAAAAGTCCAATTGTTATCGACGACCAATCCCCTCTGGTAGGATGTATTCTGGATAATGAGCAGCCCACCTCCATTGATGAAATGATTCCTTCCATTCTGCCACAACCAATTCCCATTCTACATAAGGATGATATAGAAGGGGAGAACTCCTTACAAGAAATCTATATACCCCCTTCTACTGGCTGCAAGGAATATATCCCTAATTTTATCCTTCAAGAACCCTTGGGAAATCCTTGCATAGAGGAACTACAATCACCTGCAATATCAACCATGAAATCCATCTATCCCAAGGTTGATTGCATGAATTTTGAGGAGAGCCAAAATATGTATGATGCTAATTTAAATTCATGTGTCCCTTTCATATTACCACCAATTTTACTATATGTATATCAATATGACAGAGGGAAACCAAAGCCTGATCCCCCACCCGATGTTGCAGAGTCGACACCATATGTGCCACCCACTGAACACCTGCCAATCCCCCTCAAGCCACTCACATTTATGACATATCCTTTACTACTAAAGGAATATGTGTGGATCCTTTTGGAAGGAGTGTGAGGAAAAAGACATTATGAAATCCTCTTTCAGCCTCTACGATCACCCATAAATTGCGTGTACCATGAAGATCCTTTGTTCAAAGCTACAACCATCATCAACATCCCCTTCAGCTGGACATTTTTTGAGCTACCAAGACCTCCCAGTGATCCCAGTGATTTTCTTCCCTCCATCCTGGATTTGTATTTTGCTCGGGACAAGCAAAAATTTAAAGTCCGGGGTGGAGGTGGGTGGTACGTACTCCTTCCACCTACACTATCTTATTTTCTTGAAATTTTTCATTATGTTATATAATTTAGTTTTAATTTCCTTAAAAAAATCACAAATTTTCAAAATTTTTAGTTTGGCCCTTATCTAGTCGGCCATGTTTTATTTCTTTTGTTGCAAAATGGCCTTTATCTAGTCAGCCATTGAGTATACATATATCATTGTACCCGAAATTGAATTTAGTAATTTTTTTGCAAAGACTATTACAAATTGCCATGTTTGAAACCACCATGTCACCTAGGATCCTTAATAACATCACTTCTCAGAATAGTTGGCAAGTCATAAGGAATCGATTAGAACCAAACATAATTTCCCTATATTTAAACAATGGATTATCTTGTTATAAAATTTGTATGATGTGATTTATAGGAAATACTCTAACTAGAGAAATGACACTCTCTGACAAAAATATATGAAAAAAAATTGAAAGTTATAAGCACAAGAACATCTCTTCCTTCCCTCTATTTTTCTTCTAAAAAAGAGAAGCAAAGAATCACCACCAGACAAAAATCAAGTCCGGGGTGGCATGCTTCTCAAAATGAAAACTCCATACCCCACAAAGGGGCGTACCATCAAAAGATGCCAAAAGTGCACATGAAAAAAAAATTGTGACCAATGTAGCCACAACTCTATAAATTCATATCCCAGGTTGAATAGAGGAGGGATCAATATATTTTCATCACTTCTTTCTTTATTTTCACACCCCAAAATTCGTCCTATTCTTGTGCAATAACTCAAAAAAAAGATTAATAAAAAATTGACAGTGTCAAAGTGAAAGTAAGAGATGCCTATTTTTCTACAAATTCTTATTTTAGAAGCTAGATTTGACAATTGTTTTGATAGGGAATATAGAATTTTATGCTATGTCATTCTAGGAGATCGGGTCACTTGGCCAAAATTTAGAGGTGAGGATTGTAGTGATGTTATTAAGGTGAGGATGGCATATTGGGAGTATAAATTGGACTTTATTTGTGATTTTACTTGCTTGAGGACAAGCAAAGATTCAAGTCCGGGGTATTTTGATAAATGTATTTTCATCACTTTTATTTGCATCTTTTAGATATCTTTTTATGATTATTTTGTTGCTTATTTTCTTAGTTTTATAATTAATTACATTATATTATATTTTTCTCTTCAAGAAGAATTTTAATCATATTTTTTTGGATTTTTTAGGAAATTGGATAAATATTCTTGGAAGTATAATTGCACAATTTACAGCAGTCCTGTAATTATTGTATATCTGTCACCAAAAGTGCCATAAATCTTGCATACAAAGTCCAAATTGAGTGTACAAGTATTCATTGGAAAGGAAATTTAATTTTCTAAAATAATATCCTATTATTTGGACAGAGTTTGTGCGATTTACGGGAGTGAAATGCGTTCGAAATCGCTGCTGTGGGAATCTGCATTGAAGAGAGTTACATGGTCAAGACAATTAAAGTCTATCAAATTCTTGTTGACCAAATCTTAAAAATTCAAAAGGATAGCTCCCTCTCTTTTTCCCCCTCATTTTTTGGATAGCCTACCCCTCCTTCTCCTATAAAAGGAAGGGCACTTCCTCCTCCCAAGCATCATCTTTTGTATCATCTTTTGTATTGGAATTTTGAGCATTTGTTCTCCTATTATTCAAGCAATAGAATTTCTTCTTAGTGTTCTTTAATTCTTGCAATTTACATTCTTGCAATAGATCTAGTTGTTCTTCCTTTCTTCTTCTTTCTCTTCCGTGGATTGGAGCAAGGGTTGAAGAGATTGGCCATTTAATTGTCTCTAGCCTAAGGATTTTCCTTTAGTAAGACTAGACTATGGCCATTTCGCTTCTCCCCTCGGCCTCCATGTTTTCCACAAGCATGTGTGAGTAGACTTCTATCGAGGCAAGGGGAATAACCCCTTAGTCATGGTTTTAACGACTTTTTCTTAAACGACTAGATGGTAATCGATTTTAATTAACGGTTGACATTTCGATCCCACGTTAATCCAAATAGAAATGACCATGGAAATCTAGATTTAGAACAATAAAATTGATTGCATAGACGTTTTGATATGACTGTGGATTTTCATCTTTTAGGATGATAAATTAGGAAGCATGAGCACCAAGACCAATGGGCTCATGTGGAGTTTATCTCTTGTGAGTTTTTAAATTTGCAAACCTTCATCGAATCGTCCCTTAAGAATTAGTTGTTATCGCCTAGGCTAAGGTGGTGAAAACCCCTACGAGCCTCAATTCTCTCTCTTTGATTTCAACCTCCGTTGATTTGCTTTCTTACTTCTAGTCTTTTTCCATTCGCAATAGTCTACTTGTGCTAACAATTGTTTCTTTTCCTTGTGACAGAGGAAAAATAAATTCTTGTTATTATATTGTTACTTTGTGTTTATTTCTTATTTTAGTGTAATCAATCAAACCCCCAACCTGACTTTTACTTTCCGTTCTAAATCTGAAAATACAAAAAAATAATAAAATAGTTCTTCAAAACAATTGGGATAAAAGAAATAATCTTAAAAAGTTGTCATGTGTGATCGACCCTTTCTATACTATCCTTAATCGAAAAGTTGAAAAAGGATTAAACTCTAGGATAATTATATTAGTGATTGTAAGTGCTAAGCGACGCATTAACAATTCATAGAGAACTTCTCCTTTCTTTATTTAGATGCTCTTAAACATGAGCATCTTTTATTTTTTATTTGCATTTTTTTCCCTTTGCCCTTGGAGTAGATAGGGCTTATGGTGTGAGAGTGAAGTTGTGATATGAAGATGTGGCCACCCCAAACTTTTGAAGGTTGTCACGACCGATATGTGAACTTTGGCATCCTTTCATGAGGTGGAGGGGTAATAAGATGGTGAGTGAAGAGTCAGGTCAAAGAGGGGGCACTGGAGTGATTCTCAACATAAGGTATCATGCATGAAAATAAATCCAACACTTCATCCAACAGTATCACACCACATGAATGAACAACCTAAAATTGATACATCTATTTAGTGATTTCATAGGCACTAAGCACTCATAGCTTGCTCAAGTCATAATTCAACCAAAACATTCACAAACCCAAGAGAGGTGATGCACATGTATAAATTCAAGAATTTATACCATTTAGCAATAAACAATGATAATTCACTTGCATTTGTTAAAAGTCATCATTTTTAATCCAAAAAGTAGATATTGGGTTGAAACACACTTTTAGACAAGAAATCTCAAATTTGGGCAAAATTGGCCAGAATGGTGCCAAGTTCCATTCAATCACATCTAAGCCTATATTATTGAACTTAAAATAGTAAACAAGTAAATCCTATCTAAAACATGCAAAAATTACAAAAAATCTACATGATACGCAATTCATGAATTTTTTTTTGAAAATTACGCAAAAATGCATGGAAGTAACTATATGCTATGCATGGATGCAGGAAGGCACACAAGATTAGGATAGACAAGTAAGAAAGTCAGTCAAACTGTTTTCTCATCTTACAAAAATTTAGCACATGGTACATAGATAAGAATGTGGTGTAAGAAGGGCATACCGCCCTACCACCCCAAACTTTTAAATCATGTTGTCCTCAGTGTGAAATAGAAGTTTATAATGATAGGGAAAAGGGCATGGAGTCATGGTAGACAAACACCAAGAGATGGAGTGATCAATGTAGTTATAGGTGAGTAGGGCAGGACCACCGCGGTCGTACTAAGAAACACGGCTGTTCTCTCTTTTCGGTCACACGGTCGTGCTGTTTGGAATGGTTGTTCTGGACTCCTTCCTATAGCTTCTCTACTATTTTGTAATGTCTTCTCCAACTTTGATCTTCTCCTTACCTAGACCCTTTGTACATCACTTTTTCCTTTTTTTTACCTGTACTAACATGATTCAAAAATAGAAAACTATCAAGTATAGCATGTGTGTGTTTCTTAGAAAAAAAATTAAAGTGTGATAAACAACAAAGTTTGAGAATCTCAAACCACATGGGTTGCCTCCCACTAGTGCTAAGTTTATAGCCTTCAATTGGCCTTGTTGCTTTCTTCATTAAGTTTTGACACCCACGGTGTCTCCCTTTTCTTACACAATGATTCTTTCTGGAGTTCTGACAACATGGGCTTCATCCCAAGGAGTGTACATCGCTTGAAAGTAAGGACTTGATATCCACTATTTTAGAGGATCATAGTAGCCTAAACTATCATTGAAATCATCTTCACCCAGTCGACATCTATCTTCCTCAATGAATATAAAGAAATCATACTTTCTCTTTTTGTAAGTGACCATCAGAGTGTTCGTATGCACATTAATCTCTGCACCCACAGTGGATAAGAAGTGTCTCCCCAATATGAGGTATTCTTTTCCATCAATAGGTCCAAAATTCACATTAAAAAATTAGTCACGTATGCAATGTTTATCCTTTGATCCATTGCTACTGTTGTGTTTATCAATATCCCCAAGGGCTTCCTCTTAGTTTCATCACCCAACATGAGGATGTAATCCACTGATTCCATTTTCTTGAGGTCAAGCTGTAGGTACATGGTTAATGGCATAATGCTTGTCCCTGTACCTAGATCAAGGAGATTGTTCTCCACAAGTTGTGCACTGACGTAGCATGTGATAAGAGGGACTCTCAGATCGTTCCTTTTTTTAGGAAAACTAATGTCTAATATGAAATTCACCGATCTTGTTGCAATATTCCTAAGGTGGTAATAACACCAATTTTCTCCTCCCGGTACAAACATCCTTCACCAATGAAAAGAATGTTTTGATGCTTTTCATTCCTTTCTTCAAGGACCCTAAGAGATTCATGATACTGTTATTCTTTTCTTGGATAAAGGGGCCTTCTAAAGTCTCATGAAATTACTCCCCATTTGCATCAAACATTTCTATAGCAATTTGTGGGCCTTGAGGAGGAATGATGGTGATTCTTGTTTAATGGGGAGGTTTTGGCTCCCAATAAGGCATTGCATCAAGTGGTGCCATGTCAATGGAATATGGGGCAACAAACATGATCTTGTCACAAAAGGACAGAAGAATCGAATCTCTAGCACTTTCATTACTTCCAAGAAAGGGTGGGAGAACTATCTGTTCTTCTTGATACACAACGGGGGTAGCAAAAGCTTGGGTGCACTCAATATTCTCAAACAACAACTGCGTAGCAAACTCTTTGGTGCTTTTGTGATCTTTACTAGACTCTTCTAGCATCGAGTCGTCATTACCAACCTTAATAATTTATTCCTCCCCTTTTTCAAGCTTTTGAGCAGCTTCCCTTCCCCATATGATAGACACCGTATTCACCTGTTCATGGGAAGAAGAAGGGGCTTGTGAAGATGAAGATGGTGGTAGTCTTTGATGAGGTGGTTTCGGATTTTGGAGTATGCAAGTTGGTTGTTGGGAGGGGGGTTGTTGTGGAGGTGGTGGTTGATAGGTGTGTGATGGTGATGGGGATATTGATAGTTTAATGGGGGTTGGCGAGGTAGAAGAGCATATGGATGTGGTGGTCCTTGGTACTGGAGAAATGGGGCTTCTTAGCCTTGCGGTCAGACATATGCACCTTGAGTAATGCTCACAAAACCACCATCGTTGTTTGGATTGGCCATTGGTTGAGACGGGAGCTCTCCCTTTTCACGGGGAGCAAGTGAGATTGACATTTGATCAAGCCTTTGCTCAAGGCAGCTAATATTTTTCCCTTGAGAGGACACCACTTTCGTTACCTCATCCAAATTTCTCAATTTCCCAAGCACTTCATCTTCAAATTTGGAGTTATACCTTGGCCTTGGTTGCCATTATCCTTTACCATCTTCATTGTGTTATTTCCATGAAAAGTTAGGATGGTTCCTCTACTCAGGAGTGTAAGTGTTGGATATAAGACCTTGGTTGTTACGATTGCCAAAAGAGTGTAAAGCATGAACTTCTTCATCTACTTCCATGGTGGATTGACTAAAAGAACCACCAACTTGGCTCTTCATCATATTCATCATGTCTGTCATCATCTTCATCATGCCTGGGTTGGCAATGGTGCAGGCTGGAGCAACAGAAGGAGGTGGAGGGATGTAGTTCTGACTATAATGTTTCGCTTTAGAAGAAACTCGATACTGAGAATTTTCAGCAAGGTGTTCAAATAATGGACACGAATCCTTGGGTGACTTCACCATGAATGTGCCTCCACATGATGAGTCAACATTGTTCAGGCTTACCTCTTCAAGCCCACTATAGAAGACTTGGACTGGCTACCACAATGGTACCTCGTGATGGGGGCAGTCATGAAGGAGATTTTGAAACCTTTCCCACATCTCGTAGAAAGGTTCATTATCCTTTTGGGAAAAGGTGGTGATACATCTTCTCATGTGAGTCATCTTGGCAATTGAAAAGAACTTCTTGAGAAACTCATTTTTGATTGCATTCCAAGTCACCATCTCCAGTTTTGAAATGTAACATTATTTAGCCTTTTCCTTTAGAGAGAAAGGGAAGAGATTCCTCCAGATGGAGTCATCTGTGGCAGAAGGGGTGCGGAAGGTGGAACAAATCTCATGGAAGGCGTAAATATGATTGTAGAGATTTTCATTCTCCATCCCATAGTACGTAGGGAGGAGTCTAAGGAGTGCGAGTGGAATGGAGAACTGTTGACCTGACATTTGGTCAACAAGGGTGGCAATGGGAGAATTGTAGTTCTCCAGGGTGAAATAGTCGTGGAGGGGGTGGTTGGGATATGGTACAGGTCGTAGAGCATTCCCATGAGGGTTGTTTTCTGCCATGTGGTCACCCATCTCAGTTTCTCAGTGTGAGTTATGGAAACTTTGGCATCTCCTTCTACCTATATCAAGGTCATACAACACCAAGTCAGTACAAGTAGAATGCATATGGTCCATGCACAAGGATCACCTGCACAATACAAAAACAAATAACAAGAAACCAAATTAGAATGCAATTATGAAAAAGTGAACAAAGAATAAAGAATAGCAATGATGAGGGCAATAAGAAAGGCTAAGCTACACTAACTATCTTGGTCGAGTTCCTCTATCCCTGGCACTAATGCTAGTAAGCTTGGTGTGACTAAGACAGAGGTGCGCACACAAACATATTAGATTTGATTAGATGCACCCCACAAAACCCAAACACACTTGGAATCTTTTTATATTTATAGAAGCCCTAAAAATACTCAATCACAATACTAAATAGGTCACCAGAAAGCACATGGGGTACTGTTGTATTAAAGATAAAAGGAAAATATAGGGGTCGATCCTCAGAGATAAAGGGAGCACTAGAGCTAAGTTAGTGTTGGCTTTGTTCCTAGAGTAGAGACTGGGGTTGAAGGGTTTAAAAGGGGTTTTCGTTTGTTTACACTACACAACAAGCAAGTAATGACAATATGAAAACTAGATTACCACAAACTAGGTTATCCTATGAAAATTGAGTCTAAAAATCTAGATTAAGCAGGAAATCAAGAAAGAGAAAGATGAGCTACTCTACTCTAGCAAAGCAATTATCAACTAAGAACTAAGTTAAACACTAAAGCAAGAAAGGATCTAGATTAACCCTAACTAGAAAGACCAAGTAATTAGCTAAAAGAGACAAAGACAATTAAGCTACACTAGCATTAACCAGCAAGAAGGTTAAGGTGGGTTTCAAGCAATGGATTAGGTAGGTGGGCCGTTTTGGCAATGTGATTTGATATTGTTTGGGGTTCCAACATGGCATGCAATTATCACAATTCAATCTAGATTACCAAACCAAACAACAAGGCAAGTGCTATTAGAATGTACCCTATACTACTATTTAGAGAACTAGGGTTAGGTGTAATTCTAATAGGGCCTGTCAAGTCTAGGTCTCTAGGGTAAGTTGTATAAGGGTGATTGAGAGCCAAGGGTAGGAATGGGAGTGGAGATGAGGCTTTCTCACCTCATTCTACTAGCCATCTAGCCTTTAGAAAGCTCTAGAAAATTTCACTAATCACGCTTACACTAGTCACTGGGATCTCACATCACTTGTATAAGGAGGGATAAGTATGTAGGAACAAAGGGGGCTAGATAGGGATGTACTGATTGGACCTAGGATCCATTCCTAAGATTGCTATATACACACCAATTCCTCCTAATAGCTAAGTGGCATCAAACATCACAAATCAAGCAATTTAAATTTTATAGTAAAAATCACGTGCAAGATAATGAGAAATGAGATAGAAGTAAAGGAAATCATCAAAGAATGATATTATGGTCTTTGAAAATTTTTCTCCCCCAACATGGTATCAAAATCACATTTTTACCCCATGCCTCCCACCACTAGGGGCTTAGCTAGACATAATCAAAGAAAAGGCAAAAGAAATGCGATGAAGGGGATATGACTCCATGGAACTCAAACTAGATCCTCCTTCTTCACCTCCATGCTACTGTGGGGTGTCCTCCTTCCTCCAAGATAGTTGATGGGAATGAAAAAGGAGGGGGTTATGGTACAAAACCTAGAAAAATAGGTTTCTATGGTGGAAATGGTGGGTGGAGAGTATTAATGCAAAGGGAATGCAATGAATGATCAAGAGAGGGTGAGGAGGAGTAATGGTAGCTGGGGGGAGTGTAACCTTCATGCTCCAGTCACCACCCATGTATATATATGTGGTGGGGAAGAAGTAGGGTAAATAGGGGTTGAATAGGAAAATTAGTACAGAAAAATAGTAGGGTTAGTTGGTCACCACGACCATGTTGAGGTTTTACAACTATAGTGGGGGTTTCATGGCACAGTCATGGGGGTGTGGAATGACTAAGGTGTGAAATGAACTGTAAATACTAAGTATATGGGGTGACCACATCCGTGGCAGGGTTCCATGGCCTTACTGGGTGAGGGGTACCATGACCGTGTTGAGGTACCACGATCGTGTTGGAGGAGGAGGCCATAAGTGTGGCATCCTGGAGGTCGTCTTTATCTTCAATTCATCACGGGCATGGGTAGTGTCATGGGCAAGGCAGTCTTCAAGGACCACGATCACGATGAATTCCCATGACCTGGTCATTTACATGAAAAATGGGCCACCTCTCTATTGATTTTAGGGAACGTTGTGCATAATTCGAACAGTTGTGATGTCTTCTGTAGGCCACGGTCGTGATGTCTTCTATTGGCCATGGCCGTTATTTCTTATGTTGGCCACAACTGTGCTAATGGCCACGTCCATGTTGATGGCCACAGTCATGATGTCCTTAGTTGGCCACGGCCATGCTAGTGGCCACAACTATGACACCTCATCACACTAAACGATAGTACTCAAAACACAAAACACGATCAACTACTAATTAATCACATAGTAAAAAATGTAGGATAATTAAAACTAATTCCAACTATGTAAATGAACTCTAGAACATTTACAAAAGGTCCATCATTCCATTCTCATATACTGCAATAAGTATTTACATATGGGTCCAAATATCTCAGTCACATCCTGCATACAAAAGATATTTTACATGTACATGCCATAGATTTACAAACATTGTCATACTACCAAAATCTCGTGTCAATATGAGTACATCATCCAGAAACACATCTCATACCCAGACCTGAGAGTACATGGCCGACACTAAGACTCTACTACTAACATCTACAACTAACCAACCTTCTGAATCTATTGATCACCAAGTTGGTTCTCTTCCACAGTGCAACGTCGACCACATTGCCCACGTCCACCTAAAAAAAATGTGGTGACCCATGGGTGAGACCCAGTTCCAGTGAGAGATATAACTCTCTCCTATATATATTGATTCTAACATATTAATTAATAGTAAATACATTGAGGAGTTAGGATATTGAATAAACAATATGAACATATTGAATAGTTTAAGCATACTAAGTAGTTAAGCAAATAAGTTATAGCATCAAGTAGAATTACACAATTTTCATAAGTTTGCATCATGTAAGAACTATGTAGTGTAAAGACAAGACAAAGGTTAATCAACCAATGTGATACATATTAAACCTTAGTAATTATACTACATGGCTAGTATTATATCTTTTATTATTATGCCATGGGGAGTTTGAGTCATACCACTCAAAGTCCAACTGACCACTGTGAAGTGCTATTCAGTTCCATATAAGATGTAGGAGTGTCAGTGTCCTATCTTTCCTTCGGTCAGTACGAGTAAACTGTAGTGACATACCATTCAAACTTCCAATAGTGATATATAGTCAACTGATAACAACTAGTCCGTACTTGTTACAAGTTACGACACTAGAAAATAGGGTATACAAAACCATCTAATCTGAGCTACAACCGCAACTATCCTCAATCACATCAAATGTCAGAGGCATGACCATAGCCATCCTCCATAACCTGCAATTGTGGATGACAAGGATATATCCTCAACATACCAACCCCACATACTCAATAGTATGCACTCTGAGTTTCCTTTAGGAATACTCGTTTCACCATCCAGTAAGTTTTGACACTGAAGATACCTCTACAGCACAGGCTTGTACATGATTAAGGTTACACTTGATTAATTACTGCCAATTGAATGCATTAAGGCTTTATCACACAAGTGGACATTTAAACCCTAATTCTTTTATAACAAGAGTATATGTATTTAAACTTCAAAGGATATAAAACATTTGAGATATAAATCTTAATTACATTACCACATTCTATCATTCATTGCAATCTAATGGACCACACTTATCATTATATTATTACAAGATACAAATATCTTATCATAAGTTTTGGGGTTTTAGCCCTTATTGGAACATGAAGGGGATTTCAACTTAATCATGGCTTCAAACATGCCCAAATGTCCCTAAGACCATCACATTATTCATATTAAGGCTATCATCATCATTCCATGCCTTAAACAAGGCTCAAAAGATCATTAGCACATATGTGTCCATAGATATTAACATGGCAAGGCACTATGATATTCAAATAATACTACATTGTGGTTTCAACACAAGAAGAGTGTAATTAATTATCACAATAATCATTAAAGAGGTCTGATTATAACCAATCAACATCATATAATAACATTAAGGTTAGGTATAACCATAGTTTTGGAAAGCGTGAAGCGCGAAGCGTGCGGAATGCCCCCCATGAAGTGGGAAGCGGGAAGCGGGTTTTGAAGCGGACTAAAGCGGGCGCTTTTTGAAAAAGCGGTCCACATTGTTTTAAAGAACTTAGCAAAATTTAGACAAATTTGCATTTCACTTTCTCCCTTCACGCTGGATCTGGAATAGTGCATTACTTCCACCTTGGATCACTTGTCTTAGCCAAACTTTATTCACCCTCATCCATACTAATTGTGATATAAAATAGAATAATTAGTAGATTAATTTCCAAATTGAGTAAGTATATTTTAGAGTCATAGAATCATAATGCATACAATTAAAATTTAAATATAACAATGTAGGCTAAGTCTTGATGAATGATACATTGCAGCAATTACTACTGAATTTACAATCAATAAATTAATCATAATATCAGTTTTTACAGTGATTAATATGTGACATTGCAGCATATTTTATTCATTATGGAATCATGCAATCATATACAAGTGTCATGATGGTATGTATCGATTCTTCCGACATGATGAAATTGTACAACAACCAACAACAAAAGCAATCATATATATGTAATGGGATGATGTGCTTTCCTATAGGAGGTTACCTTATGAGATTGTGCAATATCAAAAAAATCATGCAAATTCAACCACAGCTGAAACATGATGTATTACTAATATTATATGATGTAAATTAAAATATAGCAGGAACAGGGATGAAACATCAAAGAAATCCTGCAACTATTACTAATATTATATTACAGACTCTATAAATGGTAGATGAAGTACATAGTTTATATATAGACGTACATAGTGTACAAACAGAAGTAATTAATTAGAGATACTAATTACCAAAGTGATTGTTACACCTATTACAATACATAGTTTTCATTCTTTTTAAATTTAGAAGGAAATTGGGCAAGTCCAGGAAAACCTGTTGTGAAGCGCCCTGAAGCGGCCATTTAAGCGGACCCAGAAAAGCGGCCTGAAGCGGGAAAAAGCGGAAAAAAGCGGCCGCTTCAGTGTAAACTGCCTCACAGCCCGCTTCAATGAAAATACAGCGACATATGTGCTTGGGCACTTAAGCGGCCACTTAAGCGGCCGCTTCATCCGCTTTTTTATTCACTGGGTATAACTAGCTAGATCACATGGGAGTTACGCATCCACTTATTATAGTGATTTATCAAATATTACTATATAATGGCAAAGGTAAGACTACTAATTGATGGTATTGAACCATTAAATTATCTTAATTAGGACCCACATATAATACCATGTGATTTATTCTAATCCATTGGATGTTAAAGCACCCAATATTATTCATTGGATCAGGTTCATTGTTCAAGGTTATCAATTGAAGTATAAGTCTAACCATTAAATCAAATGAACCAAGGAACCATTGGTTTAATGTTTAGTCAAATCTATAATTACATTTTAATCATATATTTTGATGACCTAATCCACCATTAATTGTGATCATTAGGTCACCATTATTTGCTGATCAGTAATACATTCAGTTAACACCATCAAATATTAAGCCAAAATCATCATCGATTGATAACATCATTAGAATCCTTAGTGGATGATGATTAAATGTCTAATTGAGTCAAAACATGACCTAAGGGGGTGAAAATAGGTTCTAACCATAAATTTGACGCCCTTTATCATGAACACCAGTTGTCAGGATAGCAACACCATTGGTTTTGAATGGCGTGACCATCAGTTGTGTGATAGGGAATGATAAACCCCTAATTCGAACCATCAATTGTTTTGTACATAGCACCATAGGTTGTTTCTATCAACCTGTCCCAGATCATGGTACACCTTAAAAAAGTTATACACACGTTTACAATTTCATATAAAACTAGAACAGAACATGGAACACCACAAAAATTCGAAATTCTAAACAAACATAGTTGTTTTATACTTAGATCATCACATTAAAGCATAAACATGGACTAACAAGCTTCTAGTAAGAAATATAAGTGAATATTGTTATATAACTCACCTCTATAGAGTAGTTAAGATATAAAACAGAAAGAATCTCGAGCAAATAAGGTAATAAATCCCTAGATTCAGATATGAACATGGCCAAATAGGCACTTCTCTCCACAAAGAAGCAAAACCCTAGAAAAAGAAACAAGAAGGATAGATTTTTGAGATCTAGGGCCACTTTCACCATGGAATAGTAGGATTCAAACCTTGAGAGATATAGGAGGAAGAAGAGAAAAGAAATAAATGGATGAAATAAGGTAATACTTACACTTTTTGGTCAAGATCACTAGGACAAAACGTTTTAGACCCAAAAAGGAAATCAATGGCAAGCCTAGAATTTTTTTCCAAGAAGATCCCCACTTTCTTCTTCCTTGGCAGGGAATTCTCAGAAGAACATAGGGAGAATGATGGTTAGAGAAGGAGGGAAGTGGTGGAGAGAAAATGGCTCATTTTGGTGCTTGGGGATAAGTATATGACACTTTAAGATAAAGAAAAAGAAAAGGTTGAAGTTCTAGTATCCATCCAAGTGGCCATGGCCTTAAATTATTAAGAATATACAAGCACACACACAAGAAGCTCTCCCACTATCAGTATATACTTTCTTAGCTTTCCTTTGTCAAATTTCCCAGCCAATCACATAATTCATTAGTTGATAGCTACTAAAGTTAGCTCATCCATGAAGGGGAACCCTAAAATACCCTTGATGAAAACACCTTCAAACCACAGCTAAACTAGGATCCCCATGGCTCAAAATACTAAAGAATGATGATATAACATATAAGGAACATAAATTATGTGATAAATTGTAAAGAAAACCCCTCAATTGGGTATATTGCATAAAAGCCCAAAATGTACAGAAAATTTCATAACTTGCTCAAATGGTGTCCAAATTGGACCAAATTTGAAACTTAAGCTTGTATTATGATTGTAAACCATATAATAAGGTTATATTAGGGTTATAAGCATTAAATTATGGTAATTAAGATTATTCATCTCATTAAGAAAGTTTAGGGCCCTTACAACTATAAACCCCTAACCAGGATTTCACCC
This sequence comes from Alisma plantago-aquatica, assembly GCA_963693085.1. NCBI lineage: Eukaryota > Viridiplantae > Streptophyta > Magnoliopsida > Alismatales > Alismataceae > Alisma > Alisma plantago-aquatica. The sequence goes on along the minus strand of OY856412.1, from coordinate 666,990,054 downwards.
TGAAATCCTACACAAAAAGAGATGGGTATTTTCTACACATCTCATTCTCTAGTTCCCATGTGTATTCATATATGCCATGATGATTCCACAAAACTTTCACTAGTATTACATCTTTTCTCTTCAGCTTTTTCACCCTTCTATACAGGATCAACACAGGACTCTCAACTAGGAGATATCCTCCTCTAACTCAACCTCTACTGGTTGGATTGTCTGGTCAGTATCTGGATGGCATTTCCTCAACATAGAGATGTGAAATACATTATTAAATCTATGTAGCTCTGGTGGTAGTTCCAACTTATATGCTACCTTTTCAATAGGAGCTAGGATAGGGTACGGTCCCATAAATCTAGGAGCCAACTTACCCTTCTTTCCAAACCTCAGCACACCTTTCCAAGGAGAAACAATAAGATATACACTATCTCCCACTTATAACTCAAGTGGTCTGTGTCAGTTGTTTGCATAAGATTTATGCCTGTCCTGGGCTACTTTTAATTGTTGTTGTATCACTTTAATCTTTTCTGTAGTCTGTTGTACTAGCTCAGGACCCAAAAGTTGATATTCACCTGTCTCATACCAGAAAAGAGGAGACCAACATTGTCTACCATACAGAGCCACATAAGGGGCCATATCTATGCTTCTTTGATAGCTATTGTTGTACACAAACTCTATCAGAGTCAGATGCACATCCCAACTACCCAGAAATTATAGCACACATGCCCTTAAGAGATCCTCTAAATTTCTAAATAGTCCTTTCAGACTGGTCATCAGTTTGCAGATGAAAAGTTGTGTTGAATATGAACTGTGTTCCCATTACTGAATGCAGACTCTCCCAAAAATGACTTGTAAACTATGGATCTCTATCAGAAAATATAGTCAATGGAATTCCATGCATATGGACTATCTCATTAACATATATTTCTCCCAATTTCTCTACTGCAAACGTCGTCTTAACTGGCAAAAAATGTGCTGACTTAGTCAATCTATCTACTATCACCCATATGGAATCATGACCCTTAGTTGTCCTAGGAAGACCAACCACAAAGTCCATGGTAAGATGAACCCATTTCCGTTGTGGTATTGGAAAGGGCTGTAATGTCCTTGTAGGCTTCTGGTGCTCAGCCTTCACCTACTGACAAACTGGACATCTAGAAATGAACTCTGCCACATCACGCTTTAGACCCGACCACCAATACATGTCATTCAAATTTTGGTACATCTTGGTACTTCCAGGATGCATTGCATATATGGAGGAGTGAGCCTCCTCAAGTACCATCTTCCTCAACCCATCAACATAAGGAATTAATATCCTATTATAGTAACAAATTGTACCATCATCTGCCTCGTGAAAGCCATCATGCTTTTCATTGCCAATCCTTGATCAGATATTCTATATCATAGTATCATTCTATTGTACATCATGAATTTGCTATCTCAAGGTAGGTTTCACTAGTAACTGTGTCAACAATCCTGCCAGTAAGGAAACTTCTAGCTATACATTCATCTAGCAAAGAGACACTAGCATATCTCTCTTGTGGCACATCAAGGAATTTAATTGTGCATTATCTACCGTTGATGGTGAAGATGACTTTTGACTCAATGCATCATCTACCACATTTGATTTCTCTAGATGATAGTCTATTATGTGATCATATTCCTTAATTAGCTCCATCCATCTCCTCTGTGTCATATTCAACTACTGTTTTGTGAAGGTATACTGTAGATTCTTATGGTCAATGAATATCTGACACTTTTCTCCATAAAGATAGTGTCTCTAGATATTTAAGGCATGTACCACTGCTGCAAGCTCCAGATCATGTGTTGGGTCATTCTCCTCATGTTTCTTAAGCTGTCGCGAAGCAAAAGAAATCACATTTTTATCCTCCAATAACATGCATCCCAACCCATTCTTTGAAGCATCACAAAAGATACAATATAGCCTTTCCCTTGCTCTGGCAGTACTAACACTGGTGCACTAGTCAACTTTTCTTTCAACAGCTGGAAAGAACGTTGCCACTTGTCATTCCAAGCAAAAGGAACATCCTTCCTGGTTAACCTAGTTTGAGGTAACGCTATAGAACTAAAGTCTTTGATGAACCTCCTGTAGTAGCCTGCCAAACTTAGGAAACTACAGATCTGTGTTGGTGTCTTTGGTTGTTCCCATTCTAGTACATATTTCACTTTCTTGGGATCAACACAAACACCTTTTGCAGATATAACATGACCCAAAAAAGACACTTCAAATAACCAAAATTCACACTTGTTGAACTTATCATATAGTTGATGTTGCCTCAACAAAGTCAGTGCCTAGCGAAGGTGTTGCTTATGCTATTGACTATTCTTGGAGTATATCAGGATATCATCTATGAACATGACCACGTACTGATCAAGATCAGGTCTAGACACCTTATTCATTAGATCCATAAAATCTACAGGTGCATTGGTTAGCCCAAACGACATAACCACAAACTCATAATGACCATACCTAGTCCTAACAGCTGACTTGGGTATGTCAGAAGCCTTAATTCTCAACTCATGGTAACACGTCCTCAGGTCTATCTTTGAAAATACAATGGCACCTCTCAACAGATAAAAAAGACCATCAATCCTCAATAAAGGATACTTATTCTTTATTGTCACCTTGTTCAACTGTTTGTGGTCTATACACAACCTCATTGAACCATCCTTCTTATTAACAAACAACACGGGAGCACCCCAAGGGGAAGTGATCGGCCTGATAAAACCCTTCTCAAACAATTCTTGTAACTATTTCTTTAACTCTTTCATCTCTATTGGTGCCATTCTATATACTTAATGTGCTATGGGTTGTGTTTTAGGAACAAAATTGATCTCAAACTCAATATCTCTTTGTGGGGGAGTGCTAGGAAATTCCTTAAGAAATACATCCTCAAATTCTCACACCACTGGTGCCTCCTAGATACTAGGACCTACAACTATGGTATCCACAACATGATCTAAGAAAGCCTCACATCCTTGTCTCATGAACCACTCAGTTGTCATAGCTGACATCAAACATGTAGGAAGAATCTTCCTATCACCCTGGAAAATCTACTGTACATCTCAATCATGGAACGTCACCACCTTAGTACTATAGTCCAAGACTACCTTGTATTTTTTTAAGGTATCCATTCCTAGTATTACATCAAAACCATGCATGTCAAGTGGTAAAAGATCCACTTGAATGTTGTGTCTAGAAAAATAAAGAATGTAAGAAGGGCACACTTCTCACAACTCGATGGAATCAACCAAAGGTGTCTCTAGCCACATGCTATTAGATCTACGACTAATAGGTAGATAACAACTATCTATCACCTCTCTAGTGATAATAGAGTGTGTCACACTCTGGTCTACTAACACATATATGAAATAATAAGTAGACATATCAGAATGAAATAACTCCATTTGACCTATCACGACTCGTGGATTGACCATTGCTTTTGGCTAGGTCATGGCATAGAACCTTGTTGTCACTTGCTTCCATCCATGTCCTCTGCTTGCTTGTCTAGAGGATCCTTTCTGGGATGGTTGACCACGTCCTTTTCCACTACCACTACTAAACTGTCATTGTTGTGGATCTAGTTGACTTTGCCTTGGCTACTGAGTCACCACCTCATCTTGCATAGGTCAATAAGGTCTTCTATGCCCCACTTGCCCACACTTGTAACATGTTCTAGTATCCTAATATGGCCTAAACGGCCCTGTCACTGAAACGAACGAGGCACTGCATGCTCCTGTTGGTGGAAAACTATGACCTCTACCCCAACTCAGGGTCCACTGTGATGGTACATGTGATCTTGGTTCAGTGAAGGTTGACCTTAGTTGTGATGGCAGTGGGAAAAACATTGGCTTCTTAAAGTCTCCATATGATTGCCCTTAAAACTACATAGGTCACTTCTTAGCATTAGCTTCACACTTATCTATGGAAGACCTCTCAATCCTCCTGATAGATTTCACAAATGTGGAAAACCTTTCCCTATTCTCCAAGGCTAATGTTGTAGTAGTCAACTCTGTACTCAGACCCTTCTCAAATATTTGGATCCTTTCCTTGTTCGTTGTTGCCATGTATGGGAAGAACCTTAGAAGTTATGTATACTTTGATTCATATGCATTGATAGTCATAGCTCCCTGACAAATCTTCTCGAACTAAGAGATTTTCGCATATATGCGGGTCTCTAGAAAATATCGACTAACAAATTCCCTCCAAAACTCCTCCCATCCTATCACAACTGTTGGCCTTTTATACTCTTCTATGGCCCACTAGTGGCCAACACTACCCTTCAACAAGTATACCACATGCTTAACTTTGTCTTCTTCAGTGATGTTTAGGATTTTGAATACCTTTTCCAGCTCAGTGAACGACACGTCAGCGTCTGTTGGATCAGAAGTACTTGCATATTCAATCGCCCCAACACGTCTAAGACATTCAAATGTCTTCCCAACACCTTGGGATTATATATTGGAGGTGGCTTCCCTAGCTTGAGGTGTTTACACTCTGTCAGCTATGTGTAATTGTGGCCATCATCTGTCTAAACATAGACTAAAACTCAAGATTGGCCATCATTGTTGGGTCTAGATGAGGCATTGTGGGCTGCTCTGGCCCTACTCCTGGCACTCTCTCATCACGTGCCTACATGCAGCACCTCATCCTGGTGCTACATAGATACTCTCAATATGTTCTTCATGTCCCCCAGACATATCTGCATAAGCATAAAGTATGATCAGATATGTTGGATACATAAGAATATACTCAAATCTAAATCATATGTCCATGTAGACTTAGTAAACCTAGAGCTCTGATACTAACTTAATTGTGACACCTCATCACACTAAACGAGATTACTCAAAACACAAAAGACAATCAACTACTAATCAATCACATAGTAAAAAATGTTGGATAATTAAAAATAATTCCAACAATGTAAATAAACTCTAGAACATTTACAAAAGGTCCATCATTCCATTCTCATATACTGTAATAAGTATTTACATATGGGTCCAAAGACCTCATTCGCATCTTGAATCTAAAAAATATTTCACATGTACATGCCATAGATTACAAACATGGGCATACTACCAAAATCTCACGTCGATATGAGTATATCATCAATAAACACATCCCATACCCGGACCTGAGAGTACAAGGATGACAGTAGGACTCTACTACTAACATCTACAACTAACCAACCATCTGAATCTATTGATCACCGCATTGGTTTTCTTCCATAGTGTGACCTCGACCATGTTGCATGTGACCACTTAAAAAATGTGGTGATCGACGAGTGAGACCTAGTCCCAGTGAGAGATATAACTCTCTCCAACATATATTTATTCTAACATATTAATTAATAGTAAATACATTGAGCAGTTAGGAAATTGAATAAGGAATATGAATAGATGAACAGTTTAAGCATACTAAGTAGTTAAGAAAATAAGTTGTATCATCAAGTAGAATTACACAATTTTTATAAGTCTGCATCATGTAAGAACTATGTAGTGTATAGACAAGACAAGGATTAATCAACCAATGTAATATGTATTAAACCCTAGCAATTATACTACATGATTGGTATTATATCTTTTATTATTATGCCCTAGGGAGTTTGAGTCATACCACTCAAAGTCCAACTGACCACTGTGAAGTGCTATTCAGTTCCATATAAGATCTAAGAGTGTCGATATCCTAACATCTCTTCCCCTCGATCAGTATGAGTAAATTACAGTGACATACCAGTCAAACTTTCAACAATGACATAAAGTCAACTGAAAACAACTACTATGTTCTTGGTACAAGTTACGAAACCAGAAAATAGGGTATATAAAACCTTCTAATCTAAGGTACAATCGCAACTATCCTCAATCGCATCAAATGTTAGAGGCATGACCATAGCCTTCCTCCATAACCTGCAATTGTGTATGATAAGGGCATATCCTCAACTTTCCACCCCCCACATACTCAACAGTATGTGCTCTGAATTTCCCTTGGGAATACTCTTTTCACCATCTAGTAGGTTCTAACACTAAAGATGGCTCTGCAGTACATGTCTCTACCTGATTAAGGTTACACATGATTAATTACTTCCAATTGAATGCATTAAGGCTTTATAATACAAGTGGACATTAAAACCCTAATTATTTTCTAACAAGAGTATATGTATAACAACTTCAAAGGATATCAAACATTTGAGATATAAATTTTAATCACATTACCACATTCGATCATTCATTGCAAATTAATGGACATCACGTATCATCATACTATTACAAGATACCAATACCTGATCACAAGTTTTAGGGTTTTAATCCTTTTTGGAACATGAAGAGGATTTCACCTCAATCATGACTTCAAACATGCCCAAAGGTCATTAAGACCATAACATTATTCATAGTAAATTTATCATCATCATTACATTCCTTAAACAAGGCTCAAAAGATGGTTAGCACATATGTGTCCATAGATATTAACATGGCAAGGCCCTATGATATTCAAATGATACTAGATTGTGGTTTCAACACAAGAAGAGTATAGTTCATTATCACATTAATCATTCAAGAGGTATGATTATAACCAATCGACATCATATAATTACATTAAGGTTAGGTATAACAAGCTAGATCACATGGGAATTACACATCCACTTATTATAATGATTTATCAAATATAACTATATAATGGCAAAGGTAAGACTACCAATTAATGGTATTGAAACATTGAGTTATCTTCACTAGGACCCACATATAATACCATGTGATTTATTCTAATCCATTAGATGTTGAAGCATCCAATATTATTCATTGGATCAGGTTCATTGTTCAAGGTTGTGAATTGAAGTGTAAGTCTAACCATTAAATCAATTGAACCAAGGAACTATTGATTTTAAGGTTTAGTCAAATCTACAATTATATTCCTAATTCATCATATATGGTGATGACCTGATACACCATTAATTGTGATCATTAGGTCACCATTGGTTTCTATATCAGTAATACATTCAGTTAACACCATCACATATTAAGCCAATATCATCATCGATTGATAACATCATTAGAATACTTTGTGGATGATAATTAAATGTCTAATTGAGTCAAAACTTGACCTAAAGGGGTGACCATATGTTGTCACCATAAATTTGAAACCCTTGATCATGAACATCAGTTGCCAAGATAGCAACACCATTGGTTGTTGAATGGTATGACCATCAGTTATGTGATAGGGAAGGAGATATCTTGAAAACCCTAATTTGAAACATCAATTGTTTTGTACATAGCACCATAGGTTGTTGCTATCAACCTGGCCCAGATCATATTACACCTTAGAAAGGTCATACACATGTTTACAAGTTCATATAGAACTGGAACATAATAGGGAACACCACAAAAATTCAAAATTATAACAAGCATAGTTTCTGTATGCTTAGATCATCACATTCAAGCATAAACATGAACTAACAAGCTTCTAGTAAGCAATATAAGTGAATAATGTTATATAACTCGCCTATATAGAGTAGGTCAGATATCAAACAGCAAGAATCTCGAGCAAACAAGGAAAGAAATCCCTAGATTAAGATATGAAATTGACCAAATAGGCACTTCTCTCCACAAAATATATGGAGTAAATAAGGTAATACTTAACTCTTATGTCAAGATCACTAGGAGGAAGCTTTTTAGACCCAAAAAGAAAATCAATTGCAACCCTAGAATTTTTTTCCCAAAAGATCCCCACTTTCTTCTTCCTTGGGCAGGGAATTCACAGAAGCATAGAGGGAGAATGAAGGTCAGAGAAGGAGGGAAGTGGTGGAGAGAAAATGGCTCATTTTGGTGCTTGGGGATAAGTATATGACACTTTAAGATAAAGAAAAAGAAAAAGTTGAAGTTATAGTATCTATCCAACTGTCCATGGCCTTAAATAATTAAGAATAAGCACACACACAAACAGATCTCCCAATTTTTATGACCTACTTAGCTCTCCTTTGTCAAATTTCCCAGCCAATCACATAATTCATTAGTTGATAGCTACTAAAGGTAGCTCATCCATGAAGGGGTAAACCCTAAAATACCCTTGACGAAAACACCTTCAAACCATGGCTCAACTAGGATCCCCATGGCTCAAAATACTCAAGAATGATAATATAACATCTAAGGAACATAATGTATGTGACAAATTGCAAAGAAAACCCCTCAATTGGGTAAATTGTAGAAAAGACAAAATGTACAAAAAATTGCATAACTTGCTCAAACAGTGTCCAAATTAGACTAAATTTGAAACTTAAGCTTGTCTTATGATTTCAAATTGTATTACAAGATTATACTAGGGTTATAAGCATTAAAGTATGATAATTAAGCTTATTCAACTCATTAAGCAAGTTTAGGGGCCTTATAACGATCGTGGCGCTTTCGGTGCAAAAACACTAACATCCTTGTGATTCTTGGCTATAATTCACATGACTGTGGTAGATGCCCACGGACATGTTGGGATATTTAGTGGTGAAAATAACTTCAATCTTCATCATCAATGGACTTCTTTGCCTGATGTCCAATCTTATCCATTAGGTGTAGGTTGAGGGAGCTTTGGGGCCTTCTTTGGACCTCTCCATGAGAGGAGGAACTCTAGAACTCCTTCCTTTTCTCTCATCAATCCAAAGCATGGTCTAAGTACCTGAAAATAATGCAAAGAATGTCCATAAGTATATTTTATAATAATACTCACATTGGGGGATTTAACTTGCATTCGACTATGTTTAGATGTGAATAAAGTACAAAATGGCATAAGATGGAGCCCTAAAATAGGGATGCATCAAGGTCTTTGTGTTAGAAGGTTTGTTTGATTAGTTTAGGTGAAGCCTACATTGAGGTAGTAGACCAGAGAAGATTCAAGTAGAGTTTTGTAGTGAGAAGAATGATGGCTTCCATGAGTTAGATGATCGAATAGTGTATTACCACGGTAGAGAAGTGGTTCCCGATGTTGATGATATGAAGAAGTTTGTTTTGGAAGAGGCTCACTCTTTGATGTATGCCATGCATCCAGGTAGTACCAAGATGTACCATAATCTAAAAGATATGTATTGGTGTCCTGGTTTGAAGCATGAAGTAGTTGATTTTGAGGCAAAGTGTCATGTGTGTCAGTAGGTTAAATAAGATAGTCAAAAACCTACAGGGACTTTGCAATTGTACCTATACAAATGGGATCATATCAGGATGGACTTTGTGGTTGTACTTCATAGGACAGCCAAGGGCCATGAATACATATGGGTGTTAGTGGATAGGTTGACCAAGTCATCATACTTCATGTGAAGGAAACATATACAGCTGAGAAGCTTGCACAAATATATGTCAATGAGATAGTACATCTGCACAGTATTCCACGGATGATAGTGTCTAACAGAGGTCCTCAGTTTACCAGTTGCTTTTGAGAACATTTGCATACAACCATGGGTAAGCAGTTTGAGGTTCATCAAAACATTTCATCCATAGACAGATGGACAGTCTGAGAGTACCACACAAACCTAGGAGAATCTGTTGAGAGCATGTGTCTAACAATTTTTGGGCATATGGGATATACATCTCGGTTTGATAGAGTTTGTTTACAACAATAGGTACCATAGTATCGACATGTCACCTTATGAGGAATTGTATGGGAGTTGTTGTAGGTCTCCATTGTGTTGGTATGAGATAGACAAATATCAACTTTTGGGGCCTAAGCTTGTACGATAGACAATAGAGAAGATCAAGATGATACATCAGTAGTTGAAGGCAGCCATGTATAGGTAGAAATCTTATGTTGATAATCGCCATAGACCATTGGAGTTCCAAGTGGGAGACAATGTGTACCTCAAGGTCTGTCGGCGTGTTGAGACTTGGGAAGAAGGCTAAGTTTTCTACTAGGTATATTAGACCTTACCCTATGGTGGCACGTGTTGGGAATGTGGCTTATAAGTTGAATTGACCACCTGAGTTGCATAGGTACATATGATGTTCCACGTTTCTATGTTGAGGAAGTGTTATCATGATACAGAGTTGGTGTTGCATCCCATTAAGATAAGTTGGAGGTGGATGTGTCTTATGTAGAAGGTCCTATTCTGATCCTTGATAGGAGGGTGAAGAAGTTGAAGAAGAAGGATATCATTTTGACTAAGGTTTTATGGCATCATCATTTTTTGAGTAATCCACATGTGAGCTTGAGGATGAGACGTGCTGGAAATATCTATCTCATTTCATGTAGGATTTTGGGGAAAGATCATTGTTAGCGGTTTATGGTTGTAAGACCCATGACCTAGATTACTGCTTGATCTTTCTTGCTTTTCTTAATAAGATTCTTAAACCTTAATATAATCATGTGATGAACTGTAATAAAATGTATCATGCTTATGTTTTCAATTTGGTCTTGTTTGATTGCTGTTTAAGCTAGTATGTTGTATGCATGCTTGTTTCGGACCAAGTTGAAATTTACCCATGTTGAGGATTTATCTTTCAATTTGTCACATTTTGGATGTGCCTTTTGTACCTTGGCATCATGAGAGATATAATTATGCTTAGGGGATCTTTGTTGGACCTTGGATCATAAGGTGTCATCATGTGTGTGGAGCTAGGGTTTGCATGGATGCTTGGGTTGTTGGTGTATACCATGATGGTGTTAACTTTGTAGTGGCCATCTATTTTGTGTCCTTGAATGTGCTTTGATTGACACACCTTGCTTTGGTGGTATTTGTAGTGACCTAGGTGGATAGGCTTTGGTTTTAGTTTCTAGGCTTTCCTTGTGTTGAGGAGTGTGTCGACTTGTTGTTGGGCAACATAATGTAGCGGTCACTACTATGTTCAACCCTAGTTTTGTTCCGACCGAATGGGTGTAGTGGACCTAAGTGGTCACTACACTACCTTCTTTTATCCCCCTTTGATGCATGCATATAAAGAGTGATTGCATGGTCATGGGTTTGAGGGACATGTGTCATGAGAATCTCTTATATCTTAACACCTCATAATCTTTACCTCTCTCCTACCCTTGTATTACACCCACATCCCACACTAGTGTGTAGAAAATACATATAGCGTCGCATTTGATGGCATCGATTACACATAAAAAACCGATGCCATAGTACAACGGTGTCAATTAAATAATACAACCATCACCTTATGTGAAGTCTGATTGATTTAGAAAAGACACGAGTATCACTTTTACTTTAATGTCAGGTTCTTTTCAAAGAAACCAACGTCTAAAATTACCCACAAAATATAATTTTCTAGGGAAAAATTGCCTCCAAAATTTTCAATACGGCGTCGATTGTTCCAAAACCGACAACACATGTTTTGTGCCATGTCCCTATGAAAAAATGTATCCCTCATTACTCGTTGGGTGTCACAAAAAACCAATGACTAATCACCCTTCGCGAGGTAAAATTTATCCCCTTATTAGTCATTGGTTTTTGACAAAGAACCGACGACTAGGTGTTTTCACACCTTGTCCTCATGAAAATATTTTCCCCCCAATTTGCTTCTTTGTCATTGATTTTTGTTGGGCAACTGACAACTATGGTCCTAACACAAGAACAAAATATTTTGTTTCCATATGTGAATAGATGTCAGTTGTTATATCTAGAAACCGATGACTAAAACCCTAACTGGGTGCAACTTTCTTTGTTTAAATTTACACTTAGTCGTCAATTTTTCAAATGTACCCGATGACGATTAGTATTAGGCATCTATTTTTTTTAAAACAATGACTATAGGTAACTTAATATCACCTGTGCAAAAAGACTCTTTCCCATTCTCTATTTCATCATGATTGCACTAGTTTTATGGTGATTCGGGTAATTCAATTGCCGCTCGCCACCAAAAATCTCTATCTTTCTCCACTCGCTGCCACTTCCATTGGGACCTCCACTCTTCATCGTCGATGGAGTTGAGAAGCTACTTGCCCCCGTAGCTACTGTTGGGCTTCCCCATCACCGTCGATGTTGAGGAGCTATTGAGATGTGATGTTGTCACGCCATTGGCCTTCCTCACTGTTGCCACTGCTGAGGAGCTATTGAGCTGCAGCACCACTCCTATTACCTCCCTCCTATCAACCTTGGACTATTGAACTACATTGTTGCAACTCACTCTGTGAGATTAGGCACCTGTTGCTTCCCCTACTGCTAGGTAAGAGACTCCCTTAAACCATTTATTTCTCTTACATTGATTAGTGCTATATAATTAGAATTGCTATATCTTAGTTAGTGTAATTTTCCTTCTAGTTTTTTGACCTTAATTTCTAGTTTACCTTAGGTCATCTCTCCCTCCCAAGGTCATGAATAATTTATTCCTTGATTATCAACATGCATTTACATTGGATATGTTGAAATCAATGTTATCGAATATGGTACCTAGACTAGGGTATGATTCATATTACCATATGTTGCTGTTGTTGTTGTAAATCAACTCAAATCAAGGTGCCTAATCTAGTTCTCTTAATTAATATTAATGTTTGCTTTCTCTTTTGATTAACTAATCCAAATAGAAGAATGAATTAAATTAAATGATGTTACAAAAAATCTAGGTTATGAATGATGAAGATAGGATCGTAGGTATAGGAATAACAACATACACATATTTTGTTGGCTTGGAAACCAGTCAGAGATTTACTCGTTAGGAGCAAATCTTGGATAGTCCCCAGTTTGTGACTATTCTAGAACACCTAATCTCACTTAGGATGTAAGTGTATAATGTGTATTCAGTTTCATGATGTTTCATCAATACTTGCCCATGTGTTCTTTAAGTACATATGTTGGTGGGCATTTGCCCATGTATATTTGAGTACTTGGAGAACTACAAGGAAATACCGTTGAAATTTTCTTGCAAACCCAATACACATTATACACTTACTAGTGAGATTAGGTGTTCAATAATGGGATAGGTGGTACACACATTTATTATAAGACCCTAAACCCTAATCTTTTACCCCTAAACCCTAATATTTTAACGCTAAATCCTAATCTTTAAATCTTTATCCCTAGATTTAAAACAATAAACCCTAATCTATCTGTAAATCCTTAACTTAGTATGTAATCCCTAAACCCTAATATATACTTGTTTTCTCTTTGATCATATAATGGACAGATCATGGATGTCCATTCCAAATCATTACACCCCAGAGTTTATTGCTTGTCTTGATCAGTTTATTAGATTTGTGGAGGAACATAGGAAACAACCTGGAGACAAGTTCTATTGTCCATATAGGCATTGCAATAATAACTTGAAAGTTAGCACTGGTGACAAAATCAAAAGTTATGTCATGTGCAATGAGATTGTATAAGGCTATATAGAATGGTACTGGCATGTAGAGATTTGAAACCTAAAATCAGTAGATGTTGATAGTAGTGCTTGTGTGGAAGAAGAAATTGTCGCCGCTGGCATAGATGTGAACAAACCAATTCCAATAGACATTGTTGATGAAATGTTGGATAGTTGTGGGGTAGAGCACTCTGATCCACCTTCCATGTTTGGGAGCATTATGCATAATGCTGAGAGACTGTTATACATAGGTTGTACTAAGTTTATGAAGCTTAGCACTGTGTTGAAATTGTATAAAATGAAGGCTAACAATAGATGGAGCGACAAAAACATCATGTCATTGTTGTCTTTATTGAAAGAAATTCTTCCTGAAGGAAACGAGCTTCCAATCATAACATACGAGTCAAAGACATTATTATGCCAAATGGGAATAGAGGCTAAGAAAATACACACATGCCCAAATGATTATGTATATTTCAAAATGATTATGTGGATTTGAAAGATTTTCCAAAATGTGGGCATCAAGGTATAAAATGACGACTTTAGGGAAGTCCAAAATGGGTTCTCCTACCAAGGTGAAGTTGTATCTATCTATAATATCATGGTTTCAACACTTGTTTACCAATTTGATATATCTGAAGAATTTGAGGTGGCATGTACAGGTTAAGAAAAATAATGATGGGATCCTACGGCATGCGTCTGATTCCCCACACTAAAAGAAGATTGATTTCTTGTACCCTTAATTTGGTGAAGAATTCAGGAATCTAAGACTTGGGCTTTGTACCATTGTGATGAATCTGTATGGGACATTGGGTAGCCAACATAGAACTTGGCTTGTTATGCTTGTTATATACAATCTTCCTCCCTGGTTGTATATGAAAAATAAGTACATTATGTTGTCATTGTTGATGTTGGGCCCTAAACAACTTGGAAATGATATTGATGTTTATTTTGAACCTCTGATTGATGACTTAAAGAAACTCTGGGGTGAAGGTGTGATGACCTATGATGCTTCACGTAGAGAGACATTTTGTTTGCATGCTATGTTATGTTACACTATTAATGAATTTCCTACATATGGGAATTCATATGGATACAATGTAAAAGGATCTAAAAGCATGTCCTATATGTGTAGGTAACATTGATTCAATAAAACTAAAACATGGCAGAAAGATTGTATATCTTGGTCATCAAAGGTTTATTCGAAAACTTCATCTGTACTGAAGGTTGCACAAAGCATTCAATGGATGGAATGAGGAATAGATTGTGCCTAAACCTATACCAAGGGAGGTTGTTTATGAAAGAGTAAAATACTTTGTCAATGAATTTGATAGAAATCACAATGTGCCATGCCCACACAAAGTGATAAAACTTTATTCAAGAAGAAGTCAATATTTTGGGATCCTCCTTATTGGAGTTCTTTGGTAGTTAGTCATTGTATTGATGTCATGCATGTTGAGAAAAATGTATGTGATAGCGCCATTGGTACTCTGTTGAATTTACCAGGTAAGACTAAAGATGGGACCAAATCTGAAGTTGACCTATGTGAAATGGGAATAAGTACAAAATTAATAGAAGTAGTTAGTACTGATCGAAGAATATATTTCCCCCTACTTGTTACACGTTATCTATAAAGGAGAATAAATCTTTTTGCAAGTACTTGGTTAACTTTAAGGTACCACAATGTTACTCTTTTAACATCCGTAGGTGGGTATCAATGAAAGATTTGAAGCTAATAGGTCTTAAATCTCATGATTGTCACACTCTAATGCAACAAATATTGCCCATGGCAATTAGATCTATACCACCAAAGCATGTAAGGTTTGGAATCACCAGACTTTGTTTCTTATTCAATAGTCTATGCAGCAAAGTTATTGATCCTGAGAATCTCGATAAGTTGCAAAGAAGTGGTTGTTACCCTATGTCATCTTGAGATGTATTTTACTCCTTCATTATTTGATATCATGGTACATCTTGTTATCCACTTGACTAGGGAAGTGAAAATGTTGGGACATATTTTCTTGCATTGGATTTATCCTTTTGAATGATACATGAGCATTTGTAAAGGTGATGTTTGAAACTGTTATCACCTTGAAGGGAGTATTATTGAGGGTTACTTGGCGAGAGAGGTTATGGATTTTTTCAATGACTTTCTGAGTGGTAATGATGCTCATGTAAATGACAAGAATATGGAGGAGTATTCTGCCAAAGCAATTTTAGGAGCACGGATGAAGTAATTAGCCATGAGCTATTGGAACAAGCTCACTTGTATATTTTACACAATATCGACAAAGTGAGTGTTTATATCATGGAACATAGCAATTTCATCAAGAAACAATATCCTTAAGCTATTTCAATGTGGCTTGCTAGAGAGCATAATAAGACATTTATTGATTGGTTTGAAGATAAAGTCTTGTGTCAACTATCTCAAACACCAAATAATATTTCTAAAAATATCAAATGCCTCACCTTTAAGCCAAAAATGAATGTTATGTATTATGAAGGGTTTGTCATAAATAGGTTCTCATATTACACAAAGTGTAAAGATGATAAGAGCGTCATCCAAAACACTGATGTCATCCTTCAAGCGTCTGCATTGTTTTTTTCTAGTACGAAAGATAAGAGTCCACGTGAAGCTAAAATGTCATATTACGGTGTCATTAAAGACATATGGGAGTTTGACTAAATAGATTTTAGAATTCTTCTCTTTAAGTGTAATTGGGTTAATAACACCAAAGGAATTATAGTGGATGGATTGGGTTTCACCTTAGTGAATTTTGAAAAGATTGACAAGAAGGGTGAACCATTCATATTGGCATCATAGGTGAAACAAGTATTTTATATCGATGATCCTGCAAATGAAAAATGGTTGGTTGTTATTCATGGTAAAAGACAGTTCATTAAAGATCCTATAGATGAAGAAGACTATTATGATAAGTATGATGACTCGAGTCCATTCTTAGTTGGATTGCCAACACCAAATATTGAAGCTAACGATGACTTATATGTGCATGGAGATCACATCGAAGGAATGTTAATTGATAAAATATCTCAATGTTAGAGGAATGTGTTTATTTTTTTTTAATGCTTTATTTTTTAATGTTAAATCGATGTGAAATTCACAATGTTATATTAATTTCTAGTTATGTTAAATGTTAATTGTTTGATTTTTTTATATGACAATTTCAGATGGCTGGCCATAGTATGATGATTGTGATGATGATTACCATGAGGGTGAGGCTTCACCTCACAATTTGAGTTTTGCAATATATCCTATATCTAGCTATATATATGTCCATTTATAAGTTATATCCTATATGTGTTTTTTTGTCAATTTTTAGGTTGATGATCCCCTAAAAACCTTGTGTCACTTTATGAGCAACATTAAAATTGAAATATTCAGGGGCATCACTATGATGAAAAAGTTACTACAACAAAGTGGTAATGGAACAACACTGGTTGTGGATTTTGATCATGCAGGATATCCAATTGGAGAGAACTATAGCTCATTTGTTTCATATCTTGGAGTTCTTACTCATAGCTATTGTAGTGTAAATGCAGATTCTTGGCATATAGTTCCTAAAGGGAAGAAAGACTTATTATGAAAAGAACTATGTGTGAGATATTATAATTTGCAATTCTATTTCTAAAGTTATTTACAATTCTAATTTTTAGAATACTCTATTAATTATATGAAATTGTGTAGAGTATACTTGAACTGGATGAAAGCCTACATAGTAAAAAGATGATGCAACATTATGGGAGGGTCCTAAGGAACTGTTAGACAACTCTCAATTGACAATACATATGAGAGGTTGATAAGAGGAAGAAGTCAACCCTTGAGTAATGGAACTACTTGGACTCGACTGAGTGGAAGGTGTTTGTTTCCTGAAGAAATACTTACGAATTCAAGGTATTAAGTGTCACTCCTGATTTAATTAATATACATTCTTATGAATTCACATGTTCATGATTGACCTTGATTGTTACTAACGATTTCAATGTGTTTACTAACAAGGCTATGAGTGATGCTCAAAGAGCAAGGCATGCACTGAATGTGTATGACTACATGATGGGTTCAGGTGGCTATATAACTCTTTGCCAAAAATTACAGATGTCTTCCATTCAGCAGCCTACTACTCCTAATACTGAGATTGTTGAGTCCTCTACTACTACTCCCGCACCTCTACATCACCATGATGTGTGGATAGCTGGGAGGAAAAACAAAAAAGGAGATGTAACTAACCCCACATCTATTGAGGCAGTTGCAAAATGGTAAGATTCAACTCTCTGAGCAATTAGTATTGATAATTGTTATGTTTACTTACCAATTTCTATTGATGATGATTAGTGGGAGCTTCACGAGAAGAGGAAGCAAGGCTTGTTCATCCTTGAGGGAAAAAGGGATGAATTGATAGTTTATCTCAATAACCCAGAGCATCTTGGACGTGTTAGGGTTTCAGGGGATGGAGTGGGCCTAAGATCATTCTTTGGACCATCATAGCACAAACATGTCCAAAAAGGGGGACTTTCAAAATCCGAGGTAACCTATTCTTTTTTTAGAATGTTATTGGAAAGGGAAATCATGAATCAAAAAGTGTTTCTTTTGTCCATGTACAGGTATATGAGTTAGTTGATAAAAGCGTAGATGAGTTGGTTGATAAGAGAGTCTAGGAAGCATTGAGCAAGTGAAAGGCATCTCAGTCTGCCACTCTGACAGTACTTGTGGCATGCCACTCTTCCCCTATAATAGAGGTGGTTGGGAATGATCATGTAGAGGTTGTTTGGAGTAATCATGTAGACCCACCACCTAGCACACCTGTTGTAAGTATTTTAGTGACACAGTATCTAGTCTTTTCAAGATGATATGTTTATTTATGTATATAACATACTCTATGTAAATTTGTAGGGGTTGAAGCCATGCCGTCTAGAATTGAAAGAATTCATCATTGCAGAGGGCGAGGCTTACCCACACCTTCCAGGGCACATGATTCATGGCACTCCAGTTGCTGATGGTGCGGTTCACATGAGCCTGAGGCTTGTGTTCAATTCTTGGAGGCAACATCCATTGCCATATGCTAACCCAGATGATCACACACTTGGTGAAGCATAAGGTGGAGTGTCTTGTGGTCCCAAAATAGATTTCATCTATACTAATCATGGATGATAAATTTACATTGCATTAATTTGTACATATGTATATACATGACAATTGATATGAAATTATATATACAAGACAAAGGGAAGAAACCTGCTACAGCTCGTCCTCCTCCACCTCCACCTCCTCCTAAAGTACCTAGTTGGCTTGCAAAGGACCTATACGACTCGATAGGTCCTCAATGCAAAGATATGGCAATATGGATAGACAACCATCCCAAAATTGTCCTATGATTATTTCTATTAAGAAGGATGTTGTAGGCCAATCATAAGATAATAATATATTTATACAAGATATTTTGGAGTTGTTTAGTTATGATTGGTTGAATACATATATGAAAGAACTACAGATATGGTGAGATCTTGCTTATATATCTATATGTGTTGTTTTCTATATGATGATTTGTTTTCTTATATATTAATGCATACACAATATATGTTTTGCAAACACTTACATAGGACCTATATAGAATTTTCATTTATCCATGTGGGATTTCTAATTCCATCCTTGATTAGTCGTGTACATAAAGAACTTACATCAGTTAACTTATAATGCTCTACCACTTTTAAATATTTTGATGAAGTAAAGAAGAGTGTGATAATAGCTCCATTCAATGTTGAGTAAGCTTACTTTGCTTATAATTTGGAATTAAGAAAATTAAATTTTATTGTGGATTTTAAGTTATATACTTTTAAATTTCTTATCTCTAATGGTAAGCATTGGGAGTTACTGGTTGTTGTCCTTGAGACGTTGACTATTTATTATCTAGATCCTGAGGGGAAGGAATTATACAAATCTGGACACATAATGAAAAGGCCATTATTCATGTGAGAATTTTTTTATATTTATATCCGATAACATCTATTATTACATTACTATTTAGTAATGCAATTTAATGTGTTACATTAACGTGTAGGGATTTAAACAATTTCAAAAAAGTTAGAGGAGACATATAAAATAAAAAGAAAGTATTAGTCTGGGAGAATGTGAATGTCGTTTCCTGATTCCAAAACATTTTTTTTTGATGAAAATGGCTTGTACTCT
The DNA here is from genome assembly GCA_963693085.1 of Alisma plantago-aquatica. Taxonomy (NCBI): domain Eukaryota; kingdom Viridiplantae; phylum Streptophyta; class Magnoliopsida; order Alismatales; family Alismataceae; genus Alisma; species Alisma plantago-aquatica. The sequence continues at coordinate 666,970,574 of OY856412.1, read as the reverse complement.
TCTAATTTATATGTAAACATATGAACAAGTGAGATGTAAGGGATTGTCTAAGTGACAAACAATAAAGGAAAGAAAAGAACTACAAGAAGCTATACAAGAGGGAAAACTAAGAGATCAACTTCAGGTTTTGCACCTCCATTAAGCCAAATGACCAAATCTTCTTAAGGGGTCTAGTAGAGCTATTTAAAGTCCTCCCATTCATTTCCTTCCATATTTGATTTAAGATATAAATGACAAGGAGTTTCTTATCTCCTTGGAGATGTAGGATCTCCTCCAAACTGGTGAGACAGATACCATGAAGAACATAGAACTGGGACTAAAGCCCGCTGTAGAACTGACAGTTAAAAAGAATATGATGTATATACTCCTCCATAGATTGGCACAAACAACATCTCGAAGCTAAGCAAAAGCCCATCCTTTTCATAAAAAGTGTGGTAGGTAGTCTGAGTAAAAAACATTTCCACAAGAACACATACCAATTCCTGGGGACATCCTTCCCCCAGACCTAAGATGCCCATCTAACTTGTGGGTTTCTTTTTCTAGATATCTCCCATCCATCCTTCAGATGACAGAAGGACTCCCTCAATATATAATGTGATCATTGATAAGAAGATAAAGTGACTTCAGAGAGCTTATCTTCAATGTTCAATCCACCCCTAATATTAGGAACATTCCACCTTCCATTCAGCAAGCACACACCTACCTTGTAGAAATGTCCATGACTAAGCCTTCGTATCAATTGGTGATCACACACATCTTCCAAAGATCTTTTCAATGGGAGCCAAGGATTCCTCCAGAAGAGAAAGGAATCCCCACGCCCAACATGAGAGTCAATATAATATTTTAAAAGATTCCTAAACTTGAGTAACCTCTTCCAAAGCCATGAAGAGTTAGATTTACTCTCCACAGCCCCAACTGAATCAGTATGAATATATATCTCATGAACTCACTTAACCCACAATGACTCCTTGTTACTCGCAACATCCCACATGTTATTCAACACTCCATCTTTATACCAATCCTCCACATAATGAACCCCTAGTCCTCCTTATTTCTTAGGTGTATAGATAGACTCCCAGGATATTGTGTGTATATGCTTTTGTCCTTCAATATCGTTCCAAAGAAAGTCACACATGGTTTTCTCAATTTCCAAAATAACACCTTTTGGTAATGGGAAGGTTGCACTCCAAAACATGTGGTAAGAAGCCAGCGTGTAGATAATAAGTTTAGTTCTTTCAGAAAATGAGAGAAGCTTGCTCTTCTAAAAATCCAACTTCTTCTTCATCTTGTCAAGGATGGGAGCACACATAGCCTTCGTTAACCTGCAATGAAAAGAGGGAGACCCAAATACTAAACTAGTAGAGAAGCAATATCAATATTCAATATGTTATTGATTTTATCACAATTATCCACTCCCTTACTAAAAAACAGTTGACTCTTCAGAGAGTTCAACCTCATTCCTGATACATGATCAAAGGAAGTAAGGATTTCAGCAATAGTAGACACACTCCCCTCGGTTGCTTTAGAGAAGACCAATAGGTTGTCAGTAAAAAATGATATGAGAGACACCAAAACTATTGGATGCATTAATATGTAACAGTTGATTGTTCTCCACAACATGATTAAACATGGAGGATAACCCCTTCATAGCCATAACAAAGAGGTAAGGGGATAAAGGACCACCCTACCTAACCCCATTTCTAGCAATGAAAGCAGAAGAAGGACATCCATTAATGAGCACTTGAAAGGAGGTTGTTTGAAAACAAACATCAATCTAGTTAAGACAGTAGGAAGGGAAGCTCATTTTCTCCATAATAAAGAGTATATAATCTGTACAAACAATGTCATAAGCCTCGAAAAGGTCCACCTTAACACAAAAATTATTTGAACCCATAGAAGAAAAGGAACTAAGCATGTCATTCGCCAACAAGATAGCATCAACAATGGTTCTACCCTTAATGAAGGACACTTGATTTTTATCAATAACATTTGGGAGAATAGAGATCGGCCTATTTACCATAATCTTGGTAATAATCTTGAACATGACATTGCAGAGTGAAATAGTTTGAAAATCTTTTAGGCAGTTTGCTCCAACAACTTTAGGTATAAGCATGATAAAAGACTTGTTACATTCACCAAGCATTTTCCCTGACTCAAAAAATTTTTAGCACTACAGCCACAACATCTTCAGTAACAATATCCCAATAAGACTGAAAAAACAAACCATTAAGCCCATCGGGATTAGGGAATTTATCACCATTGAAACTCTTCACCACATTCTCTACTTCCTCTCTCGTGATCAATTTCCATAAAAACTCAAAGTGATCTATTGAAATAGAAGGTAAGGCCCAGGATTCATTCCAATGAACAACCCCATTAGGGGGGGAATTGACCACCTTAGAATAATGATCAACAATGTGGCTAGAGATCTCTTCTAGGTCATTAAAAGATTCATCATCATCAAACAATATATGAATACTATTGTGGATTCTCCTGGACTTCAATGAATCATAGAAAAGGATGTATTTCTATTAACTTCCTTCAACTAGAGCACCCTTAATTTTTGTCTAAGAAAGATCTCCTCATCAATGATAGACTCAGAATCCTTCCTTCTATCTTCAACCAACTTCATCTGGAGAGAATGGTTATTAGGTAATACATCTACACATTTTTTAGTCTCATCTGCTTTGTGTTCCAGATCTCTAGCAACAACAAAAACATTACCACCAAAACTTTGTTCCATTTCAGGAGTTTAGCAATTAAGTGGTTAATTTCCTATACATCGATAACATGGGGGCACCTTTAGGTTGAAACACAGAATGTGTTTTCTTAGCAACAACTTTGAACTCAGGGTGTTTAACCCAAGCATTGATAAACCTAAAAGGAGATCAACTTTTTTTTGCAGAATGCAAGTGAATACCTTGCATACTATGGTCACTGACAAAAATAGAAATGATTTCCCCCCCCCCACAAAGATGAGAAGAAGGACATGAAGAGAACATTACAAAAACATCAATCAATTTTCGAGAAGGTGCTCAAACCTTTCCTACATCTGCTATCCCACGTGAAGAAGTTACCCTCAGAGACAACCTCCAGAAAGCGAGTAATAGATAAAGAGGAATTAAAATTGGCCATAATTTTGTTAGATGGAGGGCACTTACCCATCTTCTCATGATTGAATCTCACTGCATTATAGTCTTCAAGTATGCACCAGGGAGTCAAAGACCCATTGATGCCATTCAAGGAGTTTCACAAAAGAGATATGCCAGTGTCGCCATTAGCACTATAAACAGTTGATAGAAGGAAATGGAAATTACCAATAATAACATCATAGCTAATGATCTGTTCATTATCGAAGATGTTTCACAGACTCAAAGCATCATATCTCCTAATCACTATAATACGAGCACATGAATAGAAATAAGCATTTTAAATGAAATTAGCTCCAAGCCATATGGACTCTACCATAACTTCAACCTCATCTTTAACAGTTCTAGACTCTAGGATGATAAAAATATCTGCCCTACTACCCTTACCTCCTTTTGAATGTGAGAGAGTTTATTATGGTTGCCTCTCACATTCCAAGCAATGATGGTAAGGGGACTATCCATTTGAAACATGTTCAAATTTCACAGGAGATCTTGAACCTTCCACCATGTTTGCCAACAAAGAAAAAAAATTTAGGGTCAGCTGAATGTTTTTCACCGCCGACAACGGCTTGGAATTAAGAAGGGGTTCGGATTTGGACTTCTATTTCTACTACTCCCATTCAGGTGAAGGTAACGGAGTAATCATTGTAGAAACAACTCCTGTATTAGGAACATCCACCATGGATCTCAAATCAGGAGTGACTCCTCTGCTCATCACTGTATAGCTTTTAGTAATTGTACTCCTCTGCTCATCACTGTATAGCTTTCAACAATGGTACTTGGCATTTCCTCAAATGGTGGCTCCACCATTGGAACATATTTACTAGCATTGCAGAAGACCTACATCTCCTTAGTAGGTTTATCAGTTATCAACTTCAGAACCCTATCAAACTTGTTCTTTGACCTGACTTCTTTCACAACCTTATGAACCAGATATACATTACATGGAATAGGTTCATGTCAGAAGTTGTCATAGACTTCGCATCTGTTTTGTTCCTACTCATACTCAAAGGAGATGCAATCTGGATGGCCGTCATCATTATGCATGTTCATCATCTTTGAGAAATGAAAGTCCACTGAGATGAGCACTTGCATTCTAATGTACTCCAGTCTAGCAAATTCCACAGTGAGTTTGTCTACTCTTAAAGGTTTTCCAAGAAAAGAGCCAATCCAGTTGAATATTTCTACATCCCAAATCTCTAGAGGAAATCTGTGTATCTTCAACCAGATAGGAACCTCTGTCATCTTGAGCTTTTCTAGTGGATCACCTCTCTCCCACTTTTTAATGATCAGGGGTTTGCCAACCACGAACCACGTGCCTCCCTCAATGGCCATGTTTATATCTTCCACATTGGAGAAGATAACGATGAAGTAACATTTCCCTCTAGATCTAACTTCTATAGACCACTTAACCTCCCAAATTTGAGAGAAATGTCAAACGAGAACAGACCAGTTTGCATTCAGGCCAACTACATAGCCAGCCACCATGAGACTCCATTTCTTAAGATTTCATTCAATAATGTGATTCAGTTAGATTAGTTTGCCATCAACCAGATCCACATTTGGTTTGGTTAGCTTCCCCAGTATAGTGGATTTGTTTCTAGCAATGAGATTCGCCCACGATCTAGAGGAAGGAGCAACATGGACCATTGTCATTGATGAGGCATTCTTCTTCGGCCAGACCTGTGATGACTTATCAACCCCATCTTTCCCTTTTCAACTCACTTCACACTCCAACGGCAGTGGAGTCTCACCCATTGCCGGCGGAGGCATCACAGTTGTCTTCCCATTTTCCAAAGAAGAAGTCACATCCATCATCCTTCTTGATGATTGATTGCAATTTAAAAGTGTTTGTGTTTGACATTCAACTCCACTGCTACAATGCATATATTATTAATGTGAACTATGCTTATTTTTATTTATTAACATTTTGTATGTTGAAATTTATAGTGTGTTGTACAATACAACAATTGGGGATGTGGATACTACGTGACGCGATATATGCACCTAATTGTCAAATATGCTGCACAAGAAATAAAAAACATACAACATGTATTATACAGTCTTGATCTTCATATATAAGGATAGTCTCATTAAATAATATGAAAATATCAAACTTATTAATTATATCTATGTCATTCTCTTTATAGGTGTTAAAAATTGGTGACTTCACAACAGGAGAAAAGTTATTAGATGTAAATATTCCCTATACAACGGAACAATTAGATGACATAAAAGAACAATGGGCAAAATCCTTTGAAAGAGAGGCAATTTTTTATTATAATTGGGGTATTGATGATGATAAAGAATGAAATTTTTGAACTTTTATGTCATAATTATTTATGTATTTGATGACATTTCTAAACTTTAAAAGAGGTTATATATACATGTGTAAATGACTTTTTTTGAATTGTCTTATTGAAATTTGATCTATATACATGTGTGTGAATGTGAAGATGAATGAATGAATGTGCTTCTACATGTGCGTGAATGTGAAAAGAGATGAGTGAATGGAATTATAGGTTTCTACAAGTGTGTGAATGTGAAAATAGAGGTATGAATGGAACTATAGGTTTCTACATGTGTGTGAATCATATGAATGAATTAATTGTGTTTATACATGTGTGTGAAACACATGATGAATATATAATCTTGATCATCTTGTTATTGCAGGTTTGTTTCCCGTTGTTAGCTGAAATCATAGGATGATGTAAATTTGTAGTTCAAAATTGAACTACTTGTTCTGCATCATGGCTGACCAGTCGGACAGTAGGCCTACAAGATGATAATTAGAAAAAACAATACTTAGTCATCGGTTATCTAAAAAACCATCAATTAATGTCAACGACGTCGGTTAACTATATAAATCCAAAAAGTATGCTCTAACCCGAGATTTTTTTTTGTTCGAGTATGGAGATAGGTGTCGATTTTCTACAAAATAATTGACGACTATGGATCCTACTGGTGACGGTTATAATAAAAAAAATTATCAATTTTTGTGGGCATCAGTTATTTATAGAAAACTGACAAGTATGCTCTAACCCAGGCCAATTTTTTTTTGTTCGAGAATGGAGATAGGAATCAATTTTCTAAAAAATAATCAACGAATATGGATCCTACTGGTGTCGATTCATTTTTTGGTTGCAATCAGGGTCGGCTCTATGTCTTTGGTTTTAGAACCGACGATGTAGGATTCTACCTTTAGTGTCGCCCACTTGGGTGTCACTTGGAAATTGACATAAAAAGCCATTTTAACCAACGTTAAAGGTGGTATATGTACTATTCCACAATTACCACTAATCATGAGAATAGGGCATAATTTTGAGTATTATACTTAATACAAAGTTCACTTCCAATTTTTTTCCTTTATTTCAAACTCTTTGTTTTCTCGCATTCAATTACATAACAAAACTTACAAAGGAACTAAACCTTGATTACTCTAATATGATCTGAACATTAATGTTACACATCTAGACATTCATTCTGTTCCTCACACTCCCATGTACGTAGAACATGATAACCAAATATATACTCTATTATTAAGGAAGCAAAGATACAAATCATCATTTAAAATTCTCTCTCAACTCTATACAAGGACCTAGAGTGATAGAGACCAAGTAACGCACCCTTCTAGCCAAACCAGGCCGAACCTACAGTCCTAAAGCCAAGAGCTACAAAGGATAAACCAACTCCTATTCATCTCAAACATGTGGAAAGAATATCCATTTATGGCAAACTCATTTAAACATAACTTATGGTCTATTTGACACAAAAAATGCAAACAATAAATAAATTAATTTCATAGTGTACAACAATCATAAAGGACCACATATATTTCTAAAAATTGAATATCTGAATTCAAATATATAAGAGTGTTTCTATTGATCTCCAATTAAAGAAGAAATATAAAGAAAGTGTTGTATCACATTCTATCTTTAAGCTCTTACTCCTTCATTACTTTTCGGTCTCCTAAGCCTAATATTTCGAAGATTTCACTCTAGCCCATCCTTCCTCTTCATCCCTGGCTAGGGCATCCAAAGAAGAATAGACATAGTAGCTTGATATTGGTCAACCTAATTATTCAAATATCATGTCAGGGTGTCTAGATACTCAGAAGTCTAAGGGATGTAGACACATCACCTCATATCTGCCACACTTATAACTCCGACTTTCAATCCTAATGGTCCCTAACAACTCAGCCTAAGCTCTGATATTGATTTGTTACACTCACATCCCATAATTACCACTAATCATGATATTAGGGAATAAATTTTAGGATTATACTTAATACAAAGTTCACTCCCATTTTTTCCCTTTATTTCAAAATCCTTGTTTTCTCACATTCTATCACATAAATAAATTTTACAAAGGAATTAAACCTTTATTGCTCTAATATGATCTCAACATTAATGATACACATCCAAACATTCTTTCTATTCCTCACACTTCCATGTACATACAACATGATAACCAAATATATACTCTATTATTAAGGAAACAAAGATACAAATCATCATTTAGAACTCTCACTCAACTCTATACAAGGACCTAGAGGGATAGGGACTGATTGAACTTAACTAATCTCATACTTAACTCCTATAGTAGATCTACACGAATGCAATGACACCTTTAGTCAATGAGTTATCCCTAGAACTGTGAGTAAAGGAGTGAGCCTACTGACTCAGTGAATGAGTACTTCAAAGAAACAATTTAAAGGACTTATATAATTATAGATATACTATTGAGGAACGGATATCAATTATAACATAAATAAGCTTTAAAGAGATTAATCATTCAAAAACATAAATCTGGAAGGATACTTTATATATCTATAATAGTGAATCAATATATGAACATTCTTGAGTAATCACAAATAAAACTAATAATTCAGACACATATAAATAATAATTGAATAATTTCACACACTTGGTTAACCTCTCATACGTCTTATTATGCCCTGAAACCACATGAGGTGTACCACAACATGTAAAAGAATCACAACAATATATGATCTCACTATATAAGGCTTAGAAGCATGCCCGAGTTCCTAAGCCCGTCTCTCTGGTAAAACCCCATCTGTAGCAGGCCTCGACACGTCTGCCTCAAGGTGGCTAATGGGAGTGGTTAGATATCTCAGACTCCACCCCTCAACCTGGGTATTCAGGAGATGAGTCAAAGCCCTCAGCCTTATTGTGCATCAATGGACCTACTGACCACTGATCACTACAAAGTGTAACACATTTACTACTAGCATCCCCAGTTGGTGTTGGGTACCATGCAACTATAATGAGTTTGATCTACTGGCCAAGACCCCCGCACCCTATTGGAGCACTTCGGCTTACCTCGATCTGGAATACCTCCAGTCGGGAAATTATTTCCTCCCTCAGTGCATGCCTCATCTAATGAGGATTATAAAGTGTTCAGGGAATCTAAATGTCTAATTCATTCTTTAAGTTCACAATTCAATCATCACATCAACATATCTTAGTTTAGCTTTGTAAACCATGCATTTCATAGATCACCTGATAATATTTACCACAAACTAAATTGTTGATCATCACCACATCTCATTATGAGAAGCATTCATATCACAATACTTAATTCACTGAACACCCTATCCTTAGGTCTTCATTTACCTTATTCACTTATCAAATGACTTGCATTAGGATTTAATGCGTCAAAAACATTCAATGAATAAAGATTTCTTTAAACAATTCATATACAATCAACATATGTATGAAGCCCTAGAATTGATATGAATTTGGGCTTCCATGCAATCTATTAAGATATCATGAATCAAGAATAACATTGAATAAATAAATTCTATGATGTCAAGAGAATCACTTCAAATGGATTTCACAATATCTATTCGCAAATTACCAACTTTTCACTCATCTAGGGTTTCACCCTCTTTACTTAGACATCAAGTAAACACTGATGACATCACATGAAATCCAAGATAGCATCTAGAATATATATACTATGAATTCATAAAATAGTAATTCATAATTAAAGAGATTCATATAGACAAATTTCTTTATTTAACTATACAACAATTTCAGTCATAGCCGGAAATCCTAAATTTTAGTATATTCATATAACCTCTATTATTACTTTAAGAATCCTCATTTGGATGGATTGTAACAATTTCTAATGTGATTTCATCATCTAAAATTCATCACAATAGAAAAATAATCCATTTCATATCATCTTGCAAAAGCTAGATCAAATAGCAACTTAGGGTTTGTACTCACATACTAAGCATTAAAGATTATTAATGGTTTAACTCATTTTCATGAAATATACATTTTAAAGGAAGTACCCACTAATCCTAAGGTGTGAAAACAGCTTAAAATGCATCCCATCTACGAAAATATCAAATCCATATCAAAACCCTAGAAAATCACCAGTTTCTTCCTTTCAACTCAGAAACCCTATAAATGAGGGATTATGAAGAAAGAGTGAGAAAAGGGGAAGAGTTGATACCATTTCAAATCAAATTAGAGGAGGGACATAATATTGACATGTTAGAGAAGATTCACCATGAAAGGATATGTAAAGAAGCTAAACTTATTTGATTTCTTCATATCTCAAATAGAAAAACCCTAGATCAGCAATTCCACCACTTTCTCCTCTCAAACCCTAACTCTCCCTCTCTCCTCTAGGATTTCGTTTCTCTAGAATGGATCAAAAAATATGAGAGATTATTGGGTTCTATCTTGTTCATATAGAGTAATTTAGGTGCTTGGGTAATTTACACATTGACCCCTCACTATATTTTTTCCTAATTCAGTAGATTTTTCTAATTATAAAAAAAGTTACTATAATTCATTTATTTTAGAGGACAAACATCTTCATAAAATTAAGAAAATATATCATGATATCTAAAATGTAATTTTAGAGCTCCTATATAAATTTGAGTTCATAGAGATATACTAATAAATAATTAAAAATCAAACACTACACTATTGAACAACACTCTGTCAGCATGGTCGGTCGTAGTATAGTTCGACCGAGAATCACATTCAAAGAACATACAAATATTCTTAAATTTTTCTATAGAATGCATGATTGATTTATCCATATCATATCAAAAATTCATTTATATACAAATTACATAGGACATATGAAAAATTATTTACCACACTGCTATCCTAATTAAATTCCATATTCATGTACTATCAAAATCCTAATTTTTCTGATTAGTGTTTATATTTCTCAAACCAAACTAAAACCATAATTAGAGTTTCTTATAGGGTTGAAGTATCAAAATTGATCTACCATCATTAATCAAGTCAAAATGATGTTTAGTCTAATCAAGCATGTAATCATTCAGGTAAACCTTAATTTTCTAATTAAGCAAAAATGCGGTCATAACATCTTGGGTGTATATATATACTTCCTTTCACATGCAAGTATCCCCTTTATCTCTCTTCTTTATTTCATCTTGCTTGTGTTCTTCCTTGATCTTGGTGGAGCAAGTGAAGGTGATGATCTTGGAAAAGGTGGTTGTTTGTCATCTTGCATGTGGTGATCTAGAGCTTCATCATCTCCTTTGTAGTGGTTCTTGGTGATATTTGATATTGGTAAGTTGTTATCCTTCTTTGATTTCATTTTTATTGAACCCCTTCCCTTTCTCTTTTCTCTTGGACATGAGACTATGGATCACCATGGTGGCTATTTTTAGAAACTTCTCTCCATAGAGGTGAGACAATGGTTTGACCATGGTAGTACCTGAGTGAGGTTAAGCTCTCCTCTTTTCCTTTCTTTTTTATCCTAGGGTTTCCCCCATCTCTCTTTTAAGAAACCTTTGACCTTGGTGTCTTCTTCTTCTCTTGAGGTGATATTTCTTGGTAATGGAGTTGATCCAAGCTATGTTTTTCTCCTCTATATTGGAGCTTGTGACTTTGGAGTTGATCTTCACCTCAAGGTGGGTTATATAACTTTTCCCTCATCTACTGTTGCACTTTTATCATGCTTGCATGTTACTATTTAATCTCTAAAGCATGATCATAAGGTTCTTGATGATGTTATCTTGTTTTAGGGTTTAAGATTGTGAACTATTATTGATTATATTGTTCTTTCTCCTAAACCTTATTTCATGCACCTGAGATCTAAGTGATGGTGGGGTTGATGTTTCCTACATGCACTTTGATGTTGGTTTTACCATCATGTTATGTTCCAAAATCATACTTTTGATGGAAATTTTGGTTCTTATGTATATATGTTAGATGCTCGTTTTCTCTCTCTTAGCATGGTTTCCTTGTAGATTTTGATGATGATCATTTTTTAAAGTTTTGATGCTCATCTTCATGCGATTTCATCTTAGTGACGCTTGTATTCTTGATGTTAAGCTTTTGATTCATTCAACATGCTTTTCTTAGTTTATTGAAGTAGTTATGACCATTTTGATAGTGTGCTAGGGTTTTGGTTTGGTCCCCATTATCTTAACCTTAAGCCACTATGTTTGCTACAGAAGGGATGTTGGTTTCTACGTATGATCCTTGTATTGGTCGCTAGACTTGGTTTGGTTTGTTTGCTCGCTACATTTGATGCTTTTTTTGCGGTTGCAACAAACCCTAACCCTACTGAGAGTGGTCTATATAATTGTTTGATTTGTTTGGCCATTATGCTTGAGTTGATTCACTCCTTGCAATCTCTATACTTGGTTTAGCTTGGGAGGTCACTATAGCTTAATCAATGTTGGTCGCTACACATGATTTAGTTGGTTGGTTGCTACATGTACATCCATGGTGGTCACTATACATGTGTGAGTGGATGATGGTATCTACATCTGATAAAGTATATGGATTGGTCACTACATGTTGTTGTTCTCATGATTGGTTGATCATAATAATAATTCCTAACCCTAATATGCCCCAAGAATGTGGGAGGTGATGTGTCTAGGGTTTGATATTAAGTTTTATGGTGAAAACCTAATTGGCTATCTATGAGAAACTCTAACCCTAATTTGGGTATATGATGTAATTACTCATCTTTCTCTAGGTGATTATCATGTAATGATATTTTCTCTCTCCTACTTGTGTAACCCTAATGTTGGAGGTTGAATACACTCATAATGTGTGCTTTCTATGGTGTTTCTTATATGACACAAGGTGATGATTATGAGCCTTTATGAGACATGTTGAGATAATGATAATGTGCAGGAACAATGTGATTGGCTCTTATGACCTAGCAAAGGCTTTGTGCCTAGTTTCAGGTGATATCCTCTAGTGATGAGATGAGGGATTGTTATCCCTTAGTGATGTGATGATTTTGATGGCCTTGTAATGACAGTGATATCATGGGGTGAATGACAAGTTTATACCTCATACATTTTATATCTTCTAGAATTGCAAATTACATCTATCTTTGTAGAATTTATTTAGGGATATCTATTGTAACTTGATTGATGCTTAAAATATAACCATTTGGCAATAACTAATCAAGTGTAACCTTAATCATGTAGTTTCCATGTGCCAGAGATCCATTCTAGTGTCAAAACTTGTTGGATGGTGAAATGAGTAATTCCTAATGGAAACTTAGAGCACATTTGTTAAATATGTGGGGTTGCAAGTTGAGGACATATCCTTACGTACACAATTTTACGTTACAAAGGATGACTGTGATTATGCCTTGAGATTTGTGTTATGTGAAAGGTAGCAGTATAACCACATGATGCCTCATCTTGAATGGACACGTGTGACCTATTCTCTAGCGTCGTGACTTGTACCAAGATAGGCTTGTTGTTTTCAACTTGACTATATGTCGTTGTTAGAAGTTGAGGACATCGTTGTTTTCAACTTGACTATGTGTTGTCACTCATACTTACTGGGAGTTGTGGGTGAGATCATGGAGTCTGACTCTTTCATAGATCTTGCATGGAACTGATTTTGACTTAGCAATGGTCAGTTAGATTTGGGTGGTACGACTCAAATCCTGAGGGCATAATGAAAGACGTAATGCAATCATGTAGTATATTTTCCTATGGTTAAATATGCTTCATATCGAATGACCCTATGACTTGTTTCTTATACTACTTAGCTATTATCTAGTATACACGTTCTTCATATTCCTTCTGAGAATATATGAAAATTTGGCTGATCAATTGTAGCTACTTAAAGTATTTAATCTGTGTTATTAGTTTTTCTTACATCATTTAGCTGAATCTGATCATCATGTTAATAATGTCATCTTTTCTATTCTATAAACTATTTGTACTAATAAAAGTTGTTGGAACATAGTTATATCTCTCATTGGGACGTTGGTCTCACTTTGTGGGTGTCCACATCTTTTAGGTGGCTGTGCACAAAGGGTAGAGATTGTGTGGTTGAGGTTGAGCAGTAAGAAGAGGAGTAACTATTGAAGGTTGGATATGTTGGTAGGATTTTGTAGTAGATTCCTATGTGTTGTCTCTGTACTCTCATATCCTTGTGGGTGTTTTCTAGATGTTGTACATCGATACGAGGTTTTGGCAGTATGTCATGGTTGTACATGTATGGCATGTATATATATAAACAAGTTATTAGATGTTACAGGTTGTGGCATGTTTGCCACTGAACACTGATGTATATACCCTTGTGGTATGACATGTGATACAGGTGGTACAATTTGTGGACTTGGTTGTAATATGTTCCGCTTTTATGGTTATATATGATCGGTTTTAATTTACCATATTTTCTAGTAATCTAGATGATTAGTGTTAATTCAGCACTTTGTTTAAGTAATATCTCTCATTTGGCAGTGGGTTTCCACATAACCCATTTTATGATATGGGTAACCCATTTTATGATATGGGTAACCCATTTTATGATATGGGTCTGGGTCACAACCTACCAAAACTCTGTTTGACCCTGCCTGATACTCATCCATAAGGGGGAGAGCCACACAAAACAAAGGCATGATTGTTAGTATGTAGGTTAGTGTCTAGAAGACTCCTACTAGTTTGATGGGTTAGCACATATATTTTACTCTCATGCCAAAAATCTTAGTTTGGAAAAATAGACAAATTAAAACCCAATAAACCCATTTTAAGGATGTAGTAGTGATGTGTTGTTTGAGTTGATTTTTCATCCCTAAGTTGTGCTCATTATCCTTTCAAGGTTTTAGTTTCTATCTCAACTATCCACCTCCATAAGACAATGAGGAAATGAACAAAGTCTTTACAGTCTTCGCTAAACATCACATTTTATATTTTCCATTGATGAAAAAGAAAACTTTTTATTCATAATGTCCCCTATGATCTTCTCTTCTTTATGTCATGGGTAATGGGCAACATGGTTAGCATAGTTTTTTTCCCTTTAATGACAACCATTCCTATTATGAATTACTTTCATACTACACCCAAGCGTACCTAATGGGTTGTCGATAATCTTTAGTTCTAGTGTGCTCATGTCTGATGCAACTCTGTTCCTCTCTACAAACTATTTTCCTCCTCTCTGGAATAGTTGGCGGCTACATAGTGAGATCTTATCTTTACAAAGGTATATCAAATATTTTATATGAAACCTTCCCCTCTGCACCATAATGAACCTCTATATAGTGTCAAATTAATCATCCAAGAACTATATGTGTTAGCTAGGAAACACAAAAAAATAAAATATGTTGACTTCGTCTATAATTAGGCCTCTCTAGTACAAACCTTTCTTTGTTTTCAATAGCAGTGATGGTAGCACTGCATCATTTTCTTCTAGTCATACTAGTTTGATTTTAGCTACTATATTAAATAGTAGGAGTAGGCTTGTAAATGGGTAGGATATGGTGTGGTTATGGTAATATCCATAACCATAACCATTTATTTATGTGGGTATGAGTATGGGTATATACTTATTTTGTTAAAAACTATACCCACATTATACCCATATCCTTATAACCACTGGGTACATGGATGGGTAACTAGGTATATAGTTATTGATAAACTATCTAAAATGATGTACCATAAGATTCCAGATACAACAAACTACCACTCGAATTGGATGATGTAGGTACTAATATGATGTCAAATACATTATTTTTTTAAGAATATAGTTGAAAATAAATATAACTAAGAGTATAATGTTAATACAATAAAATCAAATACAATAAAAGAATGACAATTGTTGGCCCTGTTGGTGAATATGGAGTTTGACTATACTATAAGTAGGATAATACACTTAATGTTGAGCTTAAACATTATGCCAGATTTCCTTCACATTGGGTGGAAAAGTGCAACCCACACTATGTAAAAATATCTCTATATCTGTTATAGAGAAATATCATTCAATACAATCAGGAAAAAGGAGTGGAATGAGAGAATTATGCTCAATTGAATGAAATGTTCATGTGTGGCTATGAGGTTGTGTGAAGTTGAAGGGATTCATTTACTTTAATGTTGCAAGGTGATTGTATTTATAGATTTGAGTGCTAAATTATGAACTATAATATTTAATATAATTTTTTATTATTATAAAGTACTTATACTTGTCAGATGTGAGTATTATAATATGCACCATTACATTCTAATATAAATTATTTATGAGAACATAATTAAATGGGTATATGAGTATACATGGTATGTGTACATACATAAATATATCCTCACAAAGTGAGATGTGAATACATGGGTATCACTATAAGAAACTGGTGTATTAACATCAAACTTCACGGCCACCTTAATATCTTAACGTAATTGCTGCATTAAAGGTGGCAAGACTTTTTGGTGGTAGTTATTGATGTACCTAATAACAAAAAAAAGTTCTTTCTGACATAAATCATAAAAAAATCTGTCATTAAAACTCCCTATTTCATTCTAGCAAACCAAACTCAACCCATATACCCACACCAATTGATAATATTTTAAGATTTTATGCTAGTTTTTAAGAATAACTTATGGTTTTTGTATTTAGAATGGCTTGAAAAAATGTACATAACAAATTAAGATTTTTGGGTCCCTTTTTCATACATTTCCACCGCTCAGATCAATCACCCAATTTCTCAATTTTTGTATGACCTTATGACTCTAGCACCCGATACCCCCAGCCCTAGCAGCCATCGCTCATCACAGGCTTCACATGTGCTTTGCCCACGCTCAAGCTTCTCATAGCCCTACTCCTGAAATCTCATCATACAAGGATAGCTGCTACCTGGATCAAGACTACTACCATCAATGTGATGACCCAATTACAAATCAAGCCATCACCAGTAAAAATCACATAATTATCATAAACAACAGAATTAACAAAAAATGTTCACTAAAAAAATAAAACCATTTTGCACGTAGATCCTTTTCTAGTAACTCTGACACAAGGAACCATATTTTTATATACATATGGTTCATATTGTACATTCAGTGTTTTGACTCTTCTCGAGGATAACAAGTACTAGTTTCTTTACTAAAATATATATAACAACAATATATAAACCTTGAGATAAGCAAACTAAAATCTCAAGTCATTTGTAAAATCCACTAAGAACTATCTCCCAAGGACCTGAGAGTATAGAGACAACACATAGAGTTCTATCAACAAGTACCTGACAGACAGCGTACTCAACCTGAGATACTACTATTGTCCCTTCTGATATGATCCTTCTTCTGCAGTTCGATTCCTAGTCCCTCGTCCACGTCCACCTAAAAACTTTAGATCCCACGAGTGAGACTATTGTCCCGGCAAGAGATATAACTCTCTGCCAATAATATTATTATCACAGGAAATAATATAAAACAAAACAGAAGATATTCCATTTATATAGCAGATATATTTCTAAGTGCAAAGAATAAATATTAATAACATATCTATAAATCATCTATTGGCTTTAAAAGGAATATAAATAACTTGTATAACATCTATCTACTAAGATGTATGAAAGTAATAAGGCATTGACCAATGTTTTCCATATTCGATTCTTAAACAAATATGCTACACGGCTCATTACATGTTCACATTCACACTTATGCCTAGAGGAGATGAGATATACCGCTCATACTCCATCGACCACTAGTAAGTCGAAATTGGTATCATACAAGGTCAATGGCAGAGCCGGCTGTCTAGACCTCACCTTATCTCAGTCAGTACAAGACCACTTAGATTTAGCATGACATCTTGTGTTTGTTGTAATTAGCTATGTCGAGATATATCATCATATTTTCTATAGAGTTATAGCCGTATCATGTATTCTCTTCAGGAGGAGACCACTTAGCTTTCCCAGATTATCAGGATGACCACAGACTGGTCGTGTTTTACATCAGGAAGTCCACTTAGAAAACGGGTGTACTTGGGGAGTCAACTGAGCACCCTTATTTAATTTAGGGATTCCAGTGAGAACCATTATTTAATTTATCACATTTTAAAAAATATGCATTCTGAGTAAAACTCGTTTCACCATACAACAAATGTTGACACTGAATGGATCTATGGTCTGGGAAACTACATGGTAATATTTGTCTTGCTTAATAAAATGCATTATAGTATCTTTTAGCATCAATCAAGTTACAAGCAAGAATTATATCAAATGCTACAAAGAAAAGTATAATTGCATTTATCAGGTACTTTCATATTCATTAAAACACATAGTTCACTTAGAATCTCAATCTCTTATCATCATCATTACTTGGGTATTCAAACCCTTAATTCATCACTGAGTCCTATCACCACTTAGCAGATGATCATTACCTCTAGGTCATCAGACAAAGGTATTTATTCACATAGTCCACATAGCTCATTGAATGTGTGTCATACAACATCATAGCTCTTACT
The DNA here is from genome assembly GCA_963693085.1 of Alisma plantago-aquatica. Lineage (NCBI taxonomy): Eukaryota > Viridiplantae > Streptophyta > Magnoliopsida > Alismatales > Alismataceae > Alisma > Alisma plantago-aquatica. The sequence goes on along the minus strand of OY856412.1, from coordinate 666,952,693 downwards.
TAGGTATGCTCATTACCTTATGATACCTGCATGGTTAATATATCATGCTATCAACAATTTCAAACACATGTCTTAACCATAAAATGCTAAAGAACATTTTCTCCCTAATTAATTAGGGTTATAATCAACTGATTAGGATTTCAAGATTTCATTAGCCAAGATTAAGCCCTAACTGATACTCCACTCATCTCAGGAGTATTACAATAGGTTAATCACATAATTATCTTTCCAATCTTAGTTTCTTTCTCATCCCTACTAGGATGTATATTACTTAATTCACCTCTCTTTAAAATCTACTAGCTTATCATTATCAATTGAATTAAACTCATTGTATCTCAATATTGCATTTAATCATATACATCACTTAGACAAACCTAATGAATAAGAACATGTCTACCATATCGGGTAGCATGGTGGATAATGTTATCCTATCATAATTTAAAATGCATATAACAAGCATCCATAGAAATCATGTGGTGAAACCTCGTCGTCATATCGGATTTAAGGCATATCCCCTAACTCCATGTCATGTAGTCATATTAGATTAGCTATCTCTTTGACTTAAGTCAACCTCATATCATGTATAGGTTAGAATCTTGTCCTCATATTGGGTATAGAGGTATATTAGAGTCTCATACCGTGTACAAGAGTACACCATATCGGGCATGTCATTATGGATTTACCATATTTCATTTAAGATAATATTATATTATTTCATTACCTTAGTTTGTTATCAGTTTTCATTCTAAACTTCCATATCATTTTCCATCATATCGGTTTACATCTAGGGTTATCATATCGGATTTCATCTTGGGTTTAACATATTGGGTCCATATTGGATTTTCCATATTGTGATCCCATGTTGGATAATATATTGTGATCCCATGCGGGGTATCATATCAGTTTACATCATGGGTTTCACTATATCGTGTACTCACATTGCGTGGTATCATGTTGCCATATCATGTTCCTATATTGACTACCATATCGTGTTCCCATGATAGATAAGAACCTTAAACTCAAAACCTTTTTAAGGTTCATTTCTTTTTTTGACAAGATGGATACTAAATTACTCTTTTACCCATCTTAAGGTAATAGGGTATGTCGGATTTCAAGGAAATAAGTTCAAAAACATATCAGGTTTCCATGTCTTCATCTAGGGTTTGCCCCTATCGTGTAAGGGTATTAATCTACCCATTGTATCTTGTATAAGACATCAATAGGTATCTTCCATATCGTCCATAGGACATATCTTATAAAGTATGACCTACCTTCGTATCGGTGAACCTCTATATTGAATTCCATATTGGTTTTCAAATGTCTTCGACCCATATTGGGTTGTTCATTGATGATGTCATCATCATCAACCTCAAGATCCTTGTCTTACTATACTAAACCATGAACTACAATCCTAATTACTTAATGGAACTCTGGGATATATCAATTAATCAAAGGAAATCTAAATTTCAAAAGAAATCAACAAGTAGAACAATATTGAAAATAAATAGGTAATAATATATATGGGTTCAAGTTATATAACTCACCTTTCAAGTAGATTCCAAGCTTCAAGCTTCACTCTCACATTCTAAGGTTGAAGATGAACCTTCTTCAAGCTTCAAGACTTGAGCTCCTAGCTTTTGCACGATATCTCCAATCCCAATGGGTGATATCACCTTATATGACCTATTTGGTTGATATCAAGCTCTATCACTCAACTCTTCTCACTATGCACAACACAAGAGGGTATGCATGATATAAAAGGGAAGGTTACTAACAAGATTTGAAAATCTTACTAACAAGTGAAAGGTAGGGTATTTATACTAGAGGCTTATAGAAAAGAGTGTAATAGGTGTCATTTACTTAGGCTATTAAGTGCCACCTAGCCATGCATGGTCGACACCTATATTTTCATGCACTCCATTATTATCTTTCCATGCAAAAACAAAAGTCCATGGATAAAGCAAAGTATAAGGATCGGCTCTTAGTTATCTTCTAAGGAAAGTCATCTTCCAATCACTATATTATAATATTCAACTCAATCTTTTCCAAGACAAGTTGCAAACTGATTCATATCTCTTCTTTGAAGTGCCTTGTCCATCATTGGCAAAGATAAAGCTCCACAAACTGATAGAATACTTCCTTATGGCTTTATGGTTGATAGGAACTCCCATTTCTAAGTCCTCAACTTAATGTAGCTCTCATATATAACTTTCAACTTATACATTTTCTCAGTCTCTTCATTATTAAGAGTGCTAACATTTTAAGATACCTCAAACATATTGTATCCTTCTTTCTATCTCCTCTAGATAATACTAGGTAAGAGTAAAAACAATCTAGAGGAGGTAATTTACACATTAACCCATCATTTTGTATATATTGCAATGTGTACCACAATTGATGCACCGATGCACTTAGCATTATTTAAACATGTTCTCTCTTAGATTTTAGGCTTTCCACAAGCCACCACTTAGCATCATATTCTATTTCATTATATTAAAATACTTAGAATTCATTCAACATGTGACATTTGTGATATAACCCCTCATCTTGGGTAAATTACACTTTTCACTTAGATTATCATATAATGCACACATAGTTTGCATATAAGCTCAAATTTGAAAATAAATTTCACAAAGGGATTTAATTACTTTTCAAAAGATAAATTGATAAGAACAAGTTTGTAAGTAACTTACTTAAGTAAAAACTTCTAGGGTTAGGCCATAACCTAGGTCAGGGGTGTTACAATTATCAACCCCTAAAAAGGGATTTCGCCCCCAAAATCTCAAGAGAAAAGAGAAGGATATTTCCACCTCATCTCTTCTTCTAACTCCCATGTGGATTCTTTAATGCCACGGTGATGCCAGAAAACTTTCACATGAATTATGTCTTTCTTTTTCAAATTTTTGATTCTTCTATCAAGAATCATCATATGGCTTTCCACATAGGATATATCTTCATTCAATTCAACCTCTACATGTTGCAACACCATCTCTGTATCGGGATGACATTTTCTCAGCATTGACACATGAAACATTGGATGTAGTCTACGTAACTCAGATGGCAACTCCAACCTATAAACTACTTTCCCAATCCATGCTATCATTGAGTAAGGTCCCATAAATCTAGGGGCTAACTTACCCTTCTTCCCAAATATGAGAACACCTGTCCAAGGAGAAACCTTGAGATATACTCTGTCTCCAACTTGGAATTCTGAAGGTCTATGATGTTTATCAGCATAAGATTTATATCTATCATGTGCAGCCTTAAACTGTCGTATAATTGTAATCTTTTCAGTTATTTATTGCACTAACTTAGGACCCAAAAGTTGGTACTCTCCAGTTTCAAACCAGCATAATGGAGATCTACAACATCTACCGTATAATGCTTTATATGGTGTCATATCAATACTAGCCTGGTAACTATTATTATAGGCAAACTCTATCAAGATCAAGTGTGATTCCCAACTTCCCCCAAACTGAAGGACAAACACCCTAAGCAAGTCCTCCAAAGTCTGTACGATTCTTTTAGATCGTCCATCTATCTAAGGATGAAAAGTTGTACTAAATTTCAAATGTGCACCCAGAGCTTTCTGTAATCGTCCCAAAAATGACTACTGGGGACCTCTATCAGACACAATTGTAGTTGGAACTCCATGCAATCACACTATCTCATCTGTGTATATCTATGCAAGCTTCTCAACAGTGCAAGTTGTTTTCACAGGAAGAAAATGTTCTATCTTAGTCAACCTATCAACTATCACCCAAATGGAATCATGACTTTTGGATGTCCTAGGTAGACCAACCACAAAGTCTATTGTTACATGATCCCATTTCCACTGAGGTATAGGTAGGGGTTGTAACATTCCTATAGGCTTTTGATGTTCTGCTTTATCCTACTGACACACCAAACACTACATAACAAACTCATCTACATCTTTCTTCAAAATGGGCCACCAATACATATCCTTTAAGTTATGATACATTTTGGTACTCCCTAGATGCATTGCATACATGGATGAATGAGCTTCCTCCATAATTAATTTCTTTATGTTATTACTATCAGGAATTACCATCCTACCATGGTAACAAACTATCCCATCCTCTGAGTCATGGAAATCATTATGTTTCTCACTATACAAGAAAAGATACTTCTGATAACTAGAACTCACACTTGCTAAACTTAGCATATAACTTATGTTGTCTCAACAAGGTCAAAGCTTGACGAAGGTGTTGTTCATATTGTTGACTATCTCTATTGTATATCAAGATGTCTTCTATGAAAACCACTACAAACTGATTAAGGAATGGTCGGAAGATTCTATTCATCAACTCCATGAATGTAGTTGGTATATTAGTTAGTCTGAACGAAATAACTACGAACTCATAATGATCATACCTTGTCCTAAAGGTTGACTTAGGTATATGACTTTCTTTAAAGTGTAAATGATGATAGCCTGACCTTAGATCTATTTTAGAGAACACTTTTGCACCACACAACTGGTCAAATAGATCATCGATCCTTGGTAGAGGATATTTATTCTTAATTGTCACCTTGTTGAAATGTCTATAGTCTATGCATAATCTCATAGACCCATCTTTGTTTTCAACAAAAAGAACTGGAGCACCCCATGGTGAAGTACTCAGTTGTATGAAACCTTTCTCAAGCAACTCCTATAATTGTTTTTAAGTTTTGTCATCTCAACTAGTGCCATACTATAAGGTGTTTGGGATATACGTTGCGTATCCAGAACAAGATAAATTTCAAAATCAATATCTCGGGGTGGAGGAAGACATGGAAGCTCCTCGGGAAACACATCCTCAAATTTCCTAACAACAAGAACTTTAGAAAGACTAAAGCTCTTCATTCTGGTATCTAGCACATGTGCCAAGAATTAGAAGCATCCTTGTCTCATCAACTTTTCTGCTACCATAGCTGACACCAAACATGTTGGAAGAATCTTTCTAGGGCTAGGCCATAACCTAGGTCAGGGGTGTTACAATTGACTTCCAGCTGAATGGTGCCTAGGTCATCGGCTCCCCACTCTCCAAGGCCCAGTTGGCTTGTATTCATCACTAAGATCACAGTGGATGTCCCTACTGGTTCCATTCATGGGTCAATGATGCCCACATGGCTAGTTCTCACCTAGGTCAACAATGTCATGATTGTCGATCCTTCCCCTTCTTTGGTGCTAATGCGGATGAACAGGGGACAAAGTGGATCGTGCCCCTAAATAAGGGTGAGAATTCTTCTTAATGTATATCTTTTGGTGTGATTTCAATTAGTTTTTAGTTTTAATTGATTTTTCCACCTCTCCAACATTTCTTGTAGATGGTTAGTGTTGTCCAAATAGAACTATATTTATCAGTTGTTAACTAAACTTGTTTAACAACAGAAGCAATTTTTATATGCAACGATCTGTCTTTCGTTCAACTATTAATTAATACATTACTCTCTCACATGCCACCAATTAATTATAGTAGCACAATGAGATGGCGTAGTACTTTGTCAGCCAAGGATTCTCCAATGCTTCAAATAACCCGATGAGATCTTAACAATTTAGTCAATTCTTCAGTGCTTCATTTTAACATGAGTAATATCCTATTAGCTTCTAGTTGTTGTCTACTCTCATTGTACTATAGGCTCTATATTTTTTTTCCTTTTTCTAGCATGATAAATTGTCTTTTGTTAGAGATGAGTTGAACTAGAGAATAATGTTTTCTTACAAATTTTTATAGTTATGTAGAATTTTTCTCTTCCTAGTTTCTAGTCTTTTGTTCATGTTAACTACTTAGTCAAACGCACTTTAGCCTCTCGAGTATTATGTTGCACTCTCCTTAACTTTGATATAAAATATAAAATCATAAGCACTCTCGTATAATCAAATAATGGCATAATATTAGAATTATGGTGTAAGTGGGCACATTTGATATAACAAAAATATTCAAATGAAAAATCATGCCTTTTATTACCTTTCAAGTTCTTCAATTAACAAAATAAATGCAAGCAATCATAGAATGCATTGAAGAAGGTGGCACCAAGGAAAATTATCTTACACTTCCAATTTTTTCTACTCTTTCTTCCCCAAATTCAATTATTATATAATATGAAAAATTATGTATAGGTTTCATAATACTTTAGAAAGCAGATGCAATTCCAAGAAGATAATATTTGGACAGATTTTTATGTCTTCCGCTCTTAATATAAAATGGAGTCTTGATGATAAAATTAGTAAGTTTGTAAATACTTTCATAATCCCCCTTACGCTATTCAATACAATTATCTAACTTGTGTTATGGATTTATCTAGTTGTCATAGGTTGTGATATAATATTAGAAACTAAGTTAATTCATATGAAATTTGTCATCCTCTCGTATGTTGTGGAACTATCAATTGTTGTTTTTTATAATATTGCTTTTTGGAGGCTGCCAGTCCTAGACTGGTTACAAGCTGGAGGGCAATACACTAGGAGCATTACATTGGAATAGAAAACAAAAGGCGTCAGCATGGAGATCATCCAAGAGCTACTACGGGCAGGATGACCAAACACCCTTATAATTCATCTGTTTGAGCACTGCTTTGCTAGACAATCTACTAGTTTATTTTGGTTCTATTTGATGTAGTGTACTAGAGGTAAAGTGTTGTTGGGTTTGAGCCTTCTAATAGCTTGGACTAGTAGCCTATATTTCCATGGCACTTCTGCCTTGTCATCAATCCACTTTACCTCTTTCATGGAGTTTGTAAGCACTATTCCACTACGCATTTGTTGCTTGAGCATGTATTCCAATCGATGCATGATCGCCATAAGCTCACCTTGCATTGGATATGAGCCTCTCCCTCTCCAAGTGTGCCCTACAATCCACTGACCGTCAAAGGAGCGTGCAACTAGGCTAGTTGCAACTGAGTTGTTGGTCTTGTTAACTACTGTATCAACCTGTATGAAGGCTACACAATCACAAAAGGAAGTGTTGCTCCCTGTAGGGCTGGTAGGTGTCTCGCCTGGGATTTGGGTCTTCAGAAACGCTTTCCTTGCTATGCTAACGTCTAATCTGCAGTTGGTCTCCAACACTGCCAATGGAATTTGGTGGTGCTCAAAGATGTAGATATTTTAGGCTCTCCAAAGCCACCACCAGGCAATGGTGAAGGTTTGGGGCCACTCATTTACGTTGTTCAACTCCTTGAGATTATAGTTGATCCATTTTATTGTAGATGCGCATAGAAAAACTGGTTAGCATCGTGTGGTATCAGCTTCCTCCACAAATCCTCAGATGTAGGGCAGTCTCTCAGAGCATGGAGAGCTGACTCAGTGTTTTGTTAACATCGTGGAAAAGCAACTTCTGTAGTGAGCTTCCTAGTGACCCTCATCTCATTAGTTAACAACCTGTTATGATAAGTTAGCCAAAGATTCATCTTGACCCTTTGTTGAACTGTCAAGCTCCATAGAATGGGGAAAGTATCAACCTGAGAAATGAGTGCACAGTTTGTGAGACTTCTATAGGACGAGTTGGTGGAGAAAAGGCCATCTATAGCAAGCTTCCAAATTCATCTATCTCCTCCATATTCATGTCTAGGGGGATGCATATTGAGAATGTCCTTTCCAGTTTCGTCTGTGAACCAATGATGAATGAAGTCTTGATCCCAATGTCCCTCATCTGTGATAAGGCTTGCCACCTTCAAGTCATTAATTTCTTCTATGATCGTCCTACCTGGACGTAGCATGGATCTGTACCCATCCCCAATCCACATATCATTCCATACATTTATATCTTTTCCTGATATCGGGGCCATTCTTTTGGTCAGAATGAAGTTGAGAAGGGATTTGATGCCTCTCTAAATTTGTGAACCAGCTGTGCTCCCTGTGCCTTGTCCACCATACTTGGCTTTCATCAGTGAGATCCAAGGTGTTTATAGATCCTGCGTATAGTTCCAGGCAGCTTTTGCCATCAATTCTTTATTGAAATCTTTTGCTGGTTTGATGCCCAGACCCCCCAAATGGCGTGGTTGTGTGACCTTACTCCAAGCAACCAGGCTGATCTTAGTGGCTTCATGTGAACTGCTCCAAATGAAATTTCTTGTAAAGTGGTCTATCCGGTTGGCTCTAGAGATAGGAAGGATGACCATTTGCATTGTGTAACAAGACTATGATAGAATGACTAATTTCTCTAGAGTGACTCGCCCCGCCAAGTATATAAACATGTGTTGCCAACTTGTGACCTTTCCATGGATTCGTTATATAAGAAAATGAAAGTGATCTTTGCTTTTCCTTTTGTGAATAATTGGAACTCCCAGATGGCACCCAATGTTAGAGGTTTCCTTAATGTTCAGGACCCGACAAATTCTAGATTTTGTGATGTGTGGGTAGTGGTGGAGAAGAAGATTGGGTATTTGTCATTTGATAAGAATTGCTCAGATGCCTTGCTGAAGAGATGTAGGCATCATTTGACCACTCTAGCTTATCTTGATGTAGCCTCCCCAAATAGGATGATATCATCTACAAAACAAACATGAGATAAGGTGAGGTGTTGTCGCATAAGCTGGATTGTTTTCCATTTTCCCTTGGATACCATATCTTCAATAAGTTGGTTGAACCTTTCTAGACATAGAACAAATAGGTAGGAAGATAGGGGATCTCCCTGCTTAACCCCACAGGAAGGATGTAAGGAGCCTAAGATGTCTCTGTTCCACAGCACTGACGTTTCGCTTGATTGGAGAAGCTGCATGATGGTGGATGTCACATTAAGTGGCATACCTATCCTTTGAAGAGTGTCTTCAATAAAAGTCCAGCTCATCTTATCAAATGCCTTGATAAGATCAAGATTGAGAGAAAAGTAGTGCTTGTGGCACTATTTGGATTCCATTGAGCTGATAATCTCCTAAACAAGGAGCACATTATCTCTGATCTTCCTCCCCGACACAAAACTAGATTGGAAGGGTGAGATCCATCTTGCCAGAAATGGTTTTAACTGCACAACAATCACTTTAGATAAGAGTTTGCTGACGACATTGTTCAACGAGATCAGCCTCAGGTGGCCACAAATCTCTGGGTGGGGAATCTTAGGGATGAGCACCAGCATCGAGTTGGTGCAGCCATCCTTGAGTGTGGCCCCATTCAAAGGGCCATGTATGAATCGGGTAACCTGGTGGCGTAGGAGACTCCAATGCTTTTGTAGGAAAGCCACGTCAATGTTGTCTGGGCCTTGCGCCTTATATGGTGCCATTGTACGTAGTGATTGCCAGATCTCGTCTATCTCCAGTGTCCCTTGCATCTCAGCCGCCTCCTATGCCGAGAGTGGGGCGAAGGCCCCAATGAAGGAGGAGCATGCTTGTCGCCGGTCTGCTGATGGGGGTTCCTGATAAACGTTATTGAAAAAATCTAAGACAAGTTTGTTCAAGTCGGCACCTACTTCTACCCAAGCTCCACCATCATTCTTTAGCTGTGTAATCTTGTTACGCCTCCTTCTCTCTTTGACAATCACATGAAAAAACTTGGTGTTATTGTCTCCAAGGGCCACCCAGTCACATCTCGACTTCTGTTGCCAGTTAACTTCTTCACACCTCAGGATGGTGTCAAACTCAGATTGCAAGGCCACCATATCTCTAGCTATGGTGGGGTCAAATTTGATACAAAGTTGAAGTTGGTTCCATCATATCTTGTGGCCGAGACAGTCTTTCACACTGTTATCCTCCTTCCTTGTCTGAGTAGCCCATACTGATGCTCGATTGAGAAAGGTGGATCCAGCAGTGGACAATGAGGCGTTGGTGTCCCAATTTCCTTGTAAAAAGAGGTTGAAATCATCCTTCATGTTCTAGCTAGCAAAAGTGTGGGGGATTGGCTTCCTTCTTGGACCCTATGTAGCCGAATAGATAAGGAGGGGGCATGGTCATAATGATTCTTATCAAGTACTGAGATCGGTCCAGTAAAAGGAGAACTTAGCCAGGCCGCATTGCCCATCACTCGATCTAGGCACTCATGGAGAAGACCCCTTCTGAAGGTTGTACATGGACCATCCGCTCCAAGATCAAAGAGCTCACATTGTTGCATAGCCTCAATGAAATCTTGGCTATTTGCATTGTCGAGGGATGTGCTCCCAAATTTCTCAGATCTGAACATAATCACATTGAAGTCACCTGTTACCACCCATGGGGTGCTGATGAATGAGGACAGGTTCACTAGATGCACTACTACAGAAATGGCTTATAAAGTCACTTTTCAAGGTGTCGGTTGTATACAAAAACCGACACCTAAACTCTACAGTGTCGGTTGATAACATAAACCGAGATCCAATCTATGAAGGTTGACCAGACACGGGTACCGCTTTTATTAAGTGTCAGTTATTTAATAAACAACCGACACCTAAACTCAACCGCCAAAACCAAAATTCCAGTGAAAAAATTGGCTCCAATATTTTACATATGGCGTCGGTTTGTAACTAAATAACCGACGACTAAAGTGTATTCGCGAGACAAGAATAGTTGTCGGTTGTCTTTTACTCAAAAACCGACGACTATAATGTAGTATAGGTGTCGGTTTTTGGAAAAGAACTGACACTGTTGGTTTAGTTGTCGGTTTTTTTAAATAACTGACACTTATTGTCAACTTAATATCTCACCAGCACGACCGATTCTTCCCCTTTCCCTATTTCATTCCCGATTTCCCTTGGAGGTCCGGCGATTTCTTGCTCCCTACCGCCGCCGCCGCCGCTCCCTGTTGCCGTTCGTGCTCCGTCGCCGTGCTCTGTCACCACCGCTCCTTCCACACCGCATCCTCCACACCGCCGCCGCCGTGCTCACCGGCCCTCTGTGCTCTGTGCTCGTCGGCGCTCCTCTTCTCATTGTCGTCGCCGCCCGCCCACCGGTAGCAGCTAGCTCTCCTAGCCTCGCCGCCCTCTCCGCCGCTCCTCTCCTCACCGCCGGCAGCTGCTAGGTCTTGCTCTAGCCGCTGCTCCTCTTCCCTCAAGGTGCCCATCCTGCCTTCTTCCTTCTTCTTCTGCTCCAGCGGCTGCTTGGGTGGTGCCAAGGCACGCCTAGGATGTTGTTGGGTGTTTTTTTTTAATTTATTTACTTCCTATGAGAATCAGTTTTAATTAGGGCTCATACACATATTGATGTACATAAACATGTTAGAATAAATGCTAAAAAGGTGTGATTTTAGGGTATAGGTACTTATTTTGTGCTTCTACTGAGCTGAATTCTCTATTTTCTATACAATACCTGTTCTATGATAAGCCTTAGTTAATTTAATATGCATACTTTGTATGTAAGACATAGTAATCGGGTACTGTTGTATATCCAAGTAAATTACATGTAACTAATCATGACATAGATTTTAGAATGCATACTTTGGTTTAATGTACTGCTGTAATTTTTGATCAAGTGATGATATGTAAATGTAGCAATAAGTTAGTAAGGTATCAATGATAAGTCTGTTGTAATGTGATGCAAAATAGTTATTGTATCATGCATATATACTTAATACTTTTTTGTTTTATAGTTGTATAGGGTGTTTTATGTGTGGCAAGTCTATTGTTTAATAGTTTAGCTATAATCATTGTTTAATAGTTTAGCTATATTCTTGGTGAGAATCCTAATCACCTTCTTGGTTAATGATGAACTGTAATGCACACATGTGACATGATTGGAATGTAAATGATGAACTTTTCCCTAAATTCTCAATCATGCTTTTAAGGACATCAATAATCACCCTAACTTGAAGAACTAGGATTTTAGGTATAAGAATGACAATACATTATTTGTTGGCCTAGAAACCCATCCAAGATTTACTCATTAGGAGTAAATCTTGGATAGTCCCCGGTTTGGGACTGTTCTTGAACACCTAATCTCGCTTAGGATGTAAGTGTATATAATGTGTATTGGGTTTTCAAGAAAATTTTGGCAGCATTTTCCCGTTTGTTCTCTAAGTACATATGTACTTGGAGAACAGCGGGGAAATGCTGCCGAAATTTTCTTGAAAACCCAATACACATTATACACTTACTAGTGAGATTAGGTATTCAAGAATGGGATAGGTGGTACACATTTATTATATGTATGAATGACATCACATGTATTTGTTAACCCTACACCCTAATCTTGTCCTAATATATACTTGTTTTCTCTTTGATCATAGAATGGATAGATCATGAATTACTTTACAATGTGAGATTTACACTTTGAATTACTACTTTACAATGTGAACTTTACAATTTGAATGTGAATATGTAGATGGATGACCATTCTCCTGATGACCGTGCTGATGACTACCGTGAGGGTGAGGACATCAATGCGCCGCCTCACAATGTAATTTTTAAAAATATATCATATATTTATATCTATATGCTCATAACTGAACTGAACAGGTTTCTCATCCTACGACCAGCCACAGCAGGTCTGCAGACTGACAGAAGAAAAAAAAAACAATAGGCGTCGGTTATTTGTAAATAACCGACACATAATGTTATAGTGTCGGTTTTACTACTCTAAATCGACGTCTATTTCCTTAACAAGAGAAGATATATGGCGTCGGTTATTTGTAAAAAACCGACACTGATTCTTTGGCGTGAAGGGTTTGGGCGTCGGTTTCTTAACTAATAACTGACACCTATAGTCCCATGATGGTGCGCGAAGAGTTTGGGCGTCAGTTTCTTATCTAATAACTGATGCCTATAGTCCCATGATGGCGCGCTTTCAGTGGCGCGCGAAGAGTTTGGGTGTCGGATTCTTATCTAATAACCGACGCCTATAGTCCCCTGATGGCACATTTTCGGTGGCGTGCGAAGAGTTTGGGCGTCGGTTTTGGAACCGACGCCTAATGGGTGAGCTTTTAGTGTCGCCCACATAGGTTTCGCTTAGAAACCGACACTAAAGGCTTTAAATAACCGACACTAAATGTAGGTTCTGTAGTAGTGATGGTTCCAGAGGAGTTTACGAGAGCATCTAGTTGTGCTCTCGTACACGAAGGTGATGAAGAAGGTATTGTCGATACAGTAGGGTATGAATTTCTTGTGTGAATATATGATCTCGAGGTTGATGGATGCTTTCCAAAGCACCCAGATCCCTCTGGAGAAGCCCTCGGCCTCCACTCTATGGGATTGGGAAAACCCAAGCTTCTTGATGATGTTCATTTCATGGGATCCGCTGTAGCAAGTTTCGAATAGGCTTACCATGAGACCTGATATCTACTGACTAGATCTTTCACATTGTTCTGGGTGTCTTTGTCACAGACACCCTGAACATTCCAACATATAGATTTCATTGATTTTCTTCAATTAGGGTAGAGTTGCCCATGTCTTGCACCTCCTTCTCTAGATCCTGGAGCAAGGAAGGCTTCCCTCGCTTCCTCATGGATGCCCACCCAGGGTCCCCTGCATTGATGACTTTCCTATTTCTCAAGTGGATTCCCAGCGACGACTTTGTTGGGCTTCTGTATTTGACATATGTGCCGCCTCCAGCGCCATTGTCACCCATGTGGAATGATGTTGTGAGGAAAGGATGGGCCGTGCCTTCACATCCTTGTAGGACCGCATCTCTTGAGGGGACAGCTGTTGTGTCATTGGAGCTGGAGCTTTGGACCTGGGGAACTCTGGTGGGGCATTCATTGGTTGGTTCTTTCTGTGGTGGTGCATGGTTGCTGCTTGAGGGGGGCGCTTGCTTCTGTTGTTTCCATTGCTTTTTATTCACGCTCCAGTCTGTGTTTTCTGCAATTTTGACAACGATTCTATCTGCGTCTATAACTTCTTAGATTGTGTCATCCTCTTCAATGTCTTCGAGTCCTTGAAACCTATTTGACTCTTGTACAGTTTTCTTCGATGGAGGGGTATCGACTATGGGCTTCCTAGTCCTCCTAGGAATAGGACTTACATGTATGGAATCTGAGAACCCTTCACTCCTTAGAGGTTCTTGAGGGATGATATTTCCTACTTCAACACTAGCTTTCCTTGCTTCTGCCTCCACGTCAAAGCAGATTCTGCAATCCTTCTCTGTGTGGCCTGCCTTCCCGCAATGTAGACAGATATACGGGATGTTTTTGTATTCAATTTTGTATTGGATTCCATTCACCAGAATGATTGGTACTAGGGGGTTTGCCATGTTGAGTTCCACAGCTATCCGTGCAAACCGTCCTCTCCACTGCATCTTTGTGTTCATGTGAACTTTGATTGCCTTGCCCAGTCGGTCTCCAATTTCCTTGAGTAGAGCTTCTTGGTACAAGTGGATTGGTAGGTTCGAAACATGTACCCAAGCCACTACATGAAGGGGGGGGGGGGGTTGCAATGTCTGGGGAGAATCTAGGATACCATCTTTGAACGGAGAGGTATGAACTAAAAATATGCCAAGGACCTCCTGCAAGTGCATTAACATAATCATCCTCCACTTGGAGTTGGACAATGAAGTAATCATATGCAATGTCAATTAGGTTGAATCCTCCTAGGGGGCGCCACAAGGCCTTCAACATGTCACGCAGGGTGAGGTACCATATCTCGCGCTATAGAAGCTTGAACACTACCATATACTTCCAGGGCTTGAGTAATTCTACAAGTGCTTCTTCCCAGACCCGAAAGGCTGGGAACCCTTTATCAAAGGTTACTTCAATGTCTGAGGTCTGTAGCATGACACCGTTGTTGTCCGCATCGATGTGGATGAAGTTATGCGGATTCACATCCGTTGATTTCCTCATCGCATCCATGTAAGATGGATGAGTAGTTTCAGTAGATGGATTTACATTGCTTTCTTCCTTGCCTGATAGCGGCAGGAACTGTGGTTGTGTTTGTGCCCCGTCCACCTCCATGGATGCGCTCTCAACAGTAGGTAGGCTTCCTCCTTTAATTCATGGTTTTTCATGAAGGTTGGAAGCGTAATTGAGCAGGATTCCAGTTGCACCCAGTGGGATGGAACCTTGCCTCCTCGTCAGATCACCATCTCCTTCATCATCTTGTGTAGCTTTCTCTCCACATCCAGCGCCACCGATCGCCCTGGAGGCAACCCTAGGCTCTGTCATCGGGTTATATATTTCTACAGTGGATTTTATAATATTACATATTTTGAAACTTGAAAAGTTAAAATTTCAACAAAATTTCTTAGTATTCCACATGGTAGTGCCATAGTATCCAAATTCTTCCAACTTGAAGAATGATTGGAAACTTCTTGTTCTATTGTGTATGTAGATTTTTCTTTATTGACTATTTTCAATAGGGTACAAACTTAGTACTCAGTTTCCATTCTCATTGAATTAGAATCCCACTTTGACATTTTATAATTAAAGTAAATAATAAATAACGGTGTGGCAGGCCCTACCATATTTGAAGGACCACTTAATATCTAAATGATATAAAGACACTTTGTTCACATTCTTATGTTAAGATGGTTACTTTATCAAAAACTACTAGTTGTTGAATCTAGATGATAGAAAAGGTACACCTCAAATCCTACGAGTCATATTTATTCCAAGTCGCAAAGTTATATTCTATAACACCTTAAATACTTGCAGTCAAATACAAGATTTTCCTTTACTTATATCATAAACTGAAACGTTGGTTAATTCTGCATGACCTACAATATGTGCATGCTCAAATCAGCACCTATAAAATTCAAGTCAGCACTGTCTTTTTTTTTACTTTGAAAATGACGGACATCTAACTGATAATGCACTGAATGGCCACTTCACTAGAGGAAGTACCCAATGTTTTTTCTCTTCTACTATGAAAATTCATTAGATTATATATCATAAGTATCCTAGAAATTATGAGAGTTAATATGCTTGATGTTCCATATTTGTCTTATATAATCCTAGAACCAATCTAGTATTGTTTCTTGGGTAAGTGGAATGAGCAAATTGTTAACAATGCTAGACAAATTAAGAGTAGGAATTTATTCTATGTAGCAAAATGCCATAAGAAGATAATTACTCTATGAAAATCTTTGTGTGTTTTGTTTTATATAAAATCCTATCAAAGAAAATGGACACAAATAACTCAATGCGGTCCAAATATTTTTTTGTATGATTGTGCTAAGCTGTTACTAGAAGTAAACCTATTTTTTAATAGGAAAGCTTCTATATTTTCTTTGTGTGTTACATTTTATTATATGTTTAAATGCTTATTATTTCTAGTTCAAATGTAGTTTAATTAATACTTTGTTAGCATTGATACAGGTTCCTTTGTGATATAAAATGTCTTTTGTATGCTAACTTTCATATGTCTAGTTTTATTTATATAGAGTTTTTAGTTGTATTATAATTTGTCTATTATATAAGGGAAAATTACATATAAATTTATTTACATAATGATGAGATCATTAAGACACTACATATAACTACAATTTTATCCCTTATTTTGAAAATTACCTTTTGTAGGACACCTTACATCCAACAACAAATTTAACCATTATGGACTTACATATCATAAGTTTGTCATGGTTTTCTTGGATTGAGCCAATATTTATCAACATTGTTTCAGAGGAGTGACAACATATGAAGGGAATCTTATCCATAGTTAACATCACTTTAAAGGAGTGATCACTTATGAAATAAATTCTTTTTGTATACAAAATATGAATTTGAGAGCAATTTATATATATGAATGCACCACGCATGCTTGCTTAGATTTGGTCTTCTATTACAAAAAAGTAAGTTTTCAATCATTAACTAGCTCATTTTTTCTTTGGTATATAGATTCATAATTTTTTAAAGTATATGTTCATATGTTTCTTTGCATTTTTAGGATTTTTTGTTGATCTTACTTGGAAAAGATTAAGTGAAGTCTTGTACTAAAAAACTTTTGTAAAAATTCTCTCTATCCCCTAAACTTCTAAACACATGTCGTTTTGTTTTTCAACGCACAATGTATATGTTGTTTTGTTTTCGAGTGATCATATGGAAAATATGCCCCGTAGCACATGCGAAAAATGTGTTTGTTGCACATTCAGAGATATGCGCCTACTGCACATCCGGAGATATGTTTCCATTACACATTCAGCTTTATGTATCTGATGCACATCTGGAGATATGTGTATTTCATGTATTATGTTTCTAATACATTGAACTTTCTTTTGTAGGTTCTCATTTATCATTATTTGTTGACAATTGATATTCACATGATATGTTGCACGTAGTGGTGGGATTGGAATATATGTGGGTTTCTTCTTCTTTATGTTCTTCACTTCTATGAGAAACTCGTTTCTTTGGTGCAAGGAAAATCATGTTGGCTAAATTGGACATTATTAAACCCTTTGTTTTGATGATGACAAACATTTCATTCTTGTGGATCTAACTTGTTATTTGAGTGTTTTAGGGATAAATATATAAGTAGGTGGATAGCTATGCTTGGAAGATCTATATACTCAAATTGTCTTATTTTTCATTATTGTAATCAAATGTAAACTTGTACAAATGTTAATGTACAAGTACTTAGATATCATGTAAATCAAACATTTAGATCTTCCCTATCCACTCACAACACTCAGATAGGTCATCCCCTATGATAGCATCACAATGGAACTTTCATACATACACTTAGCACATGTCTAGATACATTAAAACTGATATCCTTTCAGTCGACCAATTCCTCGACCGAGACCCTCTCGGTCAACAAAACTCTCGATCGAGACCCTCTCGGTCGACAAAACTCTCGATCGAGAACAGATCTTCCAGCACTTTCTACATCCGTTAGACTTGAGTCGAGAAGTAGTTGTTAGTTGATTTGGACATTGTATACACTTACTTTAGACCTTCCCTTAGTTGACGAAGATCTCGACCGAGAAGCACTCGGTCGACAAACATCTCGACCGAGAAAGGTTTTGACTGCACTTTTCAGAATTAATCAACTAACTGTTACAAATGCAATTAGTGGATATCTAGCGGCTAGTTGAGAACTAAGAACACCCCAGAAAGTGTCTAGAACGTCCCTAGACCATTTTAAGACATTCCTATAAATAGGACATGCCTTAGGACACCTAAACTCACTTGTGTACACACACTTACAATTGAGAATCAATTCTTGTGA
Organism: Alisma plantago-aquatica; assembly: GCA_963693085.1. Lineage (NCBI taxonomy): Eukaryota > Viridiplantae > Streptophyta > Magnoliopsida > Alismatales > Alismataceae > Alisma > Alisma plantago-aquatica. The sequence goes on along the minus strand of OY856412.1, from coordinate 666,934,703 downwards.
GCAATTGAGCAACTTCAACACTTGCTAATCATTTTTATTGCTAGCATGTCGTGTCCTATAGGCTAGGATCTCCTACCCGCTATACTTCCACTCTCATACACATTGGATAGGAGATCAAAACACTTGATATAGGATTCAAGCCTTGTGCTTAAGTGGTAAATTGTAATTTCCTTTTTCCTTTCTTGTTCCTTCTTATTACAATGTACTCTCATTGCTACTCATAGGTTGGAGACTGTGGATTGGAGAGGGTGAAATCTTCTTAGGTGGAGATGGAGGACTTTGGACTACTTCTAGAAGGTCTCAACGGGAAGCTACTTCAAGGAGGAAGGCTAATTCAAGGGGGAGCTTGAAGTTACTTCAATGAAGGCAGCTTTAAGGTTGGTGAGACGAGTTCGCGTGAAGGTTTTCCAAAGGGTTTGGGAAGGTATTTGTAATTTTTTGTAACATCCTTGAGAAGGTAATAAAATTCAAATACATTCAAAATCCCAATTGGAAACAATTGGGTAGTGGACTGACTCCCTTAGTATTTGCTAAGAGTGGAACCACTCTGAACACCTTGTCTCCTTCTCCAACATTCTTGTGGTTGTTTGCTTTGGTTGAATTATTTTAAAATTATTATAAAACCCTATTCACCCCCCCCCTCAAGTGGTTTTTCAATTGGTATCAGAGCATGCTTCAAGGAAATTTAGCAAGTGTTGAAGAAAATGGGTGATGGGGTACTGAACAACCTCAACTTGGAAGGAACACTTGTGGCTCGGCCTCCACCATTTGATGGAACCAACTACACCTATTGGAAGAGGAGGATGCAATTCTACTTTCAAAGAATCAGATGGGAGCTTTGGAGAATGGTTTCAAATGTCTATGATCTTCCTCAAACTGAATATGTTACATGGGATGCAAATACAGTGAGATTAGACAATTGAATGGAAAAACTGTAAGTATCCTTTATTATTCAATTTCTGTAGGTGAGTTTAATAGAATATCAAATTGGGAAACTGCATATGAAATATGGCATATACTCTCTATTACTTATGAAGGAACTGTTCAAGTAAAGAATTCCAAAATTGGTATGCTTAAATAGAAATTTGAACAATTTCGTATGGATCCAAATGAGTCTATTAGTGAGATGTATGCAAAGTTTTCTTCTATTGTAAATAGTTTGAATGCATTAGATAAATCTATTAGTGAAGAGGATCAAGTGTATAAAGTTCTTAGATCTCTTACTCCTAAGTACAAGCCTAAGGTGACTGCAATTGAAGAAGCCAATGACCTCACCCAACTAAGGATGGAGCAACTCATTGGCAACTTGGAAGCACATGAGGCAACCTTGGAGGAGAAAGAAATAAGAGAGCATGAACTTCAACAAGGAAGAAAGAAGGACATGGCTCTATAAGCTACAAAGGTCATCACTCAAGAAAGTGATGATACAATTGATGGAGATGAAGGAGAAGAAGCTCAAATTGTAAATGGTAAGAAATATAGAAGATTCAAATCTAACAAAGTTATTGGTTCCTCTTCTTCCTCTCCTAGGTGTTTTGAATGTGGAAAGAACGGACATCTCAAGAGTGAATGTCCTAAAGAAAAGAAAGGTAAGAAAATCTTATCCAAGAAGAAGGGAGAAAAAGCATACAAAGCTGCATGGGATGACTCAAGTGATAATGTGAGTGGAGAAGAGAACATAGAGTGTCTCATGGCCAAAGAAGATGGTGATGATTCATAAGAGGTAAGCCTTTTTTATTTGCCAAAAGAATATCTAATTGCTAGCCTACATGATGTACATGACAAATATGTTGATTGCAAAAAGAAACTAAAGAAAATTACTAAAACTAATGAGGATTTATATGCTAAATTAAATGATCTTGGATTTGAAAGGATAGTATTATTTCAGAAAACTCTACTTTGAAGTCATCTTTAAATGAGTGCAATTTGAAGTTGCTTTCTCTAGAAACCAATTATGAACTTCTTTCTCAAGAAAAAGTTGAATTGCTTGCAAAGATAAATGATTTTTAATTAGATATTACTTCTCCCCCTAAAGAAAGAGATACTTTCAAACTCAACCTAGCCTATGCACTCATCTAGATTATGATGTTATTGTTAAAGAAAGAGATTCTTTATCATATGATCTAGATCAAGCAAAATTATATATCAAAAGGAAAATGGATGAGATTGCTAAGCTACAAAAAGAAATTAGTAGTTGGAGAAACAATGATGCTCTTGATAGGATCCTAAAGAATACTTATGTTTATAGAGGAAGGAAAGGTTTAGGATATGTTCCAAAAGAAAAATCCTATCAACCTAAAACTAGAAGAACACAAGCACCCAAGGCCAAGATCATGTATGTACCCAAGAACAATTTAACTCCTAGAAAGATAAATGAGATTAATTCTATTTTTTGTCAATATTGTTTGCGTCTTGGACATTATTCTTTTTCATGCCCATACAAGACTAAGGATGTGGAATTAGTTTGGCTTCCAAAATCCCAAACTTAGCAAATTTGAATATGATTAAGTTTATATTTGACTTAACACTTCATTTGAATATCTTAATGTCTCATCTCAACTAAATAGAATAGTATTTTAGCTTATTGCATAAAATTGACATAAACAGATTGCTAAAAACAAACAGAAACATCCTCAGTCGACAAATAGTTTGACTGAGACACCTTCGGTCGAGAAAGTATTCGACCGAGGAAATGTTGGTATCAAATCTGAAATCTGCTGCAAAAACAGTAACAATCCCGATCGAGAAATGTTCGATCAAGATAACTCCGGCCGAGAAAATTATTGACTAAGAAATTTCCTGATTCAACCTGTAAAGCAGCAACATTATCGGTCGACAAAATTTTTGACCGATACACATTTTGTCAAAGTATTTTTCGACCAAATAAAGTTCTATTCAACTTAATTTCTTCAATCATGTTCAGTTTGTTATTAAATGTACCTAACCTTAATGGACCATCACATGCGTACCAAAATCTATATTTTGATACAGGATTGGGTGATTGATAGCGGATGTTTCAAACACATGACCAACAACAAGGATGCTTTTCAAAATTTTGAAGATAAGAAAAGTGGATAAGTCACCTTTGGAGACAATGGTAAAGGTAAAATTGTTGGAATAGGTAATATTGGTACAAACCTTGAATTTAAAAATGGTTTACTTATTGATGGTTTGCACCATAACTTGATAAGTGTTAGTCAATTATGTGATAGTGTATATGATGTTTTATTCAATAAAAATTGCTGCAAGTTACTAGTAGAGAACACTACAAATGTTGTGTATGAAGGAAAAAGAATTGTAAATTTATATATTCTTAGACCTAACTCTATGTGATATGTAGTTGGAAAATGCTTACTTGCAAAAGAAAATTCTCTACAACTATGGCATAGAAAATTAGGTCATGCCAGTTCAGATGTTATTAAAAAGTTAGTTATGTATGATCTTGTTCGTGGTTTGCCTAAGCTATATTTTGATCAATCTAAAAATTGTGAGCCATGTACTTTGGTTAAATAAACTAAAACTTCGTTTAATCCCAAGAACATTCTTAGCACAAATAGATCATTAGAACTTATTCATATGGATTTATTTGGACCCATGAGAACACAATCTATTAGTGGAAAAAGATATTTCTTTGTTATTGTTGATGACTACATTAGATATACATGGGTTCATTTTCTTGCAAATAAAGATGATACCATTCAAGTGTTCATTCAATTTTGCTCAAAGATTGAAAATCAATTGCAAAACAAAATATGTACAATTAGAAGTGATCATGGTGGAGAATTTGAGAATCATATATTTGAAGAATTCTACACATCTCAAGGCTACACTCACAATTTTTCAGCTCCATGCACTCCACAACAAAATGGCATAGTTGAAAGAAAAAATAGGTCCTTACAAGAAATGGCTAGGACTATGATGCTTGAACACAATACACCTAGAACTTTTTGGGTTGAAGCAGTAAACACATCTTGTTATGTCCTAAATAAAGTAATCATACACTCCTATTTGAAGAAAACACCTTATGAACTTATTTATGATAAGAAACCAAGAGTTGATTATTTTCATACATTCGGCTCAACTTGCTATATCTTAAACACAAAAGATGATGGAGATAAATTTGACTCTAAATCACAAAAAGCCTTTTTCTTGGGATATTCATCTTCTAGCAAAACATTCATAGTTTACAACATCGTCTCTAGAAAAGTTGAGGAATCCATTCACATTACTTTTCATGAAGAACTAAAACAAAGTGCTGAAAATAATGACATAGTTGACATTACTCATCAAGTTGAAGATTTAATCATATGCACTAAAGCTGGTCAAAATACTAAAAATGATCAACAAGTTGAGACACAACAACTCATTCCTAAACTAATTAAATATCATCCTCAAGAACTAATCATTGGAAATCCTAATGATAAAGTAAAAACTCGTTCATCCTTTAGAGATGTTGCAAATATGTCATTTGTATCTATAATTGAACCTAAGAAAGTGACTGAAGCTCTAAAAGATGATTATTGGATAATGTCTAGAAATTGGTATGAAAGGCTCAAAAATTATCTCTTCGATAACAACTTTTCAATTGGAAATTCAGATTCTACTTTGTTTTTCAAAACATATGAATCAGATTTTCTAGTTGTTCAAATTTATGTTGATGATATTATCTTTGGTGCATCAAATGAATCTTTGTATAAACAATTTAGTGATATTATGCAAAAGGAATTTGAAATGAGTCTCATGGGAGAATTGACTTTCTTTCTTAGTTTTCAAATAAAACAAACGCTTGTTGGGATTTTATAAGCCAAGAGAAGTATACAAATGAACTTTTAAAATGTTTTGGAATGGAACATTGCAAACATGCTACCACACCAATGGCCACCTCTACTAAAATTGACAAGGATGAAACTGGGGAACCCATTGATGATTCCTTGTATAGGGCCATGATTGGTAGTTTTCTTTACTTAACTGCTTCTAGACCAGATATCATGTTTTCTGTTGGACTTTGTGCTAGATTTCAATAAAAACCCATGCAAACTCATTTTCAAGCTGTCAAAAGGATTCTAAGATACTTAGCTGGCACTACAATGATATCCTAAAGGACAATCTTTAGATTTGAAAGCTTATACCAATGCCGATTATGTTGGTTGTTGTCACGATCATAAGAGCACAAGCGGTAGCTATTTCCTATTAGGAACAGATTTAGTATCATGGCTTAGCAAGAAACAAAACGTGGTTGCTCTTTCTACTACTGAAGCTGAAAATATGGATGTTGGGTCTTGTTGTGCTCAAATGCTTTATATGCAACATGTTTTAAATGATTATGGTTTTATGTTCTCATCTACACCTATCTACTGTGATAACACAAGTGCTATAAATTTGGCACACAATCCTATTTTACATAGTTGTGCTAAACATATTGAAATCAAACATCATTTTTATAGGATCATATTTCTAAAATCATATATCTCTTCATCATGTAGACACTGAAGAACATTGGCTGATATTTTCACTAAACCACTTCCCCTTGATCAATTTCAATATATTAGAAAGAAGCTACTTATTACTCCCCTAGATGATGTATTCTTTTATATATGTGCTCCACACTCCTAAAATTTATAAATACAGCTTCTTACTTGCTTTCGTAACTGTTATTAAAAACATACTCAAATATCCTTCACAATATTCACTCATAGTAGTCCCGTCGGTCTGTAAAATTCTCTACTGAGACAACCTCGATCGACAAGTTTGTCAACCGAGTGTCACTCAGTTGGTCACCTTTCTCGATCGACACTCTCTGAGTATATGCTAAACATTCTGCTCCAGAAATAGCCTCGGTCGAGACATTTTTTGACCGAGACCATCTTGGTGGACCCCCCGCTCGATTGATTTAAAAAGAAATTTTTTAAATTAAAAAAATCACAACAGTTAATTTTCAAATTTGCTATGACTTGATGGATTATTTGGAAAGAAAGGAATAAAAAAATATTCAACAACCGAAAGCACCCGACGAGCCACCAGATTAATCTGATCACAATGCTGAGGAATTCTATACATAAAGCCTGGGGTAACAAAGTCTGTGGCCATCAGGAGGATGTTTTTGATGAGTCTGCACAACTTGTAAATGAAGAAGATAGGACACTATGGTTAACTAACGCCGCTGTTCATGGTAATATGGAAGCTATTGCGGCAGTTGCCATCGATCGGAATGGGTAGTGGATTGGCGGTTGTGCAAGGAGGATCAAATCAGCCTCTGTGGTCGAAGCTGAAATCCGAGCGGTACTTCTTGTTGTTGAAGTTAGTAAGCTGAATGGCTATGAACAGTTTACTCTAGCTACTGATAGCGTGATGACGGTGGAAATTCTAAAGAACAATGCTGCCAGTTTTCCTGTTGTTAGACACTGGATTAGGAAAATCCAAAGTATCATGGCTGAAAGTGAAGATGTCATTGTCAAGAAAGTCAATAGAGGTAACATCCATGTGGTGGACAACCTTGCCAAACATCACTTCAAAAATTACTAGGATGGTCGAATGTACATCGATCCTCCCCTCGACCCGGTGGGTCAACCTCCCCCCCTTCTCATCTGTAATGGTAGGAGTCCTACCAAATTTATCTTTCCAGTAGGTACACCATGTAATCATTGGTTGTTTCCTGCACGAGGAGAGCAAGTTGAATAATATAGTCTCCTGACTTCAAAAAAAATATCTTGACTGACTCGACCGTTGGACAACCGAGAGGAGCATCTACAGAATTGACTATTGTGGTCCTTGGTTGATGAATTGTCGACCCAGCGAGGTTCTATTTTGCTATAAATAGAGCCCAAAATGGCCCCATTATTCACCAATTCACATTCCAACTTCTCTAGCTCTTCTCTAGTGCCTTCTTGTGCAAATTTTTAGCTCTTCTTCACCCTAATCTTGTCTTGCTTCTTCTCTACCTCAAATCCTCAAGATGGCTTCCTCATCCTCATGTGGAAAGAAGCAGGTTGCGGCTAGGAAGGGAAGGACGATCTCCCTGGCACTGACGATCATCAATGACATCCCATTCAACAACGTAGCTGCCAGAGATCGCTACCTCAGGTTGTCCTCCAAGACTCCTCTTCCTCAGTGGATGTCATGGACTTCATAAACATTGTTGGTCTCGAAGAACTCTTTGAGGTGCAACATCTTTCTGAATTCATAAATCCATCCTTCTGTTCCTACTCCTTCCAAGTCGTCAATAAATTTTATGCCAATCTCGCCACACACCCTGACCATGATCATACTTTCTCTACTATGATTAGTGGGTATGGATTTCACTTTTTCGAGGAGGATGTTCTTACCATGCTCAACATTAATGTAGAAGAATATAAGGGGTTCATTGATCTCACCATAGGAAACCCTCTCAATAATCTATCCCAAGATGATACTACCACTAGTTTAAGTGATATTAAGAAAGCCATTTTTCTACCAAATACAACTTTCCATGAAGAAAGGATACCTATTATGCCATTAATTTAAAACCCGAAGCTAGGATAGTCAATCTAATTATTGCCACAAATATCTATCCTAGAACAAACAAATCCAAAGTACCCACATTTTGCATGTATCTTATTTATGTCATCCTAAATAGCATACCCATCAATTTTATTCGTCTTATTCTTAAGAACATGGTTGAGTTTTCTGGAAATCCACCATGTGCTGATTTTGTTTGTCAAATTACACAACATTGTCTTAAGAAAAGAATTGAGGACCTAGGTTTTAAATGTGATAGGAAACCCCAAAAGATCACTAGAAATACAGTTGAAAATATGGGGATTGATTTTGGACACAAGAGGGCTAGTACTGAAGGGGAGACATCCACCCATGATATTCCTCCACCCCCTCCTCCTCCTAGCCAACCTCATGATTATGTCAATAATACCTTAACCTACATTGTTGGTTCTCAATATCACTTAAGTAGGAAATTAGACTATAATCATCATGCCATGACTTACTTGAACCAAAGGATGCAAGCTCTTTCTCCTGAACAACCTAATGCATATCCTTATTCACTTAATCCTGGCATGCTCTACCCCTACAATCCATCCTACAACTACACTAAAATCCCACCTCCACCATCTCATGACCTCACCCACACTCAATTTTCCCAAATCCAACTCCAAGATATTGCTGCCCACTTTCGATTCGATCGTTTTCCCACCTTCTTGGAGGATTATGCTTTGGCCAAGACAGGTGCCTTGGAGTGGCAGATGCTGGTAAAATACTATGGAGTTGAGCCATTTCTTGAAAAGGATCCATAAATTGATGTAATTCTTCAGTCTTTTTAGTGAGATCATGTGATGATATGTAATGTTTGTAATAGCGATCTTTTCATTATGAGCTAATATGTCATGATTTATGGGCTATCTTGAGAGATGTACGTGTCTTGTGCTATTATCATAAATAAAAGTGTTTACTTGTGTCTTAAATTGGACTTATCTTATCTTTGTTTTTCACATTAGAGTGTCATATTGAGGCAGAGCATCATATTCAGGGGGTAATAATAAAAATCATCATAATCATAAATCTAATTCATAAAGATTTGTTATCTTTTTGAAATGACAAAGGAGGATAAGTATCATAAAAAATAAATTATATAACTCAAAATTAAATGAGTTTCATAGTCTCTTGGCATTACATAAAATGTTTCTATATTCCTTAAAGAATTGGATGCTATGTTCCATATCTTTTTGGGAATAACTAGCACACACTCTATAAATAAGAGAACGACTACAAAAGGTATATTTCAGGTATGAAACTCATGTCATTTAATTTCTTTGATTCATATTTTAGAAATGTTTGTCCTCTTCAAAAAGGGGGAGATTGTTGGCTAAATTGGACATTATTAAATCCTTTGTTTTGATGATGACAAACATTTCATTCTTGTGAATCTAACTTATTATTTGAGTATTTTAGGGATAAATAAATAAAGAGGTGGATAGCTATGCTTGGAAGATCTATATGCTCAAATTGTCTTATTTTTCATGATTGTAATCAAATGTAAACTTGTACAAATGTATAATGTACAAGTACTTAGATATCATGTAAATCAAGCATTTAGATCTTCCCTATCCACTCACAAGACTCAGATAGGTCATCCCCTATGATAGCATCATAATGGCACTTTCATACATACACTTAGCACATGTCTAGATACATTAAAATAGAGATCCTCTTAGTCGACCAATTCCTCGACTGAGACACTCTCGGTCGACAAAACTCTCAACCGAGAATAGATTTTCCAGCATTTTCTATATACGTTAGACTTGAGTCGAGAAGTAGTTGAGAAGTAGTTGGTAGTTGAGTTGGACGTTGTATATACTTACTTCATACCTTCCCTCGGTCGACGAAGATCTCGACCGAGAAGCACTCGATCGACAAACTTCTTGACCGAGAAAGGTTCTGACTGCACTTTTCAGAATTAATCAACTAGCCATTACAAATGCAATTAGTGGATATCTAACAGCTAGTTGAGTACTAAGAACACCCTAGAAAGTGTTTAGAACGTCCCTAGTTCATTGTAAGCCATTCCTATAAATAGAGCATGCCTTAGGATACCTAAACTCACTTGTGTACACACACTTGCAGTTGAGAATCAATTCTTGTGAGCAATTGAGCAACTTCAACACTTACTAATCATTTTCATTGCTAGCATTTCGTGTCCTGTAGGCTAGGATCTCCTACCCACTATACTTCCACTCTCATACACATTGGATTGGATATCAAAATGCTGGATATAGGATTCAAGCCTTGTGCTTAAGTGGTAAATTGTAATTTTCTTTTTCCACTATCCTTGCAACTCCTAGGTTTGAGGTTGCGGATTGGAGAGGGTGAAATCTTCTCAGGTGGAGAAGGAGGACTTTGGACTATTTCTAGAAGGTATCAACGGGAAGCTACTTCAAGGAGGAAGGCTACTTCAAGGGGGAGCTTGAAGTTACTTCAGTGAAGGTTGCTTCAAGGTTGGTGAGACGACTTCGGGTGAAGGTTGTCCAAAGGGTTTGGGAAGGTATTTGTAATTTTGTGTAACATCCTTGAGAAGGTAATAAAAGTGAAATGCTTTTATAATCCCAATTGGAAACAATTGGGTAGTGGACGGACTCCATTACTATTTCCTAAGGGTGGAACCACTCTAAACTCCTTGTCTCCTTCTCTAACATTCTTGTGGTTGTTTGTTTTGGTTAAATTATTTTAAAATTATTATAAAACCCTATTCACCCCCTCCCTCTAGTGATTTTTCAAAGCAAACATGGGCATTGGAAAAGTAAGTACTCTTTTATCATATTAAATATGTGAATGTAAGTACTTTTCATCTATTCCAAATAAATATATAAAATAGATTTGACAATTCACAATAAATATATAAATTATGTCTTATAATTTATATTGAGTACTCAAACATGAAAATAATCTATGTTGAACCCACTTGGTTGTACCTATGACTTGTATACACTGTATAGAAGTCACATCTTTAGATGTTTAGAACAAAGTTCACTAAAGTAGAAGATGTTGTGCCTTTTCATTTTGTAAATATGTTGTAGTGAACTAAATTTTGAAACATAACTTTGTTTTGGGCTTTATCATTCAGACATGTAATAGACATTTGTGAACCAAGCTTATGATAAGATTTCACAAAAACATGCATGCATTCACATTTTTAGATCAATAGTAAAAATTTAAATATAGGATCTTGAAAGCACAAACATTTCCCTGAGGTTTCTGTATCTATGTCTGACATGTTTCCGACATAGACATGCTTGGACACACGAAGAACATGCCTCCAACATGTTCACTTAATGAAAAAGTGTTGTCATCCTTATTTCCTTCTCCCAACAAAAGTAGCAAATCATCATTATGCCTCCTCTTTTGTTGCTTCTCTAAATCTCCATGTCGCCTCCTTTTCTCTTGCACATGCATCTTAAGTAGAACTTAAATTTATTCCTCTTCCCATTCTTCACTCTCAACCTCCAAGGCACCTTATTCTTCATCTTCTCCGTAACCACCAATTATTTCCTTACCCCCTCCCATTCTTCCTCCTAATAGTACATGTTCACCAATACTTACACAAAGAAAAAAAATTATTGTCTCCAAAATTTAACTTCCTTTGATTTTACCATTCCATGACCCAAGTGTGTTGCAAACATGATAGACAAATTTAGAAATTTGATATTTTTTGTCATTATAACTATTTACGATGGAAAAAAGATGTCACTAATGACCCTTGTGATCAAGCCTGCTAGTCGTCGTTACTAGCATGAATGACAAGATTGTGTCGTAGCTATTAGTATCAACTTCACATATTTAATATAGCCTTTAAAATTATTAACGACAAATTATATAAGTAGTCATGAATTATATTAGCGACGAACCGAAATTGTTTGTCGTTATCTTTATTAACGGCAATACCAATAACAACAAGATGTGACAAATTTAATTTCTCGTCGTCAATAATTTTAGCGAAAAACTTATTCACATTTACGACCAACTTTTTCTGTCGTTATTGCTAACTTTTCCTGTAGTGATAAATATAAGAGGTTATATGATTATAAAAATTTATACCCATAAAAAGTTTAGAGGATATGGGTTTGAAGATATGTGGGTATACATATGTTTGTTTACAACTTACGTAGGAAAAAATTGAGATAAAAAAGAATCTAACTACTTCAAGGAGAAAATAACATATTATACAACTTACTACAACTACTAATACTCACCCTACTTTGTGATAAACGACCCAACGATTCATCCTCTCATAATACTAATTTTCTAAGCATATGTTATATAATCGAATAACTTTGATATATCAGTACTAAATATATATGTTATAATTTCAAAGTTTATTGTTTTAGATCAATTGATTCAGTAGGCATCGTAAATGACGCACATATAAGTTTTCTTTAAACTCAGTCTTGAGGCATGGCTGGAACATAAAATACATATGTCATTTATTTATGATTAGTACTCATTAATTTACTTCCACATGTATTTGTTAACTCTTATATATAGTATATACTCACAAAAATTATAATACAACCGATTAAAAGAAACTGACTCAAATAATTGTCAAATAACTCCCTCTCATATGTAGTGCATGATTATTGAAATTATATATTTTCTCCTCATACACATGATGTTTGTCACAATATATTATTAAAATTATATATTTTCTCCTCATACACATGGTGTTTCTCACAATATATTATTATAATAATAATAATTTACATATAATCCATTAAAAATAAAATGATTGAATTAAGTGGCAGGTATTCCTTCCAACATGTAATGTGTGATTAATTCTACTCCGAAAAGTTTTTAGAAAGTAAACACACGCCTCGACTGTTGGATCTCCAATTTGACTGTGAAAATATGTATACATGCTGTCAAATTTTAGATACACAGTCTTTTTTTGTAATTGTCCAAAAATAGTGAAACAGGCGGTGAAACAATTCAAATAAAAAAAAGATAAATAGCTGAAGCAGATAAGAAGACATTAGAGCACCACTACGCCTGCATTTATTTATAAGAAATACTACATAAGCAGACATGTCAAAGACCACACACCACAAAATATACGAGACTCCTCTCAAGGCTTTAGTTTCTCTTTCAACCATCCACCTCCGGAAGCCGATCGGGTCAAGACTAAAGCCCCTACAACTGTCGCTAAACATTATGTTTCATATTTTAATTGATGAAAATACCTCTTTTGTTTGTAAGGTTCCCCGTGATCCTCTCTTCTTTATGTTATGGGTTGTGAGTTACATGGCTAGGATAGATTTTTTATCTCCTCTAATGACAACCACTCACCTCTTATGAATTATTCGCATATTGTATCCAGGCACACCTAGTACGTAGTCAATAATCTTTATTCTTGTTTGTTTATGTTTGATGTAACGCTTTGTTCCTCTAAACAAACTATCTTCCTCCTCACTCGAATAGTTGGCGGGTTGGTGACAAGATCTTCTCTTTGCAAAATGCAAAGGAAAATAAGATCTTTTATATAAAATTGATGTTATAATCGTTTAAGAATGTGATATATAGCTCAAAACTAATTGACAGCGAGTGAAGGAACATGTACCTTATAAGCTGAAATATCATCTGTAATTGACAGCGAGTGAAGGAACATGTACCTTATAAGCTGAAATATCATCTGTAAATCAGACGTGTGGGATTATTTTAGCATCCCCTAAAGTACAACCACTTTTATGTATTAGCACTTGTTATTTTAGGTAGGTGCGATTTTATACTTCTTTTCGGGGAGCCATTTGATACCATATTAAAATGTATGGCATTTAACTTAAATTTAATCGGTAACGAAGGGACTACACATTTTATAAGCCCAAAAACCACCCAAAATTATTGTTTTGGGGATTCTTTTCAACTCAACATAGAGAAATCATTTATTGTCATATTAGTTATCTAAGTATTGTAGTTAAACGGCAATTAGAAATAGAATATGATAGACACATCTATCTATATGTTATCCTAGGTCAGTGGATGTTGTGTTTAGAGGATAGATTTTGTTGTGTTTAGAGGATAGATTTTGTCATTCAAAAAGAGTTGACGACACAATTTGTTGTCTGTCTACTTTCTATTACGATATAATCAGTTGCAAAATTGAGTAACACGATAAATACAATACTCATTATAGTAAAAAACTTCTTGGTTTTTAGTAGTTGTAATGGTAACACAACCACACTTTCTTCCAGTCATCCTAGTTCATTTTAACTAATATATTAGACAGTAGGAGGACTGCTAGATAAGTAAACAACCTCTTTACTTTACCAAAGATAAAAAAAAAAATATACTACTACAGAACAGGCATTTGGCATCGGTTGTTTATGCCCTTTTAGCGACGGTTCTCAAGCGACTCCTATGTGGGCGCCGTTAAAGGTCGAACTCTTCGGCGTCAGTTTTATAACCGACGCCAAAAGGCTTCGCGCCACCGAAAACACGCCAGCAGGGCCCCGATAGGCGTCGGTTTGCTACCAACAAAGCGACACCATATTCCCAGACGCCACGGTCGTGTTACTATAGGCATCGGTTTGGTACTAATAACTGACGCTCTTTCCGCCACGGCCATGGTTTCCTGCAGGTCGGGTTGTTTTATCATATTAGGTGGCGGTTTTTATCCAATAACTGACGTTGTAAGTCTTTGATGACGGTGTTCTATAAATAACCGACGCCTATGTTTTATTTATTTTTTTTGTTATCAGTTTGCAGGCCTACTGTGACTGGTCAGCAGGATGAGAACATGCAGTTCAGTTTTCTGAACTGTAGGTTTACGACATCCATTGATATCAGCCTACAAACAGGCCACAAACCTGCAAAATCAACAAATATACTTTCCACACAAGTAGATACATTCAGACATCAATTCAATTCTCACATTCACACATGTAGAAACATTCAAATACATGTAGAAACATTCATACATGTATAAACATTCAGAACTATTCATTTACAAAATATCATTCAACATCGCTATCAGCATCCCAATTATATCTTACAATCGACATTGTTTGTATGGCTCTTGCCCATTCTTCTTTTTCTTCATTTAATACTTCCATCGTATATGGACCATGTACATCTTTTAAGTGTTTACCTATAGTGTGGTCATTTTTAAACACCTGCAAAGAGAATGATGTATATATATAAGTAATAATATAAAAATAAGATTGATATATTTCATACTAACTAATGAGACTATATATAATACCTCATGTATGGTATCGATGTCCAATGCGGCATATTGGATAATCATCTGCATAAATTACATCACATAGTATGTGCATGCCCATTCGTTGTCTTGTGTAGCGCACTATAAATTGAAACATACAAAATATTAAAAAATACAACTAAGCACAGTTCACATAAATAATATATACATTGGAGTCGGGAACTTACTTTTACGTTCTCCCAAATTATTGGCTGGTTCTTTTTCCTTGTGACCTTTCCTCCAACCTTTTTGAATGCATCTAAACCCCTACATGTTAAAGTAACACAGTAAATTGCATAATTAAATAGTAATGTAATAAAAGATATTAATGGATATAAAAATGAAATATTTCTCACCAGAATAATGGCAATCTCATTACGTGTCCAATTTTAGTATTCAATGTACTCCCTGCAGGATCTGGATAATAAATAGTGAACGTCCTGGGGAGAATAACTAGTAACTCCCAATGCCTACCGCTAGAGGTAAAAAAGTTAAAAATTAATAACTCAAAATCCACAGTAAAAATGTAATTTTCTTAAGTCCAAATTATAAGTAAAGTAAACTTACTTGACATTGAATGGATCTATTATTATCGTCTTCTTTTGCTGACCGAAAATTGTAAAAGAATCTATACAGTATTGTTGAACACTATTATGGTCTTTAGCTACCATACTAATCAATGATGGAATCAAAAATCCCACATGGTCAAATGCAAATTGTTTGCATTGATTTTCGACGAAGTAGCTACAAAACATGTATTACGTATGCATTAATATATAAGAAACCAGATCATCGGACCTTTTACAAGGTATATGGATGTATAAACAAGATCTCACCTTATCCATGTCTCTAACATTGATGTGTTCAGCCAATCATATATAAATAGCTCAATAATATCTTGTATAAATAAAGAGATTTCGTATGATTGACCTGCATAATTCTCTTCTAAAGAAACAATTATAGGGCAATATATATTATGTGATTGTAGCCAACATGTCATTCCCCTACAAGCAGGACCTAACGGGTATTTTAGGTCAGTTGGAACCCAACTTGGTAATGCAAGAAGTGGAGGTGGAGGCATAGGTGCTCCCGGTGTCTTCTTTTTAACCTGTATATATAATTTCAGATCAATTGACCTCATATATACACATTAACAATCTAAAGTAATGTAAATTTATCTTACAATTCCAGTAGTGTAGACAACATCTGCTTTGGGCCACAATATCACCCCACCTTCTGCCTCAGCAAGTGTATCAATATCCGGGTGGGCATATGGCAATGTAGCTTCCCTCCAATCGGGTAATACACATATCGGGCTCACATGAACATATCCCTGTGGCATTGGAGTCTCGTGAAACGTTGCCACAGGAAGGGACGGGTAAGCTTGCTCCTCTGCAACAACATAGTCTTACATTCTTAAGCGGCATGGCTTCAATGCCTACAAATTTACGTAAAGAATGTTATACATATATACATATCATCTTGAAAACATATCATCTTGAAAAGACTAGCTACAATGTCATAAACAATACTTACAGTAGACGTGTTAGGCGGTGGGTCTACAGGATTACTCTCAGTCTGTGCATCAGGAGAAGAGTGGGTCATCATAGGGTGATTGGAAGCCTGAGATGCCTGCCACCGCACTATTTCTTCCTTGACCTTCTCAGCAACTATATCATTGACCTTCTTAGCAACTATATCCTCGACTCTCTTATTCTCCTATACATGGATAAAAGAAACATTAGCTTCTTATTATTGAATTTCCTTTTGCAGTAACATTCTAAAAAAAGAATAGGTTACCTCTTCTTGTGAAAGTCCCACTCTGGGTTTGCGCTGGGATGGCCCAAAGAATGTTTTGATGCCCACACCAGCGCCTGCACCCCTAACACATCCAGGATGCTCTGGGTTACCCAGAGCAACTATCAATTCATCCCTTGTGCCCTGAGGGATGAACATGCCTTGTTTCCTCTGCTCGTGCATCTCCCGCTAATCACCATCAACAAAAATTGGTAAGTTAACACCACAAATAATCAATATTAAAACGATTGCTCTAAGAGTTGTATTTTACCATTTCCGCAGCCGCCTCAGCAGTAACGGGCTTCTTTATTTCAACCTTCTTCTTTTGCCTCCCAGCTATCCAGACATCATGGCGAGGCATGGGTGTGTCACATGTAGTAGAGGACTCCTGAGTAGTAGAAGACTCTACCTGTAGTCTTTGGCGAACGCTTGCATAGCCCTTTGGACCCATTGTGTGGTCATGCACATTCAATGCACGCCTTGCTTTTTGCACCTCACTAAGGGCCTAGTTAGTATGCACATTAATGATTTGATTAGTAGCACTAAATGTTAATCTTGAATAGGTGAATACAATGTATATTAATTAAATTGGGAGTGGTGCCTAATACCTTGAATTCTTCATATTTTCTTGAAGCAACAAATGTGTCCCAATCTTCTTTGTCCAAGAAGTTCCACTGTTCAAGGGCTGACTTCTTCTTCTTATCACCATCTTTTATGTATTCTCTATTGAGATTTGTCCTATAGTTCCTTAACATCTTTCCAGCGTGTTGCATCATGCTTTTACGATGTAGCTTCTCATCCAATGCAAACAGATTCTATAAAATAGAATTGTTATTAACTAGTATCCAAAAATAGAATTGCAAATAATAGAATTTGTAATCTACAAAATAGAATTGCAAATAATAATAACTCACACATAAATCCTTCCAAATCAAGTCTTTCTTCACCTGAGGAACTTTATGCCAATTATCATACTTAACACCACAATGGCTTCGAGTGACAACCCCAAGATAGTTTACAAAATTATTGTGGTTCACTCCAATTGCATTTCCTCCATTATCAAACTCCACAACCAATCTGGATCCACTGCCACTTAGCGATATTAACTTCTTCAACAGAGTGATGCCCCTTTTCTTGTTAAGTGTTTGGTGATGCGCATCAAGTTCCTCCAGTGCTTCAGTGGGTACATGTGCATCATCAACCTAAAATTTGACAAAAATAAACACACTGAATTAGCCCAATATAGAAATATGGGATATATGACATAACTAGAAGATAATGAATTTTATAAAAATACAGGATATATTTTTAGAACTTACATTGGTATCCTCGCCATGCTCATCATGGACAGCATGCTCATCATGGACTTCATGCTCATCATGGACATCATGCTCATCATGGTCAACCATCTGAAAATGTCATTAAAAAGGCAAAAATTTAGCATTTGTATAAACTAGAAGATAATGAAACATCAAATCTGAAAATGATATTGATATTAAAAAAGCAAACATTTAGCTTCAATAAAAAAATATAAACATGCATGCCTCTAAAATGGTGATCTTTTATCAATTAACAATCCTTCATTGTGATCTCCGTGCACATATAAGTCATCATTAGCTTCAAGATTAGGGTCTACAGTTAACAAATACATGTGATGTCATTCTTATATATAATAAATGTGTACCACCTATCCCATCCTTGAATACCTAATCTCACTAGTAAGTGTATAATGTGTATTGGGTTTTCAAGAAAATTTCGGCAGCATTTCCCCGATGTTCTCTAAGTACATATGTACTTAGAGAACAAATGGGGAAATGCTGCTGAAATTTTTTCGAAAACCCAATACACATTATACACTTACATCCTAAGTGAGATTAGGTGTTCAAGAATAGTCCCAAACCGGGGACTATCCAAGATTTACTCCTAATGAGTAAATCTTGGACGGGTTTCTAGGCCAACAAATACATGTGTTGTCATTCTTATATATAATAAATATGTACCACCTATCCCATTCTTGAACACCTAATCTCACTAGTAAGTGTATAATGAGTATTGGGTTTCGAGAAAATTTTGGCAGCATTTCCCCGTTGTTCTCTAAGTACATATGTACTTCGAGAACAAATGGGGAAATGCTGTTGAAATTTTCTCAAAAACCCAATACACATTATACACTTACATCCTAAGTGAGATTAGGTGTTCAAGAACAGTCCCAAACCAGGGACTATCCAAGATTTAATCCTAATGAGTAAATCTTGGACGGGTTTCTAGGCCAACAAAATCATATCATTAAGAGCATGGTTTCATGTTAGGTCATCATAGGTCATAATAATCCACTAGAATGAGCAAAAAATGTCTCATGGTGTTAAAATAGCATAAGAGTATTAGATCTTGATTCTAGAGTGTACAAGACATAATAGTGACTACTAATTTTGTGGGGTGATATCATTTCATAGGATTTATAGATTCAAATTTAACAAGTGTACAAGTTGCATCATTTTAATACTCTAAAGGTGACTAGTGGGTCATAGCACATAAAAGATGGCATTAATTACAAGGAAAGTAAGCAAACTAGATCAATTAACACTCATCTCAAGGGAACATTAGTTACTGAGGGGACCAAGAAAGAGTGCTTTTAATCACTAGGATCATACAAGTATAAATGTTGATTAAGTCTATGTGATTAAAGATAAAATAGTATAATAAAACAGGGTTTACCTCTGTTTGAGCCCAGTCGGGCATCAATAGGGAGAGAGGGCGATACGGAGGGTAGGCGAGTAGGCAGGCAAGCAAGTAGGTGAGTAGGAGACGGGTAGGGAGACGGCGGGCAGCAGTAGATGATCAATTAATTCCTAAAACAGTACATAAATAAATACAAATCAGTATATAAATAAACACAAATCAATAAATAACTTAATTTAAAAAAAATACATCCAGCAGCATTGTGCCTTGGCACAGCCCAAGCATCCGCCCAGGCATCCCATAGGCCTTACTAGGTTGGGCGTGTGGGTTTGGGACCCTAGGTGAACGCCTGGGTTGCCTAGGTGCACCTGCGTGCCGCCTGGGTAGGTCAGCAGGTACCTGGGCAAGCGAGCAGATCGAGCAGGTCAAGGTGAGGTCGAGGCGAGGTGAGGTGGAGTAGGTCGGCGGCGAGGAGAATGGCGGTGGTGGGCGGCGGCGAGCAAGGAATACCGGCGAGCTCCAGAACCAGCAGCCGCAGGGTAGGCAGGCGCTGTCACAGGGCAGGCAGGCGCAGGGACCGGAGACGTCGGCGGCACAGAAGGAGTAGGGGAGCGGTGGCGGCGCGCAAGCAACAGTAGCGGCGGGTGGGGGTTTAGTCGGGTGACCAGCAGCAGCGGCGGCGAGAGCAGGAGAATTCTCACAATGAAACAGAAGAAAGGGGAAGAGTCGGGTGATCACAGGTCTATTAAGTTTGTAAAAGGCGTCGGTTTTCTAAAAAACGGACACCTAAACATCTTAAGTGTCGGTTGATAGTAAAAACCGACATCCAATTGGACAATATTTGCCCTAAATTATTTTGGCGGGAACCATTATCAGCATCGGTTCTCAAAGGATAACTGACACTGTATGTGACATTTTTCGCACAAATTTTCATCTTATATAGGCGTCGGTTAGTAGTTAAAAAACCGACACTATATGTGACACTTTTTTTCATTTGAAAATTGGATTTTGCGGGTGATTTTAGGCGTTGGTTTGTTTTACCTAGCCGACGCTAAATACAAAGCGGTACCTGTGTCTGGCTGGTCTTCGAATATAGACGTCGGACTTACTAAATAGCCGACGTGGAATGTTATAGGCATCGGTTTGTTTAAATAACAGATGCCCAGAAAAGTGACATTGAATGTTATTTCTATAGTAGTGATAACACGTACGGACTTACTCCGACCGCTAATACTTACCCTGAGAGTTATTGCTACTTCGTAAAAGACGTTCTGGTGATTCATCCACTAACAAGATGTTGTTAATATTTATTATGTCGTTACATGCAACAGTAGTAGGTGCAAATTAATTAACAATTTTAGTCAGATCCAAATAAGAAACAAAGATCAAACAAAGCAGGAGAACAGAAATAAATGAGTTAGATTCGAAAATAAGATCGTTCATTGAGAAACAAACATGATACTTAAATAAATCAGACCCGACAATCCTCTGGGATAGGCACTGTTCTCCTAAACTCGATCTGGCACGAACCTAGAACAGATACGTCTCGCTCGCACTTGACGTAGTCTCGTTGTACTGCCATTGTAGCACAGCAACCGCAGGAACCTTTGCCTGACAGTTGCGCCTCAGTGACAGGAAGAAGAAAGTCGCACTTCGCACAGGAGAAGAACTCCACGAAGTGGCTCGGGAACGAAGGCAGTCGCTCTCTAGATTAGGGCTCTCAAAACACATGTGAAATGGTGGTAGAATATTGTTTGTTGTGTGTTTAACCCTAATGACCAGATGAGTATTTATAGCCACGCACGTCCCTAATCCTATTCCCAGTGAGACACAAATACTCGGTCGCTCTTGTACATATTTTGAAAAAATACCAAAAATGAGAAACACTTTCCAATTATGATTAAGAAATCTGAATAGGAAAGAAACAATTAATTAAATGATTAATTAATTACTTAGTTGTATCTTAGTGTAAAAAGAAGTCAGAAGACAGAAGACATTCTCCACAATCTACAATCCACAAGCCTGAGCCCGTGCCCGGCCCGATCAGGCGAGGTGAGGCATGGTGTGGCGTGCGTGAGCGTGCGTGCGTTGTGATGTGGTAACCCCACCCACCAAGGAGGTGACATACCTCCTTCCTAGGACCCCTTGGACACTAGTGCCCCATGTGATCCTACATATAAGGACCACAAAAGTTCTAGGAGTGAGTAATATGGGATAAAACTGTTGGGTTTTGTGGAGAAAACATGCGCGGAAGAAGAAATAAAATCCACGCAACCCGAAATAGGATCTCGTCGACAACAACGTATTTGGAAGGAGTGTTTGCGGGATATACCTTATCACGGAGCAAGTTCGGTGATGTCCCATTGCACGACGGTGCAACGTTGCTGACCTACATGGACGGAACTTCTCTCTCATTCACTGTCGTAGGATGATCCGGCGGCGCTCCTTTTGTGTGATGATGTGCGCCGCTCGTAACACGCACAAATGGTCATCACTGTCCTCCGAACACAGGCATCTCAGCGTCTGCGTCTCTACTTTGTCCATGCGGATAGACTGGAACTCCACGTCTGCTTCCTAAGCTGGCGGGAAGGAGTCGTGCCTGTGCGGCGGCGTGCTAGCGGTCCGTTGCTCTCCTTCCTCTCCTAAGGATGGTGACAGCTAGGGTTTACGTACGTGAGCATAAACTGAAAAGTCTCTGTCTATCTTATATAGATATCGGTCGTCAATCCTCCTTTAAATAGGATACGAAGGGAAGTATGGTTTCCTAAACCCATCGATAAACAGAAATGATGTGTTAATTAAAACGCTCGTGGATTAATTAGAATATTCTGGAATTCATTAATTAACCAAATAATCACATTAATTGATTAATTAATATCCGACTCCATGCAATCACTTGGGATGGATCTATGGGCATATATACCAATAGACTCCCACTTGCACTTAGAGCCAGTCACTCCAATATTATTCTAATCCATTACATAAACACTTTAGTAATCAATGTGATTCGGAGCAATTCCAATCAAATCCACAATTATACTCCTATTCCAACACATCCTATGTGTGTGACCCGGTAGGCTCCAAATTACATTGGCAATGATATCCATAATCATATTATGATTTCACAAGCAATGATTGGTATCTCGAAAGACTTCATTGTCACCCAAGTAATTGGAGAAGTTGGAGAACAACTTGACCAATCATTCATGACTGGTGTTACAGTGATTGTATAGTTCTTTTGTCGCTGATATCCAGATTGAACTCGAGTCATGGAATTATTATCCTTTTCAATGTTCAATCTATGTTCCTTGAACTAGAGCAGACTGTCTGAGATATATGTAAGCTCAATGTCACATATTGACTCACATCAGCATGGCCATGCATTTCTCAGTCTTGCTTATCAAGTGGCCAGAATATCAAACTCCCGTAGGAAGGACAAATTCCATCTACATCACTCACAGTCATCCCCGTGTGTCACATTGCACCCAAGCACCATCTTTATGGCAATCCTTATTCAAGACCACGGTGGATGATGTCAAAGTACACCGAACAACATGTGATAAGTATAGTGACTTCAGGTCTAAGAACCACAATCACTACCATCATTATGAGATGTGACTCTAACTACCAATCATGGTATCCATGTGTCACTCTCAAGGTGGGTCTATCTGATACACTATTCTCTAACAAGTATCTATGTATTTGGTTTGATATCTCCATATGATGGATAATGAGATTCTTCCATCAACCAACATACATTCTAATCTTATGTGTTATTGATGTCTATGGATATTTCCACAATAACAACCGATTAGGGACAAAACAAGAATAAATACTCTTAGCATACATATGATCTCACTGTTTAGGTCATCAACCTGAAGACATATGTCATTGAGTATATTATTCTATATACATCTATAAGTTTTATGGTCATCTCACAATATAAAACACAAACATATAGATTGGAAACTTGCCTTTATTGATATGATCAATGTAGTATTACAAATCGTTTACATAGTATCCCATTACAATCATCGAATGATAGTCTCTATAGGCATACATACCAATAGATTCCCACTTGTACTTATACCCAATCACTCATGAATCTCAATCCAAGTGATCAAACATGTCCGTCATGTTTCTGCTGTGAAAGTGCTTTTGTGAGCGGGTTAGCCACATTGCTTTCTGTAGGTACTCTATAAATCTTCACATCTCCTCGTTGTACGATCTCTCATATGAGATGGAACCACCGTATAATATGTTTGGAACGTTGGTACGATCTTGGTTCTTTAGCTTGTGCAATTGCTCCATTATTGTCACAAAACAACTCAACTGCATCACCAGCGCTTGGAACCACTCCAAGTTCAGAAATGAACTTCTTGATCCACACAACTTCCTTTACAGCATTAGATGCGGAAATATATTCGGCCTCTGTTGTAGAATTCGCAACCGTCTCTTTCTTGGAACTCTTCTAGCTCACAGCTATGTTGTTCAAGAAAAACACAAATCCAGATTGCGATTTGTAGTCATCTTTATCACTTAGGAAGCTATCAATGGTATAACCTTTTGCCATGAGCTCTTCCTCACCACCGTATACCAAGAATTGATCCTTAGTCCTTCTCAAGCACTTTAAGATGTTCTTTACGGCTGTCCAGTGACATTCACCTGGATCTGACTGATACCGGCTCGTCATGCTCAAAGCATACGACACATCAGGACGAGTACATAACATTGCGTACATGATAGATCCAATTGCTGATGCATATGGAATCTTACTCATGCGTGCCCTTTCATCACATGAACTAGGACACTGGGCTTTAGAGATTGTAACCCCATGGGACATGGGCAAGTTACCTCTCTTAGAACCCTCCATGCTAAACCTCTTTAGCACCTTGTCAATGTATGTGCTCTGGCTTAGGCCTAGAAGCCTTCTAGATCTATCTCTATAGATCTTGATCCCTAGTATATAGGATGCTTCTCCTAAATCCTTCATAGAGAAGGTCTTCCCTAGCCAACCTTTTACTGTCTGAAGAGCAGGGATGTCATTTCCCATCAATAGTATGTCATCCACATACAATATGAGAAATACAATTGTGCTCCCACTAACCCTTTTGTAAACACAAGGTTCATCTTCATTTTGACTAAAGACAAACTTTTTGACTACTTCATCAAAATGTAGATTCCAACTCTGAGATGCTTGCTTCAATCCATAGATTGACCTTTGTAGCTTACAGACTTTATTGTCTTCCTTTGGATCAATAAAACCCTCAGGTTGTGTCATGTACACATCCTCGAGTAAATTCCCATTAAGGAATGTTGTTTTAACATCCATCTGCCAAATCTCATAGTCATGATAAGTTGCAATGGCAAGCATGATCCTGATGGATTTAACCATGGCAACTGGTGATAAGGTCTCATCATAATCAACACCTTGAATTTGACGGAATCCTTTCGCAAACAATCTACCTTTATAGGTTTGTACATTTCCATCCATGTAAGTCTTCTTCTTGAAGACCCACTTGGACCCTATGGGTTTTACCCCTTCGGGTGGATCCACCAAGGTCCATACCTTGTTCGTGTACATGGATTCCATCTCAGATCCCATGGCTTCGAGCCATTTCTTAGATTCTGGTCCCTTAGTAGCTTCTAGATAGGAAGTTGGCTCGTCTGATATGCCCAATTCGTCACTGTCTTGAGTCATGAGAAATTTAAATCTCTCAGGCTCAAGTCGTTTCCTACTAGACCTATGAGGTTCATGTGTTACATTTGGAACTTGAAATTCCACAACAACTTGTGAGTCTTCATGTTCCTTATGTACCTCCTCAGGTTCTCTACTTTCTTATTGGTCTCGAACTTCTTCGAGCTCTACATTCCTCCCACTAATTCCTTTGGAAATAAATTCCTTTTCAAGAAATACAGCAGTCCTAGCAACAAACACTTTGTTGTCAGTTGGTGTGTAGAAGTAGTATCCCCGAGTTTCCTTGGGGTATCCAACAAAATAGCATTTTTTCGATTTGGGTTTAAGTTTTTTAGGAAATTGTTTCCTAACATAATCTTCACATCCCCAAATCTTTAACATAGACAAATTGGGACATTTCCCATTCCATATCTCATATGGTGTCTTTTGAACCGATTTAGAAGGTACACGGTAAAGTGTAAATGCTACAGTTTCAAGAGCATATCCCCAGAACGATATTGGAAGTTCGACTGAACTCATCATTGATTGTACCATGTCTAATAATGTACGATTCCTTCTTTCTGACACACCATTATGTTATGGTGTACCAGGTGGAGTCCATTGTGATACAATACCACGGTCTCTCAGAAGGTCCTCAAACTCTTTGCTTAAGTATTCGCCACCTCGATCTGAATGGAGTGCTTTAATACACTTAACAAGTTGCTTCTCTACTTCATTCATGAAAGTCTTGAACATTTTAAGAGTTTCTAACTTGTGTTTCATAAGATATACATAGTCATACCTACTGAGGTCATCAGTGAAGGTAATGAAGTATTGATAGCCTCCTCTAGCATTTGATCTAAAAGGTCCACATACATTAGTATGTATGAGCCTTACCAGATCACTGGATCTCTCACTATGTCCAGTGAAAGGAGTCTTAGTCATCTTCCCTAATAAGCATGCCTCACATGTCTCTAATGATTCAAAATCAAAAGAGTCTAGATAGTCTAGATATGCGCTTCTCGTTTATGTGCTCAAGACGACAATGCCATAAGAATGTTTTGTTTGAGTTGTCAAGTTTTAACCTTTTAGTATTTATATTGTATACACTAGTCTCAAGTTCTAACAAGTAGATACCATAAGACATAGGGGCATTTCCATAAAAGATCTCATCTTTAGATATAGAAATAATTCCATTCTTAATGTGAAATTCAAATCCACTCTTGTCCATACAAGATACAGAAATAATATTTCTATTAATGGCAGGTACATAATAGCAATTCTCTAATTCTATTACAAGGCCCGTAGGCAAAGATAAACTAATAACTCCAACTGCGGTGGCAGCAACTCTTGCTCCATTAGCAACCTGTAGCTCGACTTGGCCCTTTCGTAAAGGCTTACTTCTTATCAGATCATGCATATTAGAACATATGTGAGATCCACATCCGGTATCCAGTACCCATGACGAAGAAGTATTTAAGTTTATCTCAATAACGTATATACCTGAAGTGGAGATCTCTATCCCCTACTTCTTCTTCCTCAGATCCTCCAGGTAGAGAGGACATTTTCTTTTCTAATGTCTAGGCTGGTGACAATGGTGACAACTGCCTTCTTTGGAGATCCCACCTTTAGCTTTAAGCGCGGATGACTTTGGCTTCTGTCCGGCTTTAGAACTTTTCTTAGCCTTGCATTTGCCTTTTGACTTTCCCTTTGTCTTGTTGATCATCATCACAGACTTGGGCTTGTCTTTCTTCATCTGTGCTTCAGTTGTCTTCAACATGCCCAACAATTCTGACAACGGCTTGTCAAAATTATTCATGTTGTAGTTCATGACAAAATGACTATATGATTCAACAACTATTGTAGAATCACATCAGTGGCCAACTCTTGACCTAGGGGAAATCCCATCTTGGATAGGCTTTCCACGTACCCAATCAAGGTGAGTATATGGGTGCCAACTGAGTCTCCCTCTTTCATCTTACTTTTGAACAAAGCCTTTGAGACATCATATCTCTCCTGTCTTGCTTGATGTTGATACATGTTCTTGAGATGTGTTACCATCTCCATGACATTCATGTTCTCATGCTGCTCTTGCAACTCATAGTTCATTGAGCACAACATTAGGTACTGGATATCCACAGCATCATCAAGGTGCTTCTTGTAAGCATCCTTTTCAGCCTTGGGCGCATTTACTGCGGGTTCCACTGGCTCCGGTGTTTCAAGGACATAGAGCTTATGCTCATGTGTGAGAACAATTCTCAACGTCCTAAACCAGTTTTGAAAGTTGGTTTCAGTGAGTTTTTCCTTCTTAAGGACTGATCACAACGAGAAAGTGTGAGTGTTGTTTGTCATTTGATTGCTACAAAATAAAATTTTGCATTTAGTCCAAAACATTTTGACTTGTAAAGATTTGATAAACGAGATTAATTAGGCCTTTAATTAATTATGCTCCCACTATTTTATTCAAATTGATAGCCCTCACTATCAACTCGGAAGATTGCAACGCACAACCTTCTAGTGAGCCAAGATCCAAAATAATCGGATCAATGCCCAGCCAACGCCGGCGTCAAAGACCAAATACTAAGGTAGGAAACTTTTGCCAATTGCATCATATGCAACTCTTCGATAGATGATCATGTACAACTCCTTGCCATGATGCATCTGTGTGCCTCTAGGTACTTGATCCTATCAAGGTTCCCTAGTTAAGTCCTAACCCATAAGCCAACACGATGAGTGTGCATCCAGCGGAGTCAGACCCACACACCCACCATCACACTACCACGAGATAGACAGTGTACCACGCGGAGGCGTGCCCACACATAGTCGATCAAGCTTTTCATGTGTGTTGCTTTATGGAAGGCAACTAAAACTTAATATTATTAATTGAGGGGTTTTATTAATACATATACATATCCAAACACCACATACTTATAGTACGTATCATATACTACTATATCCACAACCACAAACGATAGACATGCAATCATAAACAAAAATACATCAGTTATGGCCATACTATTGTAATCCTTTAGAGAAACAAAGGATTACGGTCCACCTATGGTCTTATGCATCTCATGCAACACCTGTGAATCAACCTGTAAGCATGTAATGATCAACATTACAATGAACAACTTCATGGATGCTTCGTGAGGTTGGAACTTCAAGTTGCTTCTTGGAATTGGATCTTCTTGTTGCTTATCCATGGACGCTCCTTGGAGTTGGATCTTCAGGTTGCTTCTTGGAATTAGATCTTCATGGTGCTTCTCCATGGACACTCCTTGGAGTTGGATCTTCAAGTGGCCTCCTTACATCAAGTTTACAAAAACTAAAACTAATCCTATCTCCATTACATCATATGAGTACAAATATAAAAGGAAAGAATTAATTACACTTTCAAATAAGAGATGAGGCTCGACATGCAAGCCGAATACTTTATACAAAGGATCCATATGCAACCATTATACATCCATAACATTCAAAAACAAACATATCCACAAGATTGACATCCACATTCATCCAAAACATTCACAAAAGGGGATACGAGGCCATAACCGTGCATGCATTCACCACATAAAACAGATTTTAAAGGCGACATGTATGTTATCATAGGTATATCTACATATACGTATATACATATTAAAATTGTAGTACTTGTAATGTGGTACATTCCCCATTAAATACATTTTTGACTCTCACGCAGACTATGTGGGGTACACAGGGGCAACGCCCCTGTGGGGGGTACAAAACGGCAGAGCCCCTGAAAGGTCTACGGAATTCTACTTCCGTGCACTTAGGAAAATCAATATTTTCCATAGTCGATCCCGTCCAAAACATCAAAAATAGAAGCCTACGGCGTATGTGGAATTAGTTTTAGATTTGTACATTAACAGTTTTAATTCGCATCATATGCAACATAAAAATAGTATACAGTGATTCGATCATATCAAAACGGATTCAAATACACCATAGATCGACGTTGCTCTGATACCACTATTGGGTTTTGTGGAGAAAACATGTGCGGCGGAAGCAATAAAATCCACACAACCCGAAACAGGATCTCATCGACAACAACATATTTGAAAGGAGTGTTTGCGGGATATACCTTATCGCGGAGCAAATCCAGTGATGTCTCACTGCACGACGGTGCAACGTTGCTGACCTACACGGATAGAAATTCTCGCCTGTTTGCTGTCACAGGATGATTCGGTGGCGCTCCTTTTGTGCGATGATGTGCGTCGCTCGTAACACGCACGGATGGTCGTCACTATACTCTGAACATAGGCGTCTCAGCGTCTGCGTCTCTACTTTGTCCACGAGGATGTACTGGAACTCCATGTTTGCTTCCTAAGCCGGCGGGAAGGAGTCGTGTCTGTGCGGCGGCGTGCTAGCGGTGTGTTTCTCTCCTTCCTCTCCTACAGACAGTGATGGCTAGGGTTTACGTACGTGAGCGTAAACTGAAAAGCCTATGTCTATCTTATACAGATATCGACCGTCAGTCCTCCTTTAAATAGGATACGAAGGGAAGTAGGGTTTCCTAAACCCATCGGTAAATAGAAACGATGTGGTAATTAAAACACTTGTGGATTAATTAGAATATTCTAGAATTCATTAATTAACCAAATAATCGCATTCATTGATTAATTAATATCCAACTCCATGCAATCGCTTCGGATGGATCTATGGGCATATATACCTACAAAAAATTCTTTGCCATTTGCACTAGAGACAAAACTACTTTTCTCACATGTACTTGATGCACTACATTGGGCGTAACTCATGCTAATAAATGGCTACTACAGCCATATGTCTAACAATTCCCCACAAAGTTCAATGTGTAGTGTGTTCTACCATTCAGTCCTCCATACTATGCTTTCAGCAGATACCTTTTAGTTTGAATCTACCTGAGTTATCCAACTGTGACCCCTGTAGGAACTAGGTGAACAAAAGTCTTGAACATGAACCTTGGGTACAAGAGTATAGGTTGGTAACAACACAATAAAGACATGGTAGAAAAGAAAAACAATGCATTAAGGCCATGCATACAAAATTTTATATCATGATTGATAACAAAGAACAACCCAATTCTCTTGTTGCGACCTAAACAACATCAATCACTTAGCTGGAGTTTCCAAGGATGTACTACTAACATCATGTCCTAAGACTTGACACCATTCAGAGACTACTCTCTTACTAACTTACATTCATGACACTAATAGGTTTCCCACGGGATAGATACACAGATGCAAGAAGCATCAAACAAGAATACATAGTGTCATCTGATTTACCTGACAGCTTGTTATTACCACATTAAATCCAATTTGTGGGATCTCCACTCTTTTGGATTTGGTTCCTACTGCCTGTAAATCTATAGGGGTTTCAGTCCCATCTCCAACCTGGATTTTTTCACTAAATCCAAGATAATGCCTTTAGTGAAAGGATCAGATGTATTATCTTTGGTACCGACGTAGTCCACAACCATGATCCCATTAGACACTAACTCCCTTATAGACTTGAGTCTGACTTGGATGTGTCTACGCTATTTTTTATTATACTTGGAACTCTTTATCTTAGCAATAGTTGTAGTGTTGTCACAATGAACTGAAATTGCAGGAAGCAACTTCATTACCATAGGTAAACTAGACATAAGTCCATGTAGCCATTCAACTTCCAATCCAATTTCATCTAAAGCATACAACTCTTCTTCAAAAGTGGACTGAGACAATATGGTCTGTTTCTTAGACCTCTAGGAAACAACTCCTCCAATAGGAATACATATCCTGACACACCATTACTCCTAGAATTCATGGAAATCCAGCTTGCATCACTATATCCTTCGACCACTAAAGGATGTTTACCATAATGCAGCCCAAGGGAACAAGTTCCCTTGATATACCTCAGAACTCTGTCAAGAGCTTCCCAATGGGTCTTGTCGGGACAACTAGTGTATCTACTTAACTTGTTCACGGCAAATGCAATGTCTGGACGTGTACAGTTCATAAGATACATCAAAATTTCGATAACCTGAGAGTATCGTAATTGAGATACTGGAACCCTAGTCTCATTCTTGAACAAGGGCTTGGATGAATCATATGAAGTCTTAACAGGATTGTGTGATGTGTACTCAAACCACTCAAGTATCTTCTCCACATAATGAGACAGTGAGAGAGTTATACTATCAGTAGACCTAATGATTTTAAGTCCTAAAATCACATCAATGACACCCATATCCTTCATCTCAAACTTGCTACACAAGAATGACTTTATCTCATTTACTACTTTCATATCAGAACCAAAAAGCAGGATATCATCGACGTATAAGCATAACAAAATGAATCCATTATTGACAATCTTGCAGTAGAGACACTTATCAAATTCATTAGAAATAAAACCAAATGATGATATAACATAATCAAACTTTTCATGCCATTGCTTAGGGGTTTGTTTCAAGCCATATAATGACTTAACAAGTTTACACACTTTGGACTCATTCCCACGACCCACAAATCCCTCAGGTTGTTCCATATTTATCTCTTCCTGAGGATCACCATGTAAGAATGCAGTCTTCACATCCATCTGATGGATATAGAGATTATAAATGGAAGTCAATGCTATAAGCACTCAGATTGTGGTCATATGAGAAACAGGTGAATGTGTATCAAAATAATTTATTCCTTCCCTTTGTGTGTAACCCTTAGCAACTAACCTAGCCTTATACTTATTGATTGTCCCGTCTGCATTATGTTTGTTCTTAAAAATCCATTTGAAACCAACTACAGAACAACCACGAGGCAAATCCACTAATTCTCAAGTTTCATTCAAGAGAATTGATTGGATTTCATCATTAACGTCTTCTTTCCAAAACTTAGCTTCTGGAGATTCCATAGCTTGTTTGAAAGTAACAGGATCGTCCTCAACATTGTAAGTGAGAAACTCACTTCCAAAGTCCTTTGATGTTCTAGGCCATTTACTTCTCCTTGGTTCAACTATTTCTTCAGAATCATCAGATTCAGAAATAGCTTGTTCTGTGTCGCCCCCCACATTTGTCATCCTTTCCACGTGCTTGGGAATGGAACCTGTGGTAAATGAATCTTCTTGAGATACTTCATTGGGCACACCAGTTTTCATAGGAAACACATCCTCAAAGAATGTTACATCACATAATTCCACAATTGTATTGACCTCAATGTTAGAGATATCAAATTTTACAATCAAGAATCTATAAGCATAGCTTGTGTCTACATACCCCAAGAATATGGCGTCGACCATTTTCGGTCCCAATTTCTTCCTTTTGTGTTCAGGGACAAGTACCTTAGCAAGGCACCCCTACACTTGAAGATATTTGAGACTCGATTTCCTCCCTCTCCACAACTCAAACGGACTACTATCTGAATGTTTATGGGGAACTTGTTGGCTAAATGGACATTTGTAAATTCGTTTGTTTTGATAATGACAAACATTTCATTCTTGTTAATCTAACGTGCTACTTGAGTGTTGCAGGAATAAGGTGGATGACAAAGCAATTAGGGAAATCCATATGCTTACATATTTATATTTTCATGAAATGTAATCGCTTTGTAAAAACTTGTACAAATATATAATGTACAAGTACTTAGATTTCATGTAAATCAAGAGTTAGATTCTCCCTAGCTAAACATCACATTTAGATAGGTCATCCCCTTCAAATAAGTGTCACATATGCACACTCATACACACACTTAGTGCTTTAATTGAAAAATTGAAACAGGGTCAATCTCGGTCGACTAACTCCTCGACCGAGACACTTCCGGTCGACAATCTTCTCGACCGAGAAAGACCAAGTAGCCGTTAGACACATCTGACAAGGTAGTTGGTAGTTGGAGATAAACGTTGCAAAACACTTGATTCAGAGAGCCTGTCGGTCGACAAAAGTTCGACCGAGTAGGTGTCTCGGTCGACCATTTCTCGACTGAGATGGACTCTGACAACAACTGCAGAATTAATTAATTAGTTGTTGCTAAAGCAACAAACTTGTACCTAACGGCTAGTTAAGCACTTAGAAACCCCTAGAAGGTGTCTAGAATGTCCTTAAGCACTTGTAGGACATTCCTATAAATAGGACATGCCTTAGGACACCTAAACTCACTTGTTACACTTGAGAAATCTTTGAGCATACTTTAAGCAACCTGTTTGTGAGCAAATTGAGCATAGTGACAATTGGCTACTTCTTCTCTTAGCTCAAAATTCGTGACCTATAGGCTAGCATCTCCTATCCACTGCAATTACATTTCCATACACTTTGGTTAGGAGATCTACACGCTTGATCTAGGCAAATCAAGCCTTGTACTACAAAAGGATAAGTTGTAATTTCTATTTTCTTTCTTGTTCTCTATTGTTGTTTGTACTCTCCTTGCTACTCCTAGGTTGGAGGTTATGGATTGGAGAGGTTGAAGATCTTCTTGGTGAAGAAGGGGACCTTGAGCTACTTCAAGAAGGCTGGTGCAACAGGAGGTTACTTCTAGAGAGGAAGGCTACTTCAAGGGGGAGCTTGGAGTTACTTCAAGAAGGCTACCTCAAGTTGGTGCATCTACTTCAAGTGAAGGTTGTTCAAGGGGTGTAAAGAAAGTATTGTATTTTGTGTAAATCCTTGTGAAGGTAATAAAATTAATACTTTCAAAATCCCGGTTGGGTAAGAAACCGGGTAGTGGACTGACAACTTTAGTATTTGCTAAAGTTGGAACCACTCTAAACACCTGTCTCCTTCTTCCATTCTTCATTTGTGGTTGTTTGAGTTAAATAATTGCTAAAATATTTAAAAACTCTATTCACCCCCCTCTAGTGTTTTTCAATTGGTATCAGAGCAGGCTTCAAGGAACCTTAACAAGGTCTTGAAGAATGGGTGACGGGGTGCTTAACAACCTTAACCTTGAAGGAACACTTGTTGCTAGACCTACGGCATTTGATGGAACAAACTACACATATTGGAAGAGAAGGATGTAGTTCTACTTCCAAGGCATCAATTGGGACTTATGGAGGATGGTGTCAACCCCATACGAGCTTCCTCAAACACAATATGCAGAGTGGGATGCAAACACGGTAAAGTTGGCTCAAATGAATGCCAAAGTTGTAAGCATTTTATATTGTTCAATTTCTGTAGGAGAATTTAATAGGATATCAAACTGTGACACAGCCTATGACATCTGGCATAGACTATCCATAACTTATGAAGGTACAGTTCAAGTCAAGAATTCTAAGATTAGCATGCTTAAACAAAAGTTTGAACACTTCCGTATGGATCCAAATGAATCTATTAGTGAAATGTTTGCAAAATTCTCTTCTATTGTTAATGGTTTAAATGCCTTAGGAAAAACTGTTCTTGGAGAAGATCAGGTATCGAAAATCCTTCGATCACTTCCTCCTAAATACAAGCCAAAGGTGACAGCCATTGAAGAAGCTAATGACCTCACTAGGCTGAAAATGGAGCAACTCATTGGCAATCTAGAAGCTCATGAAGCAACCCCAGAAGAGGAAGAAAGAAGAGAACGTGAACTTCAGAAAGGAAAGAAGAAGGATGTGGCTCTAAAAGCTTCAAAGATAATCACACCAGAAAGTGAGGAGTCAAGTGAAGAAGAAGGAGAAGAAGCATTGATTGTCAATGGTAAGAAATATAGAAGATTTAAATCTAATAAAATTTCTAGTTCTTCTTCTTCTCCTCCTAGGTGCTTTGAGTGTGGAAAGAAAGTACATTTCAAAAATGAATGTCCTAAAGCAAAGAAAGGAAAGAAAAGCTCACACAAGAAGAGAGGAGAAAAAGCCTATAAAGCTGCATGGGACGAGTCAAGTGAAAGTGAAAGCGGAGAAGAAAAGGTGGAATGTCTAATGGCAAGAGAAGATGATGAAGACTCTCAAGAGGTAAGCCTACTTGATCTTCCTAAAGAAGAGTTAATTACTAGTTTACAAGAAACTCATGATAAATATGTTGATGTCAAGAAGAAACTAAAGAAGGTTATCAAAACAAATGATGAGCTATATGCTAAATTAAATGATCTCTCTTCTGAAAAGAACAACATTGATCTTGAAAATTTGTCTTTAAAAACATCTTTAAATGATTGCACTAACAAGCTACTCACTCTAGAAACAAATGTTGATCTTCTCTCTCAAGAAAAGACTGAATTGTTAGCTAAACTAAAAGATTTTCAGACTCAACCAATTCTTTGTAACCATCTAGACTATGACAATGTTGTAAAAGAAAGAGACTCCCTATTATTTGATTTAGATCAAGCTAGAAAAGATTTACACAAGAATATGGATGATATTGCTAAGCTACAAAGAAACCTACATGAGTTAAGAAGAAAAGATATCCTTGACAACATCCTAAAATCCTCCTCTAGTTTCAATGGAATAAAAGGTTTGGGATATGATCCAAAGAAAAATCAACCCAAAAGAACTCGGACTATGTTTGTACCTAAGAACACAATTCCTAGAAAGAGAAATGAAATTGACTCTATTACTTGTCATTTTTGTCTACGTCTTGGACATTATTCATTTTCATGCCCGTATAAGACCAAGGATTCCTACTTAGTTTGGGTCCCAAAATCCCAAACTTAGTAGAGTAGCATGCAATTCAGTTGAGATATGATCAAATGCTTAATTTTGCAATTCATATTGTATTATTTCAACTTAATAAAAGGTTTTATGCATTGTAATAATTTTCTGAACTGCTGTACTGAAACTGAAACTTAGTCGGTCGAAGTATTGTCGACCGAAAATATAATCGGTCGAACTTTTGTCGACCGACCAGATGCCTGTGACAAATCAAAATCAAACAACAACTATTTCGGTCGAAAATTAGTCAATCGGCTGAAATTCTGTCTTTAATTTGCAATACAGCAATCTTCTCGATCGACGATTAGTCGACCGAGAAAGATGTCGGTCGAACAATTGTCGACCGACTAAAGTTCTGAATCAGAATTTTTATACAGTCTCTACTTAAATGCTTCTAACCATATCGGACCATCACATGGGTACCAAAACCTACATTCTAATGCAGGATTGGGTGGTTGACAGTGGATGTTCCAAACACATGACCAGAAACAAGGATGCATTTCAAACCTTTGAAGAAAAGAAGAGTGGAACAGTCACTTTTGGAGATAACGGTAAAGGTAAAATTGTTGGAATAGGTAACATTGGTACAAACGTCGAAATAAAGAATGTTCTACTTGTTGATGGTTTGCATCATAACTTAATAAGTGTGAGTCAATTATGTGATAGTGGTTATGATGTTTTATTTAACAAAACTTGCTGCAAATTATTAATAGAAAACACTACAAATGTTTTCTATGAAGGAAAAAGAGTTGGAAATCTTTATATCCTTAGACCTAACTCTATGAAATCTGTTGTAGGAAAATGCTTTCTTGCAAATGAAAATACTTTACAATTGTGGCATAAAAAGCTAGGACATGCTAGTTCACATGTTATCAAAAAGTTAGTGAAATATGATCTTGTTCGTGGTTTGCCTACTTTATCCTTTGATCAAGTTGAAAATTGTGAACCATGCACATTGGGAAAGCAAACAAAAACCTCTTTTAAACCAAAACATGAACTTAGCACCAGTAGATCTTTAGAATTAATTCACATGGATTTATTTGGACCTATGAGAACACAATCTATCGGTGGCAAAAGATATTGTTTTGTTATTGTTGATGATTATAGTAGATATACATGGGTACATTTTATTGCAGCCAAAGATGATACTATTCATGCTTTTATAAAATTTTGCTCTATGATTGAAAATCTATTACAAAGCAAAATATGTACCATTAGAAGTGATCATGGTGGAGAATTTGAAAATCATGTATTTGAAGAATTTTGCACATCTCAAGGGTACACTCACAATTTTTCTGCTCCACGCACTCCACAACAAAATGGTATAGTTGAAAGGAAAAATCGATCACTACAAGAAATGGCTAGAACTATGATGCTCGAACATAACACACCCAAAACCTTTTGGGCTGAAGCTGTAAACACTGCATGCTATGTGTTAAATAGAGTAACCATTCACTCTCATTTGAAGAAAACTCTGTATGAAATAATACATTCTAAGAAACCTAGAGTTGACTATTTTCATACCTTTGGATCTACATGTTATATCTTAAATACCAAAGATGATAGAGATAAGTTTGATTCTAAATCACACAAAGCATTCTTTTTGGGATATTCTACCTCTAGCAAAGCATTTAGAGTCTATAACACTATCTCTAGAAAAGTTGAGGAATCTATTCATGTCTCTTTTCATGAAGATTCCAAATCAGAAAATCTAGAAATAATTGATCTTACTAATCAATTCGAAAACCTAAACATACCAAATGACATTGAGAAAGATACTACAAACAATAGCCAAGCTGAAACACAACCTATACCTAGACTTATTAAGGATCATCCTCAAAAATTAATTATTGGAAATCCAAATGATAAAGTAAAAACTTGGTCTTCCTTTAATGATGTTGCAAACATGGCCTTTGTTTCTATCATTGAACCTAAGAAGATATTTGAAGCTCTTAAAGATGATTATTGGATAATAGCAATGCAAGAAGAACTAAACCAATTCACTAAAAACGATGTATGAGATTTAGTTCCTAAACCACAAGATAAAACCATCATTGGAACTAAATGGGTTTTTAGGAATAAACTAAATGAGGCAGGAGAAGTAATAAGAAATAAAGCTCGGTTAGTAGCACAAGGATATAATCAACAAGAAGGAATAGATTTTGATGAAACGTATGCACCAGTATCTAGACTTGAAGCTATAAGAATGTTACTAGCTATTGTTGCACATAAAAACATCAAACTCTACCAAATGGATGTAAAAAGTGCATTTCTAAACGGAATCATTCAAGAAGAAGTATATGTTGCCCAACCACCCGGTTTTGAAATACCGGAAAAAGGTGACTATGTTTATAAACTTAAGAAAGCACTTTATGGTTTAAAACAAGCACCTAGGAACTGGTATGAAAGGCTTAAGACATATCTTTTTGATAATGGTTTTTCTATTGGAAATTCCGATTCTACTTTATTTTTCAAAACATATACATCTGATTTCCTAGTTGTGCAAATATATGTTGATGACATTATTTTTGGAGCTTCTAATGAATCGTTGTGCACACAATTCAGTGACATTATGCAAAAAGAATTTGAAATGAGCCTCATGGGTGAACTAACTTTCTTTCTTGGTTTCCAAATTAAACAAACGCCTGCCGGAATTTTTATAAGCCAAGAAAAATATACTAAAGAACTCTTAAAACGTTTTGGGATGGATCAGTGCAAACATGCTACTACTCCTATGGCCACCTCTATAAAAATTGATAAGGATGAAAATGGGGAACCAATTGATGATTCCTTATATAGAGCCATGATTGGTAGTTTGCTTTACTTAACTGCTTCTCGACCGGACATCATGTTTTCTGTTGGTCTTTGTGCTCGATTTCAATCACAACCTATGCACTCTCATTTTCAAGCAGTTAAACGAATTCTTCGATACTTAGCCAGCACTACATGTTTTGGTTTATGGTATCCAAAAGGACAATCCTTGGATTTTAAAGCTCATACTGATGCGGATTATGCTGGTTGTTGACTTGATCGCAAGAGCACTAGTGGTGGATGTTTCCTGTTAGGGAGAGCTTTAGTATCTTGGTTTAGCAAGAAACAAAACACGGTTGCCCTCTCTACAACTGAAGCTGAATATATGGCAGCCGGATCTTGTTGTGCTCAAGTACTTTATATGCAACAAGTGTTAAATGATTACGGTTTTACTCTTTCATCTACACCTATCTTTTGTGACAACACGAGCGCTATAAACTTAGCACATAATCCTATTTTACACAGCCGAGCTAAACATATTGAAATCCGTCATCACTTTTTAAGGGATCATATCTCCAAGAATCATGTTTCCATTCATCATGTTGATACGGAAGATCAATTGGCTGATATTTTTACAAAACTGCTTCCACTAGACCAATTTAACAAAATTAGGAAGCAATTACTTATCACTCCTTTGGAAGATGTTTTCTTTAATATTTGTGCTTCTTAAAAATAACTTTTTCTTACATCATTTTGGCTTTTAATGGACATTTTTTTTGGGACATATAATTAAGGGGGAGTTTTATTCTTAAACGGATATCTTTTTTGAAATGACAAAGGGGGAGAAATAAATATAAAACTTAGTATTTGTGCAAAACTCAATCAATGAGTTTCATAAA
This sequence comes from Alisma plantago-aquatica, assembly GCA_963693085.1. Classification (NCBI taxonomy): domain Eukaryota; kingdom Viridiplantae; phylum Streptophyta; class Magnoliopsida; order Alismatales; family Alismataceae; genus Alisma; species Alisma plantago-aquatica. The sequence goes on along the minus strand of OY856412.1, from coordinate 666,895,585 downwards.
CTCTTGGCTTTACATTGAAAGTTGCTATATTCCCTAAAGGATTGGATCTCATGTTCCATAATTCATGGGAAATAATAAGCACACATTTTACAAACAAGAGAAGAAATTTACAAAGGTAATCTTCAGGTATGAAACTCACATGTTTTATACTTTCTTATTTTATATTTAGGAAATGTTTGTCATCTTCAAAAAGGGGGAGATTGTTGGCTAAATGGACATTTGTAAATCCCTTTGTTTTGATAATGACAAACATTTCATTCTTTTTAATCTAACGTGCTACTTGAGTGTTGCAGGAATAAGGTGGATGACAAAGCAATTAGGGAAATCCATATGCTTACATATTTATATTTTCATGAAATGTAATCGCTTTGTAAAAACTTGTACAAATATATAATGTACAAGTACATAGATTTCATGTAAATCAAGCGTTAGATTCTCCCTAGCTAAACATCACATTTAGATAGGTCATCCCCTTCAAATAAGTGTCACATATGCACACTCATACACACACTTAGTGCTTTAATTGAAAAATTGAAACAGGGTCAATCTCGGTCGACTAACTCCTCGACCGAGACACTTTCGGTCGACAATCTTCTCGACCGAGAAAGACCCAAGTAGCCGTTAGACACATCTGACAAGGTAGTTGGCAGTTGGAGATAAACGTTGCAAAACACTTGATTCAGAGAGCCTGTCGGTCGACAAAAGTTCGACCGAGTAGGTGTCTCAGTCGACCATTTCTCGACCGAGATGGACTCTGACAGCAACTGCAGAATTAATTAATTAGCTATTGCTAAAGCAACAAACTTGTACCTAACGGCTAGTTAAGCACTTAGAAACCCCTAGAAGGTGTCTAGAACGTCCTTAAGCACTTGTAGGACATTCCTATAAATAGGACATGCCTTAGGACACCTAAACTCACTTGTTACACTTGAGAAATCTTTGAGCATACTTTAAGCAACCTATTTGTGAGCAAATTGAGCATAGTGACAATTGGCTACTTCTTCTCTTAGCTCAAAATTCATGTCCTATAGGCTAGCATCTCCTATCCACTGCAATTACATTTCCATACACTTTGGTTAGGAGATCTACACGCTTGATCTAGTCAAATCAAACCTTGTACTACAAAAGGATAAGTTGTAATTTCTATTTCCTTTCTTGTCCTCTATTGTTGTTTGTACTCTCCTTGCTACTCCTAGGTTGGAGGCTGCGGATTGGAGAGGTTGAAGATCTTCTTGGTGAATAAGGGGACCTTGAGCTACTTCAAAAAGGCTGGTGCAATGGGAGGTTACTTCTAGAGAGGAAGGCTACTTCAAGGGGGAGCTTGGAGTTACTTCAAGAAGGCTACCTCAAGTTGGTGCATCTACTTCAAGTGAAGGCTGTTCAAGGGGTGTAAAGAAAGTATTGTATTTTGTGTAAATCCTTGTGAAGGTAATAAAATTAATACTTTCAAAATCCCAGTTGGGTAAGCAACCGGGTAGTGGACTGACAACTTTAGTATTTGCTAAAGTTGGAACCACTCTAAACACCTGTCTCCTTCTTCCATTCTTCATTTGTAGTTGTTTGAGTTAAATAATTGCTAAAATATTTAAAAACTCTATTCACCCCCCCCTCTAGTGTTTTTCAGAACTCTATTCATAATATGGCAAGTCATATTCAAAGCTTCCCCCCACATAAAGTAGGGTAATCTAGATGTTTGGAGTAAGGTATTTACCATATCTATTAAGGTTCGGTTTTTACATTCAGCTATCCCATTTGATTGTGGTGAATAAGGAGCAGTGACCTCATGAACTATACCATGTAATTGGCAAAATTCCAAAAATAAGTTCGAGGAGTAAGGTATTTACCATATCTATTAAGGTTCAGTTTTTACGTTCAACTATCCCATTTGATTATGGTGAATAAGGAGCAGTGACCTCATGAACTATACCATGTAATTGGAAAAATTCCAAAAATAAGTTCGAGGTGTACTCTCCTCCCCTATCAGACCTTAATCGCTTAAGTACTTTACTAGTTTGAGTTTCGGTTTCTTTCTTATAAATTTTAAATTTATCCAATGCCTCATCTTTACTTCTAAGTAAAAAGACATAACAGTATCTACTCGCATTGTTAATAAAAGTTATAAAATAACGCTTTTGATCCCTCATAGAAACACCATTAAATTTACAGATATTTTTATGTACTAAATTCAAAATTTTTGAATTCCTATTCACAGAATGAAAGGGCTTCCTAGGCAATTTAGTTTGTACACAGATTTCACATTTATCATTGCTAATTTTAGATTTAGGGATCAAATTTAGATTCATCATACGCTTCATTGAGGCAACATTAATATGTCCCAAACGTGAATGTCATACATTGGATGAAACAAGATTCATGTAAACAGAACTATAATTATTCAAATTTAAAATGGAATTTGAAACATGTTCAACATGGATGTTAAACAAGTTCTCCACATCACATAAGTACCCCTTGCCAAAAAACAAAGAATAGCGAAGGTGTGTAATAACATCATTATTACATTTGCAGTCTACTCTATAACCTTCTCTAACTAAAATGACGCCACTATGGATATTGCGTCAAATGGTTGGAACATATCTGACCTTGTAAAGAGTCAAAACCTTCCCCAAAGGGAACTTCAAGTCAACTCATCCTTCTCCTTTGACTTCTGTAGAGCTTAAATCGCCCAAAGTCACGGACCGACCTCGAGAGGCCTGATAAGACACAAATAGGGATTTATCAGCACACACATGTACATTAGCCCCAGTGTCAATTATCCAATAAAGTGGTTCAAAAATAGAAATAATTTCAAGTTTAATAGACATGTACCCATCATTGAGGTTCAAGGATGCAGTCATCATGTTGACCACAGCCTCCTCAGTTGCAGATGCGGCAACTTTCTTTGCCTTCTTAGAAGGACAATACTTTTTTCAATGGTCAACCTGTCCACAAGTTCAACAAGGTTTGTTCTTCGATTTCTTTTGGATCTTTACCTTAGGTTTATGTGCATTCTTAGGTTTCTTATCTTTAGTGTTTTTCGCAGAAGTAAAATTAACGGTTGGATTTGCATCATTAGGCACCTTGATCGTTTTCTCCTTTAAATGTTGTTCTTTTATATTAATATCCATCATTATTTCTTCCATTGAATATGTCCCTTTGTGGTGCTTCAGAGACATGCCAAACGATTCCCATGACTTAGGGAATTTTTCAATGATAGACATAACAACGAACTTATTAGGCAACACAATCTTGGCATCTGAGAATTCATGAACTAGGAGTTGTAGATCATGAGTTTGATCCAAAACTGAGTTACCCTCTACCATATGAAACTTAAGAAATTTAGACACGCAGTATTTTTCAACATCTTGATTTTCAGTACTAAAATTTTTAATCAACAATTCCCATAAAACCTTGGATGTAGTGACTGACGGCTTTGAGTAAGAATCATATAATTTTTTATTTAAACCAAACAAAATCAAACTGCGATACGTTTTATCACCCTTCTTCCAATTAGCAATTATATTTACATTATTAGGAATTGTTCATCAGATTTAGGTTTAGACTCAACTAAGTACTGATCAAAACCTGCAGTATTCAACCAAATTTCAATCTGACTCTGCCAACGGGCAAAGTTGGTACCAGTGAATTTTTTAGGCATACTACTGGTATCAATTTTATTTCCCGAACTACCCAGACCGGCCATTATTAATTAACGATAGATAGATGATTTCTTTAAGACTGTTGTTAATATTTATTATGTCGTTACATGCAACGACAGCAAGTGCAAATTAATTAACAATTTTAGGCAGATCCAAATAAGAAACGAAGATCAAACAAAGCAATAGAACATAAATAAACGAGTTAGATTCGCAAACCAGATCGTTCGTTGAGAAACATTGAGAAACGAACGTGATACTTCAAGAAATCAGTGCCCGGCAATCCTGGCGGATAGACACCGTTCTCCCAGACTCGATCCGGCACGAACCTGGAATAGATATGTCTCGCTCGTACTTGACGTAGTCTCGTTGCACTACCAGTACAGCACAGCAACCGCAGGAACCTCTGTCTGACAGTTGCGCCTCGGTGACAGGAAGAAGAAAATCGCACTTCGTACAGGAGAAAAACTCCACAAAGTGGCTCGAGAACGAAGGCAATCGCTCTCTGGATTAAGACTCTCAAAACACATGTGAAACGGTGGCAGAAGACTGTTTGTTGTGTGTTTAACCCTAATGACCGGAGGAGTATTTATAGCCACGCACGTCCCTAATCCTATTCCAGTGAGACGCAAACACTCGGTCGCTCTTGTACATATTTTGAAAATAAATCGAAAACGAGAAACACTTTCCAGTTAGGATTAAGAAATCCGAATAGGAAAAAAACAATTAATTACACGAGTAATTAATTACTTAGTTGTATCCTAGTGTAAAAAAAAGCCAGAAGACGGAAGACATTCTCCACAATCCACAAGCCCGAGCCCAAGCCCGGCCCGGCCCGGCGAGGTGAGGCGTGGTGTGGTGCGTGTATGCGTTGTGATGTGATAACCCCACCTACCAAAGAGGTGAGCATACCTCCTTCCTAGGACCTCTTGGACACTAGTGCCCCATGTGATCCTACATATAAGACCACAAAAGTTCTAGGAGTATGAGATAAAACTTCTTTGTTATTTATACTAGAGACAAAACTATTTTTTTCACATGTACTTGTTGCAGCTTAACCCATGCTAAATAAATGGCTACTACAGCCATATATCTAACACAAGATATACCAGCCTTTTGAAGTAGCTCTTACATATAAATGTGTGGCTTATATGCTCCGCTCTCTATAACATTCCAGTCTGCCTAATAACGTCTTCAAAAAGCTAAAATCATAACAGTGAGTATTTTCCAACGCACACTTGCCATTTATGCTAATCATGCATTTATGTTTGTATTCCAAACTGAGGAAACATAGATACACGATTTAAACCTTCCTTCAGATGACCAATTACCTAAACAAGGTGTTGTACATTTATTTAGTTTCGGTGGGCATCAACAGCCTCACATTACAAAATGAACCCCTTCGGTGTGGAGAGGAGAGAGATCTATGGACAACAATAATAACAGCAGTCTGTAATAGCATTTCCTAATTACAGGGCTCTCCTGCCATCTCGCCGTTTGACATAGAGTAGCACGATTCCCGCCGAGAATGGGATCTGTTCTGCAACTCGCGATGATGCTGATGGTGCTGGTGGAGCATGGCCCTGGAGATGGCGGAGGCGATGGAGTGCATGGCAGTGACGGCTATCCTGGACTTGATTTGTCCCCGCTTCTGCACCAATCGTGATGCTGCAGCCACGCCTTGTTCCCTGAGGCCAGCTGCATTGGCTAGCAAGGAAGCGCCCCTGTGGCTCATGGCAATTGAAAGAGAGGAGCAGAACTGGAAGGATGGACAGAGCGATGTATTTATATAAGAAGAGCAGAGTAGGAGAACTTGCTGTGTATTTGTAGAATGTAGCGGAGCCGGTGATATGCTCAAGCCCGGCAAACCTCTTGGATTTAAGGATCACCAATCAAGAGGGACAGCAGTGTGCCTAGATAAGGAAACAACGGCTTCAGTTCTCGATCCAGCTGGCCTGCTTGGCTGCTTGTTGACCTTTGCCATGAACTCCGTGATCTAAACGGCTGTCAAAGCGACTGCGACATGAGTCCCCTGACAGCTAAGTACTGCATCGCGGATAGATATTTATGCACCTACCAGCACCAAGAAATCCTTCAGGAGTTCCACAAAAATCAACATGATATTAGCAGAGTAATTGGTTTCCTTATTAGCCGTTTAATTTGGTGGTGATTCCTGAGATACAAAGCAAGTGGACGGTCCGAGTTGTATGGTGATTGGTTGCAAACATTACACTATAACTCCTGCAAAAGCAAAACTTGTGTTTGGTAATTTGCAAGCATTACACTTTTTTGGTGGAAGAGAAGCAAAAACAGCCATTCCTGCTAGGCGAAGCTCGTATCAATACAAACTCTTGAAAGATCAAAATTTGTTACCGCCCAGGATCGAACTGGGGACCTTTAGTGTGTAAGACTAACGTGATAACCACTACACCACGGCAACTATGTTTAATAAAAACAAATTATTAAATTAATTGTTAACCAATCGTATGCGAAAGCAAAAATTGTTGCAGCCCGGTATCGAACCGGGGACCTTTTGTGTGTAAGACTAACGTGATAACCAATACACCATGGCAACTGTTTCGTGTCCTTTTGTTATATATATTATATGATACTTAATATAACCTCTTGACTAAGTGACGCCCCACCAGTGCCGTGACCTGCAAGCCGTCGCTGGAGATGAGCGGATCTAGACTGGTCCAGGAAGGATCAACTCTACTGGAGTGCAAAACGGGATGAGATAACAGGAAGAACCTATGATGTCCCTTTGTTTGATCGAACTGTCACGTTACAGTCGGTGACTACAATATCCTTATCTAGACTTCAATAATAGAATTACGCCCAACATAGGCGGTCAACGTTTTGTCGTGTGTGGCACCACATAGGCATGCATGGCCGCAGTGGGATATGTTGGCGAGTCGAACAAAGTACATGTTTCATTTATCTATTCCATAAAGCAATTGTATAATCATTAATGACATAATAAAAGTTAAGATTTATATCGAAATAGCTAGTTTTTTTAATGGAAATTTGATCTGAAATTTTAAATGTATAGATTTGTGAGCCACAACATTATTGTTCATAATTTTCTAGATCTTCTTAAGAATCTCAACAACCTCTAATGCTAAGAATCCAAAACTATTGGATTCAAAAGTGATAAAAGTGTGTTGACCATCAAAAATATTTTTTTCCATACTTGTCCACTTTGGTTGAAGTAGATTTCAGGACAATTTTTTCAACTGTAGAATTCCCACACCTCAATCATACCGGGGGAGGAACTCATGTCAAATGCACACATGCATCTATGTTTTTCTCAAATCTATCAAAAAATCTAAGCATCAATAGGTCTATGTGTCTCTCTTGTGAATTTTTCAAAAAGTTCCCATATGCATCTTTTTTAACAATAACACCCGCATGTACATCATAGAGAATACTATTAATAAGATCATGTGTGTATTTAAAATCTAGGATCTCTTTAATGATGAACTGTAATGCACACATGTGACATGCTTGGAATGTAAATGATGAACTTTTCCCTAAATTACCAATCATGCTTTTAAAGACATCAATAATCACCCTAACTTGAAGAACTAGGATTTTAGGTATAAGAATGACAACACATTATTTGTTGGCCTAGAAACCCGTCCAAGATTTACTCATTAGGAGTAAATCTTGGATAGTCCCCGGTTTGGGACTGTTCTTGAACACCTAATCTCGCTTAGGATGTAAGTGTATAATGTATATTGGGTTTTCAAGAAAATTTCGGCAACATTTCCTCGTTTGTTCTCTAAGTACATATGTACTTGGAGAACAGCGGGAAAATGCTGCCGAAATTTTCTTGAAAACCCAATACACATTATACACTTACTAGTGAGATTAGGTGTTCAAGAATGGATAGGTGGTACACATTTATTATTTATAATAATGACATCACATGTATTTGTTAACCCTAGACCCTAATCTTGTCCTAATATATACTTGTTTTCTCTTTGATCATAGAATGGATAGATCATGGATGTCAATTCACAATCGCTGCACCCCAGAGTTTATTTCTGGTCTTGACCAGTTCATTAGATTTGCCGAGGAACATAGGAAACAACCTAGAGATAGGTTCTACTGTCCATGTAGGCATTGCGGTAACAACTTGAAAGTCAACACTGGTGACGAAATCAAAACTCATGTCATGTGCAATGGGATTATACAAGGCTATACAGAATGGCACTGGCATGGAGAGATTTCAAACCCGAAACCAGTGGATGTCGATAGCAGTGCTTGTGTGGAAGAAGAAATTGCCTACGATGACGTAGATGTGAATGAACCAGTTCCAGTAGACATCGTTGATGCGATGCTGGATAGTTGTGGGGTAGAGCACACCGATCCACCTTCCATTTTTAGAAACATTGTGCATGATGCTGAGATGCCGTTATACACAGGTTGTACTAAGTTTACGAAGCTTAACGCTGTGTTGAGATTGTATAAGTTGAAAGCTAACAATAGATGGAGCGACAAAAGCTTCACGTCATTGTTGTCTTTGTTGAAAGAAATGCTTCCTGAAGGAAACGAGCTGCCAATCTCAACATACTAGGTAAAGAAATTGTTGTGCCCAATGGGAATGGATGCCAAGAAGATACATGCATGCCCTAATGATTGTGTATTATTTCAAAAGGACTATGCGGATTTGAAAGATTGTCCAAAATGTGGTGCGTCACGGTATAAATTGACGACTTCGGGGGAGTCCAAAACTGGTTCTCCTGCCAAGGTGATGTGGTATCTACCTATAATATCACGGTTTCAACGCTTGTTTGCCAATCCGATAGATGCGAAGAATTTGAGGTGGCATGCAGATGTTAAGAAAAATAATGATGGGATCCTACGACATGCGTCTGATTCCCCACAGTGGAAGAAGATTGATGTATTGTACCCTGAATTTGGTGAAGAAGTCAGGAATCTAAGACTTGGGCTTTGTACAGACGGGATGAATCCGTACGGGACATTGAGCAGCCAACATAGCACTTGGCTAGTCATGCTTGTTATATACAATCTTCCTCCCTGGCTATGTATGAAAAATAAGTACGTAATGTTGTCGTTGTTGATATTGGGCCCTAAACAACCTGGAAATGACATCGATGTTTATCTTGAACCTCTGATTGATGACTTAAAGAAACTTTGGGGTGAAGGTGTGATGACCTATGATGCTTCACGAAGAGAGACATTTTGTTTGCATGTTATGTTGTTTTGCACTATTAATGACTTTCCAGCATATGGGAATTTGTCTGGATATAGTGTCAAAGGAGCTAAAGCGTGTCCTATATGTGAAGAGAACACTGATTCAACAAGACTAAAACATGGCGGTAAGAATGTATATCTCGGTCATCGAAGGTTTCTTCCAAAATTCCATCCGTATCGTAGGAAGCGCAAAGCATTCAATGGATTGAATAAGGAACACAGTGCACCTAAACCTATACCAGGGGAGGTTGTTTATGAAAGACTAAAAGACTTTGTCAATGAATTTGGTAAAAGATCACAATGTACTACACGGAGTGACAATTCTTCATTCAAGAAGAAGTCAGTATTTTGGGATCTTCCTTATTGGAGTTCTTTGACAGTCAGACATTGTATCGATGTAATGCACGTTGAGAAAAATGTCTGTGATAGCATCATTGGTACTCTGTTAAATATACCAGGTAAGACTAAAGATGGGATAAAATCCAGACTAGACCTACGTGAAATGGGAATAAGGTCAGAATTAACAGAATTACGTGAAATGGGTAATAAAAGAACATACTTACCTCCCGCTTGTTACACGTTGTCTAGAAAGGAGAAGAAAGCTATTTGTGAATGCTTGGTAAATGTTAAGGTGCCACATGGTTACTCATCCAACATCCGTAGATTGGTATCAATGAAAGATCTGAAGTTGATAGGTCTTAAATCTCATGATTGTCACACTCTAATGCAACAAATATTGCCCGTGGCAATTCGATCTATATTGCCGAAGCATGTAAGGTTTGCAATCACCCGACTTTGTTTCTTTTTCAACAGTCTCTGCAGCAAAGTTATTGACCATGAGACTCTCGATAATTTGTAAAGAGAAGTGGTTGTTACCCTATGTCAACTTGAGATGTATTTTCCTCCTTCGTTCTTTGATATCATGGTACATCTTGTTGTCCACTTGACTAGGGAAGTGAAAATCTTGGGACCGGTTTTCTTGCATTGGATGTATCCCTTTGAACGATACATGAGTGTTTTTAAAGGTGATGTTCGAAACCGTTATCGGCCTGAAGGGAGTATTATTGAAGGTTATGTGGCGAGAGAGGTTATGGATTTCTGCAATGACTTTCTCAGTGGTAATGACACTCCTGATAATGACAAGAATATTGACGAGCTATTTGGCAAAGGAATTTTGGGATCACGTGTGAAAGTAATCAGCTGTGAGCAGTTGGAACAAGGTCATTTGTATATTTTACACAACATGGACGAAGTGAACGTTTATATCGAGGAACATACCAATTTCATCAAAAGACAATATCCTCGAGCCAATACAATGTGGCTTGCTAGAGAGCATAACAAGACTTTTATTAAGTGGTTTGAAGATAAAGTCTTACATCAACTATCTCAAACACCAGATGATATTACTGAAACTATCAAATGCCTCGCCTTTAAACCAAAGTTGACTGTTATGTCTTATGAAGGGTATGACATTAATGGATTCACATATTACACAAAGCGCCAAGATGATAAGAGTGTCGTCCAAAATAGTGGGGTCACCCTTCAAGCATCGACTATGTTTTTTGCTAGTGCAAAGGATAAGAGTCCATGTGAAGCTAAAATGTCATATTACGGTGTCATTGAAGAGATATGGGAATTTGACTACATAGATTTCAGAATTCCGCTCTTCAAATGTAATTGGGTTGATAACACCAAAGGAGTTATAGTGGATGTATTGGGTTTCACTTTAGTGAACTTTGAAAAGATTGGCGAGAAGGCTGAACCATTCATATTGGCATCACATGCGAAACAAGTATTTTATATCGATGATCCTGCAAATGATAAATGGTCGGTTGTTCTTCATGGTAAAAGACAGTTCATTGAAGATCCTATAGATGAAGAAGAGTACTATGATAAATATGATGACTCCAGTCCATTCTCAGTTGGGTTGCCAACTCCACAAAATATTGAAGAAGCTAATGATGACTTATATGTGCGCGGAGATCACAATGAAGGATTGTTAATTGATAAAAGATCACAATTTTAGAGGCATGCATGTTTATATTTTTTTATTGAAGCTAAATGTTTACTTTTTTAATATCAATATCATTTTCTGATTTGATGTTTCATTATCTTCTAGTTAATACAAATGCTAAACAGCAAAAGAAGCCCCAATGAAGAGAAGCAGGATACAGATACAATACATAAAGTGCAGCACACACAAGTGCTTCAGATTCATATAACAACATGACAGACTAACACATATACAGTGCATAACAACAGCAGTGCCGAATTTACATACAACACTAGCTTAATACATATATAGTGGGACTAAGGTGATGATACCACCTGCTAAAATAGGTTACCGAATACATGTTACGACTGGGAGGTCGTGATTCAGCAACCATATGCATTAGCAGGAGGACAAACATATGGTGATCTATTTGTCCTCCTCCTAATGCATACGGTTGCTGAATCACGACCTCCCAGTCGTAACATGTAGTTTTCGGTAACCTGTTTTACCAGGTGGGATCGTCACCTTATAAGTCCCACTATATATGTACTAAGCTAGTGTTGTGTGTAAATTCGACGCTGTTGTTGTTATGTACTATATATGTGTTAGTCTGTCATGTTGTATGGACATCGATTGTATTGCTCAGGTATTATATAGTCCCATTAGATAATATGAAATATATCAATCTTATTTATAGCTCATTAATTATATATATGCATCATTCTCTTTACAGGTGTTTAAAGCTGACCCCACTACAGGAACGGACTTACCAGATGTACATGCTCCCTATACGATGGGAGAATTAAATGAAGTAAGAGAAGAATGGGCAAAAGCTATACAAATAGTGGGGGCTTTAAAATATAATTGGGATCCTGATAGCGAATAATGACTAAACAATGATATTTTGTAAATGAATTTCTGAATTATAATATATGTGTGAATGTTTCTACATGTCTGGATGTTTCTACGTGTCTGAGTGAAAATGAATGAAAGTGTTGGTTGCTATATTAATGTTTCTACATGTGTGAATGTGAATGAATGGAACTACAGATTGCTAGCTACATGAATGTTTCTAAATGTGTGAAAATAAAATGGAACTGCAGGTTGCATTGCTAAATGCATGTGTGAATATTTTTGTTGTTAATTTTGCAGGTTTGTGGCCTGTTGTCGGCTGATATCAATGGATGTCGTAAAACCTGCAGTTCATAACTGAACTGAATAGGTTTCTCATCCTGCGACCAGCCACAGCAGGTCTGCAGGCTGACAGAAAAAAAATAGGCATCGGTTATTTGTATAAAACCGACGCCAAATAGGTTACAGTCGGTTTTTAATAGAAACCGACGTCTATTTCCTTAACACCACGGTCGTGCTGTGCAGCACGGCCGTGTTGGGAGTTATATGGAGTTGGTTATTAGCTAATAACCGACGCCTATAGTGCCCAAGTTGGTGCCCTCCTATGGCACGAAGATATATGTCGTCGGTTATTTGTAAAAAACCGACAGTGATAGTGCCCAAGATGGCGCCCTTTCTGTGGCGCGAAGGGTTCGGGCGTCGGTTTCGTATCTAATAACCGACGCCTATAGTGCCATGATGGCACGTTTTCGGTGGCACGCAAAGAGTTTGGGCGTCGGTTTTGGAACTGACGCCTAATGGATGAGCTTTTAGTGTCGCCCACATAGGTGTCGCTAAGAAACCGACACTAAATGCTTTAAATAACCGACACTAAAGGTAGGTTCTGTAGTAGTGTTTGTGATGAATTATATGCTCCCAAAAGGTGCCAAACATGCATATGACAAACTGAACATATGCCAATAACTAGAAATAAATGAATTATGAGACGATATCTAAAGATAGTACAACACTCCACTAGTAACATATGCAGTCCAAGCCTGCCAATAGGAACAAAAAAAGAAAAAACTTGAGTATGATCATCATGCCAACATCCAAAAATTATTTCTTGGCTAACGATCATGCCAAGCGTAACTTCCATGTCCTCAATTATTTTACTAAAAGTTTCAAACTTAGATTCCATGTCCTTATTTTATTTTACTAGAAAGGATAATCATCTAAGAATTTTGAGCTTTCAGGAACATTGAACTTGTTAAAAAATTATTTAAATTCAAAAGATGATGGTGAAATGAAGACGATCTAGAACATAATCAAAGTAAGAGTTCATATCATAAATTCTACCATCTCACAAGATATGATCCTGAAGCACTCAAAATTGTACACTAGAGGCCACAAAAACATATGAGGAAGTCTCTACTACTGAATATAATCCCAAACGCCAAGTCAAATGGGCAATGAATCCAGTCATCATTAGAAGTCTTGAAGAATGGACCTCCTCAAACTATGTTGTATTCAATAGACCCTTATAAACCTTTCTCAAACCATGTTGTTGCTTTTTCCATGTGTATAGGTTGATATTTCCTCATGCAGAAACAAACTTGACAATACCCATGTAAGAGAAGAGAAAATAGAGCTCACTATGTTGATCACACAATTGAGAATAAAATTTTATTAATTAATGGCCTTGATAGCCCTCTCAATAGCCAATCCCTCAATAAAAAATCTATATGTACTACCATTCAATGTAGGCCCCAAAACCTAAGTTTTAGGACTCAAGAAAAGAAACAAACATGGACCACACCGTGGAATGATATCAAGAACCTTGTGCACCTCCTTTGTATCTAAAATGACATTATCAAGATACCAAGTATGAAAAAGAAGCTTGCAATTCTCTCTGATCTTATGGGCAAATGAATGCAATACAACACAAAGGGTCTGTGTATTGCACCCTATAGATGCAATTCTAATACTTCTCATTAAAATGATACTCTATGTCTCTAATCAGGTTAGTTGGGATGCATTATCACCCGGTCCAATGTGTAGTTCTCATTTCCCCACAATCAACTTGGTTACATGGTTAGGATGGAGATCCATGAGTCCATAGCGGAGAGGGAGGAGTGAGAAGATAAAAAGGAGTAAATTTTAGAAAAATAGGAGATATAATATGATAAATAAATGATGAGACATAAATGAGAGAGAAAAAGTAAAAAAAACTTTTTTTGGAAGGATTTAACCTTTATTGATATATTGATTCAAATAGAATCAACACTGCATGTGGGGTGAATAGGATCATGCACCCCATTACAAAGGTCATTTAAACTTACATCCCTCAAAGGGATAGGAGGAACTAAATACAAATCATGTGATGTACTATAATTATAGTGTTCCTTGACCAAATAGTCAGGTACATGATAGAGTTCTGAACGGACATATGTGATCATAACTATCCATTGCCATGTTATCACGTGCTTCATCCCTAATGTCCATGAAGAAAAAATAGGATAATTATTTTATCAACTTGTGTAGCCTGTACTACATCTCTACTATCACTCTCAAGTAGAATTCTTGTCCAATGAGAAGCCCACACCATTTCTGATGAAAGCCATATTGTAGCTATTTGAGATGTAATAGTGGAGCTTGAATGAAAATGATATATATGGCCCCAAATCCGTTGACTAACATGGCCTCCTACAATAACTACCAATGAACTTTGACCTTGTATGGCAGTTGCATCACATTAAGCTTCATCCACCTCAATGTAGGATGATTCAAGGAAGCAATATGAGTTGTAGTTATCAACTATGTCAGTAATTATTGAAAATAATAGCTTGAAGCTAGTCACACAAAGATTGTAATGACCATTTATGTACTTAATTGGTAAACTAAGGCTTACATGGATAATTATATACTTAATTAGATTGATCATAACTTAAACATGATTAAGGATGGTGGCTCAATTGTTATGTTTCAAACCTAATAAGGAACTCGAGTGATGATTTTACTTTGAAGGATTAGGGTTTGAGAAGTGTAAACCCTAATCACCAAAATTAGGATTTTGATAGTATATAAATACAAATTTTGATAGGTATACCGGTGTGGTAAATGATTTTTCATATTTTCTATGAAACTTTGATTTAATTAAAATTTTGACATGATATGGATAACATGATCATTCTTGTTAGTGCAAAATATTAGAATATTTGGTAAATGTGGTTCTCGCTCAAACTATACTTCGACCTATCATGTTGTAAACTGCAATTGAACAGTGTAGTATTTGATTTTTAGTTATTTATTTGTAGCTTACAATGATCTAAAATTTTAATTAGAGCTTTGAAATTATATTTTATAAAACATGTTAATTTTTCACAATTTTGGAGGATTTGTATCATATTTAGTAAATGAACTAAAGAAACATTTTTATGACATAAAATTTTGCTGAAATAATGGAAAGTATAAGTAGGTTCAATTTGTAATTGAGCCACGCACCTCAATCGCTACATGATCAACCAAACACACTAGGATATCAAATAATTCATGATTGAATTCATAGAAATGAAATCCAAGAGAGAGAGGGGAAGAGCTAGGGTTTGGATGAAGAAAGTGGAGAAGATGATAATCTAGGGTTTTCTCTTACTAGAGTTGATGAAATCAAGTAACTTTATCATCTCTAGATAGCTTTTATTGGTTATTCATCTCTCACTTATCAATATTCCAACCCCCTTCTGATTTGATTTGAAACGATATCAAATCTCCATCTTTTCTCACTCTTTCTTCATAAATCTCCATTTCTAGGGTTTTTGAGTTCAAAGGAAGAAGAAATTAGTGATTTGCTAGGGTTTCGATATGGATTCTAGAATTCCAGTTCTTGAGATACGTTTTTAAGGTGTTTTCACACCTTAAGTGAGTGGGTACTTATTTTAAATAGTAGATTGCACGAAATTGAGTCAAATCCTTTATAATCTTTAGTTCCTTTGTATATGACTACAAATCGTAAATCTACCTTTCAGTTTAGGCTTATGAAAGATGATCCAGAAATGGATTGTTTTCCTGTTGTGATGATTTTTGGATGATAAAATCATATTAGAAATGGATACAAGTAATCTAAAATAGACTTCTTAAAGTTATTGCAGAAGTTATAAGAATATACTAAAATCTAGGGTTTTTAGTAATGTCTGAAATGGTTGTATAATTGAATAAAGAACTTTTCCTATTTGAATCTTTTTTTTGAATGATTGTTTTATCTAACTTCGTGGTAAATATATGCCAGGTACTATCTTGGGTTTCATATGATGTTATCAGTGTTTGCTTGATATCTCCGTAAAGAGGGTGAAACCCTAGATAAATGGAGAGTTGGAAGTTTGTGAATAGACATCACAATATTTAATTGATGATATTTTTTTATCATTATAAATTCATTTATTCAAGATTATTCTTGATGCATGATATTTCAATGAATGGCATGGAAACCCTAGTTTGGTGTATTCCAAGATTTCATATACATGCTTGATTGTATGTGAACTGTTTAAAGTAGTCTTTATTAGTTAAGTTTGTGATGCATTAATTCTTCATGTGAGTCATGTGATATGTGAATGAGGCAAAAGAAACCCTAAGGGTTGGGCATTTAGTGAATAAAGTAATTTCAATTGAATGTTCTTTAGTATGATTAGTGGTGTTGTTTAGTTTCTCAATTTACAATACATATTGCTGATAATTTATGAAAGAAATTTTTTATAAGGTTAAATTAAGAAATGTTGATTTGATGATTGAACTATAAATTCAAAGAGTGAATTAGACTTTATATTCCTTGAACACTATAGAAATTTTCCAAGATGAGGCATGCACTATGAGGAGGAAATGTCTTCCCAACTAGAGGTAGTCTAGATCGTAGCAAGTCAGATCATGCTAGTAGGTTGTGGGGGTTTTGACTGCTAGGGTAGACTCTTTTTGAATTGTGTGGTCCCAACACCAACTGGGGATGTCAGTGGTTCCTGTGTTACAAGTTGTAGTGATCAGTGATTAGCATGTCCACCGATGCACAGTAAGTCAGAGCGATTTGACTCTCTTCCTGAGTACCCCATGTTTAGAGTAGGAATCCAGATATCTGTCCACCACCATTATCCACCGAGATCCATACATGGTGACTACCTACTACATAACAGGGATATGAGACTATAGGTTTAGGAATATGAGTATGCTTCTAAGCCTTATATAGTGAGATCGTACCTTGTTGTGATACTTTCAATATCGCAGTACACTTCATGTGAATTCATGACACAATAATATGGATGAGACATTAATTAAGAGTGTGTAGTTATTCATATATTCTTTGTGGTTATCCTCAATAAGTTGCCATTTGTAGGTCTCTGAATTACTAGTTTCTTATTTGATTAATCAAAGTGCATTCCAATAATGATGTGCTCCTTCTGGATATTTAGTATATCTTGTCAAATATAAGTCTGTGAATGATTAATTCCTTGATAGGTCATTATTGTCTTACTTTAAATTTTAATATATATTTGGATATGAAAGTGTTTTCTACTATTTATTTGAAGTATTCATTCACTGAGCGAGTAGGCTCGTCCCTCTACTCATAAATTTTTAGGGAAACCATGTGGACCTAAAAAATATCAATGCCAAAGTAGATCTGCCATGAGAGTTAAGTATTAAAGTAGTGAAGTTTAGTTAGTCTTTCACTCTAAGCCCTTATGGAGTAGTGAAGAGTTGTAAATGATAATGTATAACTTTGTTTCCTTAATAATAGAGAATGTATTTGATTAATATGTCATACATACATGGAACTATGAGAAACAAAGTGAATTATTAGATATGTATCTTTATCATTGAAATTTGATTAAAATAAAATCTTAATTACCCTTGAAAAGTTATCTATCACGAAGCCATTTATTACCCTAATCCCACACTCCTAATGTTTACGCTGGGCATCCATCCCTAAATGGATCACATAACATATGCATGAATAAAATCACAAACAAGAACATAGAGAGAATGACATATCAAAGAAGCTAAACTAGTACTTGTCATCAAGATCATAAACCCATGTAGCAACCCATATGAGTATCATTTGTATGTCATTAGAGATCACCAGAGTAACAACCATATATTATAACCATAGAGTAGAAGCAATGATCATAGTAAGAGTCATAAAGTACTTGTTATTGAAAATCATAAAAAGGGTACATGTCAGCACAACTGTGTTGAGTACACTATAAAACAATTAGACTCACATGTTTAAGAGAACTTATATAGTTAGAAAAACCCAATATAATAGAAATAAAGAAATCAATATCATCAAGAACTTTCTTATTAACATGCAAGTGTATTTTAAGAATATTTCCATTATACTTGAACAGCATTTCATGGGCATTGACTAGCTTCCTCAAGGAAGGGTCTGTAAGGGTGTTCAAGATTAGCTAACCCTTTTCTTATATGTTAGGATCTCAAGACATAAGTCAATTAGAAAACCCTATTTCAACATGCCTTCTTCCCCTGTTATGAAAATTCAGGCAGGTGCACAAGATTTGTATAATTGACAAGTTGAATTATATTCAAGGTTTGTTCAACATATTTTAAGAAAAAACAAACATATTGGTCATAGGGAATAAGTAGATCAAACAAGTATATAAATCCAAGCAGTTTAACCATACAAGCATACAAGAAAGCTCAATACCACCAGTCTGGTCAATAGGAGGATAAAGTGTACCTTGATTAGAGCATGAGATTAATCATTCAATTAGAAAACCATAATTAGAAACTTTACTAGATCTTGGAAATTGAGTCATCATAAATATCTTGACATTTCAAAAGAGTATAGTTGGATTAATATCAACAAGATTAGGTATCATTAATTATAATCGTGGAAGTTGAACGTGTCATCTAGATCTCAAAACCTTTACTATTGATTTCGTTATCTCAATTAGTCATGCATGTTCATGATCATGTTACATCATACATCTTAGGGTGACACCCCTACCAAATCAGAAATCTAACATTAAGGTTCCAATATCTTAATTAGAGAAATCATTAGGTCCAAGTAACATAAGAAACCTAGGCATCAACATTGTATTACTAGTCATTTTCAGTGATCATCACACATGATTATGATGATTAGAGTATATATGTGTCTACTTGAGTTTAGTTTCATAAACATCTTCAGACTAGTGATTTAATATCATAAAGTAGTGTAGATCATCATTAGAGAAAGATTCGTATTAGATTAGATATTTGGTCATCATCACGCATACTGGATCACATTTCAAGTCAAGAATAGGGCATTTAGACCCATTAGGGCACATGAATGATTTACAAGAGAAATGGGGATACAAGACATGATATGCTACTAATTTCAAGGCCACACAAACATCTTTGAGAAACTTTAGATCCATAAAAGGATAAGGTTTACCATACATAACATAAAACCATATTAAGACACATTAAGTGTCACAAGACATTCATTAGGGGTCCAAGAAAGGACACGATAGAAAATGATTTCATTTTAGGGTGAAATATACTATTTGAAAGCATTCATAGATATTTCAAGAACCCTTCAACAACTTTAGTCATTAATGAAGTGGTCTTTTTTTTTTAAAAGTCCATTTTGGTTCATTTTAGTAACAAAGATCACATAGGATTCATGTGGTGAGTAAAAGGGTCGAACCTTGTTACACAAAAATGTTCAATATGTTGATATTAGGCCAAGATCATACTTTGAGGTATAAAAGACAAAGTTTGTCCATTGAATAGCATTAAACAACATAAGAAGATTACACAAGTTTGAATTTTTTGATATCAATAGGAAGGAAAGTAGAATTACATTATGAAAGTATTTTTATTGCAAAAATCTTATTTTTCTGATCAATTTGGTATATAAGAAGTCTTATTTTGGACAATGGAGTCACATTATACAAATTTTGGAAGCTTACCTCAAAATTGATTTTTTGGGCGGTTGGATTTCGACTCAAGGGTTGAGGATAACTTGGGAAAGGGGTGTCTCTCATTCTTGGGCTTTGTAGGCCTTAGAAGGTATAATCCCTAGTCTGTGGACCGACCAACACTAACCCTCAACCAGCCACGCTTCCCAACCACCGCTCACCTCACGACAATGGTCACCAATGCTACCTGGCCTCCTCATACTGCTATCGAATGTTTCCTGTCTCCCCCAAGTGCTACACCAACTAAGAGGTCCAAGGAAAGAGTGATAGAGAGGGAACCATGGAAAGCTCACTGTTCAATCCTGAAGCACTCAGAGATCAATAGTGATCTAACAGTGGTTACTTAGTCCCTACAATGCCCAGTAACACGCACACACATCACCATGTTGTGCTACTGTTCTCTACGAAGCAGGTGTTGAAGTCGCATCTACAAGTTGTCAGGGGCCCAATGAAGGTGTCGTAACCATCATTCAGGTCTTGTAGACTGGTTGGTAGCCTTAGATAGGTGCATGGAAGGCTGGGGATAAAAGCCCAAAGCCACACTATGACATACCAAAACTTGGTTATACTGTTAGATTAGCCTTAGTCTATGTTTTTCATAACCCTTATATCCTTTTTGGCCTTGATGATTAATTTGTGAAAATATTAATGGTTTGGAATATAATTGGACACTTATTATATTAATGTAAGGTTATATGCATAAATATCTTAGTGGATGTTTCAATGAAGGTCTAAAATGCAATTTAACCACTTAATTAGGATAATGATAAAATTATATCCGACCTAGAACTTTCTATGGCCTTTTGGAACAAGAAAGAAAAAAGGAATAAATAGAAAAGCTATAAGCATGAAAATGTGGCGTTAAATGATTTAATTTGATAAGTGATGATAATGTGAAATAAATTGCCTAAAATTCATAAAAATGAAACTCAAAAGGTAATTCTAAGACCAAAATATTTTTCCTTGTGTTTGAGTTTGCTTGAATGACAATTTTAACAATTTCGGAAAACATTTGATAAAATAGTGAATTTAGGAGAAGAAAGTGTGTAGAACATTCAAAACATTAATCAAATTAATAAATGACATCAACATGTAGAAATAATGACAAATTCATATCGAACATACTTAATATGACTTGTGGGTGAAGTTTCATCAAATTTGGAGAATCCTAGAGTCACTAATGCATGAGGAAAGAGAAAATATGATTTACTTTAAAAGAATTAAATAATATAACAAAAATCTCTAAAAGGGAAAAATAATGCCAAAATCGAATTCTAAATTCCTTAATAGTGTAAGTGTCAATTTTGTCTTTAATGGAAACATGTTTTAGCCCTTAATCAATTTAGAAAAGAAAAATGATTAACTTCTAGATTTCATTTCATTTAATATTTCGAGTTGGTAAAGGTACCGATTTAATTGGATCACACTATTGTTTTGGTCACCAGCTCATTTAAAAATATGACTTTTGTATTAACTGTTGGTTTCCCATCCAAAGATGACTCTCTTCCCTTCTACCTACCTTTATGCATTTCATATACAGTAAAATCAGCTTTCCTTCTTTCCTAATTCACACACACACACACACACACACACACACACACACATATATATATATATATATATACATATATATATATATATATATATATATCTTGAAATCTCTTTCCCTCTCCATTCACATATGAGTCTTCCATAAGATTCATTTAAGCCTAAGTTAAAAGATTATTCACCACCTATTTATGTCCCTCGAACCTGTCCGCCTTCTTTCCATGTTATCCCTATGTTCTCCTCTTCTTGCCCCTCTCCCTGCATGCCTTCATCATTAGATCCCTAGAAAAGAGGTCCCATACCTTCGTCTCATCACCAGAAGTAGTATCTTGGCGATGATTTCACTTCCTCCAGCACCAAGCCAATGTTCCCATATTCCAACAACTACCACCGATGAGGACTGTCCGAGCCTCTGAACCTCAAAGTTGTGTCCAAGGTGTTATAAATCTAGTCTCCATCCCTTGAAACTCCTCAATGTTTCACTCACATCTGATTACTTCAAACCCGTCTATAAGTCATTTCCCCCCTTTTTAGATCACTTGGCCATTGTACTTCAGACTAATACGTGAATCGGTGTTTTTCTTGTATTTTGGTCATGTTCCCCTTATGGTAGAATCCACCGTGAAGTTACCCTCGTTTGTTTACTTTTCCATGTTTACTTTATTTTTCTGGTCCTTCACCTATTACTCTTTGTTGGCCATGGTGGAAAACCATCGCGGTTGTTTTTGGTCATGTTGAGGCCATCCTTTGGGGCTTGTCGAAATGGATAGAGACCAGTGGATCTTCCAGGGCTATCCTCAGTATCCTCCTCATGTCAGGATGTGAGTTGGTGTTTGGTCCGGGCATGTGCTACAGAAGCTAGTCGCTTTCTATCATGAAAAATCGAAGCGAAGAAGATGATCGTTGCTTTTTATAATTTTGCCCACAAGCATGTCACATAGGTTCTGTGACATTTTTGTCTTGACGAAGAGATTGGGCTTTGAGCATGGGTCAACTAACAAATCCCCATCAATCCACCTCAACTAGGTTTTTAAAACGAAATTGTTACATACACAACTTTATCGAATCTTCAATTTGATTGATCTTTTCAGAATAAATTATTTTTAGATCAAAAAAATAAAGCAAATAGGTCATTCCATATCCATTGATATTAGTTTAATCACTTAATTCAAATCCAATAAATATATATTTTTATAGATTTATATAATTGATTAGATTTTCTAAAACTCATAACTAAAAATGTAACATACCAAAACTTGGACATATTCTCTTTATGGCCCTTTTCCAAGCTTTTCCTTTTCTTACTATCCTTTTTGTAGTGTTTTGGTGAACATTTATTCACTATTTGTACCAATAAAAGGGTTTATGCACAAATACCTCAGTGAAAATATATTTAAGGACCTTAGTTAGGTGTTCTAAACCTTAATCTAACTTTTTATGTGTTTTGAAATATAAAATGAGCCCAAGTTTCAAATTTGGTTCAATTTGGATGTTGTTGTGCAAGTTATGCAATTTTAGGTACATTATGAACTTTTATGCAATTTACCCAACTGAGAGGTTTTCTTTGAAAATTATCACATGAATTATAATCCTTAGATATTCCATTACCTTTTCACATATTTTGAACAATGGGGAACCTAATTGCACATTGGTTTGAAGGTGTTTCTCTCTAAGGGCATTTTAGGGATTACCCTCTTTATACATGAGTTTATTTTTAAAAGCTATCAACCAATGGGGTTGTTTCTTTGGTTGGAGGATGGCGGAGATGGCCTAGAAGTCTCCATGGGCTTTTAGAACTGATATTTTATATAAAAAAATCTCTATGAGCAGTCCTCTTACATGGCCATGAAGCCCTAGGCTAAGGACACATGGAAAGTCCCATAGACACCTCATGCTTGTCCCCTTCTTTATAAAGCCATATCTACCCGTCCCACATCCCAATTAAAAAACTCTTGCTCTCATTCTCTTTCCCCCAGCTTAGATCATTGTTCCTACTCTTTTTGGACACGAAGGTGTTGTCCCAAGGTAAAAGAGAGTGCTTACCTTGGTGAAGAAGGCTCCTAGGGTTCCAAATTTTCTCTATTTAGGGTTTTTAAAACTCCTTCTTGGTGATTTCGACGAAAACTAGTAAGTTTCCTCCTTCCCTTTCCTATTTTCATTCTTTTCATCTTCCTCCCACCTTCATCTAGGTTGGAACAATTGCCTTCCATGGTGAAACTCCACCTAGAACCCTTAAACACCACATCTCCATGCTCTTCTGCTAGGATTTTTCACCTCCAAAGTGGAGAAGGTACTTCTTGCTCGAGATAGGAGTTTTTTTGGATAAATCAACCTCTTTATCTTGGGAACCTTGCTTCTTGAACATGTCCAACCCTAGAGGCAAGTTTTATAACCCTCTTCTCATAAATAGCTTACTACATGCTTAAAACTCAAGCTTCTATCTTTAAAATCTATCATCTCCATCTCTATTTACCATGTTCTTATAAGGTTTTGGTTTCTTGCTATTTTAACTTCTCAAGAAGATCTAGTTTGGTTACCTATGTATGTCCAACCCTGATCTTGGGTTGAATGGTATTTTCTCTCTCTCTTTCTCTTCCTCTCTCTAAGATTTCTGACTTATCATGTCATGATTGGTTCAAATTGAAAAATTCATATCTTTTAATCCACTTATCTAAATTTAACAATTAAATATGTTTTAGAATTAGAAAATTAATATCTATATAATAAAAATATTTTTGAGGTCTGATTTTGAGATCTAATGAAGGATGATTTTTGGAAATTGAATTTAATGATTTAATTCATAAAAAGTACATCTTAATCATCATAACTCCAAAATTAATATAAAATATGTTTTCTTGATCAGGAGAACCTAATAAGTTCATTGGTGAGGTTTTCAAAATATTAAATCTGAGTTTTTATAAAAAGTTCTAAAATGAGGGTTTCTATACATTAATGTGCATTATGTACTCTAATACATGTTAATACATTGAAAATAGGCAAAGAGGGACTTGGCCTCCATTAAACTACTAAAAGTTAGTAATTGATATTAGTAAGAGAGGTATTTGCATTCTTACACCCTAAGTTGGGATATTGGCAAACCAAACCCTATATTCCCTAATGAGGCACTATATGGGCCCTATTTCCTCTATTCATGATTCTTTTGTTAAATTGACTCAAATATTGGTAATGATATTCTTTATCTTGGGTCTTGTACCCCTTTTACTAGCCATAATTTCCTTTCTAGCATGTTGATATGGACTATTTAGCTATAATGGTGGTACTTATGTACAACCACCCATAGATAGGGCATGTATTAATTCTCCCTAGGGAATGTCTTATTCTCCCCCATAAAACTATGTGTAGCTGACTGGGAATGTATTAATTCTCCCATCACTTATAGGTTGAGGTCCAATATGTGCCACAACCCTACATAATTAATGTATTAAATATTAATCAAGCATGTAATTCCTTTACTATATTAATGTTATGGCAAACATCTATTTTGACTATGCCTCATACTCTTGTTCTCTTCATCTTAGTATTTACTTTCATGTTATTTCCTTATCTTTTATTTTTATTCATTATTTAACACAAACCTTGTTTTTTCTCTCTCTTGCTGGGTGATTTCCCAACCACCCAAGTTTAGATCAAGTTATTGAACATGACCAACGAGAACATAGCTTCCAACATGGTTCTAGCTCTTGGAGATGTTTCTTGGAGACAAATTTGAAGTAGTTTAGACTTTCCTCTATTTAGATCCTTATGTTGTATCATACATGTAAACCCTTATGGGAGATTATGATGTGCTTTTGTATTCTTTTATGAAAATTGAATATAGTCATTTGTCTAATTCCGCTGCTACACTTTGATTGTTTTGAATACCATTTATTGAAATTTGAAAATTTTACAGCTATTCCAACAAACCTTTGAGTGTGGATGTATTATTGTTCAAAAATTTGTAGTAGGGAGTGAATCCCCTATAGGGTCCCACTCCTTACAAAAAATTTGTAAGTCGGAGAAATAAAATAAAATATTTTTTTAAATCATAAAAATATAATCTAAAACATGGCATGGTTTTGATAACATAATTCACAGATAATAAAAACATGCTTTTTAGGGTTAATGAAAGACTGATAAAAAATAGGGTTAATGAAAGCAATGTGAAATTGACTCAAATCTACATATATGCTTAATAGGTTCTTTGGAGAAAGGATTGGACCTAGGTTGGACTTTGGACTATTTAGACTCTCAAGTTAAGGTATGTTTGCATCACCTATAATTCCTTTTGAGCAATTCACTTATTTTCTTCTTTATCTTGGTCCTATGGACAATAGCCTACACAATATTCTTTCTTTTGAAAATTATGGTTCATGTGAACTACTTTATTTGGTACTGATCTTGTGATCATATTTTGACATTCTTTTGGTCTTTCTTATGCTTTGTTCATGATGGAACTGAATTGTTGATATGTGCCCACTTTGAGGTGGATATTCTGATGGTCATTTTGGTGGTGACTACTTTGTACAATCTGACTATACTTTCTACTTGCCTCTATATTAAACATGCTATGTGATTCAGTAGCACTAGAGTAGTGTAATTACATTGGTTTTTGGGCAGTATACCCCTATTATTATTGGGATGGAGGTAGTGGTGCTCCTTACCCGGGTTTCAAGTTTGTGAGGATTGACTGAGTTTTATATATATTGGGAGTTTGGAAGTACACCATTCTCTATCAAGTTTCAACTTTGTGAGGCTTGGTCTCCTTTGCCTATATATTGTTCTAGTGTTATGCTTATCTCACATGCATGAATGTTGATGATTATGGAGCAGGTGCCCTAAGCATATATATGTGCTAGTATGGTACCATTTTATTTGTTTGGTTATGGCAAGTATCTCTTTTATTGTAATTCATTTCTTTTATTGTGATTCATTTCTTTTATGTCCTCTTTCGGTAGTCCTTTTCTTTTCTATGATAAGCATTCTTTACTTAATGTCCCTTTATTCCATAAATTCCTCAACCCTATTCTAGTATGCACATACCAGGCTCTGTTGATGTCATCTATTTTTTTTCTTTTTATTGGGGTATGCTTGCAACCCTAGGTGAAGGGCATGGAGGACATTGCATAAAGATATGTACTTATATTAAGGAGTTAAAGCTTGGATAGAATCTTGATATGGTTTATATTTCCCTCTACTTAGATCTTTTTTTTGGATTAACGAGAGAACTGCCCTCGTAGAAGCACCACTTTTGTGATCCCTCACTACTACATAACTGACCTTTAGTATCGGTTATTTAAGGACATTAGTGTCAGTTTCTATGCGACACCTATGTGGGCGCCGCTAAAAGGCAAACCCTTAGGCGTCGGTTTGTAAACCGACACCATAACCCTTCACGCGCCACCGAAAATGCGCCAGCAGGGGTCATAGGCGTCAGTTATTACCATGGAAACCGACGCCAGAAACCTTCACACCACAGAAAGGGCGCCATCTAGGACACCATCCGTGTCGATTTATTAGGAAGAACCGACGCCATATCACCTTCTGCCACAGCCATGAGGTGTCAGTTTTAGCTATTATCCGATGCTGTAAGAATATCAACGTTGGTTTATTAGTGAGAACCGACGCCATATCACCTGCTGCCATGGCTGTGCTGGCCACTAAGGACGTGGCTTCTGGCCTCATTAGGCGTCAGTTTTATCTATTATCTGATGATGTAAGTACTTGTTGTCAGTTTTTACCAATAACCGACGCTTATTTTTTTTTACCTTATCAGTCTGCAGGCCTGCTGTGGCTGGTCACAGGATGCAGAAACCTGCAGTCCAGTTATGAACTACAGGTTTGCGACATCCATTGATATCAACCAATAATAGGCCACAAACCTACAAAATTAACAACATTAATTTTCACACATTTAGCAACCTGTAGTTCCATTCAATTTTCACACATGTAGAAACATTCATGTAGCAATATGCAGTTCCATTCACGTTCATATTCACACATGTAGAAACATTCATGTAGCAACCAACAGTTCCATTCATTTTCACATTCACACATGTATAAACATTCAGACACATGTAGAAACATTCAGACATGTAGAAACATTCACACATATGACAATTCAGAAAAATTCATTTATGAAATATCATTCTTTAGTCATTATCGCTATCAACATCCTAATTATATTTTAAACCCCCGCTACTTGTATAGTTTTTGCCCATTTTTCTCTTACATCATTTAATTGTTCCATCGTATAGGGAGCATGCACATCTGATAAGGCCTTGCCTGTAGTGGGGTAAGTTTTAAACACCTACAAAGAGAATGATATATATATATATATAATTAATAATATATAAATAAGATTGATATATTTCATATTATCTCATGAGACTATATATAATACCGTAGGTATGGTATTGATGTCCACTGCGGCTTATTGGATAATCATGTGCATAAATCGCATCACATAGTATGTACATGCCCAGTCGTTTTCTTGTGTAGCACACTATAAATTGAAACATACAAAATATTAAAAAATACAACTAAGCACAGTTCACATAAATAATATATACATTGGAGTCAGAAACTTACTTCCACGTTCTTCCAAATTATTGGCTAGTTCTTTTTCTTGGGGACCATTCCTCCAGCCTTTTTGAACTCATCTAAACCCCTACATGTTAATGTAACATAGTACATTGCATAATTAAATAGTAATGTAATAACATATGTTAATGGATATAAAAATGAAATATTTCTCACCGGAATAATGCCATTTTCATTGTGTGTCCATATTTTAGATTCAATTTAGTCCCCTTAGGATCTAGATAATAGACAGTGAACGTCTCGGGGACAATAACTAGTAACTCCCAATGCGTACCACTAGAGGTAAAAAAGTTAAAAATTAATAACTCAAAATCCACAATAAAAATATAATTTTCTGAAGTCCAAATTATAAGCAAAGTAAACTTACTCCACATTGAATGGAGCTATTATCACCGTCTTCTTATTTTGAACAAAATTTGTAAAAGCATCACAACAATATTTTTGAACTGGAGAAGGGTCTTTAGCTACTAGATTAATCAAAGATGGAATCAAAAATCCTACATGTTCAAATGAAAAATCTGCACATATCTTGTCTAAGTAGCTGCAAAACATGTATTACGTATGCACTATTATATGAAAAACCAGATCACCGGATCCTGTACAAGGTATATGGATGTATAAATAAGATCTCACCTTATCCATAGCTCTATCAAAGATGTATTCAGCCAATCATAGCGAAACAACTCCACAATATCTTATATAAATAGTTTATTTTCGTATGATTGACCTGCAACATCCGCATCTATAGAAACAGTTATAGGGAAATTTATATCATGTTCGCCTAACCATACCGCCATACCCCTACAATTAGGACCTAACGGGTCAAGTAGATCATGTGGAACCCAACTTGGTAATGTAGGAGGTAGAGGTGGAGGCCTAGATGCTCTGGGTGTCTTCTTTTTAACTTGTATATATAATTTCCAATCAATTGACCTCATATATACACATTAACAATCTAACGTAATGTAAATTTACCATACAATTTTAGTATAGATGACATCCGCCTTGGCCCACAATATCACTCCCTTTCTGCCTCACCAAGCGTTTCACAATCTGGGTGGGCATATGGCAGTGGAAGATCCATCCAACTGGGGAATATACGTAGCGGGCTCACACAAACCCAACCATCTAGTAATGGAGACCCATGAAACATTTCCCCATGAAAGGATGGGTACGTCGACGCCTCTGCAACGACATATTCTTTACTTTTTAGACGACATGGCTTCAACCCCTACAAATTTATGTAAATAATGTTATATAACTTTGTTGCACAAACTGTTGAAAAAGAAACAAAGTCTGGTGATTGCAAACCTTACATGCTTTGGAAATATAGATCGAATTGCCACATGCAATATTTGTTGCATTAAAGTGTGACAATCATGAGATTTAAGACATATCAACTTCAGATCTTTCATTGATACCAATCTACAGATGTTGGATGAGTAACCATGTGACACCTTAACATTTACCAAGCATTCACAAAAAGCTTTCTTCTCCTTTCTAGACAACGTGTAACAAGCTGGAGGTAAGTATGTTCTATGATTTCCTATTTCACGTAATTCTATTAATTCTGACCTTATTCTCATTTCACGTAGGTCCAGTCTAGATTTTATCCCATCTTTAGTCTTACCTGGTATATTCAACAAAGTACCAATTACACGATCATAGACATTTTTCTCAACATGCATGACATCGATACAATGGCTGATTGTCAAAGAACTCCAATAAGGAAGATCTCAAAATATTGACTTCTTCTTGAATAAAGATATTTTACTCCGTGTGGCCATAGTACATTGTGATCTCTTATCAAATTTATTGACAAAGTCTTTTACTCTTTCATAAACAACCTCCCCTGGTATAGGTTTAGGTGCACTCCGTTCCTCATTCCATCCATTGAATGCTTTGCGCTTCCTACGATACAGATGGAGTTTTGTAAGAAACTTTCGATGACCAAGATATACAATCTTACCACCATGTTTTAGTCTTGTTGAATCAGTGTTCTCTTCACATATAGGACACACTTTATCTCCTTTGATACTATATCCAGACAAATTTCCATATGCTGGAAAGTCATTAATAGTGCAAAACAATATGCGTGTAAACGAAATGTATCTCTTCATGAAGCATCATAGGTCATCACACCTTCACCCCAGAGTTTCTTTAAGTCATCAATTAGAGGTTCAAGATAAACATCAATATCATTTCCAGGTTGTTTAGGCCCGATATCAACAACGACAACATAATGTACTTATTTTTCATACACAGCCAGGGAGGAAGATTGTATATAACAAGCATGACTGGCCAAGTGCTATGTTGGCTGCTCAATGTCTCGTACAGATTCATCCCATCTGTACAAAGCCCAAGACTTAGATTCCTAACTTCTTCACCAAATTTAGGGTACAATAGATCAATCTTCTTCCACTATGGGGAATCAGACGTATGTCGTAGGATCCCATCATTATTTTTCTTAACATCTGCATGTCACCTCAAATACTTCACATCTATCAAATTGGCAAACAAGCATTGAAACCGTGATATTATAGGTAGATACCACATCACCTTGGCAGGAGAACCAATTTTGGACTCCCCTGAAGTCATCAATTTATACCGTGACACACCACATTTTGGACAATCTTTCAAATCCACATAGTCCTTTTGAAATAATACACAATCATTCGGGCATGCATGTATCTTCTTGGCCTCCATTCTCATTGGGCACAACAATTTCTTTACCCGATATGTTGAGATTGGTAGCTCATTTCCTTCAGGAAGCATTTCTTTCAACAAAGACAACAATGACATGAAGCTTTTGTCGCTCCATCTATTGTTAGCTTTCAGCTTATACAATCTCAACACAACGCTAAGCTTCGTAAGCTTAGTACAACCTGTGTATAACAGTATCTCAGTATCATGCACAATGTTTCTAAACATGGGAGGTGGATTGGTGTGCTCTACCCCACAACTATCCATCATCGCATCAACAATGTCTACTAGAACTGGTTCGTTCACATCTACGTCATCAGAGGCAATTTATTCTTCCACACAAGCACTGCTATCGACATCCACTAGTTTCAGGTTTGAAATCTCTCCATGCCAGTGCCATTCTGTATAACCTTGTACAATCTAGTTTCACATGACATGACTTTTGATTTCGTCACCAGTGCTGACTTTCAAGTTGTTACTGCAATGCCTACATGGACAGTAGAACCTATCTCCCGGTTGTTTCCTATGTTCCTCGGAAAATCTAATAAATTGATCAAGACCAGATATAAACTCTAGGGTGTAGTGATTGCGAATGGACATCCATGATCTATCCATTCTATGATCAAAGAGAAAACAAGCATATATTAGAACAAGATTAGGGTCTAGGGTTAACAAATACATGTGATGTCATTCTTATATATAATAAATGTGTACCACCTATCCCATTCCTGAACACCTAATCTCACTAGTAAGTGTATAATGTGTATTCGGTTTTCAAGAAAATTTTGACATCATTTCCCCACTGTTCTCTAAGTACATATGAACTTAGATAACAAACGGGGAAATGCTACTGAAATTTTCTCAAAAACCCAATACACATTATACACTTACATCCTAAGTGAGATTAGGTGTTCAAGAATAGTCCCAAATCGTGGACTATCCAAGATTTACTCCTAATGAGTAAATCTTGGATGGGTTTCTAGGCCAACAAATACATGTGCTATCATTCTTATATATAATAAATGTGTACCACCTATCCCATTCTTGAACACCTAATCTCACTAGTAAGTGTATAATGTGTATTAGGTTTTCAAGAAATTTTCGGCAGCATTTCCCTGCTATTCTCCAAGTACATATGTACTTAGAGAACAAATAGGGAAATGCTACTAAAATTTTCTCGAAAACCCAATACACATTTTACACTTACATCCTAAGTGAGATTAGGTGTTCAAGAACAGTCTCAAACTGGGGACTATCCAAGATTTACTCCTAATGAGTAAATCTTGGATGGGTTTCTAGGCCAACAAATACATGTGCTGTCATTCTTATATATAATAAATGTGTACCACCTAGCCCATTCTTGAACACTGAATCTCACTAGTAAGTGTATAATGTGTATTGGGTTTTCAAGAAAATTTCGGCAGCATTTCCCCGTTATTCTCCAAGTACATATGTACTTAGAGAACAAACAGGGAAATGCTGCCGAAATTTTCTTGAAAACCCAATACACATTATACACTTACATCCTAAGTGAGATTAGGTGTTCAAGAACAGTCCCAAACTGGGGACTATCCAAGATTTACTCCTAATGAGTAAATCTTGGATGGGTTTTAGGCCAACATAATATAACACCACTCATAAGTAGGTGTGTCTGATCACATTAATAATAAATAAAGAATGTCATGCATACCTAGCTGAGCATTCATATCTTCAAAGACAAGAGGGATTGTATAAATTTATAGCAGTTTAGAGAAAATGAGTGTGAATCTTGTTAAACATACCAAGATTTCTAACTAGGACACAAATTGCCTTGAACATTTTACAATTATATGCCAGCACAAGATTTGTTCATATCCTAGGTTGATTTACAATAGCGACATCTAAATAAGTAAACTCAAAGTATTATAAAGTAGTAAACTACAGGAAACATGGTTAATCCCCACACTCTAGTAGATAGACTAACCTTAAATATAGTGATGTATAAGAGATTAAGAAGAAAGTTTTCTTCTTAAAGTACCAAACTCAACACATATGCACAATTAGCATCAAATATAGGACAAAAGGGTAGATTAGAACCCTAATGTACTCAAACATATATAAAAATTACCCTAATGACAAAATGGCCAGCCAATGGTGGTCGAGAAGGAGTAGGGTACCTTGAGAGAGGAGGAAGAAGAGGAGGAAGAAGGCCTTCGTGGCGGCGCCAGCGGCAAACAGGCACACATGAGCGGTGGTCAGAGCAGCGACTCATGACCTGGGGAGCAGGGAGCAGGCACGAGAGTCACGCCCTGGAGAGCAGTGGCCAGAGCACCAGCAAACGGCGGTGGCGGAGGCGAGCAGTGGTGGTGACTAGAGCACTAGCAAACGGCGATGGAGGCGGCAAGCACAAGAGCAGGTAGCGGCGGTGAGCAGAGGAATCGTCGGACATAAAACCCTCAATCGAGAATGAATGAAACAGAGAAAGGGGAAGAGTCTGGCTCACGCGGGTGCTGTCAAGTTAACAATAGGCGTCAGTTTATTATAAATAACCGACGACTAAAACTATAGGCGTCGGTTACCAACAAAAACTGACACTTTTGTTCGCTTATAGTCGTCGATTTAAACAAGAAAAATCGACATCTATATATATGCCGACAAAAATAAATGTTCTTGAATTAAGACCATATTCATCGATTTTCATGTAAAAACCGACGCTAGATGGTGGTAAAAAATTTCACGGTTAAGCGCGTGAAAACACATCAACGTCGGTTATTGTAAGACAACTGACGACAAAAATTGGTCAAATTTCTATTTTGCGGAAAACCTTTAGTCGTCGGTTTCTTTGTTAACAACCGACGCTATATGTTAAATTTTGGAGGTAATTTTTTTCACTCAGAAAATTGGATATGGCGGCCAATTTTTAGCATCGGTTTCTTATTGGGGAACTAACGCTAAATAAAAAGTGATACCCGTGTCTAGTCGCCCTTCATAGATATATGTTGGTTTCATTATTTAACCGATGTTGTATTGTTTAGGCGTCGGTTTTTGTATACAACTAACACCTTTAAATGTGACGTTATAAGCCATTTCTGTAGTAGTGCCCTCAGACAACGTAAAATCTTGGGCCCCGAGCATCCTGCCCACCCGGGAACTGGTTAAAGCGCACAATTTTCTGGCCTACACGACGGGTACCATTTCGGAGGCGGCCACTGGGTATCGAACCCGAGTCCCTTCATGAGGGGACACTATGCTCGAACCACCTAAAGATATGGATTTCTCTGTACTTAGATCCTTAAGATGTACCTTTTTACATGTAAAACCTTTGTGTGAGATTATGATGTTCTTTTGTAACCTTGTGATAAGTTGAACATAGTCAATATTTTTATTCCGCTCTATACTTTGATTGTTTTGAATGCCATTAATAAGATTTGAAAATTTTGTACCCACTCCAACATATCTTTTAGGTGTGTTTCAACTGGAGGTTTTATTCTTTAAATTTTTAGTAGGGAATTGATCCTATGTTGGGTCCCACTCCTTACAACATGGTTCTTTAGGTGGGATGTTTTCCCTAGAGTTTTTCTAGGTTATCCATGAGTTGATGAAAGGTGATATGAGGTGTACATTGGAATCATATTTAGTGAACCCTTATGTGGAGATGTTTTAGGTAATCTTACCCTACCATATAGAATTATGGTAATATGTATCTTTGGATGCAATAAGGTTTTACTTGAGGATGGCATCAGATTATGAGGATGAGGTACTAGTAGAACAAACATATCTTATTATGGAAAATTATGACTTGGTTTCTACAATTGATTTTGGATCTGTCTTTTGTTTTATGTCGAATAGATTTTATCGCCAAAAATTAATTTCCATTATACTATTATATGTATAAATAATTTTTTTCTGGATTTATCAAAGTTTTCTTGGGATGAGTCACAATGAAGAGATATGTGAAGAAGAGAAACCCTTGAATCAGAATAGAATCTAAAACCTAGTTTTGTCTATGAAGAAGTGACTAGGAAAACGTGGAATAATATAAAGGGTGAAGTGAAAGTACCCTTTGTACCCTATGACTTTTGATTGATGTGAATCTTAGGGTTGTTAGGTTAGTGATACAAGGACCTAAATATAAACTCTAGTGGGTTATGACCTTTTAGCTGGATGCATGTACAACATAAACCCCTAAATATTCAAAATTAAAAGATGCAAAGTGATCATGGTACCTTGATGTTCTGTAGCTTAGCTTGTTAGGATAAACCTTTTATGAGTTGGAGAGTAGTCGGTTGATTATGTATGGATGATTAGATTTTGAGGACGAAATTCTCTTTAAGGGGTATAGTGTTGTAACATACTGAAACTTGGGTATATTCTTAGTTTAGCCTTAGTCTAAGTTTTTCATAACCCTTATATCAATTTTTGCCTTGATGATTAATTTGTAAAAATATTAATGGTTTGGACTATAATTGGACACTAATTATATTAAAGTAAGGTTATATGCATAAATATCTTAGTGGATATTTCAACGAGGGTTTAAAATACAATCTAAACACTTCAGTGGGATAATGATAAAATAAATTCCACATAGATCTTTCTATGGCCTTTTGGAACAAGAAAGAGAAAAAGGAATAAATAGAAAAGCTATAAGCATGAAAATGTGGGATTATATGATTTAATTTGATAAATGAGGATAAAAGGGAAACTCAAAAGATAATTTTGAGCCCGAATTCATTTGCTTGGATTTGAGTTTGCTTGAATGACAAGTTTCATAATTTTAGAAAACATTTGATAAAAATGTGAATTTAGGAGAGAGAAAGTATGTAGAACCTTCAAAATATTAATTAAAATAATAAACAACATCATCATGTAGAAATTATGATAAATTCTATCTAAGACACTTAATATGACTTGTGGGTAAAGTTTCATCAAATTTGGAGAATACTAGAGTCACTAATGTATGAGGAAAGAGAAAAGATGATTTACTTTAAAGAATTAAATAATATAACAAAAGCCTCTAAAAGGGAAAAATAATGCCAAAATTGAATTCTAAATGCCTTAAATAGTCTAGACATCGACTTTGTCTTTAATAGAAACATGTTTTAGCCCTTAGTTGATTTAGGAAAGAAAAATGATCAACATCTAGATTGCATTTCATTTAATATTTCGATTTGGTAAAGGTTCCAATTTAATTGGGCCACACTATTGTTTTGGTCATCAGCTCATTACCAAATATGAATTTTGTATTAACCGTTGGTTTCCCATCCAAAAATAACTCTCTTCTCTTCTACATACCTTTTTGTGTTTTGTATATAATAAAATCAGCCTCCCTTCTTTCCCTGATTCACATCTCTCTCTTAAATCTCTCTCCCTCTCCGTTCACATATGACTCTTCCATCATATTCATTTAAGCCATGGTTGAAAGATTATTCACCACTATTTATGTCCCTTGAAACTTGCCTCTGTCTTCCCCAGTTATCCACATGTTCTCCTCTTCTTTCCCCTCTCCCTGCATGCCTTCATCATCTAATCCCTAGAAAAGAGGTCCCAAACTTTTGTGTCATTATCAGAAGCAGTATCCTGGTGATGGTTTCGCTTCCTCTAGCACCAAGTCGATTTCCCCATATTCCAACTACTACCACCGGTGAGGACCATCCAAGCCTATGAACCCCAAATATGTATCCAAGGTGTTAGAAAGTCTGGTTTGCATCCCTCAAAACTCCTTGATGTTTCACTCACATCTGATTTCTTCAAACCCGTATGTAAGTCATTTTTCCACTTTTCAAATCACCAGACCTTTGTTCTTCAGATTAATACGTAAATTGGTGTTTTTCTCATATTTCGTTCATGTTCTCCTTATGGTTGAATCCACTTTGAAGTTACCCTCTTTTGTTTGCTTCACCATGATTACTTGATTTTTCTAGTCCTTCAGTCATTGCTCTTTGTTGGCCATGGCAAAAAACCATGGCAGTGGTTTTTGGTCATGTTGAGGCCATACTTTGGAGTTTGTTGAGATTGATAGAGACTGGTGGATCTTCCAGGGTATTCTCAGTGTCCTCCACACTCAAAATGCGAGTTGGTTTTTGGTTAAGGCATGTGCTGCTGAAACTAGTCGCTTTCTCTCACAGAAAATTAAAGCGAAGAAGATGATCACTGCTTTTTATGATTTTTCCCACAAGCATGTCGCACAAGTTCTGTGGAATTTTTGTCTTGACAAAGTGTCAGGCTTTAGGCACAAATCCCCATTGGTCCACCTCAACTAGGTTTTTTAAATGAAATTGTTATATACATGACTTTATCAAATCTTCTGTTTGATTGATCTTTTCAGAGTAAATTATTTATCGATCAGAAAAATAAAAGAAAACTTATTTTAGAACTATGAGGTCATTTCATATCCTTTGATATTAGCTTGGTCACTTAATTATAATCCAATAAATATATGTTTTTACAGATTTACATAATTGGCTATACTTTCTAAAACTCATAACTAATAAGTTGTAAGTCAAAAAAATAAAATAAAATATGTTTTGAAATAGTAAAAATATAATCTAAAACATGGTATGGTTTTGATAACCTAATTCACAGATAATAAAAAGGTGATTTTTAGGGTTAATGAAATCAATGTGAAATTGACTCTAAATCTACACATATGCTTAATAGGCTCTTTGAAGAACTACACTTGGACCTAGGTTGGACTTTGGACTATTTAGACTCTCAATTTAAGGTATGTTTGCATCCTCTATTATTCTTTTTGAGCAATTCACAATTTTCTTCTTTCTCTTGGTCCTATGGACAATAGCCTACACAATATTCTTTCTTTTAAAAATTATGGTTCATGTGAACTACTCTATTTGGTACTAATCTTGAGATTACATTTGGATATTCTTTTGGTCTTTCTTATACTTTGTTCATGATGGAACTCAATTTGTTGATATGTGCCCATTTTGAGGTGGATATTCATGATGGTCATTTTTGTGGTGTCTACTTTGTATAATCTGACTATACTTTCTACTTTCCTCTCTTTTAAACATGCTATGTGATTCAGTAGTACTAGAGTAGTGTAATTGCATTGATTTTTGAGCAGTATGTCCATGTTATTATTAGGATGGAGGTGGTGGTGCCCCATACCTGGGTTTCAAGTTTGTGAGGCTTGACCCACTTATATATATTGGAAGTTTGGTAGGATGTCATTCTCTATTATGCTTCAAGTTTGTAAGGCTTAGTCACCTTTGTCTTTATATTTTTCTAGTGTATCCTTATATCACATGCATACAAGTTGATAATTATGGTGTGTGTGCCCTAATCCTTTATATGTTCTAGTATGTCACCATTTTATT
Source organism: Alisma plantago-aquatica (assembly GCA_963693085.1). NCBI lineage: Eukaryota > Viridiplantae > Streptophyta > Magnoliopsida > Alismatales > Alismataceae > Alisma > Alisma plantago-aquatica. The sequence goes on along the minus strand of OY856412.1, from coordinate 666,857,754 downwards.
TGTTGGGTTATGACAAGTATCTCTTTTATTGTGATTGATTTCTTTTATGCCCTCTTTGGGTAGTCCTTTTCTTTTCTATGGGAAGCATTCTTTATTTGATGTCCTTTTATTCCATAAATTGGTCAACCCTATTCTAGCATGCACATACCAACCTTTATTGATGTCATCTATTTTCTCTTCTTTCTTGGGTATGCTTTCAACCCTAGGTGAAGGACATTGAGGACATGGAACAAAGATATGGACTTATCTTAAAGAGTTAAAGCTTGGATAAAATCTTATTATGGTTTAGATTTCTCTCTACTTAGATCCTTAAGATGTACCTTTTTATATGTAAACCCTTTGTGAGAGATTTTGATGTTCTTTTGTAACCTTATAAAAAGTTGAAGATAGTCAATATTTTTATTCCGCTGCTATATTTTGATTATTTTGAATACCATTAATATGATTTGAAAATTTTACAACCACTCCAACATATCTTCTAAGTGTGTTTGGACTGAAAGTTTATTCTTCAAATTTTTAGTAGGGAGTGGATCCCCTGTAGGGTCCCACTCCCTACACACGCCAATATGGCTCCACCATGGCCATGAGGACTTAGACAAATAAACATAAAAGGAATTTAAATCAAGGATGTCTTTAATTGTGGTTATATATGCCAGATAAGGCGTAGATAATTTCATGATAGGGGTGGCGCAGTCCCCATATACATTGTCCCATGTAGGCAAAGATAATGTTGATAGGAAAGTACACAACTAGAGCTATACATCCCTTATAGAATAAAAAAAAGAAGCATAAATCTTCTATAATCACTGATTTTTACAATTCACTCAGCTTGTAGCTTTTCTTGTAACCTTTTCTGTGGTGCGAGTTCAGTCCTCAAAGGAAGGTTGCCCCTTCAGCCTTCAATATTTTCCATAACAGTGACGACTCAACCTTGATTTGTATCATCAATTTTGGCTAGAATGCTGAAATGGTCTAGTCACCAAAGTGACAGAGAATCCCTGAGCTGGTTGACCCTTCGCCAGGAGCAACCATGAAGCTGTTATGATGTTGTGATATCGGGGTGCTGCTTTCCTATTTAGACATAGGTGTTTAAGTTGTTCTTCACTCCCAATAGTTTGTAAAAAGTGGAGCCCGTCCTCACATTCTTCCAACTTTAACCATGGGGTTGATTGGCCACCCGAGGTCAATGGTTCCGCTAACTCTGACATTTTGTTCTGTTTCGGTCATCCCTACCCTTTAGACTTGCTGAATTGTTATTCTTTACCAGCTTGCATGTGCGGCACCTTTGGTTCTTTCCCTATATAACTGTACTATACTAAAACCCGTGCTACACACGGATGTGAGAACAATCAATTCTCTTACAAATTATTTTGACTGCAAAGTGAGAAGCAAGACTTCTGTCAGATCGATGCTAATCATCAAAATTCTGGAGAACCCATCATTCGGCAAAAATTGATTAATTATTAAAAGCCACCAAAAGGAACCAGTAAAATAGAAATGGAGACCAGATCCAATCGACAATAGTTTCATACACAGATGTAGCATCAAAAGCTAAAATGAACCAAAAACAAGTAGATAATTCAGTTATACAGATAGTTATATATGTATATACATTATACTAACATGTCCACTTTAAGTAGTAGTAGGATTTACAAAAATGCAGCAATTGCTAAATCCTAGTAGAAGAATTTTGTGATTTGAAATGTTCCGGTGAAGTGAATTTGAAGAAGCTTGGATGTTTAAAGATGGCTGATAGCCATGGTGGTTGTAGTTTCCATCCTCGAAAGCATTATAAGCGTCATTTTTGTTGTAGCTTGATGTATCAATACTTTCCTGGAGACGCAAAATACAGTGCAAAAGTTGATGGTCAGATGATAGAATTTCATATGCCCAACACAAAAATACCACCAAAGAAAAAAACATAATTTCTGATTAATATGCATGATAGAGTTGTTTAATCGTAACACTCAATGTTAACAACTAAAGATGATGTTTATTATTTTCCTTATAATAAATTATAATGTTTTGAAACCAAGTCTTTCCAAGTAAGCTTAATAAAAAATTGTCGTCTGCAGATTCAAGTATTCTTCGGATTGCAAAATCAAATAGAAGCCCCAAATAGGTATACAACCATTGTGCAACATACAATTACCACATGAAAATGATACACAGTTTGCAAAGTAATGCCTTCCACAAGCAAAAAACTCAAAGACAATAGTGGAATAATCAAACCTGGGAAGAAGGTAACCCAGATGGGGCAAGGTCTTGTCTCCATGATGCGGTACCTGGTGGTGGGGGCTTATTAAGAAGGGAAGGCTCTGCTATTTGTAGTGTTCCATGTATTGCTCTGGTTATTGTAACTGTTGCTCTGGTTACTATAACTGTAGCTTTGGTATGCTGACGTAGTCTGGTATTCAGCTGTTGTCTAGTATCCTGTCGATGTCTGGTAATTACCAAGATTGTAGGAAGTGCTTGAATAATTTGTAGGACTCACATAAGGGCTTGCATTCTGAAATGAGCTAAGAGGCTGGTAAGGAGCACATGTAGTTTGACCTGCTTCCACTTGCTGTTGGTAAGGATCATTTCCTTGCTGCTGATAAGCATAGTAGTAGTTCTGGTATTCAGGATTGGAGTACCCATAAGAATTCGTGGTGGCGTATGGATAATTTGTTATTGTGGAATAGTCTTGGGAGGTGGGTGCCCTAGAAGCAGGGGCGGGTGCATTTGTTTCTGCACTTGCTGCATCGGGGGCATCCCTTGACATCATCATTTCCTTCTGGTAGGCCGAACTTGCAGAGAATCCATTGCCGGGGCCAACTGCTTGGTGCGAGTTCTGTGATGGATGATGGGTTAAATTGCTCAGAAAGATGTATGTTCATGACTGGAGCCAACAATCTGCAATAGTTCAAAAAAGATAATGAAAGAATTAGATCAGTTAAACATATGGGTATATTGAAGTAAGTGTGATGGTATTAGTTTATTTTTCCTTTGTTTCGCATGTGTGTGTTGGATTAAGCAGTTCTATTACTAAACACACTACATCGAACGCAAAGAACTTCTCCTCCACATTAAAAAGAGCTCAGACAGTAATATTACACAACATTAAAGCTCCAGGAGGCTATTGCCACATAACAACATGAAACAGTCGAGTTTTGGGTTGTTATGCAATCGTGCCAATAAACACTGAAAGCAATTGCAAGAACAGGTCAAATGAACAAAATGTAAACTAAATTTTGGTGATGCTATTTAGAATGATCATATTTTTTAAGGAACCACTGAAAGTATTTATTGTAAAAAATTGGTTAGCACACATTTTATTATGCTATCCGCATAACATTTATACGGGCTAATATTATGAGAAATTTTTATTGATTAGAATGTTTACATAACCAAGAAATAGTTTCGCATGTGCTCAGGGTATGTATGCTTGTTTGTTCTTAAATAATTTTTTTTTCTATTGAATCACTAAGAACAGGCCAAACAAACAGAATGTAAACTGAATTTTTGCGATACTATTTAGAGTAACCATGCTCATTATCTCATACCCATCAGCGTTAGTTATGCACCAGTTAAATTTAGTGAAATAATGTGAACAAAGTGTAGACACACATAATATTTATAACAATTGATATTATGAGAAATGTTTAGTGATTAGAATGTTCATATAACCACACGTAAAGAGTGATATCAATATTCTGTTAAGAAGAAAAAGCGTATATGAATTTTGATTGGAATGCTCACATAATCAAGCAATAGTTCTATATGTGGTCAAGGCATGTATGCTTGTCTATTCTTGAATAATTTGTTATCTATTGAATCACTAAGAACATGCCAAACGAACAGAATGTAAACACAAATATAATCTTCTAAAATGACTATATATGAAAAAAGTATATAATTAAAAACCATACCTAAAGACAATATCTTTTTTATATGAGCTTCCTTTAGATGATAAAAAATAGCATTTTCATGTAGGAGGAGCTTTTTCATAGCTATATATGCATGCATACGTATGTACATTATGAAAGTAACTTCATTCAAAAAGTATTATTCCTGCATAATGAAGCAATGATGATATGAGAATATATTTTACTTTTCATCATGTGAATTATTTTCTAAAAATGAGTATAGAAAAATGGTTAGCACATATTCTATTGTGATGTCCGCATAATATTTATAAGGACTAATATTATGAGAAATTTTTATTGATTAGAATGTTGACATAATCAACCAATAGTTCTATATGTGCTCAAGGCATGTATGCTCGTCTGTTCTTGAATATATTTTTTTCTATTGAATCACTAAGAACATGCCAAACGGATAGAATGTAAACTGAATTTTGGCGATATTATTTAGAGTATCCATGCTCATTATCTCCTACCCATCAGCGTTAGTTATACACCAGCTCAATTTAGTGAAATAATGTGAAGAAAGTGAAGGCACACAACATTTATCAGGGCTAATATTATGAGAAATATTTAGTGACCACCGACCAGAATGTTCATATAACCATGCAATAGTTTTGCATGTGTTTAGGACATAAATGCTTACTGACTATTATTGCATTATTTCTCTATAAAAAATTCTGATTTTTTGCAACAAAAAAAAGAACAAAAAGTCATCATTGTTTCCGGAGACGTAGGAATAGATATATGTAAAAATCTGAAGCAGGAATCAGTTGAAGAAATAAAAAGAAAAAGAAATTCTAAAAAAAATAGAAGAAAGTTTTGCTTAAATGAAAATTGCATGGTTATAAATCATGTTTATAGTTAATGATAGGTGAGAAACTGTAGGTATGTGTATGACTATATTTAAGTTTTATAAAAAAATATAATGTATTGTTAGACAACATACAACATGTGAGTAGTTCATAAGAGAAAATGATAAATTAATGTTAGTGTGAGTTGAGGGGTCATTAATATCACTATTTAAAAAGGATAACTACCAAGAAGATTGGGAAATTACAACTAAAACGAATACAGTCATAAAGGTTATTCTACATAGTATGTATTAATTTAATCCCTCATCTTTTGAATCAATAAACACATTGTAAAAACTTGTGAAAAAATTAATATGGGTATCATAGAAATGACTGGAATTCAATTTGATGTTATGTTAGTGCGGAAGTGTAAAAAAATAGTAAACTATATACTTAATTACAGATTGGTTGGAATTATATTAATAAAAAAAGGTATGTATGTTTGTGTTGTGAAATATGTTCTTAATTAAGACATGTTTGTGAAAACCAACATCAATATTATTTATGTATATTCATCATCTTTTATTGTTGTATATACGAAATAATGTGAAGCTTACTTCTTAATTTTTGTTAGAGAAACTGTATCGAACATGAAAATTTGGTGCAGTAGGTTATATTTTCATTTTCTTAGTATGAGTGTTTATATGGCATCATCACTTGCAAACTCTTTAACATCTAAATTTCAACAAAGCTAGTTGGTTGTAAAGAGTGATATGAATATTCTCTTAAGAAAGAAAAGCGTATATGAATTTTAGAGAGTCTATCTCACATGAAGTTTGCAAATTGTACTTAAATAATGACTACTTAATATTTTAAAAAATAATGATTATCTTACAGATACAATCTTCTAAGACAATTATATAGGAAAAAAGTACATAAAAACAATTATAACAACAGAAATAAAAATTTTAAATTAAAAAGCATACCTAAAGACAATATCTTTTTCATATGAACTCCCTTTAGATGACAAAAAATAACATTTTCATGTAGGAGGAGCTTTTTCATAGCTATATGTGCACACATACATATGTACATTATGACAGTAACTTCATTCAAAAAGTATTATTTCTGCATAATGAAGCAATGATGATATGAGAATATATTTTTCTTTTCATCATGTGAATTATTTTTTAAAAATGAGTATAGAAAACTGGTTAGCACATATTCTATTGTGTTGTCCGCATAACATTTATAAGGGTTATGAGAAATTTTTATTGATTAGAATGTTCATATAATGAAGCAATAGTTCTATATGTGGTCAAGGCATGTATGCTCATTTGTTCTTGAATACTTTTTTTTCTATTGAATCACTAAGAACAGGCCAAACGAATAAATGTAAACTGAATTTTGGCGATACTATTTAGAGTAGCCATGCTTATTATCTCCTACCCATGAGCGTTAGTTATACACCAGCTCAATTTAGTGAAATAATGTCAAGAAAGTGAAAGCATACATAACATTTATAAGGGCTAATATTATGAGAAATGTTTAGTGAGCAGAATGTTCATATAACCATGCAATAGTTCTGCATGTGTTTAGGACATAAATGCTTATTGACTATTATTGCATTATTTCTCTATAAAAATATTGTATTTTTTGCAAAAAAAAAGAACAGAAAGTCATCATTGTTTCCGGAGACGTAGGAATAGATATATGTAAAAATATGAAGCAGGAATCAGTTGAAGAAATAAAAAGGAAAGGAAATTCTAAAAAAATAGAAGAAAGTGTTGCCTAAATAAAGATTACATGATTATAAATCATGTTTATACTTAATGATAGGTGAGAAAATAATAAATTAATGTTAGAGTGAGATGAGGGGTCATTAATATCACTATTTAAAAAGGATAACTACCAAGAAGATTGGGAAATTACAACTAAAATGAATACAATCATAAAGGTTATTTTACATCGTATGTATTAATTTAATCACTCATCTTTTAAATCAATTTAATTTAGAGCGTCTATCTCACATGAAGTTTGCAAATTGTACTTAAATAATGACTACTTAATATTTTAAAAAATAATGATTATCTTACAGATACAATCTTCTTAGTCGATTATATAGGAAAAAAGTACATAAAAACAATTATAACTACATAAATGAAAATTTTAAATTAAAAAGCATACCTAAAGACAATATCTTTTTCATATGAGCTCCCTTTAGATGATAAAAAATAACATTTTCATGTAGGAGGAGCTTTTCCATAACTATATGTGCACATATACATATATACACATATGTACATTATGATAGTAACTTCATTCAAAAAGTATTATTCCTGTATAATAAAGCAATGATGATATGAGAATATGTATTAGTATCTCTTGCGTTCATGCCACTTGATCACCCATATTATTCACGCTATCTTAAATGAAATGCTTATGAAAGTGGTTTCTCCATTGGTTCTTATATCATCATCCTTCACCAACACTCTGACATATGCATTCTTGATACACTTTACTTGACTCAAGTCTTTTCCTTTCCTTCAAAAGAACGAACAAAATAACTAAGAAGGTTAGAGAGAGTGGCCCATAGTAGCAGATTAAAATAAATTTTTGCATAGGAATAACACGAGTATATTCCTACATTAAAGGTTATTAACTTCTAAGCATGATTTTTACACCTTACAAAAGTTCCCTTAAGTGTAACTTAACTCTGACACAAATACTGATTTAGACTAACATTCAAAAGAACAAACAAAATAACTAAGAAAGTTAAAGAGAGTGGCCCATAGTAGCAGATTAAAATAAATTTTTGCAGAGGAATTAGACATGAGTATATTCCTACATAAAAGGTTATTAACTTCTAAGCATGATTTTTGTAAAGGCTTCAACATCAACCATGTTGTACCATAATCAAATAATAACATATGTTACACTTTCAAATTGGTACTATTCAATTATGCATTATTCAATGTTGGATATTGAAAGACAGAAGCCAATTGTGTCATATGCACAGTTGTTTGCTGGTAAGCGCACTTTCTATCGGTTCATTTTCTGATTTGGTATAAGTATATGTGTTGGCTCTTACAAAGTTTTTCACCTTGGTGAAAACTACATGGGAAGGTTGTATAATATTATCAATACAATCTTTGGGAATAGCTAATATTGTGTTAAATTTGTTCAGCTCTACGTTTGGAACAACTACTGAATGCTGCGACACTACTGAATGTGCTGCTGGGTGAGTACTGGAATATATGACAATGGAAAAGCTGTTGCCACGACAAGACCCAATCCGGGCAGGTCAGGGGGGGTGGGGGAGTAGACTATTTAAGTCAGTCTTAAATCAGTGATGTGTTGCAGGCTAGTCTAGTCGTCGTCTCTGGGTCAGTCGACAGGGAGGCCGGGGACACGAGACTGGGGCAAGAATCATAGCGAGGCAGGACAAAATCGATGAGAGGACCAACCCCTCGCATTAAACAGCTAGGTGGGTGAAGGATTAACGGAAGAGTGGAATCCGCAAAAGGAAAATAAATCAAATGAATAGATAGACGAATGGATAGCTGACTGCGGGGAGCGGTGGTCCTTTTTGTCTTCTCCCCCTTTCCCTCCCTTGTAGGGTTTCTCCCCGCTCCCCCCTTTCCTACTCTACTGTAGCCTCAGGGCCGGCTACGGTTCTGGCCAGTTCACCGCCCCTGTTCCTTTGCACATCAACAAATCAACAAATCGGATAGACAACCAGATTATTGTGAAGAAGGGAAGATGAGAAAAACTGGATTATTGCAACCACCACGACGTGACAGAGGTTGCCGAAAAGGCAGTAGCGGCTTACGATCTTGTTTGGTGCCGCTGTAATTGAGACACTCGCAGTCGGACCACTTGAGAGGGAAACACCCGCACCTTCGCCACCTAACCGTAAAGAATACACGTACCGCGGCTGGCTTACATCTGCAGGTCCTTCAGCTTCACACGATCTTGCACTTTGCCAGACATGTACTAAACTCTAGCACATGGAGCAAAGTCGGTGTCGAGAAAGACTATTCTTGAAACAAATGACCGTGACAATTACAAAGTACCCCTCGAATGTCTTTTTATATACAACTAAAGATCGTTTTATATAGAAAAGGATTTGTTTGTAATTCTGAAAAATGATGTAAAAAATTGCAACGAAGACCCTCCACGCACTTTCCTGTATAATATAGATGCATAGGCATGCACCTTACCTCCTTTAATATGAATAGGTTATAAAAAAACATGTACATGACCCAATATGTAAATAAAAAAAATAAAAGTTGATCATTGCCCGTTACTGCATTCCAGTTGTGTGCTTGGACCTTTGGCTTCGGGATCCCATCCCACATTAGTACAATCCAGTCCAAGTTGGCGAGATGTGTGTTTGGCCCCGTTTCAGGATTTTGGAAACCAGTCCGGATTTTGCTTTTTTTTTTGTGTATTTTGTTTTATATACCAAACAGAAAAATAAATAACTAGTCCAATTTCGTAACCTCCGTCTGGAACCGGGGCTTGGGGATCTTGACCGGCCGTCACACTGGCATCTCGCCGCCGCCAGCACTGACCGCAACCAACGTGGGCAAGGTCGGAGCTCAGCCAACCTCAGCTGTTACACTGCTTCGTCGAGTATACCCAACAACCAGACAAGGAGGATCAACCAATACCATATCTCAACATTTCTCTTTTTCTCGTGGCTGCACAACGTGTAGCGCTGAATCACCACGAAAAGGGTGATAAAAAACCAAGTTAGCCCGCTGACACGAAACAGTCGTAGCATACACCAAATTGTTAGCCTGCTGACACGAAACAGTCGTAGCATACACCGAATTCTATTTTTAATCGGTCGAAGTTCATTATTGTCTTGCAGCACCAAATTCTAGCTGGCATGTTTTCTTTACTGTAGAAACTGAAGAGGTCATAGTAAGCTGACCTGAAGGAAAGGAATTCTCTTGACTGTTATCCTATAAATAGAAAGTGGGGGCAGATTTGAGCAGAATACCAAACTCCCCAGAAACAAACCACCGGACTCCTCCTGCTAACCATTCTCCCATCGTTCCATCCTTCCAACTCTGCTTGTTCGTCTGTCATTCCTTAACATGACTCAAAAGGTCACGTCTTCTCCGCTAGCCCGCCACTGGCTTCTTCAGCACACGGCAAGCCTCGGGTCGGGGAACCCGGCTGGAGCCAAAGCATGGACAGATCAAATCCAGGATAGCCGCCACTGCCGTCCACTCGATCGCCTCTGCCATATTCAGGACGATCCCACAACAACACCATCAGGAGCATCGCCGCTAGGTGCAAATCAGCGCCTAGGGCGCTGGGAATCCTTCTAGCGTAAGTGATGACAGGAATGTATGCATTCTTATGCTGTCATATCATCACTGCTGTAATTGGTTAGATCCTGCTCCCCACTGATCTTTCAGTTGAGGTGAAGCCTGATTGTCCAGCTAAAGAACTACGATGTTTGAAGAGTACTTATCTCCTGGGTTAATGAAGTTGAATGCTCACTTTAATAAGTCATGTTTGTACGTGTTCTTCTTCCGATAATTGTTACATATCAGATAGAAAGTAAATCACCACCAACCGTCGTAACTTGAAGAATATAGAACAAAAGGCACCAGAAGTACAGGTAATAAATTAAAGAGTTGGGTGTGTGTGTGTTCACACACACAGATAAAGACAGCCATGACTTCACATGTCATCATCGGATGCATCCAGAATACCCCTCAGATATCAAGATCTCGCCAAAGGTTGATGTTACTAAAAGCACCAGTAAAAAAAAGTGGTGGAGTTTGAGACAAGAAAGTTGAATGATTAGAGGTAGGACGAAATGTGAGAGTTATGGGGGCCTTTGAAGAAATACCAAGGCTTATGTCTAGAGTAGTACTTTTGGTTAACCAACGTAGACCAAATGGATGCTTGTTAATCACATAGAGAAGCAATGACTACAAAATGAACAAAGGGAATGCAACCTATGTTCCATCACACCCCAACCGTCCATCCCTGAGTATGACATATGGACCCCAACTAGTAATATGTAACTTGTAATTTGAGCTAGATTCTCCCTACAAAAAGCAACGCCTTAACTTTTTGATCTTTGAGATGATGATATGTTGTAGCGGGACACAACTAATGTGGAAGGGGAAAAGCAGGTAAGGCAAGCCACTAGTACATAACCGACCTTTAGTGTCGGTTATTTAAGGCCTTTAGTGTCGGTTTTTAAGTGACACCTATGTGGGCGCCGCTAAAAGTCCAACCATTATGCGTCGGTTCTCAAACTGACGCTACAACCCTTCGCGCGTCACCGAAAACGCGCCAACAGGGGTATATGCGTCGGTTATTAGCTTAGAAACTGACGTCATATACCTTCGCGCCACAGAAAGGGTGCCATCTGGGGCACTATCAGCGCCAGTTTATTAGTGATAACCGATGCCATCTCACTCGCTGCCACGGCCGTGCTGACCAGCACGACCGTGGTGTCTAGCCTCTAGGGAAATCGACGTCGGTTACTAGTAGGGTAACCGACACGGTTACCATATGTCGTCAGTTTTATACAAATATCCGACGCCTATTTTATGTCTGGTCCGCTGCCACGGCCGTGCTGGCCAGCACGGCCATGGTGTCTGGCCTCATTAGGAAAATCGACGTCGGTTACTAGTATGGCAACCGACACTGTAACCATATGTCGTCGGTTTTATACAAATAATCGATGCCTATTTTTTTTTCTGTCAGTCTGCAGACCTGCTATGGCTGGTCGCAAGATGAGAAACCTGCAGTTCAGTTATGAACTGTAAGTTTCACAACATCCATTGATATCAGCCAACAACAGGCCACAAACCTACAAAATTAACATGATGGACAATATTATATATATGTGATTCACACTCATGTATAAGAACATTTAATTCATATTATTTTTTCATCACACACATGTAGAAACCAGTAACAACCTGTAGTTCCATTTATTTCATCTCTTTTCACATTCAGACACATGTAGAAACATTCATGTATTGATGATTTTCACACACATGACAATTCATAAAAATTCATTCACATTCACACAAAATTAATTATGAGAATAAAGTTATTCTTTATTCATCATTTCATCATTGTCATCATTGTCGGCAAAATCATATTGAAAAATTCCCACTCTTTGCAGGGCTTTTGCCCAATCTTCTCTTACAACATCTAATTCATCTCTCGTATAGGGAGCATGTACATCGAAACGCTTTGCACCTGTGTTGAAGTCCTCAGTTTTAAAGACCTACAAAGAGAATGACGTACATACATAATTATAATAATATATAATAAGATTCATATATTTCATATTATCTAACGAGACTATGTATAATACATGTTGTATGTTATCGATTTCTAATACGGCATGTTTGATGATTAGGTCCATAAATCGCATCACATAGTAGGCACATGTCCAACCGTTGTCTTATGTAGCACACTATAAATTGAAACATACAAAATATTCAAAAATATAAATAAGCATAGTTCACATAAATAATATATACATTGGAGTCAGGAAATTACTTTCACATTCTCCCAAATGAGTGTCAGATTTTTTTTCTGGGGACCTTTCCTCCAGCTTTTTTGTACTCTTGTAAAGCCCTATATATGTTAATGTAACACATTAAATTGTATAATTAAATAATAATGCAGTAACATATGTTAACAAATAAAAAACATAAAATATTTCTCATGAGAATAATGGCCTTTTAATTGCATGTCCATATAATACATCCAACTCACTCCCCACAGGATCTAGATAATAGACGGTGAATGTCTTGGGGACAATAACTAATAACTCACAATGCTTAGCACTACACGTAAGAAAGTAGAAAATTAATAACTCAATATCTGCAATAAAAATATAATTTGCTTAAGTCCAAATTACAAGCAAAGTAAACTTACTTGACATTGAATGGAGCTATTATCACTGTCTTATTATTTTTACCAAAATATTTAAAAGCATCACACCAGTATGAAGTAACTGAAGAAAGGTCTGTATCTACAAGACTAATCAAAGATGGAACCAAAAATCCCACATGGGAAAACCCAAAATCTGTACATGTCTTGTATAAGTGGCTGCAAAACATGTATTACGTATGCATTAATATATAAGAAACCAGATTTCTGTATATAAAACAAGGTATATGGATGTATTAACCAGATTGTTGTATGGATTAATCTCACCATATCCACAACTCTATCATAGATGTGTTCAGCCATTCACAACTAAACAACTCCAAAATATCTTGTATAAATATGTTGTTTCCGAATGTTTGACCTGCATTAATACGTGTCCAGAACTTCTATTACGTATGCATTAATACATATGCTAAACTTGTATAAATAGATTGTTATCGTATGATTTACCTGCAACATTCTCTGGAATAGTAACATTTATAGGGCAATTTGGATTATGTTTGCCGATCTATACTGCCACACTCCTACAATTAGGACCTATCGAGGCGTGTAGGTCCCCTGGAAGCCAACTTGGTAGTTGAGGAAGTGGAGGCCGAGATGTAGTGGGTCTCGTCTTTTTGACCTATATATATAATTTCATATCAATTGACTCATATATATGTACACACTAACAAAGTAAAGTAATGAAAATTTATCATACAATATCAGTATAGAGGACATCCGCTTCGGGCCACAATATCACTCCACCTACTTCCTCACCAAGTGTTTCAGCATCTGGGTGTGCATGAGGCAGTGCAAGATTTGTCCATCCAACGAGTATATGTATCGGGCTCACACGTACCATGCCATCTGGTACTGGATTCCCATGAAACATGCACCCTTGAAGGGGTGGGTAAGCCGATGCATCTGCAACAATATATCCTTCACTTTGTAGTTGACATGGCTTCAACCCCTACAAATTTACATAAAGAATGTTATATGCATATATACACAAACATATGATCATCTTGAACAAACTAGCTATTATATATGCCATAAAAATACTTACAGAGGACGTGCTAGGTTGTGGGTCTATAGGATTACTCCCAACCTCTGCAGTACGAGCAGTAGGAGAAGAGAGGTTCGCCACAGGTACTATCTGAGTGGCAGTCTGAGACGCTTGCCACTTGTTAAATGCTTCCTGGAGTCTTTTATCAACTACTTCCTCGACTCTCCTATCAATTAAGGAATCTACCTATACATGGATAAAAGAAATGCTAGTTTCTGATTATTGAATTCCCTTTCGTAATAACGTTCTAAAATAAGAATAAGTGACCTCAGCTTGTGAAAGTCCCACTTTTGGGACAGGTTTGTGCTGGGATGGCCCAAAGAACACTTTGATGCCCACACCAACGCCTGCATCCCTTACACGTCCAGGATGCTCTGGGTTACCCAGAGAAACTGTTAGTTCATCCCTTGTTCCCTGAGGGATGAACTTGCCTTCCTTCCTCTGCTCGTGCAGCTCCCGCTAATCACCATCAACAAAAATTCGTAAGTAAACATAACAATAATTAATATCAATAGATTGCTCTAAGAGTTGATTTTTACCATTTTTGCATCCGCCTCAGCGGTTGCGGGCTTCAATATATCTCCCTTCTTATTTTGCCTCCCATCTATCTACATAACATGACGAGGCAGAGGTGCGGGAGCAGCAGTAGAGGACTCTGCAGTCTCCTGAGTAGCAGTAGGCTGAGTAGACTCATCCTGTAGTCTTTGGTGAACGCCTGCATATCCTCTTGGACCCATTGTGTGTTCGTGCACATTCAGTGCACGCCTTGCTCGTTGAGCATCGCTGATAGCCTAGTTAGTTAGCACATTGATTTGGTTAGTAACACTAAAGGTTAATTTTAAATAGGTGAATACATAAAACGTATATTAATTAAATTGGGAGTGGCGCTTAATACCTTGAATTCATCTATTTTTCTTTGGGTAACTAACTCCTCCCATTCTTTGGGGTCCAAGTACTTCCATTGCTATGTGGCTTCCTTCTTCCTATATTTATTTTTCAAAGGGAATACAAACAAAAATTATTAGTTTAGAGTTAGTGAAATACTGATCAATGTCTACAATTGGAATCAATCAAGAACCTATTCTCAGCATCGCGTATGTAATCTCGGGTGAGATTGGTCCTATAGTTCCTTAGGACCCTCCCACAACGTTGCATCACACATTTACGATGTAGCTTTTCATCCAGATCAAATATGCTCTGCAAATTAAATAGAATTACTATTAACTAGTATCCTAAAAATTAGTAATATACACAAATAGAATTACAAATAATAATAACTCACGCATAGTTCCTTCCATATGTGGTCTTTCTTCCCCTTAGGAACTCTATGCCATGATTCTAGGATAGGACTGCAATGGCTGCGAGTAAGAACCCCAAGATATGAAACAAATGAGTTGCGGTTCACTCCATATGAATTTCCTGCCTAATCGAAATCCACAGCCAATTTGGGTCCATTGCCCCTTTGCTGTATTAACTTGTTCATCATTGTGATGCCCCTCACTTTCTCAATTTTCTTTTGTAGCTCATCAAGTGTTGTAATTTCTTCAGGGGGTACATCACCAACCTAAAATTTAATAAAAAAACACACTTACATAATATAATTATAAATGAACATATAGATAGAAACCTCAGGGATATATTCTTAAAACTTACATTGTCAGGCGGTGCAAGCATGTCCTCACCCTCACGGTGATCATCAGCACGGTCCTGATCAGCCATCTGAAAGTTCACATTCAAATTATAAATTTCACATGAAGGGATATTCAAAGATTAGGGTCTAGGGTTAACAGATTAGAGTTTATGCATGGTTAAAACTTTAGGCCAACAAATACATGTGTTGTCATTCTTATATATAATAAATGTGTACCACCTATCCCATTCTTGAACACCTAATCTAACTAGTAAGTGTATAATGTGTATTGGGTTTTCAAGAAAATTTCGGCAGCATTTCCCCACTATTCTCTAAGTACATATGTACTTAGAGAACAAATGGGGAAATGCTGCCGAAAGTTTCTTGAAAACCCAATACACATTATACACTTACATCCTAAGTGAGATTAGGTGTTCAAGAACAGTCCCAAACTGGGGACTATCCAAGATTAATGAGTAAATCTTGGACGGGTTTCTAGGCCAACAAATTCATGTGTTGTCATTCTTATATATAATAAATGTGTATACACTATAGGCAACATGGTTAATCCTAATCTATAGAGCATTATTAAATAATAAATCAAGAAATCAATAGTTTCAAACATGCAATAATTCACAATGCAATGTTATAAACTACAGGCAACATGGTTAATCCCCACACTCTAGTAGATAGACTAACCTTAAATATAGTGATGTATAAGAGATTAAGAAAATTTTTTATTAGGTAAGAGTAAGATGAAACTCAACATATACGCACAATTAGCATCAAATATAGGACAAAAGGGTAGATTAGAACCCTAATTTACTCAAACATGTATAAAAATTACCCTAATGACAAAAAGTCTAGGAATCTTTACTAGACATTATATATATATATCCCTAATCATCATATTTAACATACTATGTTATTAATAACCCTATTTCCGCATGTACATGATTATCAACTTTAAAACCCTATGATTCATTGAAATCATTCTAATTCAATTTAAGATGTTGGGATCGTATAATTATATACTGACATCAGAATAAATAAAAGAATCATAATTAACATGATTAACAACATGCTCATCAAACTAGGGTTTTCTTGAATATCATCTAATATTCATGTACTAACTATACCTTTGTAACAAGAAGAATAATAGAGCTTTAAGTATATTTTATTCACAATCTACGCATTTTTCTGATCAAAACCATATACAACATGGTAATATTAATGTGAATCAGAGCATTTTTTATTCACAATCTAAGCATTTCCTACATTATTCGAGCAGGAGCAGGGTACCTGCTTGAGGGAGGAGGAAAAAGAGGAGGAAGAAGAGCAGGAGCATGATACCTTTGTGGTGGCATTGGGCACGCACGAGCTGTGGTCGGAGCGGAGCAGTAACCTGGAGAGCAGGGAGCAAAGCCCTAGGAGCCACGGCCGGCCTGGAGAGCAGCGGCCGGAGAACTGGCGGCGGTTGGCGGAAGCAGAGGCGGCGGAGGAAGAAGATAGCAGAGGTGCGACGGTAGAGGAGCGGCGACTAGCGGCGGCGAGTGGCGGCGGTGTCGGCGACCAAAGCGTGCACCAGCAAACGGCGGCGGAGGCGGAGGCAGAGCAGCAACGAGTGGCGGTGGAGTAGAGGAATCACCGAACCAACAAACCCTCAGCGGAAATGAATGAAATAGAAGGGGAAGAGTCTGCCTCGCGCGAGTGCACAATAGGTGTCGGTTATTAACAACAACCGACAATAAAAACTATAGGTTTTGGTTACCAATAAAAAACCAACACTATTGTTCAATTATAGGTGCCGGTTCCAAACATAAAAATCGACGTCTATATTTATATGTTGACAAAAATAAATGTTCTCGAATTAAGACCATAGTCGTCGGTTTCCTTATAAAAACTGACACTAAAGGGAGGTAAAAACTTTTGTGGTTATGCGTGCGAAAACACAATGACGTCAGTTATTGTAACACAACCGACGATAAAAATTGGTCAATTTCTGTCTCGCAGAAAATCTTTAGTCGTCAATTTCTTTTTTAAAAACTGACGATGTATGTTAATTTTTGGAGGTAATTTTTTTCGCTGAAAATTTTGGATTTGGTGGTTACTTTTAGGCGTCAGTTTGTTATTAAGGAACCGACACTGAATAAAAGTGATACCCGTGTCTGGTCGCCCTTCACATATTGATGTCAGTTTATTTTATAAACCGATGTTGTATTGTTTAGGTGTCAGTGTATTATTACAACCGACACCTTTAAAAGTGACGTTATAAGCCATTTCTGTAGTAGTGAGTGTTAAGAAGAACCAACCCACCCTCTATAGTGAGGAAGTTATTGTTCCACTAACTGAGAATCTTGGTAGTTTTGACAATGTTGGGTCCCAAGCTAATGATGGAATCTTAAGGGGAGATAAACGCAGACCAAGATATTTTATATGGAAATTTTCAATGAGTCATCCCAAAACATGATGGTATTTAGATAGATAATTTTGAGCGACTATAGTGCCAAAAAGGGTAGATTTATGAAAGTTAATCTTAAAGCAATATATTTTAGAGAAGTTGCCCAATATGTGAATGAAGTCGATGAAACATTTGTCATCAGGTTTGAGAAAATAATAGTGTCATCAACAAATTAAACGATGTTTGCTTCTAGAATATGCTTGTTAATGAATCTATTGATAATGTGGTTGTCCAAATCGAATTTAACCATGCAAGCCAGAAAAGATGTGGCATTGATGAAGAAGGAAAGAGAGAGAGGGTTACCCTTTCTAAAAATGTCCGAGATAGTGATGTAACCAAAACTAGAACTATTGATCAAGGTAGAGAATTGACGGGCATAGATTCAACTATGACCCACTTAATCCATTGTGTTATAACCCGTTCCTAGCTTTGCTAGTAATCCAAGAGATTTAAGATAATATTGATGTTTGACATACTTTTGATAGTAATATTCTATGTTGTGCTCTATATTAACTTTGGTAACCTTAAATACTTATTTGGGCAAATCATAATCATGACTTAAGCATACTATAAAGATCGAAGTTGAAATTAATATAACATTAACCCATACATGTATACGAGAAGAGAGTTAATGATATAAGAGAAAATAATTAATAAATAATTTTTATTTGAGAATGTTATTAAAAAATATTGTAATATTGTATATAATGTAAGTATTAATCCAACAGAAAAAGAATGAACCAAATCGGAGTTAAAATGAGAGAGTTATGCCCTTTTTAGTAAATATATACAAAGCATCCCGACCGACGATGTGTCGATACCGCGACTGCGGTCTACACTGCGACCCACGACGCTACATCCTCACCAAGACTATTGTCTACACTATGACCATGATGTTGTGTTGACACCACGACTATGATGCTACATCGACACCGCGACCACGGCGCTGCGTCGACACCACGACCGCGGCCTCCGCTGCCCAAGACAACAAATCATAAAATGATCATATCTCGAGCAATACTTATCTGTTTTCAATGAAACGAAGTGCGTTGGAACCATGATTCAATCTTCTATCTTCCCAGACAAGTTTATCTATGAGGGTGATATAAAAGGTGATTTATGGGGTGATATTTGGGGAATAACGTTAAGAACAGTAGAAATCAAAAAGGGTTGTTATCGATTCGACTTGGTAAGTAGGTTTATCCCTTAATTATTCCTTATTTCTATTTCCCCTTGCTCAAAATTCCTAATATAATGAATTTGAGGTTTGGTTTAACCTATGTTCTTCTTCTTCTACCTATAGAAGATCCCGTTTAGGGTTAAAAGGAAGAAGAAACCACAGATTTTGCTAGGGTCTTGTTACAGATTCGAGATTTTCAGAGATGGACGACATTTTTAAGGTATTTTCACACCTTAGGGTGAGTGGGTACTTCTTTTAAATAATATATTGTATGAAAATGAATTAGTTATCAATAATCTTCAATTGTTTTGTATGTGAGTACAAACCCTAAGTTGCCTTTTTGATCTAGCTTTTGTAAGATGCTATGATATGGATTATTCCTCTGTTGTGATGAATTTTATATTATGAAATCATATTAGAAATAATTGCAATCCATCTAAATGAGAATTCTTAAATTAATTGTAGAGGTTACATGATTATACTGAAATCTAAGATTTTCGGTTATGACTGAAATTGTTGTAGACTTGAATAAAGAAGTTTGCCTAATTGAATCTCCTTGGTTACGAGTGATTGTTTGATTTGTGTGTGTATTATATATATGTCAGATAAGATCTTGGATTTCATCTGATGATATCAATATTTTCTTGATATATCAGTAAGAACATGGAATCCCTAGTTCAGTTCATTACACGGCTTCATATATATATTTAATTATATGTGAACCGTTGAGAGAAACTCTTATGGAATGATGTTATGATGTATTTTGACCTTATGTGTGTTATGTAATAAATGAATGAGGTAAATGAAACCCTAATGATAGGGTGTTCAGTGAAACAAGTATTTTGATATCAATGTTTCTCAATTTGAGATGAGGTGATGCTTAACAGCTCAGTTGTGGTAAATGTTATCAGATGGTTTATGAAATGAATAGTTATAAAGATGAACAAAGATATATTGATGTGATGATTGAATTGTGAATTTAAAGAGTGAATTAGACATGTAGATGCCCTGATCACTGAAGAATCCTCACAGAATGAGGTTTGTGCTTTGAGGAGAAAACGCTTTACTGACTGGAGGTAGTCCATATCGAGGTAAGCCGGAGCACACCAGTGGGGTGCGGGGGTCTTGACCAGTAGGGCAGACTCCTTACAATTATGTGGTACCCAACACCAACCAGGGATGTCGGTGGTACTTGTGTTACATGGTGAGTGATCAGTGGTCAGTAGGTCCACTGATGCACAATAAACATGAGGGCTTTGACTCACAGCCTGAGTACCCAGGTTGAGAGGTGGGGTCTGAGATATCTAGCCGCTCCTATTAGCCGACGAGAGGTAGACATGCTGAGGTCCGCTTTTGATGGAGTCTTACTCAAGAGATAGTCTTAGGAACCTGGGCATGCTTCTAAGCCTTGTACATTGAGGTCGTAGCTTGTTGTGATTCTTTAGCATGTTGTGGTACACCTCATGTGGGTTTAGGGTATAATAAGATGAATGAGAGGTTAAACAAGTGTGAGCAGTTATTCAATCATCCTTTGTATGTTTATGAGTTATTAGTTCTCTTTGAGATTAATCAAGCATGTTCATATATTGATTCACCCCTATAGATGTCTGGAGTATTTTTCCATATTTATTATTTTGAATGATTAGTCTCTTTAAAATTTACTGCAGTTATAATTGATATCAGTTGCTCAAAAGTAAATCTATAATTTATATCAGTTCTTTAGACTATTTCTTTGAAGTACTCATTCACTAAGCGAGTAGGCTAACCCCTCTACTCACAATTTTTTTAGGGAAACCACTTGGACTTAAAGAAGGTCAAAGCATCAGAGAAAATCTACCACATGAGTTAAGTATGAGATTAGTTAAGTACAATCGTTCCCTGTCACTCTAGGTCCTTGTATAGAAGTGAGAGAGTTGTAGATGATGTTTGTATCTTTGTTTCATTGATAAGAGAGAATGTATCTGATTATCATGTCATATGTACATGGAAGTGTGAGAAACATAATAAATGTATGGATGTGTATCATTAATGATGATATCATATTAGAGTAATCAAAGTTTAATTCTCTTGTAAAGTTTGTTTATGTGATTGGATGAGAGAAAATAAAGTGTTTGATATAAAGAAAAGGGAAAAAGTCGAGAGTAAGCTTTTTATTAAGTATAATCCTCAAAATATTGCCCTAATCTCATGATTAGTGGTAATCATGGGATGTGGGTGTGACATCTTTTGGTATCAGAGTTTAGGCTAAGTCGTCAGGGACCATTAGGATAAAAAGTTAGAGTTATAAGTGTGGCAGTTAAGAGGTGGTGTGTGAATAGCTCTGGGAAGTCTGGGTATTTGGATACCCTGGTCCAGTATCTAGATGCCTAGGTTAACCAGTATTAAGCTACTCTATCTATTCTTTTCTGGATGCCCTGGCCATGTATGCAGAGGAAGAATGGGCTAGAGAGAAACCCTAGAAATCTTAGGGTTAGGAGACTAAAAAGTAATGAAGGAGTAAGAAATTAAACATAGAGTGTGATATAACTCTTGTTTTATATTGCTTTTTTTTATTGGAGATCAATAGAAATGCTCTTATATATATGATATCAGGTTATCAATTTGTAGAATATATATGGTTCTTTTATATTGATGTGTATCATGAAGTGATTCAATCATTGTTTATATTCTTTGTATCAAGTAGACCAGAAGTTATGTTTGAATGAATTTACCCTGAGAGGATGTTCTTTCCACATGTTTGAGATTAATAGGAGTTAGTTAATCTTGAGTAGCTCTTGGCTTCAGGACTGTAGGTTCAAGCTGGTCTGGCTAGCAGGGTGCATTACTAGGATCTAATGACTCCTATTAACAATATAATAAGAGTTGACTCTGGATAAATTAGACCCATATCATAATGAGAATGTACATACACTAAGATGTTGAAATATATGGGAAAGATTAGAATAGCTAATAATCAGTTGGAACTAATATCTGAGATCCAGCTTTGGGTCCTCATATGAGAAACCCTTAATTGGGAATAAAGGAACAAGACATAAGGTTCATATTAAGTTTAATTATTAGTATTATATGAACTCTAAATATGAAATATGGGAAAGATATGAGAAAAGTATGTAAAGGCCAAGATAGTAAGAATCAATCATGAGGAATGGATCATATAATCGAGTCAATGCTTTTATGTACTCCAAAGTAAATAGAAAATAGAAGAAAAGAGTTAAGTATATGATAAGTACATAGAAGTGAATAGTCTCCAAAAGAGTTAAAGTAAAGAGAATTAGATGAACATGTAAATCATAAGACTAGGATAACAAACTTAATTGAAACAAAGAGATATGTTACAAATGATGAGCTTGATTAAAGAATGAGGGTTACAAGATATAATTGAGAGCATGTAATGTATACCTTTATTGTGAAGTTAATACATTCATCCTTACTACCTTTTGATTCCAAGTATCTATAGAAAAACAAACTAGTTTCTATATCAAGAACAAAAGTGTAGCTAAACAAATGAATAAGTCATATGAAGGTAGACTATATTCACGAAGGAAAAACTTGATTGAAAGAGAAACTAAGTTTGACCCATGCATGAGTCGTTTGATTCAAAATGAAGGATATTTAATGTATTAAACATGAGGTGAAACTAGTAGAGAGATTATTGATTTAAAATTTCAAATCGACATTAGTAGAAGGAAATAAAAAGAAATATGTGCAACACAGTATGCATGACATACACATGAATAAGCAACATGATCATAAAAGAAAAATTAGAAGTTAAAGATGACAGGTGGAAGAGTAGTATATGGTAAGAGGATTATGGAAAGTAAGGAAGGGTTTGAAACATGATGGATTAATATATATTATACAATAAAGAGGTTAGGATATTCAAGCAAGTGATAATTAGTCAAGTATCCTTGTTGATAACTAATTAAACCTACATATGAGAAATGATTTAAGGGAATGTTTGAAGATAAGAATTCTAAGTCTCAGAATCATCTTCTCTTTCATATACTCCTTAATGAGAGCAATGTGGGAATGAAGTGATAAGAAAATGAATAATATATGATGCATAACCACCATGGTAGAGACATCTAGTGAATGTAATAATGACACACAATATGATGATGAAACCCTAGCAGGGTGAATTGAGAATGTAATGTATATGAATGGTCAAGAGAGAGAAAGGAAATTCAATTGATAAGATAAGGGAGACTTTAGTAAAATTTGTGAGATCCAAAGTTGTGATAAAGTGGTTTCCTTTTTCCTTTTATACCTTGTTCCTTCACCTTACCTTAACTCAAAACCCTAATTCACCTAAAGATTTATGGATCACTCAAATATTGGAATCTCGAGCCCAAAGTTTACCAACATGTGGTTCATGCTATGATGAACCTATGGTTCTAATTTGATGCAATTTGGACATTCCTAGCCCTCTCTACGAATTTTCAAAGTTTTATAATGATTCTTTTTCCTTTTAAATCACATCATTATGCAACTCAATGTTTTTATCAATTCAAGGGTATTTTTACCCTGTCACGCGGAGCCTAAGTCAGTGATCCGTGGACTGATCATGCAGAGTCATCTCGACCGCTCGATGGCACACCCACAGATCCAGAACAGATTGGACAGCCATCGGGTCGTCCCTAACCTCCGCTTGACCCGCAAGAACGTGGCTACAGCCACCCGCGCAAAGGCGACCCACTCCTCGCTACTCCACGCCACCTCACACAAATACAACTGAGGCAAACAACTTCCCTCACCCCCACGAACTGAACGAGCACTCACACGACCTCCAAAGCTGCTCTCCACGCCCTCGCCTATGCGAGCCATCTTCAACTGCCGCCGAGCCTTTTTGGGCATTCTCTCCTCCTTCACCCTCCATTCTATTTAAGCTCACCAAATCAATCCTCAACCTACCTTTGACTCCTTTCTACTCTCAATTTACCTGGAACGAGCACCCCTCTCCCCCGAGCTTAAGCTTTTCACCTCGCCGTCGTCGAGCTGTTGGGAAGGCTACTCCTGACCTCCTCGTCTGCCATTAAGTGCTCCCCGAGTTCCGAAGCAATCCACTCCATCCAACTGGCACCTCAATGTCGGGTTTCCTCGCCTACTACTCCCCCTTCGATCTCCCTCCGCCGCAAGCTGTACAACTCGACGGTCTTCTAGCCGACCCGATGTCTCACGGGGAGCTACGACCTGAACTCTAGCCGCCTGAGCTCAGATCACCCTCGCAAAGGTGATCCTAGCCTCATTCTCGCGCAAGTCTGAGATCTAGCATCGCCCCAGCTCACCGGAGTTGGACCTGGCAACCTGCGTTGCAGCGTAGAGAAAGAAGAGAGGGACCCCGCTCGAGCCTAGCTGGAACAATAGCGTGAGTCCACGTGGGGCTGACTCGGAGCCAAATGGACGAATCAAAGATCACCCAGTAAGCAGTCTGTTATCTTGAATCCCTTGTATTCTATGCACGCGTGATCTCGACCGTTGGATTTGATCATCCAACGGTCCAAACTTTTCTAGATTTTGTTTATTAACTCGAATTTCAGTAAATAACCTAATTTTGGGAAATTCGTTATAAATAGTAGGAATGTTAGAAAAATGCAAATAAGTACTCTATTTTGATTAGAAAAATACTAGGATCATGATTTTGACCTCTGTTGACCCTAAATCTGACTCGAATATATGCTCATGTTTAAATATGTATATATCTTGTTTAAATATTTAGAAAATACCCGAACCTGTCTAAATCACCAAAAATATGTGATCATTATCTTTTTGCATCCACATAATTATGGAATGATCAAATCCAATTATTGTGGCTCAATCATCAATAAAACCTGATTATCACTCCTTTCCCTATTTTGATCCACCAAAATGTGCATAATTAATTAATATGATCTAAATACCATGATTCTGACCTTATGACCCTATTATGATGTGACATTAATAATCTTGGACTCAAATCCATACTCTAAGATTCGTACTCAACTCTCATGACTCCAAAACTATAAAAGGGCCTTTTATATACTCTTTAGAATAATGGTGAATTGAACAATATAACTAATAAGTACCAAATCTCCAATAATTTTAGGAAATCAAAGGTACTAGTGAGGAGCATCTCTGGACTCCCCACTTCTGAGTAGAAGGTACGCCATTAACTCTCACTTGGCCTATAATAATGTATGGTTGTAAAATAGGGTAAGAACTTGGCATATGGTATTGTTTGAAATAGAGCTATATGCGTATCCAACTTTGATGATGTTGCTTTATATATACTTTGCAAACCCTGAACATAATATATTTTTTTCCATTATGTCACAAGCACCAACTCTTTGGTAGTGTGCTTGGAAGTGACCTAACTCTTTTGTAGTGGTCACATTGTAAATCTGGTAGCACCAACTCTTTGGTAGTGTGCTTGGACCCAACTCTTCGGTAGTGGTCACATTGTACATATGATTCAACTCTTTGGTAGTGATCATAGAGGCTTTAATGCATTCAACTCTTTGGTAGTAATGCATGGGTGATATAATGGAAAATATGCTTAAAAGATATGTGTTCTCTGTTGTTAATAAACTTACTTTTGTTTCAGTATGATTTTGCCATATTGCTTATTACTGCCAAGTTTACTTTTATTGTTATTGACAAGATATGATGAGAGTTATATTAAATGACATGTAGGTGTACTCAGTACAATATATTTATATATTGTGCTGACATGTACCGATTGAAAATGTTTATAGGTACCTTCGGCTTATGATGCTTATGATGAAAGGAAGTTGATATTGCTACTCTATATGCTGGCTCACAAAAATTAGATCTATCCTGGGGATGCTAAAGCTAAATGGGACTCTTAGATTATGTTCTTTTTCTTTTGTAATTAGTTTCTCATGTGTTAAGTTTTTCTTCTATTGAACTGCTATGCCTTCAACCCCTATATAATAAACAATTTGGTCTATGTATGGAAGCTCTTTATTCGATGCATTTATATATTCATGTGTTTGTTCCACTCAGGGACAGGCAACATTAACTCTTTTGTACACCTTATGTTGGTGCCTAAGGTGTAGAGTGGAGTTAGGTTGTTAACCCGTGACAGATGGTATCAGAGCAGGCACATGAATCAATATAGGTGTACCAAATAATTAGTAACCTTACCTAGACCCAGGGTAACCCACATTTAGCAGTAAATTGCCGAGGTGTCTAGAAGGGTACCTTACGGAAGGTTCTGACATAATCACTCTCCCCATCCATTTTTACGGTGCGAGGGTTCCCGCCGCAAGCTATCTGCCTGGCTAACACAATTATTGTTAAAGTGGGCACCCTTACCTTAGAAAAATCTTTCCTCTCATCTTTTCTCAATTAAGGACTACCCCCAGCCAACCTATTTAGTGAATAATACACACTAGGATTCTCATCTACTTTCTCTCTCATGACCATGATCAATGATATACTCTCTCTATTATGTGGGTAGATTAGGAGAAATGGGAACAACTAAAAGACATGAAAATTTGAAAAACATATGCCACGATTGCTAAATATTTGTTGCTTGCTTTATGATCTATCTCAAATAAATCTCTACACTATCTGTTATACAAACTTACAGATGCCTCCAAAAACTAGATCCAAGAGAACAAGATCTAATGATGGCTTTGGTGATGAATCTCAATCACACCCTAGTAAGACCATGGTTGTAGGCAATTGTGAAGAACAAAAGAAGGTGATGTTGGAATGCATGCATGCCCTAGCCCTAAAAGAAACCAACAATAGTTCCTCATCCTCTAGGACCAACCCTGAAACCACCATTAGTGACTTCCTTAAGCTTAAACCTGAAACATTTCATGGAGAAGACTTAGGTGAAGTCCTAGATAAAACTGATGCATGGATCCTATATGTTGAAAATGCCTTTAGAGCCCTTAAGTGTCCTGAGGAAGATAAAGTCACCTTCGCTACATACCAACTTAGGGGGTCCATGAAGTTGTGGTGGAAAATTATTACCATACACGAGCTCTCCCAGATTCCCCCATAGGTTGGGAGGAGTTTAAGGGGACCTTTACCAACCGTTTCATGCCCATATCCGCCAGGAAGGAGAAGAAGAAACAGTTCAATAACCTCACCCAAGGAAACCTATCTGTTGCTGACTATGTTAGGGCCTTTAGACTCCTAGAATGTCATGCTCGTAACTATGATGTAGATGAAAATATTGAACACTTCATAGATGGCCTTAACCAAGACATTAAAGTTCACCTTTGCACCTCCACCCATCCTACCTTTGAAGCTGCCATCAATAATGCCCTTACCCAAGAAAGAACCTTAGGGAAGAACAAAACACCAAGCTTGGGATACCTAGGATTAACCTATGCATCCGTCAGCAAGGGCAAGGAGAAGGAGAAGGAAAAGGATAGGAAGAAGCCTAATATCCATGGCATGGGAAGAGGAGGAGGAAATCACCATAGAGGTCAATCATACCAAGGAGGACCAAATAGAGGAGGCCGATGCCAAGGTGGATCATACAGGCGATATAAATGCAAAATCTGTGGCGGGTTTCATCCTGGAAAATGCATGTTTGAGATGCCAATATGTTTCTATTGCAAGAAGGAGGGGAACATGAAGTTCAATTGCCCCATTCTGGTACAGGGGGCACCTTAGAGCCATCCTACCCCATTATCTCAGCCTGGAGCACCACCTACTCAGCCAACTGTCCCTATAGCTCAGGCTCAGCTAGAACATCGTCAGGGTCGAGTATTTGCAATTGATGCAGAGGAAGCTAAGGCCAATGACAATCATCTAATTGAAGGTAAAAAAGTTAGCAATTATTTATTATAATAAATCTTTGAAAACCATGATCTCGTATAAAATCATAATGTAGGTATAATATGTCTCCAAGATTATCCTGTTGTGGCCCTATTCGATTCAGGATCAACACATACCTTCATATCTAGAAATATTGCTTCCATGCTCAAGTTAGAGATCAATGATCTAGGTTATATCTTGGATGTGACAACTCCTAGTGGCAAAATTTATACTTCTCTTCAAAAAACCAAAACCTTGCCCTTTTCTTTTGGTGGTCATAAATTTCAATATGCTTTCATTCTTCTCGATATGGAGGATTTTGACCTAATTTTGGGGATGGATTGACTCTTTTCCAACTTTGCTATGCTCGATTTTCGAGGCAAGAAAGTAGTCTTTTGTGCACCCATTTATAAACCTTTGACTATTTCCGGGAGAAAAGAAAGAAACCAAAATATTATTATTTCATCTCTTAAAGTTGAAACCTTGATAGCCAAAGGATGTAGAGCCTATATTTCTGTTGTATCCATGCCTGATCCTAAGGTGAGACCTTTAGAGAGCTTGGATGTGGTGAGATATTACCCGAACGTTTTTCCTGACGAGCTTCCAGGGTTGCCTCCAGTTCATGAGATTGAGTTCTCTATTGAGTTAGCACCGGGCACCACACCAGTCTCTAAGGCACCTTATAGAATGGCACCCGCCGAGCTTGCAGAGCTCAAGAAACAACTAGAGGAACTTCTTGATAAAGGCTTCATCCATCCTAGTACTTCTCCTTGGGGTGCTCCTGTCATTTTTGTTAAAAAGAAAGATGGGTCAATGTGAATGTGTATTGATTATTGCATGATCAACCAAGCCACCATTAAAATAAATACCCCCTCCCAAGAATTGATGACTTATTTGACCAACTTCATACTGCCACTGTGTTCTCCAAGATTGACCTTAGATCAGGCTATCATCAATTACGAGTGAAGGATTGTGACATCCCAAAGACAGCTTTCGGAACTAGATATTGACATTATAAATTTGTGGTGATGCCATTTGGCTTGACTAATGCTCCTGGAGTATTTATGAATCTAATGAATACTGTCTTCTAGCCATTTCTTGACAACTTTGTTGTGGTCTTCATTGATGATATTCTTATATATTCAAATTATGTTGATCAACATCGTGAACATCTCTAGAAAGTCCTTGATGTTTTGAGAGCCTAGAAATTGTATGCTCAATTATCTAAATGTGAGTTTTGTATTGACCAAGTCATGTTTCTTGGCCATGTCATTTTGGGTGGGAAAATTTCTGTTGACCCTGCCAAAGTTTTAGCTATCCTTGATTGGAAAGCCCCTACCAATGCTTCTGAAATTCGTAGCTTCCTTGGTCTAGCAGGCTATTACCATCGTTTCATCCTTAATTTTAGCAAAATAACCCTATCCATGACTAAACTTACCAGAAAAGATGCCAAATTCGTTTGGACTCCTGAGTGTGAAGCTAGTTTCCAAGAATTGAAATCTCTCTTGACTTCTGCTCCTATTTTGACCTTACCTTCTGGTAATGATGGCTTTGTAATATATTCTGATGCTTCTAAAATGGGTCTGGGTTGTGTCCTCATGCAAGATGGTAAAGTTGTTGCATATGCCTCTAGACAATTGAGACCTAATGAGGTCAATTATCCAACTCACGATTTGGAATTAGTTGCCATTGTCTATGTTCTCAAAATCTAGATGCATTATCTATATGGTGATACTTTTGATATATTCACGGATCACAAAAGTCTCAAATACCTCTTGACTCAGAAGGACCTCAATCTTCGATAGAGGAGATGGTTGGAGTATCTCAAAGATTATGATTTCACTATTGCATATCATCCAGGCAAGGCCAATGTTGTAGCTGATGCTCTTAGTCATAAGAAGTCGAGTTGTGCATCAATGCGTCTAGAACCTTCACCGTCTGGGTCATCTCAAGTAGAATCTGGCTCTATTATTCTGGCAAACATCAATATTATTCCTGGTATTCTTTCTGAACTCCTAATATCTCCAAAGGACAACCCTAGCTTGGAGGAGATGACCGCTCTCGTAGCTAAGCCCTAGACACACCTATCTGTTGGTATGGACGGTGGACTAAGGTACAAGCATAGGATGTGGGTACCAGAAGAGTCGAAGATTAAGAAGTGTATTCTATAAGAGGCACATGGGTCCAAGTATTCTATACATCCTGGATCTACTAAGATGTACAAGGATCTGTAGAGACACATTTGGTGGAGAGGTATGAAGAATGATATAGTAGAATTTATCTCTAAGTGTCTCACTTGCCAGCAGATTAAGCCAAGCACCAACGTCTCGGTGGTCTATTGCAAACTCTTACCAATTCTTGAATGGAAATGGGAAAATATCACCATGGATTTTGTGGTGGGACTACCCAGGACCAGGAAGGGTTATGATGCGGTTTGGGTCATAGTAGACCGGTTGACCAAGTCTGCACATTTGTTACCTATGCGTACTACAACCAAGGTTCCTGAGCTTGCTGAGTTGTATATTAAGGAGATTGTACGGCTGCACAGAGTACCAGTATCTATTGTTTCAGATCGGGATCCAAAGTTCACATCACATCTATGGAAGCAGGTGCAAAATGAGCTGGGTACACAGTTGAATTTCAGTATGACATATCATCCCCAAACGGATGGCCAGTCAGAACACACTATCCAAATTGGAGGATCTCCTCAGAGCATGTGTTTTAGATTGGGGAGGATCTTGGGATTACTACCTTCCATTAGCAGAGTTCGCATATAATAATAGCTACCAATCAAGTATTGATATGCCACCCTATGAGGCTCTCTATGGTAGGCCATGTAGATCCCCTCTCCATTGGGATGAAGTCGGAGAAATGAAGATGCTAAAATCCGAATAGTTGCAACTATATACTGATAAGGTGTCTTTGATTAAACAGAGGTTGAAATGGGACCAGGATCGTCAGAAGTCATATGTTGATGCACACAGGTCTGACAGACAGTTTATAGCGGGTGACTATGTTTTCTTGATGATCAAACCTATATGTGCCATAGGCAAGAACAAAGGGAAGCTTAGTCCGAGATATGTGGGCCCCTTTGAGGTTTTGGAGCGCATTGGTGAATGTGCTTATCGACTCGCCCTTCCTTCGTAGTACAACATGATGCACAATGTCTTTCATGTATCCAACTTGAAGCAGTATGTGAAGGATGATAGTCATGTGCTGAATCACGAGCCTCTTTAGTTGTGGGAGAATCTGTCACGCCCCAATCTCACATTAACCACAAACCACGAGATTAAGACGTGACAGGATGGGATTTACACATAAGCCAATCACTCTTCACTTTTTAAAAGCATTATAAAGATATTAATAGAATAATCCGATTTATGCTATAAAATGAAACTAAACAAACTGCGGAAGCATCTTTATTAGCTGACTAGCAAGATAAACAGAGTCTATAGCATATTGCATTGTCCGACATAAAATAAAGCATAACATAAAATTTACATCTGCGTACACATTCTCTCTCTCTCAATCACACCTTGTCCCGAGGATCGAGGGGAATGGACTAAGAGACCTCTAACTGGACTAGAAACACACCTTCTATCGACTAAGCGTTAGGGTGAAACGATCCTTCTGATTCCTGATGCTGATGCTGACCTGAAAATGTTTTGAGTAGAGGTATGAGCCTACTCGCTCAGTGAATAACATTTCACTTAGCTATCACTAAACAACTCGTCAGGTTTATAAACTAAAATAAACAAATATACAGTTCAAGCAGGGAAGTTCTATTGACATAGTAGATATACAGATAAAAATCACATTTCTAAGCATCAACCGATATTTCAGGTAAATGAACAGTTATGTAAATTTACTGTGAACCTACTTGATTATTTATTCATTTTATTATTATGCCCTAAATATATGCAGTGTACTCTGCGTATAAAGATCCGCAGCAAGTTCATGCTACGATCCCACCGTACAAGACTTAGCGACACACCCGGGAAATGCTAAGTCTGACGCCAGCCCTGCTCTGCCACAGGGTCACTGGCTCGCCGGCTAGAAACATAGGCTCTACGGCCTTGAAGCACTACTCTGAGTGCACCAGACTCCTCCTTAAACCTGAGTACACCGGCGGAGAGTCACAGGGTTACCTTCGTGACATAAGCACGAATGGTGTTAGATAACCGTGTTTTCCTTTTTGCCCAGTGCCATCGTGACACAAGCACGATTGTTGTTAGACACTGCATTTTCTCTTTCCTCGTTTGTCCGTGACACAAGCACGGATGATGTTGCAACACGAGTTTCACCCCTAAGTTGCAGATACCTCTTAGGGGTTCTACGGTGTTAGGGCACTTAGGTCTATTAATTAATTAACAGATAAACAATTAAATAGAAATATCATATAGCAACTGTAATACATAGAATTTCCTCTTTTTCATCATTTACATCACGCAATTCAAGTTCCAATGAACTTATCATACTAAAAAGTACCTGCTACACTGTTTAGGAGTTATATCAACTGATACTGAAGCAAATAAGTACTTAAAATGAGTTAAATAATGATTTCTAAATGAACTGCTACTCACCCACTTCGGTGTGTTCGTATACACCGAAAAACGTCCACAAACACGCCTAATTCTGCCCTTTACAGCAACGTGCACGCCGTGCACCTAGGCTGCACGCCGTGCACCTTCAGTGCACTTCTGTTCTACTTTTCTACACCTTTGCACGCCGTGCAAACTGACTTGCATGCCGTGCAAACTGACTTGCATGCCGTGCAAACTGATTTGCTCGCCGTGCACCTGGGCTGAAACTCGTTCCGCTATCTGTAACTTTGCACGCCGTGCAATCTGACTTTGCACGCCGTGCAACCTGCGCAGAAACGGAAATTGCAGAAATAAAAGAGGAGATTGGGGTCAATTCGGTGGACGATTCTTACCCGAATCACTCCTATAGCTTCGGAATGACCTAGCAAGCAGTTGGCAAGAAGAAAGAACGGAGGGGAAAGCACCGTTCGCTCCCTAGACCATCTCCATGGTCGTCTTCTTCACGGCTGCAGGAGGAAGAAGAAGGTGAAGAAGAAGATGATGCAGCTAGTTGATTTGGCTGGAGAAGATGAAGAAATCGAAGAAGAACGGAGAAGGAAGGAGCTTGGTTGCCTAGCTTCTCCTCTAGCTTGCTCTCTCTCCCTTTCTCCTTCTCTGTTTTTCCCAAGCGGCAACCGAAGGAAATGAACTATCGTTCATTCCAAAGTCGGTTAACAGAACTAATAAAGGAAAACTGAAGGAAAGGATAAGGAAGGGCGCCCAGGGGGCCGGATACAAATTGCCCAAAAACTTTTCCGAAATTACACATAGGTCCCTACACACTAAAAAGCTTATATCTTTTTACTCGTAGGTCGGTTTTACGTGATTTTTCTGGCAACGGATCAAGCACAACCTTGTCCTCAACCTCAGGATAAGAGAACAAGATAACGATACATTAAAACTAGCCCAAAGCTCAAAACACTATTAACAAAAAGCAAGTGCTCATCTCAACATAACTAGTTCAATTATGCACTAACCAAGGTACTTACTGGTAAAACAAAACGTGGGTCATAACAATCTCCCTCCCTTATAAGAATTTCGTCCCGAAATTACTAAAAGAGAAAAGGAAACTTGTTACGCATTTCTGATTCAAGCTCCCACGTAGCTTCCTCTATATTGTGATTCCTCCACAAAACCTTCACTAAAGATAACTCACGGTTCTTAAGCTTCTTGATTCGGTGATCAATTATCTGCACTGGTCCTTCAACATAGGACACATCTGTCCTAAGCTGTGCCGGTTCTGGATCTAGAATCTTTTCTGTACCGGGATGACACTTTTTCAGCATAGATACATGAAACACATCATGAAGATTTGCCAACTCAGACGGCAAATCCAACCTGTAAGCTACAGGTCCAACCCTCTCAACAATAGGATATGGACCCATATACCTAGGGGTCAACTTACCCCTTTTGCTAAACCTCAGTATTCCTTTCCACGGCGAAACCTTCAAATAAACCTCGTCACCAACCTCGAACTCAAGAGGTCGACGTCGTCTTTCTGCATAACTTTTCTGTCTATCCTGAGCAGCTTTCAACTGATCCCTGATCACAGATATCATCTCTATAGTTATATCAACTAGGTCAGGTCCAAGAATTTCCTTCTCACCCACCTCGTACCAACAAACTGGCGATCTACACTTCCTGCCATAAAGAGCTTCATATGGAGCCATTCCAAGACTAGAATGGTAACTGTTATTATATGCAAACTCCATTAGGCTTAAGTGTTCTTCCCAGTTACCTCTGAACTGTAGCACGCATGCTCTCAGCATGTCTTCAAGAGTCTGAATGGTCCTCTCAGATTGACCATCTGTCTGCGGGTGAAACGCTGTACTGAATCTCAGCTTTGTGCCCAACGCACGATGTAACTGATTCCAGAACCTAGATGTAAACTTTGGATCTCTGTCAGAAACAATAGAGACTGGAATCCCATGTAACCTGATTACCTCATCCACATAAACTTTAGCCAACTTTGAAACGTCAAAGGTTGACTTGACAGGAAGAAAGTGAGCAGACTTAGTTAGTCTATCCACAATCACCCATATCGAGTCTGAACCTTTCGGCGTCCTGGGTAATCCTACCACAAAGTCCATCGTGATGTGTTCCCATTTCCATTCTGGTATAGGAAGCGACTGCAAAGTACCAGCAGGTTTCTGATGCTCAGCCTTAACCTACTGACACACCCCGCACCTAGCCACGTAATTAGCCACATCCTTTTTCATACCAGACCACCAGTACAACTCTTTGAGGTTCCTGTACATCTTTGTGTTACCTGGATGCATAACATACATAGAAGTATGTGCTTCCTCAAGAATATGCTCTTTCAACTCACTGTTTCCAGGTACACATAACCTATCATGAAGATACAACACGCCTTCATCAGAAAACCTGAACTCTGCTCTCTTACCTTCTGACATATCCCGCATGATTTGCCACAACTCATCATCACTCTGCTGTAATTCCTTAATCTGATTATAAAAAGTAGGTCTGACTTGCATCTGAGCAATCAACCCACTTTGTCCAGTCACATCCAAGTCCAAGTTCAATTTTCGCATATCTACAAGCAAGTCTCTCTTGAAACATGCCATAGAAAATGCATTAGCTGTTGAACTTGACTTTCTACTCAAGGCATCAGCTACAACATTTGCCTTACCCGGATGGTAATCGATTGTCACATCATAGTCTTTAATCAGCTCAAGCCATCTGCGCTGTCTCAAATTCAAGTCTCTCTGAGTGAAGATATATTTCAGGCTCTTATGGTCTGTAAACACCTAACATGTCTCACCATACAAGTAGTGACGCCATGTCTTAAGAGCATGAACTATAGCAGCTAATTCCAGATCATGAACATGATAATTCTCTTCATTCTTCTTAAGCTGTCTAGATGCGTAAGCCACAACTTTGCCTTCTTGCATTAGTACACAGCCCAAACCTCTCCTGGAAGCATCACAGAACACTGTATAGCCTTTCTCTGCTTCAGGCAAAACCAACACTGGTGCTGAAGTCAACTTTTTCTTTAAAACCTGAAAACTTTTCTCACAGTTATCAGACCAAACAAACGGTACATCCTTCCTCGTCAAGCATGTCAAAGGTGATGCTAACACACTAAAGTTCTGTATGAACCTCCTGTAATAACCTGCTAATCCCAAGAAACTTCTGATCTCAGTAGGAGTCTTAGGCTGTTCCCACTGAAGTACAAAATCAACTTTCTTAGGGTCAACACTAACTCCACCTCTCGAGATAACATGTCCAAGAAATGCTACCTCAGCCAACCAGAACTCACATTTGCTAAATTTAGCAAACAACTGGTGTTGTCTCAACAACTGCAACACTACTCTCAGGTGTTTCTCATGCTGTGCATCGTCTCTGGAGTAGATCAGAATATCATCTATAAAGACTACAATAAACTGATCTAGGAATGGTTTGAAAATCCGATTCATCATATCCATAAAGGCTGCTGGGGCATTGGTCAGTCCAAACGACATGACCAAAAACTCATAATGCCCATACCTAGTTCTGAAAGCTGTTTTGGGAATATCAGAAGCCTTTATCCTAAGCTGATGATATCCAGATCTCAAATCTATTTTAGAGAAGATCGTCACTCCACGCAACTGATCAAATAGATCATCTATTCTCGGCAATGGATACTTGTTCTTAATAGTGATCTTGTTCAGTTGCCTGTAATCTATATAGAGACGCATGGTACCATCCTTTTTCTTAACAAACAGGACTGGAGCACCCCACGGTGAAGAACTGGGTCTAATGAAACCCTTATCTAGCAACTCCTGTAACTGCACCTTGAGTTCTTTCAACTCAACAGGTGCCATTCTATAGGCTGGAAGTGCTACTGGATGACTACCTGGATATATCTGAATCTCAAAATCAATGTCTCTGACAGGAGGTAAGCCTGGTAACTCTTCTGGAAAAACGTCAGAGAACTCACGAACCACATGCACATCATAAATACTGGCAGTGCTCTTCTCTACTCTGGTGTCAACCACATGAGCAAGGAATGCTTCACATCCTTTCTGTAACATCTTATCAGCTACAGCAGCTGATATTATGCATGTAGGTAGAACTTTCCTATCTCCAGTAAAGACACAAGAAAATTCTCCTAGTTGAAAGGTAGCTTCCTTCTTCCAACAATCGAGTTGCACTCGATATGCCTCAAGACAATCCATACCCAAGATGACTTGAAAGGTATTTACATCCAAGGGTATGAGATTAGCAGCAAAGGTATAACCTCTAAAAGATAACAAGCATCCGGGACAGAACTCAGTCAAAACTGTTGGTCCACCTAGTGGAACCCTCAACACTAACTCATCTACCAACTCTTGAGTTAACAGATTAAGTTTACCAACTAAAGAACGTCGTATGAAAGAGTGAGTAGCACCCGGATCTATCAAAACTGAGACTGGTATACTATTAAACAAAAGCATCTCTCCTGTAACAACTTGTGAAGAAATTATACCTTCCTGAGGTGTCAAAGAGAAGAAATGTGCTGAAGCTCTCCCTCTGCCACGCTGTCCTCTCTGACCACTCCTGCTACTGGGCACTCCACCACCTCTAGAACCAGAAGCCACAGAAGAACTCGGAACATCATGGTACTGAGGCTGGAAAGCTTGCGATGCTGTTTGTTGAAGCTGAGGACATTCCCTTTTAAAGTGTCAAACTTGTCCACAAACAAAACAACTTAGAACCCGACACTGTCCAGAATGTGATTTTCCACATTTGTCACATGGCAGTAACTCTTGTCTCTGGGGACCTGTCACTGACATTGATGACCCAGAAGACTGCCCACTATCGGCACTGCCCCATCTTCCTGAGTTGTATCCTCCTCTGCCTCTAGAAGTAGTGACATCCTCAGATCTCTGCCTGCCGAAACAACCAAAACCACGCCCAAGTTTAGAAAAGAAACCTCTACCTCCACCTCGGTATCCACTACTGGATTGCCCTCTACTGAAGTCTACAGATCTCTTATTAGACTCAGGCACCTTGTCAGCATTCACAGATTCTTCAACCTGTCTTGCAGCCTCAACAAACTCACCAAAGTTCTCTCTGTTTCTCCTGCTAGTAGCAGAAACTGTATGTCAAATCTCTGGCCTTAGTCCTTCCTGAAACCTTCTACATCTCTCTATTTTATCAGGAACAAGCTGTGGACAGAAGTTCTCTAACCGAGTGAAAAGCGCTTCATACTCAGTAACTGTCATGTTCCCCTGCTTAATATTCTGTAACTGCCTGATTTTCTCATTAAGAAAGGTAGGTGGATAAAACTTAAGATGAAATTCTTCAGAGAAATCCTGCCATGAGAGCTCTGTACCTCTCCTCTTTTCCTCCACACCACGCCACCACAACTTTGCATCGCCTGTCAAAAGGTAGACTGCATGATTAATCTTCTTCTCTTCTGGAAGCTCCATCAGGCGAAAGACCTTCTCTATCTGTCTAAACCATTCATCAGCCTCTGCTGGATCTGTAGTGCCACTAAACTCCGTGCCACCAAGCTTCTTTACAAGCTCATAAGATCGCATCAGATCTTTACTGCTGGTAGAAGAAGAATCTCGCCTATCAGCCTTGTACTTTTCTTTGGTTTCCAGAAACATCCTGTACATCCGGGATGCTTCATCCATGTGGTCACCACCACCTGGACCCAAGTACAAAGGATCAGGGCCAACATGGCTCTCGGCCTGATCATCACGATCAAAGCCTCTTCCTGCCATCTGCAATGATATAACAGAATATTTCCTGTTAGAAAACTACAGATAGAAGAAAGACACCTAAACCTTAATCCTATTGGTCTCTTATCGTCCCCTGACCTAGACTCTGAGTAACTAAGTACTCAAACCTCGCTCTGATACCAAGAATTGTCACGCCCCAATCTCACATTAACCACAAACCACGAGATTAAGACGTGACAGGATGGGATTTACACATAAGCCAATCACTCTTCACTTTTTAAAAGCATTATAAAGATATTAATAGAATAATCCGATTTATGCTGTAAAATGAAACTAAACAAACCGCGGAAGCATCTTTATTAGCTGACTAGCAAGATAAACAGAGTCTATAGCATATTGCATTGTCCGACATAAAATAAAGCATAACAGAAAATTTACATCTGCGTACACATTCTCTCTCTCTCACTCACACCTTGTCCCGAGGATCGAGGGGAATGGACTAAGAGACCTCTAACTGGACTAGCAACACACCTTCTATCGACTAAGCGTTAGAGTGAAACGATCCTTCTGATTCCTGATGCTGATGCTGACCTGAAAATGTTTTGAGTAGAGGTATGAGCCTACTCGCTCAGTAATTTAACATTTCATTTAGCTATCACTAAACAACTCGTCAGGTTTATAAACTGAAATAAACAAATATACAGTTCAAGCAGGGAAGTTCTATTGACATAGTAGATATACAGATAAAAATCACATTTCTAAGCATCAACCGGTATTTCAGGTAAATGAACAGTTATGTAAATTTACTGTGAACCTACTTGATTATTTATTCATTTTATTATTATGCCCTAAATATATGCAGTGTACTCTGCATATAAAGATCCGCAGCAAGTTCATGCTACGATCCCACCGTACAAGACTTAGCGACACACCCGGGAAATGCTAAGTCTGACGCCAGCCCTGCTCTGCCACAGGGTCACTGGCTCGCCGGCTAGAAACATAGGCTCTACGGCCTTGAAGCACTACTCTGAGTGCACCAGACTCCTCCTTAAACCTGAGTACACCGGCGGAGAGTCACAGGGTTACCTTCGTGACACAAGCACGAATGGTGTTAGATAACCGTGTTTTCCTTTTTGCCCAGTGCCATCGTGACACAAGCACGATTGTTGTTAGACACTGCATTTTCTCTTTCCTCGTTTGTCCGTGACACAAGCACGGATGATGTTGCAACACGAGTTTCACCCCTAAGTTGCAGATACCTCTTAGGGGTTCTACGGTGTTAGGGCACTTAGGTCTATTAATTAATTAACAGATAAATAATTAAACAGAAATATCATATAGCAACTGTAATACATAGAATTTCCTCTTTTTCATCATTTACATCACGCAATTCAAGTTCCAATGAACTTATCATACTAAAAAGTACCTGCTACACTGTTTAGGAGTTATATCAACTGATACTGAAGCAAATAAGTACTTAAAATGAGTTAAATAATGATTTCTAAATGAACTGCTACTCACCCACTTCGGTGTGTTCGTATACACCGAAAAACGTCCACAAACACGCCTAATTCTGCCCTTTACAGCAACGTGCACGCCGTGCACCTAGGC
Source organism: Alisma plantago-aquatica (assembly GCA_963693085.1). Taxonomy (NCBI): domain Eukaryota; kingdom Viridiplantae; phylum Streptophyta; class Magnoliopsida; order Alismatales; family Alismataceae; genus Alisma; species Alisma plantago-aquatica. The sequence goes on along the minus strand of OY856412.1, from coordinate 666,818,142 downwards.
TGCACGCCGTGCACCTTCAGTGCACTTCTGTTCTACTTTTCTACACCTTTGCACGCCGTGCAAACTGACTTGCATGCCGTGCAAACTGACTTGCACGCCGTGCAAACTGATTTGCTCGCCGTGCACCTGGGCTGAAACTCGTTCCGCTATCTGTAACTTTGCACGCCGTGCAATCTGACTTTGCACGCCGTGCAACCTGCGCAGAAACGGAAATTGCAGAAATAAAAGAGGAGATTGGGGTCAATTCGGTGGACGATTCTTACCCGAATCAGGTCACCCCTAACCTCTGTTTGACCCGCAAGAAAGTGGCTACAACCACCCGCGCAAAGGTGACCCACTCCTTTCCACTCCGCACCACCTCACACAAATCCAACTGAGGCAAACAACTTCCCTCACCCCCACGAACTGAACGAGCACTCACACAACCTCCAAAGTTGCTCTCCACCCCCTCACCTATGTGAGCCATCTTCAACTGCCGCCGAGCCCTTTTGGGCATTCTCTCCTCCTTCACCCTCCATTCTATTTAACCTCACCAAATCGCTCCTCAACCTCCTTTTAATGCCTTTCTACTCTCAATTTACCTGGAACGAGCACCCCTCTCCCCCGAGCTCAAGATTTTCACCTCGCCGCCGTCGAGCTGCTGGGCAGGCTGCTCCCAGCCTCCTCGTCTGCCATTAAGTGCTCCTAGAGCTCCGAAGCACTCCACTCCACCCAACCGATGCCTCAACGTCGGGTTTCCTCACCTACTACTCCCCCTTCGATCTCCCTCCACTGCAAGTTGTACAACTTGTCGGTCTACTAGCCGACCCGACGTCTCACGGGGAGCTATGACCTGAACTCTAGCCGCCTGAGCCCGGATCACCCTCGTGAAGGTGATCCCAACCTCATTCTCATACAAGTCTGAGCTCTGCCATCGCCCTAGCTCGCTAGAGTTGGACCTGGCAACCTACATTGTAGCTTAGAGAAAGAAGAGGGGACCCCGCTCGAGCCTAGCTGGACCAATAGCGTGAGTCCACGTGGTGCTGACTCGGATCCAAGTGGATGAATCAAAGATCGCCCAGTAAGTAGTCTGTTATCTTGAATCCCTTGTATTCTATGCACGTGAGATCTTGACCGTTGGATCTGATCATCCAACGGTCCACACTTTTCTAGATTTCATTTATTAACTCGAAGTTCAGTAAATAATCTAATTTTGGGAAATTCGTTATAAATAGTAGGAATGTCAGAAAAATGCAAATAAGTACTCTATTTTAATCAGAAAAATACAAGGATCATGATTTTGACCTCTGTTGACCCTAAATATGACTCGAATATATGCTCATGTTTAAATATGTATGTATCTTGTTTAAATATTTAGAAAATACTCGAACCTGTCTAAATCACCAAAAATCTGTGATCATCATCTTTTGCATCCACATAATTATGGAATGATCAGATCCAATTATTGTGGCTCAATCATCAATAAAACCTAATGATCACTCCTTTCCCCATTTTGATCCACCAAAATGTGCATAATTAATTAATATGATCTAAATACCATGATTCTGACCTTATGACCCTATTCTGATGTGACATTAATAATCTTGGACTCAAATCCATACTCTAATATTCGTACTCAGCTCTCATGACTCCAAAACTATAAAAGGGCCTTTTATATACTCTTTAGAATAATGGTGAATTTGACAATATAACTAATAAGTACCAAATCTCCAATAATTTCAGAAAAGCAAAGGTACCAGTGAGGAGCATCTCTGGACTCCCCACTTCTGAGTAGAAGGTACGCCATTAACTCTCATTTGGCCTATAATAATGTATGGTTGTAAAATAGGGTAAGAAATTGGCATATGGTATTGCTTGAAATAGAGCTATATGTGTATCCAACTTTGATGATGTTGCTTTATATATACTTTGCAAACCCTGAACATAATATATTTTTGTCCATTATGTCGAAAGCACCAACTCTTTGGTAGTGTGCTTGGAAGTGACCTAACTCTTTGGTAGTGGTCACTTTGTACACCTGGTAGCACCAACTCTTTGGTAGTGTGCTTGGACCTAACTCTTCGGTAGTTGTCACATTGTACATATGATCCAACTCTTTGGTAGTGATCATAGAGGCTTTAATGCATTCAACGCTTTGGTAGTAATGCACGGATGATATAATGGAAAATATGCTTAAAAGATATGTGTTCTCTGTTGTTAATAAACTTACTTTTGTTTCAGTATGATTTTTCCATATTGCTTATTACTACCAAGTTTACTTTTATTGTTATTGCCAAGATATGATGAGAGTTATATTAAATGACACGTAGGCATACCCAGTACAATATATTTATATATTGTGTTGATGTGTACCAATTGTAAATGTTTTATAGGTACCTTCGGCTTATGATGCTTATGATGAAAGGAAGTTGATATTGCTACTCTATATGTTGGCTCACAAAAATCAGATCTATCATGGGGATGGTAAAGCTAAATGGGACTCTTAGATTATTTTCTTTTTTTTGTAATTAGTTTCTCATGTATTAAGTTTTTCTTCTGTAGAACTCCTATGCCTTCGGGCCCCTATGTAATGAACAATTTGGTCTATGTATGGAAGCTCTTTATTCGGTGCATTTATATATTCATGTGTTTGATCCACTCAGGGATGGGAAAATTTAACTCTATTGTACACCTTATGTTGGCGCCTGAGGTGTAGAGTGGAGTTAGGTTGTTAACCCGTGACAAAAGTTGAATTTCAAATTAAGGGAGCAAAGTCACATCACAATAACATAATGATATTGATAAGGACCAAACCCTAGAATGATTAGAGTTGTAGTAGTTCATGGTATGTCACTAGTGATTTGACCTTGAATACTAGCATCTCTATAAAACAAGATCATGAGATTTGCACTATGAGAAGTAAACTAGCACTTATAGTAATCCAGGGTTCAAAGGTGGCTAATTTTAAAGGTAGATAATGATTCAGAGCAAAGGGTAAGAAATAAATTTGAAATGTAACAAGTGTGTTTTGAATAAAAAAGGAGAAATACAACATGAATGAAGTGTGATACGAAACAAATTCTTGCAATCATATCAAGAATGATGAATAGTCTATTCTTACATTGTATGCTTCAATTTTAGGGATATTTATTCTATATGATCAAAATGAAAAGGATAAGTAACAAGAAGTAGTAATGAATGAGGAGATAAGAGAAAATAATGGCTTTCAGTAATACATGGATTTTTTTTTAGAAGTGCAATTTGTTGAAGGTATAATGAGGGATGTAAATTGGTTCTACGTATAATTTCAGTGTACATGTGCAAGAAATATGTTAATCAAAGGTGTTTGATAGTTGTAGTCATTCATATCGGTAATCCATCTTAGTATTGTACAATTATGGTATGGTGATATGGGTTGAATGATGATGGAACAAATGGAGGGTTACCCTGAATAAGGTAGTCTTTCCTATTTACTCATATGAATAGAAGGGATGATAACCATATTGTATTGATATGTAACCCTAATGAGGTATAGGTTGTTATACCTAGCTTTAATATAACTAAGTGATGGTAATTGGGTATGAATAGTCCTTGAATGACTAGGTGTACTATGTTAGTGTTGTTGAAACCCTAGTATGCTTCACCATATACATCCATGATCTAATGGGGATGCTGTGAGTAAGGGTTTGTGTATAAGTGCTGATTTGTAACATTAATTTATCTTGTTGAACCTAACTCTAATACTAATAGATAAAGATGAGTATTCATGTTTAGCATTCTTATATGGTGGAATGATGGTGGAATAACCTCCTTAATATGATCATAACCTTAATAAGTTAATTGGTGGTTATCATAGCCACATGGTTGATACTTTCTTATGCTAAACATGTGCATTATGAATATGATGAGGATTAATCATATCTAGATTCCTTGCATGCTGATGTAATAAATGAATGTTCTTAATGTCAATATAACCCTGCTATGATTGTTTATGAATATTTCCTAGCTCATTAATGCAATATTGTTTCGATCCGGTGTATTATGTGTAAGTGGTGTTGTTGAGCCTTGTTATAAGTGATAACACCAAATTTTGTAATGTTTTTGGCCTTTATCCTGTTATCAAAACTGCCCTTTTCTGCCATTTTCCTCTCTTTTATATGAATTTTTGCAATAATTAGCCAAGGAATGCTCTCAGTCCAATATTTCCATCTTTTACAGAGTTTCCTCTTATTTGGGCCCATTTAGCACCAATAAGGCCGTTCCGGCCTGCAAATAAGTCCAAGTCTGTTTCGGCCTCCTGACGCCCGACACACACGCTGCCCAGCAGGCTAGCGCGATACGATGACGCGCGACGCAAGAATGCCGCATGAGGAGGCACTGATGGACGACACGCCTCTTTACTCGACAGGGAGCCGAACACGCCACGACTACTCCAGGTGGGCCGCGCGATATCGGCCACCCACTGGCAGGCGCCTCTCGCCACAACGCCCGACAGCTGACATCCTTGTATCGGGCGATACTTGCATTAGCCGACCACCAACTGAGCGGCGGTAAAGAGGACACATGGCGCTTCGAGCACCATATCTTCTCCCGACCAGCTGCCTATAAATAGCAGCTACAGGGAGCCGAAAAGATAGGCGGAGCCGGCTTGGTCAGTTCGGATTTCGGACAGTCAAGTGATCCTCGGAGGGAGCTGCGAGAGCAGGTGTATCGCGCCCCAGTGCTCGTGCCAGGCGACACTAGGTGAGCCCTTCCTCGCCCGAGAGGGAAAGGATGGTTCACTTAGGACTGTCCCGGGCGATACTGCGGGCCGGTATTGGCGACGCTGATGCGCGACACGAACGCCCGATAAGGGAATGGTCGCTCTATGCCCGATACGATATCGAACTCGATACGCTTCCCCGTTATGCGTGCCGCCCGAGAGGGTGTGCCGCCCGACTTGAGCGTATTGGCCAGGGTCCTCGAGCGATATAGTTAATTGTCGCGGTGTGCTGCCCGAGAGGGTGTGCCTCCCGACACGGCTGTATCGGGCTAGGCTCTGACCGATATTAGGCGGGATGGTTATTGTAGCTTATCATCCTTCTACATCAAGAAGGCGGTACTTATCTTTAATTCTGTTATTTCAATCCTTTACTTATGAATTGTAATTAAGACCTTTAATTTTTATAGAAATGGAAATTCTTAATTACTTGTTGCTCTATGCTTGGTGCAATATGTTGGATGACTGCTATGTATGGTATCTGAACTCTAGCTTGCATGTTTTGATCGCGTTTCACTTAGCTACCGAATCATGTTTTCCCGTCGCAACAACTTTGAGAGTTGTGTTGTGGCTCTAATGTTTGGTCCGATTCTGGAGTACGAGAGTGCCTGGAACAGAGTTGCCTTAGTGACCTTTCCACTCTAATTTTAGTCCAGTGACCTCGAGAGGGGCGCTGATGCCTTGTTAGAGGTCCCCGCTTCGAGAGGAGGGGTACATGACTGGTTCTACCTGTGGGCTCTGATCTCCAAACCATGACATAAACACGATTAAAACTTAGCGGAAGCGAATCCGTAATCAGCGGAAGACAAAAATCATGGGAAATTAAAACTTTTCGAGATAAGAACTTGGATCCATAAAAGCTTCTTTCATAACAACAGATAAACTGTTTACATCTCAGGATAATTACTTCTTGAGTAATTATATACATCAAGATTCAAAATCTCAAGATCACATAACACAAGACTCCAAGACCTGAGAGTACAGAGGACACATAGGACTAACTCTAACTACACCATATGGCAGGACAATCTCCACCTGAGATTACTGCTGCCCCTGATGCTGCTGCTGAGACTGATCACCTGTAGTCTGGTTCCATCGTCTCCGACGTCCACCTAAAAAGTTGAAGCCTACGGGGTGAGACAATTATACATAATTGTCCCAGCGAGAGTTATAACTCTTTGCCAGAAGCTTTATTATAACATCAAAGAATATCTTAAACAGTAAAGCCTTCAAAGCATTCTGTAACAGTTGCAGGTATAACAAGATCTCAACCATTTAGGAGATATGGAGAATATAAACACTATTGCAATGTAACATCAATCAACTAACTTGGGGTTATCTCTAACAAGTTATACTACATGGTTGATTATGTTTTACAAACAAAATTATGCCCTGTGGAGATGAGGCTTACCACTCATACTCCAACTGATCGCTGAGAAGCCGCATCAGTATCATACATAGGTCATTAAGAGAGCCGGATTCTCATGACCTTCACCTTCCTCAATCAGTAAGAGGACCACTTGTAGGACATCTCGTGTCTCTACTTAATATAGCTCACCAGGGTAAATTGGTCCTTCGCTATTCTAGAGTCACAGTGGCGTTCTGTACTCTCTTCATCATCAGGAGGTTTCATATTTACCTACCACTGATACGGATATCTGTGCTTTCTTCGTCATCAGGAGGTTTCATGTTTACCTACCACTGATACAATATGAAACTACAGTGAAGGATGGATGGATTCCACATCTACATCACTTTCCTACACTAGGATGTAAGGTTCTACACATCCATGTACCCCACATACTCAAAAGTATGTGCTCCAGGAGTTCCCTGAGGAAAACCTGTTTCACCATCACTTAATCTCTGATAATGATGGATCTATGATCAGGGCTCTACATTATACTTGATTAGTTAGGTACATTCAGTATTCTTTAACAGCATACACTGTTCTTCAAACAATACCAGTAGCATAGCAGCTATAAAAGAAGAATACTAAATGTAACAGGCCTAACTCATATCAGTCATCATTTCTCATTATCCTCATCACAAGTCATCTCTAAGGCATAACTTTGATGGTATTCATGACTCTCACAGCCCATTATCAGTATAGGATGCCACTGACAAGACATCCGGTTACTTTACTTATTCATAAGGCTAACAACATGCCTTTAATGAATATAACATCATCATCCATACCTCGATATGATTACCTTCATATCAGAACCTGCATGGTTAATACAACTGATAAAGGTAATACAAAAATAAGGAATATCCTTCCTACTCTTGTCATAAGAGTTTAAATCTCTAATTCTCATCAAATAGAGTTTAATATTCAAAAGCATGTCATTACCCTTGAATTAGGGTTTACTATTCACATTACATGTCATCACCCTTGAATTAGGGTTTACTATTCACATTACATGTCATCACCCTTGAATTAGGGTTTACTATTCACATTAAGGTGAATTGAACTCATAACATCATCATGTATGAGTAACATCTTTAATGATGATCTTAGATTAGTTAAAAGTTCATCATTTATCATAATTAGGGTTTCTATGATCTCACACAGGTGGGTCATACCCTAATTATGCTCATTTCTGTGTATTGGGGATGCTTCAATTGAGTTTCCCTTTAAAAAGGGTACTTTCTCTCTCTAGAATTACTTTCTCTCTCTAGAAGTACTTTCTCTCTCATCATAAGGTTAGGTGATGTCAACATCACCCTAGATCAGGTCGGATTAAGTCATCATAGGCTAAAACATCATCATCATGTGATTAGGGTTCGATCTGATCAAGGTATTACTCAATCTACCCTTTAGGGGTATTTTGGTAATTCACCACATTGATCACCATCATGGTCAAAAACATAGTCCATTGACCCCTTAATATCCTAGGTTGTCATTAGGGTTCGATTTGGGCAACATTGGACCATTTATATTATGAATTGATTGAATGAAGTCAACCTTGAATCACATTGATTGATTTCAATTATCAACCTTCAATCGGATTGAGATCATTTGAAAGTGTTGACCGTTTTCCCACTTTGACTTTCCAAGACCGCGAGCCCTCTTCTATCTTCAAGACCGCGAGCCTCCTTAGGCTTCAAGACCGCGAGCCTCTTCAAGTGCTCAAGACCGCGAAGCCCTTCAAGTGGTTCAAGACCGCGAAGCCCTCTCATTGGTCCAAGTTGATGTTGAAACTGCGAAGAGACGTTGACCGTTTGCCCTTCTTTGACCCCAAGACCGCGAGGCCCCTCGCGGTCTTGAGACCGCGAGCCTCTTCATGACCTTGAGACCGCGAGCCTCCTCTCGACCTTGAGACCGCGAGCTCACATGGTCTCAACCACTTAGACCATCAACAAGATTCCAAAGATACAACCAATAATGTCAACTCATGTTGAAGCCCTCAAAAGGTCAGAGCCATGTTGACCACTTATGGATTGGGTCAATTTAGATTATGCTTGACCACTTGGTCATTCAATTGACCCTCAATGGTTGACCAATTAGGGTTGAAGTCGATTCAATTAGGGTCTATCAATGTTCACCCATCAACACTCAACAATGTGACTCAACACAAGGTTGAACCCTTCAATTGAGCTCCAATTGGGCCCAAACTTGGCCCAAACGGTCTTGAGGTCATGTGGGTGAACCCCACATGGTCTTGAGACCGTTTGCCCAAGATTTCATCAAAGTCTCAGGTGATTTGATAGAGGTTGAACCATGATTGGGTCACCAAATCAGTATTTTAATCAATTGATAATTTATTTGCAATTAGGTCCTCAATTGGTCAAAGTACTTAACCCTAGACCTTCAAACGGTCTTGGGTGATTTTCCTCTCGGTCTTGAGACTGTTTGGATGAGTTCCAAATGGTCTTGAGACCGTTTGCCCATCCAATTTTGGATTCTAGTGCAAATTCATCAAGGTTTGACCCATTGAGTTGATGATCATATCAATATTTAATTGCAAAGTAATTTGGTGTAATTATACCTTCAATTGGTCAACTATTCTTGACCCCAGACCTCCAAATGGTCATGGTTGATTGCCCTCGCGGTCTTGAGACCGTTTGGGTGACCCCTAAACGGTCTTGAGACCGTTTAGGTCAATCAACCCTAAAAACCCTAATTAGGTCACCATAATTTCAGTACTGATTTCATCTAGGGTTAGCCCTAGTATTCACCCTTCAACTCTTAGCCCGTTTGTAATTAGACCATAAAACTTGGTGAGTTGTTAATTAACATTATTTTGAACAGTAAAATCATACGGTCAATGCCTGGTCAACGACCTTACACGGTCTTGAGACCGTTTGCCCAAAAAGGCAATTTCAGACCGTTTGAAAATCAGAAATAAATTCAAATAAAGTTGTTACTTAAAAAGGTCATATCTCCCGATTCCCTTGGAGTTAGCCTCCCAAAGTTTTCGGGTAATTAACCTATATAATTAGGAACAGGTTTCTTATACGGTCCATGCCCGGTCAATGGGGCCAAATGGTCTTGGAGACCGTTTTCCCTGTCGCGGTCTCGAGACCGTTTGCTCACCTCGCGGTCTTGAGACCGAGAGAGCAAACTTTTGAGACCGTTTAAGGAAGTGAAAAGCGGTGGGTTTTTCTTGGAAATCACGCCTTCATCTCCTAGCTCAAGAACAGTACGAATATCCCTTGGATTTTCTTGCAAAATAGCAGGGAAAAGTAGGGAAATACTAAGAGCTATCATCATATCGCATATAAAGATGTACATAATGAAGCATGGGTTTAGAGTTATAAAACCCGCCTAAAGCTTGCTTCTTGAGCTCCAAGCTTTCAAGATCCAAGCTCTAATGGCTTCCTTGAGTTCTTACAGGTTGGCCAAGGTGAAAACTCCAAGGAAGGATGAAAAGAGACGGCTAGAAAGATAGGGTTTCGAGAATTAGCCATGAAGCTGACCTTGAATTCGAGTTCTAACCATGGAATTAGGCAAGAAGAGGGGTTTAAACCTACCTTGCACCCCTTGGTCGTCCTCCTTAGCTCCAAGGCAGTCCTTGATCGTATTTGGTGAAATGAAACAGTAAGGGAACGAAGGGTAAGTCCCCTTGCAACTAAGGGAAGAAGAGCTATATACATGGGGTAGGATTTTCAACATTAGTTCATAAGTTGTCAAAATTCCAAATTGGTCCCTCCTTCTTTACTTGATCGTCCCTTCCTCTTTATTCTAAGGACAAACATTCTCTTAAGGTCTTAGGAAAATAAGGTAAAGGAGAGCAAGCTAATAATGAGGTACATACATAAAGAAATATTGCACATATACCCTGATTATTCAATCACAAGGCATATCTCACAACTTGATAATTCAATTGAGGTGACTTCCTCATAATTTCTTCTCTAAATGATGGCAAGAGTCTAAAAAGATACTTTAGATGACATAATTTACAATTTTCATCCCTTAATTTGGGTAAATTGCATTTTACCCTAATTTAAGGTTTCAAGCACCGGGATTGCTTCCACAGCTGCACCTTGGTGCCCTAGCTTGGGAAATCCCTCAAACTTTACCAAAAAGATTCTCATGATGTCTCAACATCAGAGGAACATCTCAACATGTGCAAATTACAAGCTAACCCCTTTTAACTGGGTAAATTGCACATAGGTCCCTGTATATCAAAACAATGCTACAACTTTAAATAAAACGGAGCAAATACTGAAATATACATTTATGAGAAACTGAATTACATGCTCAGAGTTAATCACAAAGATTTAATTACATATTTAGGCAAAACACCTAGGGTTGACTCATAACCCAGGTCAGGGATGTTACAAATTATCCACCCCTTACAAGGATTTCGTCCCCGAAATCGATAAATATACTACGAGAAAAGGGCAGGATACTTCCTTCTCATCTCATCCTCTAACTCCCAAGTGGCTTCTTCAATACCACGATGGTTCCAGAGGACTTTCACAAGACTTATATCCTTCTTCTTTAACTTTTTAATTCATTTATCAAGGATTGACACTGGTCCCTCCTCATAGGATATGTCATCATTCAATTCTACCTCCATAGGTTGTAGAACTGACTCGGTGTCTGGGTGACATTTCTTCAACATAGAAATGTGAAACACAGGATGTAACCTCTGTAATTCTGGGGGAAGCTCTAGTTTATATGCTACCTTTCCAATCCGTTCAATGATTGGGTAAGGCCCCATATATCTAGGAGCTAACTTCCCTTTCCTTCCAAAACGAAGGACCCCTTTCCAAGGTGAGACCTTGAGATACACTCTGTCTCCAACCTGGAACTCTAAGGGTCTACGACGTTTATCAGCATAAGATTTCTGCCTGTCCTGAGCAGTCTTAATCTTATGTTGTATTACTTTAATCTTTTCTGTGGTTTGCTGCACCAGGTCAGGACCTAACAACTGGTGCTCACCAGTCTCAAACCAACACAAGGGTGATCTACAACGTCTACCATATAAGGCTTCATAAGGTACCATATCAATACTATGCTGATAGCTATTGTTATAGGCAAACTCTATCAAGCTTAGGTGTAGATCCCAACTTCCGGTGAACTGAAGAACACATGCTCGCAACAGGTCTTCTAAGGTTTGTATGGTCCTTTCCGACTGTCCATCAGTCTGTGGATGAAAGGCTGTACTAAACCTTAGCTTGGTGCCTAAGGCTTGATGTAACTGTTCCCAAAAATGACTGGTAAACTGAGGACCTCTGTCAGAAACTATTGTGACAGGAACTCCATGCAAATGCACTATCTCTTTAACATACAACTCTGATAACCTTTCAGCAGAATAGGTTGTTTTGATAGGTAAGAAATGTGCTGTCTTAGTCAACCTATCAACAATTACCCAAAAAGAATCATGTCCTTTGCTTGTCCTGGGTAGGCCAACAACAAAGTCCATGGTCACATGGTCCCACTTCCACTGTGATATGGGTAAAGGTTGCATTGTTCCTGCAGGCTTCTGGTGTTCGGCTTTAATTTGCTGACACACGGGACACCTCAGAACAAACTCTGCAACGTCCTTCTTCATCCCAGGCCACCAATACAGATCCTTCAAATTCCGATACATCTTGGTGCTCCCTGGATGCATAGCATACATGGAAGAATGGGCTTCTTCCAGGACTAACTTCCTCAAGTTGTCCATATCCGGCACTATCATTCTTCCATTATAACAAGCTACTTGATCTTCTGAGTCATGAAAACCATCTTGCTTCTCATTTCCATACTCAGATCTTATATGTTGAACTGCAGCATCACCTAGCTGTGCCTCTTTAATCTTCTCCCTTAGGGTAGGTTTAATATGCATCTCAGCTAACAAACTGGCTAACAATGACACCTTTAACTGTACACTGTCTTGCCTTAAAGAGATAAGCATATCTCTCCTAGAGCATACTAAAGAGTTTAGTTGTGCTCTATACATGGTTGATGTTGCTGATTTCCTACTCAAGGCATCTGCAACAACATTAGCCTTGCCTGGATGGTAATCAATTGTACAGTCGTAGTCCTTGATTAACTCCATCCAGCGACGTTGCCTCATGTTGAGCTCATGCTGGGAGAAGATATATTTAAGGTTTTTGTGGTCTGTGAAAATCTGGAATGTCTCTCCGTAGAGATAATGACTCCAGATCTTCAAAGCATGAACCACGGCAGCTAACTCCAGATCGTGTGTTGGATAATTCTCCTCGTGTTTCTTAAGCTGTCGGGAAGCAAAAGAAATCACTTGTTTATCCTGCATCAACACACATCCTAGTCCATTTTTGGAAGCATCACAGAAAACTATATACCCTTTTCCTTGTTCAGGTAGCACTAACGCAGGTGCACTTGTCAACCTCTCCTTCAGCAACTGGAAAGATTGTTGACACTTATCACTCCAAGAAAAAGGAACATCTTTCCGGGTTAACTTGGTCAAAGGTAAAGCTATAGAACTAAAGTTCTTAATGAACCTTCGATAATAGCCAGCTAACCCCAAGAAACTTCGAATCTCCGTCGGTGTCTTTGGTTGTTCCCATTGTAGAACAGATTCTACCTTTGTAGGGTCAACACGAATTCCCGAGGCAGATATTACATGTCCAGGAAAAGATACCTCCGGCAGCCAGAACTCACATTTGCTAAACTTAGCGTACAGCTTATGTTCTCTTAGCAAGGTCAAAGCTTGGCGAAGATGCTGCTCATGCTGCTGAGCATTCTTAGTATAAAGCAGAATGTCATCTATGAAGACGACAACACACTGATCAAGGAAAGGTCGAAAAACTCTATTCATGAGTTCCATAAATGCAGCTGGTGCATTGGTTAGTCCAAATGACATAACCATGAACTCATAGTGACCATATCTTGTCCTAAAGGCAGACTTGGATATGTCACTATCCTTAATACGGAGTTGGTGATATCCAGACCTCAAGTCTATCTTTGAAAAGACTGTTGCACCACACAACTGGTCAAAGAGATCATCAATCCTCGACAGAGGATACTTATTCTTTATTGTTACTTTATTGAGTTGTCTGTAGTCAATGCACAACCACATTGACCCATCTTTCTTTTTAACAAACAAGACCGGAGCACCCCAAGGTGAAGTACTCGGTCGGATAAAACCTCTCTCAAGTAGCTCTTGAAGCTGTTTCTTGAGTTCTGCCATCTCGGCAGGCGCCATTCTATATGGAGTTTGTGCTATGGGTTTCGTATCTGGGATCAGATTAATTTCAAAATCAATCTCCCGAGGTGGTGGTACACCAGGAAGTTCTTCAGGAAACACATCCTCGAATTCCCTGACTATGGGAACTTCAGCAGGATTGGACCTTTCCTTGGTAACATCTACCACATGGGCTAAGAATGCATAACATCCTTGCCTCAACAGCTTATCAGCAACCATAGCTGATACAAGACAGGTAGGCAGAATCTTTCTTTCTCCTTGAAAGATCCATGTGTTACTTTCATCAGCAAACACAACCAACTTGGACTCACAATCCAAGACAACTCTATAACTTTCTAAGGTATCCATCCCAAGGATTATATCAAATCCCTGCATATCAAGTGGTATAAGATCCACTTGAATGCAATGGTCAGAAAAGAAAAGGATGCAGGAAGAACATACCTCCTGCAAAATGGCAGACCCACTCAACGGAGTCTCTAACAACAAACTATCTGCTCTATGGCTAATAGTCACATTGCAGTTACGAATCATTTCATGAGTGATGAAAGAGTGCGTAGCACCCGGATCAATCAGAACAGATACATCACAGGATATAGACATATCAGAATATAAAAGTTTCATCTGACCTGCCACTACCCGTGGATTGACCACTGCCTCAGGTGGGTTCATAGCATAGAACCTTGCAGTCGCCTGGTGTTGAGGTGGTGCTGATGATCCAGCTTGAGACGCTTGTCCACGTCCTCGAGCTGCTCCTTGATGTTGTCTATTCTGAGATCCCTGTTGATTCTGTCTCGGGGTTTGTTGTGTCACACCGACAGGCCTAGAATGGAAATCCTTCATCAAATGTCCCACCTTACCACAGTTGTAGCAACTCTTCTCCTGTTGCTGTGGTCTGGGTGGTCCAGTAACTGACACTGATGCAGAACTGTGCGTCCCTTGAAGCGGTTGACTCCGTCCTCTACCTCTGCTTGGTGTCCATTGAGTTTGAAAACTCGATCTGGGTGGTGGAGGATTAGGTGCAGAGAATCTAGGTTTCTTGGAATCCCTAGATGAAGAACCCTGGAACTGTGGATATCTTTTATGGGTTTGTCTTTTCTCAACCACAGATCTCTCTATCCTTCGGACTGACTCAACGAAGGTAGAGAATCTCTCTCTGTTTTCTAAGGCAGACACAGGGGTTGACATATCAGAATTCAAACCCTTCTCGAATCTTCTGATTCTTTCCTCATCCGTAGCAGCCATGTGCGGACAGAACCGCAACAACTCCATGAACTTAGCTTCATACTCACTAATGTTCATCATACCCTGCCTTAGTTTCTCAAACTGAGAGATCTTCTCATCTAGGAAGGTCTTTGGAAAATATCTATTGATAAATTCCCGACGAAACTCTTCCCATGAGAACTCTACTCCAGGTCTCTTCTGCTCTTCCATGTTCCACCAGTGACCAGCACTGCCTTTGAGAAGATAGACAGCATGTCTAACCTTCTCAGCTTCCGGAATCATAAGAATCCTGAAAGCCTTCTCCAACTCTGTCAACCATAAGTCAGCATCTGCAGGGTCGGCAGTTCCGAAGTACTCGGTAGCTCCAACACGACGAAGTCGTTCGAATGTCTTACTGATACCTTGTGCTTCAGGCTGGACAGGTGCCCTAGGTGCAGGAATGGGCATCCTATCGGTTATATGTGTCATGGCAGTCATGAACTACCCGAACATCGTCTGTACAGCTGGATCACTCATGTCAGCTGGGTTGAACTGGGGTGGCTCTCTTGGCGACTCAGGTGTAGGTTGTTCTATTCTCGGAACTCTTGCACCGCCTCGAGGTGCACTAGCACTACTCTCTGCCACGTGCTCATCACGATGTTCTGACATTCTTATGTATCTTCTTCTCCTGAGGAGCAGAAGATTCTATTAGATGAGGAAGGAGTACTAAAGGTAGACTCGACATCCTAAGTCCTATGCCTCTATAGACTCAACTGAACCTGGAGCTCTGATACCACTAGTTGTGGGCTCTGATCTCCAAACCATGACATAAACACGATTAAAACTTAGCGGAAGCGAATCGGTAATCAGCGGAAGACAAAAATCACGGGAAATTAAAACTTTTCGAGATAAGAACTTGGATCCATAAAAGCTTCTTTCATAACAACAGATAAACTGTTTACATCTCAGGATAATTACTTCTTGAGTAATTATATACATCAAGATTCAAAATCTCAAGATCACATAACACAAGACTCCAAGACCTGAGAGTACAGAGGACACATAGGACTAACTCTAACTACACCATATGGTAGGACAATCTCCCCCTGAGATTACTGCTACCCCTGATGCTGCTGCTGAGACTGATCACCTGTAGGCTGGTTCCATCGTCTCCGACGTCCACCTAAAAAGTTGAAGCCTACGGGGTGAGACAATTATACATAATTGTCCCAGCGAGAGTTATAACTCTTCGCCAGAAGCTTTATTATAACATCAAAGAATATCTTAAATAGTAAAGCCTTCAAAGCATTCTGTAACAGTTGCAGGTATAACAAGATCTCAACCATTTAGGAGATATGGAGAATATAAACACTATTGCAATGTAACATCAATCAACTAACTTGGGGTTATCTCTAACAAGTTATACTACATGGTGGATTATGTTTTACAAACAACATTATGCCCTGTGGAGATGAGGCTTACCACTCATACTCCAACTGATCGCTGAGAAGCCGCATCAGTATCATACATAGGTCATTAAGAGAGTCGGATTCTCATGACCTTCACCTTCCTCAGTCAGTAAGAGGATCACTTGTAGGAAATCTCGTGTCTCTACTTAATATAGCTCACCATGGTAAACTGGTCCTTCGCTATTCTAGAGTCACAGTGGTGTTCTGTACTCTCTTCGTCATCAGGAGGTTTCATATTTACCTACCACTGATACGGATATCTGTGCTTTCTTCGTCATCAGGAGGTTTCATGTTTACCTACCACTGATACGGTATGAAACTATAGTGAAGGATGGATGGATTCCACATCTACATCACTTTCCTACACTAGGATGTAAGGTTCTACACATCCATGTACCCCACATACTCAAAAGTATGTGCTCCAGGAGTTCCCTGAGGAAAACCTGTTTCACCATCACTTAATCTCTGACAATGATGGATCTATGATCATGGCTCTACATTATACTTGATTAGTTAGGTACATTCAGTATTCTTTAACATCATACATTGTTCTTCAAACAATACCAGTAGCATAGCATCTATAAAAGAAGAATACTAAATGTAATAGGCCTAACTCATATCAGTCATCATTTCTCATTATCCTCATCACAAGTCATCTCTAAGGCATAACTTTGATGGTATTCATGACTCTCACAACCCATTATCAGTATAGGATGCCACTGACAAGACATCCGGTTACTTTACTTATTCATAAGGCTAACAACATGCCTTTAATGAATATAACATCATCATCCATACCTGGATATGATTACCTTCATATCAGAACCTGCATGGTTAATACAACTGATAAAGGTAATACAAAAATAAGGAATATCCTTCCTACTCTTGTCATAAGAGTTTAAATCTCTAATTCTCATCAAATAGAGTTTAATATTCAAAAGCATGTCATTACGCTTGAATTAGGGTTTACTATTCACATTACATGTCATCACCCTTGAATTAGGGTTTACTATTCACATTACATGTCATCACCCTTGAATTAGGGTTTACTATTCACATTAAGGTGAATTGAACTCATAACATCATCATGTATGAGTAACATCTTCAATGTTGATCTTAGATTAGTTAAAAGTTCATCATTTATCATAATTAGGGTTTCTATGATCTCACACATGTGGGTCATACCCTAATTATGCTCATTTCTGTGTATTGGGGATGCTTCACTTGAGTTTCCCTTTAAAAAGGGTACTTTCTCTCTCTAGAAGTACTTTCTCTCTCTAGAAGTACTTTCTCTCTCATCATAAGGTTAGGTGATGTCAACATCACCCTAGATCAGGTCGGATTAAGTCATCATAGGCTAAAACATCATCATCATGTGATTAGGGTTCGATCTGATCAAGGTATTACTCAATCTACCCTATAGGGGTATTTTGGTAATTCACCACATTGATCACCATCATGGTCAAAATCTTATCCATTGACCCCTTAATATCCTAGGTTGTCATTAGGGTTCGATTTGGGCAACATTGGAAAATTATATTATGAATTGATTGAATGAAGTCAACCTTGAATCGCATTGATTGATTTCAATTATCAACCTTCAATCGGATTGAGATCGTTTGAAAGTGTTGACCGTTTGCCCACTTTGACTTTCCAAGACCGCGAGCCCTCTTCTATCTTCAAGACCGCGACCCTCCTTAGGCTTCAAGACCGTGAGCCTCTTCAAGTGCTCAAGACCGCGAAGCCCTTCAAGTGGTTCAAGACCGCGAAGCCCTCTCATTGGTCCAAGTTGATGTTGAGACCGCGAAGAGACGTTGACCGTTTGCCCTTCTTTGACCCCAAGACCGCAAGGCCCCTCGTGGTCTTGAGACCACGAGCCTCCTCTCAGTCTTGAGACCGTGAGCCTCTTCACGACCTTGAGACCACGAGCCTCCTCTCGACCTTGAGACCGCGAGCTCACATGATCTCAACCACTTAGACCATCAACAAGATTCCAAAGATACAACCAATAATGTCAACTCATGTTGAAGCCCTCAAAAGGTCAGAGCCATGTTGACCACTTATGGATTGGGTCAATTTAGATTATTCTTGACCACTTGGTCATTCAATTGACCCTCAATGGTTGACCAATTAGGGTTGAAGTCGATTCAATTAGGGTCTATCAATGTTCACCCATCAACACTCAACAATGTGACTCAACACAAGGTTGAACCCTTCAATTGAGCTCCAATTGGGCCCAAACTTGGCCCAAACGGTCTTGAGGTCATGTGGGTGAACCCCACATGGTCTTGAGACCGTTTGCCCAAGATTTCATCAAAGTCTCAGGTGATTTGATAGAGGTTGAACCATGATTGGGTCACCAAATCAGTATTTTAATCAATTGATAATTTATTTGCAATTAGGTCCTCAATTGGTCAAAGTACTTAACCCTAGACCTTCAAACGGTCTTGGGTGATTTTCCTCTCGGTCTTGAGACCGTTTGGATGAGTTCCAAACGGTCTTGAGACCGTTTGCCCATCAAATTTTGGATTCTAGTGCAAATTCATCAAGGTTTGACCCATTGAGTTGATGATCATATCAATATTTAATTGCAAAGTAATTTGGTGTAATTATACCTTCAATTGGTCAACTATTCTTGACCCCAGACCTCCAAACGGTCATGGTTGATTTCCCTCGTGGTCTTGAGACCGTTTGGGTGACCCCTAAACGGTCTTGAGACCATTTAGGTCAATCAACCCTAAAAACCCTAATTAGGTCACCATAATTTCAGTACTGATTTCATCTAGGGTTAGCCCTAGTATTCACCTATCAACTCTTAGCCCGTTTGGAATTATACCACCAAACTTGGTGAGTTGTTAATTAACATTATTTTGAACAGTAAAATCATACGTTCAACGCCTGGTCAACGACATTACACGGTCTTGAGACCGTTTGCCCAAAAAGGCAATTTCAGACCGTTTGAAAAGCAGAAATAAATTCAAATAAAGTTGTTACTTAAAAAGGTCATATCGCCGGATTCACTTGGAGTTAGCCTCCTAAATTTTGAGGGTCATTAACCTATATAATTAGGAACAGGTTTCTTATACGGTCCACGCCCGGTCAACTGGGCCAAACGGTCTTGGAGACCGTTTTACCTGTCGCGGTCTCGAGACCGTTTGCTCACCTCGCGGTCTTGAGACCGAGAGAGCAAACTTTTGAGACCGTTTAAGGAATTGGAAAGCGGTGGGTTTTTCTTGGAAATCACGCCTTCATCTCCTAGATCAAGAACAGTACGAATATCCCATGGATTTGCTTGCAAAATAGCAGGGAAAAGTAGGGAAATACTAAGAGCTATCATCATATCGCATATAAAGATGTACATAATGAAGCATGGGTTTAGAGTTATAAAACCCGCCTAAAGCTTGCTTCTTGAGCTCCAAGCTTTCAAGCTCCAAGCTATAATGGCGTCCTTGAGTTCTTACAGGTTGGCCAAGGTGAAAACTCCAAGGAAGGATTAAAAGAGACGGCTAGAAAGATAGGGTTTCGAGAATTAGCCATGAAGCTGACCTTGAATTCGAGTTCTAACCATGGAATTAGGCAAGAAGAGGGGTTTAAACCTAACTTGCACCCCTTGGTCGTCCTCCTTAGCTCCAAGGCAGTCCTTGATCGTCTTTGGTGAAATGAAACAGTAAGGGAACGAAGGGTAAGTCCCCTTGCAACTAAGGGAAGAAGAGCTATATACATGGGGTAGGATTTTCAACATTAGTTCATAAGTTGTCAAAATTCCAAATAGGTCCCTCCTTCTTTACTTGATCGTCCCTTCCTCTTTATTCTAAGGACAAACATTCTCTTAAGGTCTTAGGAAAAGAAGGTAAAGGAGAGCAAGCTAATAATGAGGTACATACATAAAGAAATATTGCACATATACCCTGATTATTCAATCACAAGGCATATCTCACAACTTGATAATTCAATTGAGGTGACTTCCTCATCATTTCTTCTCTAAATGATGGCAAGAGTCTAAAAAGATACTTTAGATGACATAATTTACAATTTGCATCCCTTAATTTGGGTAAATTTCATTTTACCCTAATTTAAGGTTTCAAGCACCGAGATTGCTTCCACAGCTGCACCTTGGTGCCCTAGCTTGGGAAATCCCTCAAACTTTACCAAAAAGATTCTCATGATGTCTCAACATCAGAGGAACATCTCAACATGTGCAAATTGCAAGCTAACCCCTTTTAACTGGGTAAATTGCACATAGGTCCCTGTATATCAAAACAATGCTACAACTTTAAATAAAAAGGAGAAAATACTGAAATATACGTTTCTGAGAAACTTAATTACATGCTCAGAGTTAATCACAAAGATTTAATTACATATTTAGGCAAAACACCTAGGGTTGACTCATAACCCAGGTCAGGGATGTTACACTACCGCCACTTGTTTTACCGCAGTTTTATCCTTCGTACCTCGCTTTAGCTCAAGCAATATCTTTCTGTCTCTATTGCATGAAAACCCCTAAAAACTGCTAAATGACTAAAATCTTAAATCTTTCTTGTAACTCCACTTGGAGATAGTTTTCTTTGTTTTATTCGTGACATCTTACTTCTTCCTTTCTTGAGAATTTATCTCTTTATATACCTGTCGGAGTGTAGCGTGTCGATTCCGTGTTCTCAACACTACCCCTTGTCCCTGTGTTCGACCCCGTATGTCTACTTCGACCCCGTAAACAAAGTTGCGGGGGCCTAGAAGGATTCAGGTTTATAAATGTAAAAGCTTGACTACCTCGAATCCGCCTCCAATTTTAGGACGCGAGATTTAGGCCGGTCAACTTTTAGGCGCCGTTGCCGGGGACAAGGCAAAAGCGGTACTGTAGACGAACCCGAATCCACTAACTACACTCTTGTGCCTCAAACTTAGCAATGAGTTTGACATCACTCTTTTTCTTTTTCCCTTTTTTATTTTCCTTTCTTTACTATTATTCTCTGGTTGAAATAAATAAATCTTTCTTATAAAAACTTGATTTTCTATGCCTTTTCAGGAACTCTAGAAAACTGTGACCTAATCTGCCAAGCTTTGAAACCATGTCTCGCTGCGAGCAGTCCCTTTCTGAGAGTGAATGTCAAGGCCGAGGTGGGAAGCCAAGCCAGCCTAGCTTGGTTGGTCAGCTTTCTGCCTACATGAAGAGACAGGATACCATCATCAGCAAACTGGTGCAGAACACGCTCCCTAGCCCTGGGGCTCTGAATTCAATGCAACGCCAGATGGCCAGCTTGCAGATGCGCCAGCGTGAGGTAGATCGACGACTGACCTAGATGGCTGCTCTGATGGAGAATCCTACAATAAAAGTTCTCCCCCACCCCGAATCTGCTGAAATGGTAGTCCTGAGGTCTGGGAGAACGCTGGAGCGCCCTGATGAAGCCAGGCCTGAGCCCGAGCTAAGACCTGAGAGTGCTACCCCAGCAGAAGGAGAAGAAAGACAAGCAGACGTTCGACAGTCTACACAAGAGTTCCCTGAGGAGCTGCCTGACGGTAGGAATTCTTACGCTCCTAGGATTCCGTTCTTGTACAAGTTGATAAAGGTGAATCTGAAGAAGCATCATGAGAAGTTCATGGACTCGATCAGGAAACTGCATCTTGAAGTCCCCTTCCTTGATGCATTGGAAGAGATGCCTACGTACGCCAAGTTCCTCAAGGACCTTATCACAAAGAAGAGAAGGGGAGGGAGGATAGAGACTGTGCATCTAGCCTCCGCCTCCTCCGCCTTCTTGAAGCGCGGCACGCCAAATAAGAGAAGGGATCCCGGAGCCTTCACGATCCCATTCGACATCGGAGACAACGTCGAGCACAAGGGTCTAGCAGACTTGGGGCGAGCATTAGCCTCATGCCCCTAAGTTTCGCGCAAAGGGTGGGCCTAACCGACATGATTGGAACCAACATGCGGATTCAACTGGAAAACCACACCTTTAAGAGACCCGTTGGCATTGTAGAAGATGCGCCGATCAGGGTTGGCGATTTCTTCATCCCTTGCGATATAGTCGTCATCGACACAGTTGAAGACCCCCGGTGTCCGATCATCTTTGGGCGCCCCTTCGTGGCGATAGGGAGGGCGCTGATTGATGTTTCCGAGGGGGTGATCACTTTAAGGGTCGGAAACAACCATATCAACTTTAAGCTGAAAGAAATCATGAGAATCCCATCCCTCTCTGAATCAGCATGTTTCGCAGATAGCTACAACAAATTATGCGAGGAAGTAGAGGAAGATATCCGAACAGTAGACCCCCTCTTGAGGGCTATAAACTATCAAGATCCCGACCTCGAAGATCCTGAGGTCGCGAAGCACCTCAACCTTTTCAACCTTTCTGACGAAGACTTGTAGGAAGAGGAAAAGGGGGTTTAGTCTGTGATGTATGCCTCTCTCGAGGAGGAGCCTCAGGAAAAGGCACCATGGCCAAAGACAGAGTTAAAAGAATTGCCCGAAGGCCTGAAGTATGAGTTCTTAGATGAAGAGCAGAGAAACCCCATCATCGTAAACGCCGATCTTTCAAGCAACCAGCTGGATCGACTCCTTGAGGAGTTAAGGCTCCAAAAGAGGGCTATAGGATATTCAGTAGATGATATCAAAGGCCTTAGCCCCGCCCTGTGCATGCATCACATCAACTTGGATGAATCTGCCAAGCCTCTGGTTCAACCCCAGAGGAAACTAAACCAGATGCTCTAGGAGGTTGTCAAGAAAGAGGTAATTAAGCTTAGGGATGCGGGGATCATTTACCCAATCAGCGACAGCAATTGGGTAAGTCCGATCCACGTAGTGCCCAAAAAGGGCGGGATGATGGTGGTTAAGGGTGAGAAGGGTGACGAGGTGGCGGTTAGGACCATCACTGGCTGGCAGATGTGCATAGATTACCGAAAGCTAAATCAGGCTACAAAGAAGGATCATTTTCCGCTACCTTTTATTGACCAAGTTCTCAAAAGGTTAGCGCATCACAATTTCTTTTGTTTTCTAGATGGCTTTTTAGGTTTTTACCAGGTACCCATCTTGCCTGACGATCAAGAGAAAACAACATTCACCTGCCTTTACGACACTTATGCCTTCTGAAGGATGCCCTTCGGACTCTGCAACGCCCCCGCCACCTTTCAGCGATGCATGATATCGATGTTCTCAGATTTTCTAGAAGACATCGTAGAAGTTTTCATGGACGATTTTTCCGTCTATGGGAAGGACTTCGATAGCTGTCTGAAGAATCTGTCGTTGGTCCTTCAAAGGTGCGAGGAGAACAACCTAGTTCTAAACTGGGAAAAATGCCATTTCATGGTGCGGGAGGGCATCGTCCTCGGGCATAAGGTCTCGAAGCGTGGGATCGAAGTGGACGCAAGCAAGGTTGAAGCAATATCCAAGCTTCCTCCACCAAGATCCGTGACGGGGGTGAGAAGCTTCCTCGAGCACGTGGGATATTACCGAAGATTCATCAAGGACTTCTCAAAGATTTCCAAACCGCTGTCCAATCTTATGGTAAAGGACGTTGAATTTGTTTTTTCTAACGATTGTCTAAGTGCTTTTCAGGCCCTTAAAAACTCTTTAATATCACCACCTATCCTTCGAGTGCCAGAATGGGGTTTACCTATTGAGCTAATGTGCGACGCAAGTGACTATGTGGTTGGAGCAGTCCTGGGGCAAAAGAAAGACAAAAAGCACCATGTGATTTGCTACGCTAGTCGCACGTTGGACGAGGCTCAAGTAAACTACACAACAACTGAGAAGGAGATGCTCGCGATCATCTTCGCGTTTGATAAGTTCAGATCATATCTCATCAGAGCGAAGGTCAAGGTATACACAGATCATGGGGCAATAAAATACTTAATGCAAAAGAAAGACGTGAAGCCCAGACTGTTGAGGTGGGCCTTACTGCTCCAAGAATTCGACCACGAAATTATCGACAAGAAGGGCGCAGAAAATGTGGTTGCAGACCATCTATCAAGGATCGTGACTGAGAAAGAGAGAGGGCCTCCTATCAACGACGACTACGCCAACGAAGCCCTTATGTTGGCCGAAGCCCAAGAGGAAATCCTACCCTGGTTTGCAGACATCTGCAATTATCTTGCTTACGGAGAACTGCCCCCTGACATAACGTACAATCAGAAAAAGAAGCTTTTCACGGAGGTTAAAAACTACTACTAGGATGATCCTCTCCTGTTCAGAAGATGCACCAACAACTTATACAGGAGGTGCATACCAGAAGAAGAAACTACGTACATCCTGAAGCAATGCCACGCCTCCCCCTATGGCGGTCACCTAGGCAGCGAAAGAATAGCTGCAAAGGTGATACAGTCAGCTTTCTACTGGCCCTCCTTATTTAAAGACGCTGCACAGTTTGTGAAGGCTTGCAAAGAGTGCCAGTTTACAGGAAACATAGGGCGGAGGGATGAAATGCCAATGGTGAGCTGGATTGAAGTCGAAATATTTGACGTATGGGGGATCGACTACATGGGACCGTTTCCCCCATCTCGGGGGTATCATTACATACTCGTGGCTGTGGATTAAGTATCGAAGTGGGTGGAAGCGGTAGCCACCCAAACCTGCGATGCCAACTCGATTATCAAGCTCTTCGAGAAGACCATCTTCCCTCGTTTCAGCGTCCCGCGCATAGTTATTAACGATGGCGGATCGCACTTTGGAGAAAGACAGTTTGAAGCACTCCTTCACAAGTACGGAGTGAAGCACAAGATCGCTACACCCTACCATCCCCAGACCTCAGGGCAGGTAGAGGTTTCCAACAGGAAAATCAAGCAAATCTTGTAGAAAACTATCAGCCGAACAAGGAAAGATTGGTCCATGAAGCTTTACGATGCACTTTGGGCCTACCGCACCGCTTACAAAACACCCATTGGAACCACCCCCTACCGTCTCATCTACGGAAAATCCTACCACCTACCGTTAGAATTGGAACACAAGGCCCTCTGGGCAATCAAGTTCCTAAATATGGACCTCGACAAAGCTGGAGAAAAGATATTTTTGCAGCTTCAAGAGCTCGAAGAGCTGAGAATGAATGCCTACGAAAATGCAAAAATCTACAAACAGAGGACAAAGTTGTGGCATGATGCCCATCTCAGGAGAAAAGATGTAAGCAAAGGGGATAAGGTCTTGTTATTCAAGTCCTCTATTTGTCTTTTCCCTGGGAAGTTGCAAACGAGGTGGTCTGGACCATTCACAGTGTCAAAAATATATCCATCAGGGATGATGGAGCTTTACAACAAAGACGACCCGACCAAGGCCTTTCAGGTGAATGGGCACAGGGTGAAAAGGTTCTATGAAAATGAAGTGTTTGTTAGAAGAGCAGAGATCAATCTGCAAGATATGGGTACAGTTGAGGGCTGAACAAGATGATCCTACACCGGTCGAGCTGGCGATGCAAACCCCAGCGCTCCTCGGGAGGCAGCCCGAGTTCTTTTCCCTTTCATAGAATAGGTTGGATGTTTATTATAAAAAGTAAAAACAAACTTCATGGATTGTAATAAGACCCGGAGTCAGAGCACGCGTCGAGCGTGTTGGCTCTTTTGTTTTATGGGTCATCGCGGTATTTTCCGAAGCTTTGAAGAGTATTGCACTCTGAGGTCAGGGGCTTGACCCTTGGCCGATGATGTTTTACCCTTTGATCGCTGTTTCTGCTCTTAGGTTTTTACGCCCGCCTGTTTTAGGCCGTTTCGGGCAGCAACTCAGCTGACGCGCGTAACCACCTATATCAGGGTCTGGTCTATCGGGCATCGCAACGGCCGAGACGGTTGGCATTCTCGGGCGACGTGCACCCTATCGTACATGGGAATAAATGCCCTTAATGAGACTGATGTGACCATCATCTCGGGAACCGCCTGACCCATTGGCCGACGCGTGCCCCAGAGATGTCCGTTTCGCCCCCAGCTGAGCTTGCTATATATAGCAAGGTGGGCTCGTCATGTCGGGCATACTCACTTCTCTTTTTAGCCACCTGTAGCGCATGCATTGATCAACCTTTGCTCGCATGTCGGCCAGCTTGCCTGCACTCCGGTATCGGGCGATGGCTCCTATGAGCAAAGGTATAGCCCGACAGTCTGTCGCCCGGCACGGGGTTTCTTATTGCACGATACGTGTCAAGTTGACAAGCTTAGCCGATCTTTCTCTTATCGCCCAATAGGCTTATCACTCGATACGAGTCTTTCATATCGCGCGCTGCTTATCGGGCTTACGAGCCTAGTCAATTTTGTATCGTCCGACGATGTTAAGCCCGGTATAACGGCCGGTAGTGTTTGCCCGATACGCCATGTCGGGCAACACGTTCTTCTTTTTGTGACGTCCTGACGGGCAGTTGGTCTTTGGCGACCTTACCGCCCGATACCTCCGTGTCGGGAAAAGTGGTGTGCCGCACAGCTTTCCCCGTATCACCCGACCTTGTATCGACTCGAGTGTTCTTCTGATGGACGATACCCGTATTTTGAAATAAATCGAGTTTTATCGATCTCTTTTTGCTTTTTCTACCTAACATTTAAATGGTTAATAAACTTGATAACAGGTAGAATTGCGGCCGCAGCCGAAGCAGCAACTGTCGGATAGAAACGTCACAACGGGCCACCAACCACCAAAAAACGAGCGAGGGGAAATTTCCTTGATTAGGTAGCCTCGAAAGAGGCTCGTTTCCTTATCATAGTCTGTCTTATGTAGTAGCCTGGGGCCAACTACAGAGATAGCACGAGTACAACCCCGGTGACTGCCGGAACAGCACAAGAGCTCTCTGTCTACAGTGAGCTATTGCGCGTGTTCCGGCTGAGCTGGGAAATAAAGCGGAGGCTGAGCTTGAAAAAGTACTTTGCCGACGACCTCCAGAGGGAACCTGGGCATCTCGGTTCTCTCTACTTAATAAAGAGGAAGCAGCCACAAGTGTCCGCACCTGTCGAAGCTGTTTCCAAATGAGAAAGAAGGAGGTTGCGGCAAAGAAGCATATCGCAGCTTCTACAAGGCTCAAGCGAACCCGCTAAATAACCTTCACTGGACTAACATGAACTCACCCTCTTCTTCACTACTCTGGGACAGAGTGTGGAGTAAGTTTGGGGGGTGCCATGTACCAGTGAGGGAGGTACAAAATTCTGTCAAATTTTCAAACTTAATCTTTTGATTCTTTTGTTTATCATGTATACATATACTTGTTCATATAAATGTTTTTGTATACACAGACTTGCACATAGAAAATTTTTGAAAATTTTGCTTACCCTGTCCCCATACATATGTACAAAGTCGCTATATTAGTAAAAACTTGATGCAACTGCTTGCCAAGTTTGTTTTCTGTATGCTTAATGTGATGCAAGTTCTGTTATATCTTTCTGATAATGCTGTTTCAAACAATCAGAAGATTACGATTTTCCATGCCAAAAATTTCAAAAAATATAATAATCTCGCAAACAGCTAAGAGACGAGTATGGAGAAGGAAAAAGCTGCCCAATCAGCAAGAATCTCTTTGTTTTCCCCTACCCAACAAAAATCCAAAAAAAAAAGAGAGAGAAACCTTATGAGTGTGAATAAAAGCATGAGAGTTGTGCCTTAAAAAAAAAGAGAAAAGAAAAAATACATATACATATTTGTTTTCCAAAAGTACCCATCTTTAGGAATGGTAGATCCGGGGCAATGGTACGTAGGATGTGAAATCACTGCTCTAAAGCCAACTGACTTGGACTGCAGGGACCACTCGCCCGTTAACAGACCCTTACCTGGATGGACTGATGGGAAACAAGAAGAAAACCCAAAAAGCCTTAGCCTACCCTATATACACAACTTTCTGCCCTGAAAATAAAGCTGTTTGGTGTGGAAGCTAACTTCAGAATCATACAACAACGTCTCGCCGAAGCTGTAGAGAAGAATCTTACTTATACAATAAGGTAAGAAAGACAAAGTCTTTTGTTCATTGTGAGACAACATTATCTCTAAAGGCATTACTATACTTGTTTTACCTTTCGGCCTGAGAACTTTACTGTGCAAGAAGAAGCATCACTAAATAATGTTTAAATATTGATTGAGGACAATCAAAACGCTAAGTTTGGGGGAGTTGATAACACCAAATTTTGTGATGTTTTTGGCCTTTATTCTGTTATCAAAACTGCCCTTTTCTGCCATTTTCCTCTCTTTTATATGAATTTTCGCAATAATTAGCCAAGAAATTCTCTCTGTCCAATATTTCCATCTTTTGCAGAGTTTCCTCTTATTTGGGCCCATTTAGCACCAATAAGGCAGTTCCGGCCCGCAAATAAGTCCAAGTCTGTTTTGGCCTCCTGACGCCCGACACGCACGCTGCCCAGCAGGCTAGCGTGATACGACGACGTGTGACGCAAGGATGTCGCGCGAGGAGGCACTGATGGACGACACACCTCTTTACCCGATAGGGAGCCGAACACGCCGTGACTACTCCAGGTGTGCCGCGCGATATCGGCCACCCACTGGCAGGCGCCTCTCGCCACAACGCCCGACAGCCGACATCCTTGTGCCGGGTGATACTTGCGTTAGCCGACCACCAACTGAGCGGCGGTAAAGAGGACACATGGTGCTTCAAGCACCATATCTTCTCCCGACCAGCTGCCTATAAATAGCAGCTATAGGGAGCCGAAAAGACTGGCGAAGCCGGCTTGGTCAGTTCGGATTTTGGACAGTCAAGTGATCCTCGGAGGGAGCTGCGAGAGCAGGTGTATCACGACCCAGTGGTTCGGATTTTGGACAGTCAAGTGATCCTCGGAGGGAGCTGCAAGAGCAGGTGTATCACGACCCAGTGCTCGTGCCGGGCGACACTAGGTGAGCCCTTCCTCGCCCGAGAGGGAAAGGATGGTTCACTTAGGACTGTCCCGGGCAATACTACAGGCCGGTATCGGCGACGCTGATGCGCGACATGAACACCCGATAAGGGAATGGTCGCTCTATGCCCGATACGATATCGAACCCGATGCGCTTCCCCGTTATGCGTGCCGCCCGACTTGAGCGTATCGGCCGGGGTCCTCGAGCGATACAGTTAATCATCGCGGTGTGCTGCCCCAGAGGGTGTGCCGCCCGACACGGCTGTATCGGGCTAGGATTTGATCGATATCGGGTGGGATGGTTACTGTAGCTTATCGTCCTTCTACATCAAGAAGGCGATACTTATCTTTAATTCTGTTATTTCAATCCTTTACTTATGAATTGTAATTAAGACCTTTAATGTTTATAGAAATGGAAATGCTTAATTACTTGCTGCTCTATGCTTGGTGCAATATGTTGGATGACTGCTGTGTATGGTATCCGAACTCTAGCTTGCATGTTTGGATCACGTTTCGCTTAGCTACCGAATCATGTTTTCCCGTCGCAACAACTTCGAGAGTTGTGTTGTGGCTCTAGTGTTTGGTCCGATTCTGGAGTACGAGAGTGCCTGGAACGAAGTTGCCTTAGTGACCTTTCCACTCTAATTTTAGTCCAGTGACCTCGAGAGGGGCACTGATGCCTTGTTAGAGGTACCCGCTTTGAGAGGAGGGGTACATGACTGGTTCTACCGCCGCTTGTTTTACCGCAGTTTTATCCTTCGTACCTCGCTTTAGCTCAAGCAGTATCTTTCTGTCTCTATTGCATGAAAATCCCTAAAAACTGCTAAATGACTAAAATCTTAAATCTTTCTTGTAAGTCCAGTTGGAGATAGTTTTCTTTATTTTATTCATGACATCTTACTGCTTCCTTTCTTGGGAATTTATCTCTTTATGTACCTGCCGGAGTGTTGCGTGTCGATTCCGTGTTCTCAACACTACCCCCTTGTCCCTGTGTTCGACCCCGTATGTCTACTTCGACCCCGTAAACAAAGTTGCGGGGGCCTAGAAGGATTCGGGTTTATAAATGTAAAAGCTCGACTACCTCGAATCCGCCTCCAATTTTAGGACGCGAGATTTAGGCCGGTCAATAAGGCATGAAAAGATAACAATGATCTTGTAGGTAATAGTATGATGGTCTTAATGACCTTTGGCCATGGTTGATCCCTAATTAAGATGTCTCATGAATGACAAGTGAATAGTGCCATGTGATGATGTGATGGGAAATTATGTTTCAGACATTTTATATTTTTTAAAAGTTGTGATTTGAAGAGGAACAAATGACTCAATGTTGAAAATAAAATTCTAGACCGTAGTATTCTAGAGCGTAAAAAGAGAGAGATACCCTTAGTAAAGATTATTTGGAAAAATCATGGCGTAGAAGAAGCTACCTGGGGAGTGGATATGGAGATGTTTAATAAGTATCCTTTCCTCTTTTAGAAATTTTGAGATGAAATTTTTATTAGAGGGGGAGAATTGTTACAACCCATTCCCAGCTTTGCTAGTAATCTAAGAGCTTTAAGATAATCTTTATGCTTGGCATACTTTTGACAGTAATATTCTATGTTGTGCTTTATATTAACTTTGGTAACCTTAAATACTTATTTTGGCAACTCATAATCATGATTTAAGCATAGTATAAAGATCGGAGTTGGAGTTAATATAACATTAACCTATACATGTATACGAGAAGATAATTAATGACATTGAAGGAAATAATTAATAAATAATTTTATTTGAGAATTTTATCAAGAAAACATTTTAATATTTTATAAAATTTAATTATGAATTCAATAAAAAAAGAATGAACCAAATCAGAGTTAAAATGAGAGAGTTATGTCCTTTTTAGTAAACATATACAGAGCACCGCGACTAACGCTGCATCGACACCGCGATCGCAGTCTACACCATGACCCACGAGACTGTGTCGACACTACGATCGCGGTCTATACTGTGATCATGACTCTGTGTCAACACTACAACTGTGATGTTGCGTTGACACCAAGACCGTGGCCGACGCCGCCCAAGACAGTAAATCGTAAAACGATCATATCTCAAGCAATACTTATTCATTTTCAAAGAAACAAAATGTGTTGGAACCGCGGTTCAATCCTCTATCTTCCTAAACAAGTTTATCTATGAGAAGGCAATCTAGAAGGTTATTTCTGGGATAATGTTTGGGGAATAATGTTAAGAACAGTAGTAATCAATAAGGGTTGTGATAGATTCAAATTTATAAGTAGGTTTAACCCTTGATTCTTCCTTCTTTCCATTTCCCTAGGACAGAATTCCCGATCAAATGAATTTGGGGTTTAATTTAAGCACTGGTCTTCTTCTTCTACAAAAGAAGATCTCGTTTAGGGTTAAAAGGAAGAAGAAACCACGAATTTTGCTAGGGTCTTGCTACGGATTTGAGATTTTTAGAGATGGGCTACGTTTTAAAGGTGTTTTCACACCTTAGGGTGAGTGGGTACTTCCTTTAAATAGTATATTGCATGAAAATGAATTAAATTATCAATAATCTTAAATTTTTTAGTATGCGCGTACAAATCTGAAGTTGCCTTTTTGATCTAGCTTTTGCAAGATGATATGATATGGATTATTCCTCTATTGTGATGAATTTCAGATTATGAAATCACATTAGAAATGATTGAAATCCATCTAAATGAGTATTCTTAAATTAGTTGTAGAGGGTACATGATTATACTAAAATCTAAGATTTCCGACTATGACTGAAATTGTTGTATATTTGAATAAAGAAGTTTACCTAGTTAAATCTCCTTGGTTATGAATGATTGTTTCATTTGTGTGTGTATTATATATATGCCAGATAAGATCTTGGATTTCATCTGATGATATCAATGTTTGCTTGATATATCAGTAGGATCATGGAACCCTAGTTCAGTTCATTACATGGTTTCATATATATATATATATATATATATATATATATATATATATATATATATATATATATATATATATATTCATTTATATGTGAACTGCTGAGAGAAACTCTTATGGAATGATTTTATCATGTTTTCAATCCTTATGTGGGTTATGTGATAAATGAATGAGGTAAATGAAACCCTAATGATAGGGTGTTTAGTGAAACAAGTATTGTAATATCAATGTTTCTCAGTTTAAGAAATGGGGATGCTTAACAGTTCAGTTGTGGTAAATGTTATCAGATGGTTTATGAAATGAATAGTTATAAAGATAAACAAAGATATATTGATGTGATCATTGAGTAAAGAATTTAAAGAATGAATTATACATGTAGACTCTCTGAACATTGTAGAATCCTCACAGGATGAGGCATGCACTGTGAGGAGGAAATAGTTTCTCGACTGGAGGTAGTCTAGATCAAGGTATGTCAGAGTGCACCAGTAGGGTGCAAGGGTCTTGACATGTAGGGCAGATTCCTTACAATTGTGTGGTACCCAACACCAACTGGGGATGTCGATGGTACCTGTGTTACATGTTGAGTGATCAGTGGTCAGTAGGTCCACTAATGCACAATAAGTCTGAGGGCTTTGACTCACCGCCTGAGTACCCAGGTTGAGAGGTGGAATCTAAGATATCCAGCCGCTCCTATTAGCCATCGAGAGGCAAACGTGTCGAGGCCTGCTGCAGACGGGGTCTTACTCAAGAGATAGGCTTAGGAACCCAGGCATGCTTCAAAGTCTTATATAGTGAGATCATGCTTGCTATGATTCTTTCACATGTTGTGGTACACTCATGTGGGTTCAGGGTATAATAAGATGAATGAGAGGTTAAACAAGTGTGTGCAGTTATTCAATTATCCTTTGTATGTTTCTGAGTTATTAGTTCTCTTTGAGATTAATCAAGTATGTTCATATATTGATTCGCTCATGTAAATGTCTGGAGTATTGTGCCATCTTTATTATTGTGAATGATTAGTATCTTTAAATCTTACTACTGTTATAATTGATATCAGTTGCTCAAAAGTATATCTATAATTTATATCAGTGCTTTAGACTATTTCTTTGAAGTACTCATGCACTGAGAGAGTAGGCTCACCCCCTACTCACAATTTTTTCAGGGAAACCACGTGGACTTAAAGAAGGTCAAAGCATTAGAGTAGATATATCACATGAGTTAAGTATGAGATTAGTTAAGCTCAGTCGGTCCCTGTCACTCTAGGTCCTTGTATAGATGTGAGAGTGTTGTTAATGATATTTGTATCTTTGTTTCCTTGATAAGAAAGAATGTATCTGATTATCATTTCATATGTACATGAAAGTGTGAGAAACATAATGAATGTATGGATGTGTATCATTAGTGTTGAGATCATATTAGAGTAATCAAAGTTTAATTCTCTTGTAAAGTTTGTTTATGTGATTGGATGTGAGAAAATAAAGTTTTTGATATAAAGAAAAGGGAGTTTGATATAAAGAAAAGGGAAAATTCGAGAGTGAACTTTTTATTAAGTATAATCCTCAAATGCATGCCCTAATCTCATGATTAGTGGTAATCATGGGATGTGGGTGTGAAATATTTTGGTATCAGAGCTTAGGCTGAGTCGTCAAAGACCATTAGGATAGAAAGTTAGAGTTATAAGTGTGGAAGTTAAGAGGTGGTGTGTGAATAGCTCTGGGAAGTATGGGTATTTGGATACCTGGCCTGATATCTGGATGCCTAGGTTGACCAGTATCATGCTACTCTATCTATTCTTCTCTGGATGCCCTGGCCAAGTATGCAGAGGAAGGATGGGCTAGCTAGAGAGAAACCCTAGAAATCTTAGGGTTAGGAGACTGAAAAGTAATGAAGGAGTAAGAGATTAAACATAGAGTGTGATATAACTCTTGCTTTATATTGCTTCTTTGATTGGAGATCAATAGAAATGCTCCTTATGTATGAATTTAGATTATCAATTTGTACAATATATATGGTTCTTTTATATTGCTGTGTATCATGAAGTTATTCAGTTATTGTTTATATTCTTTGTATCAAGTAGACTAGAAGTTATGTTTAAATGAATTTACCCTGATTGGATATTCTTTCCACATATTTGAGATTAATAGGAGTTGGTTAATCTTGAGTAGCTCTTGGCTTTAGGATTGCAGGTTCAACCTAGTCTGGCTGGCAGGGTGCATTACTGGGATCTAATGACTCCTATTAACAATATAATAAGAGGAGACTCTGGATAAATTAGACTAACATCATAGTGAGAATGTACATACACTAAGATGTTATAACATATGAGAAAGATTAGAATTGCTAAGAATCAGTTGGAACTGATATCTCAGATCCAACTTTGGGTCCTCATATGAGAAACCCCTAATTGGGAATAAAGGAACAAGACATAAGGTTCATATTAAGTTTAATGATTAGTATTATATGAACTCTAAATATGAAATATGGAAAAGATATGAGAAAAGTGTGTAAGGGCCAAGATAGTAAGAATCAATCATCAGGAATGGATCTTATAATCGAGTACAGTGCTTTTATGTACTCCAAAGTAAAGGGAACATAGAAGAAAAGAGTTAAGTATATGATAAGTACGTAGAAGTGAAGAGTTTTTAGAAGAGTTACAGTAAAGAGAATTAGATGAACATGTAAATCATAAGACTAGGATAACAAACTTAGTTGAAACAAATAGACATGTTAGAAATGATGAGCTTGATTAAGGAATGAGGGTTACATGATATAATTGAGAGCATGGAATGTATAACTTAATTGTGAAGTTAATACATTCATCCTTACTATCTTTTGATTCCAAGTCTCTTTACAACAACAAACTAGTTTCTAAATCAAGAACAAAAGTGTAGCTAAACAAAGGTAGACTATATTCATGAAGGAAAAACTTGATTGAAAGAGAAACTAAGTTTGACCCATGAATGAGCCGTTTGATTTAAAATGAAGGATATTTAATGTATTAAACATGAGGTGAAACTAGTAGAGAGATTCTTGATTTAGAATTTCAACTTAACGTTAATAGAAGGATAAAAAAAGAAATATGTGCAATATGGCATACATGATCATACACATGAATAAGAAACATCATCATAAGAGAAAAATTAGAAGTTAAAGATGACAGGTGGAAGAGTAGTATATGGTAAGAGGATTATGTAAAGTACGGAAGGGTTTGAAACATGATGGAGTAATATATTATAAAAGAAAGAGGTTACGAGATTCAAGCAATTGCTAATTAGTCAAGTATCCTTGTTGATAACTAATTAAACCTACATATGAGAAATGTATTAAGAGAATGTTTGAAGATAAGAATTCTAAGTTTCAAAATCATCTTCTCTTTCAGATCTTCTTTATGAGAGCAATGTGGGAATGAACTGATAAGAAAATGAATCATATATGATGCATAACCACCATGGTAGAAACATCTAGTGAATGTAATAATGACACATAATATGATGATGAAACCCTAATAGGGTAAATTGAGAATGTAATATATCTGAATGGCCAAGTAAGAGAAAGGAAATTCAATTGATAAGATAAGGAAGACTTTAGTAAAACTTGTGAGATCCAAAGTTTGAATTTCAAATTATGGAATTAGAGTAACATCACAATAACATCATGATACTGATAAGGAACAAACCCTAGAATGATTAGAGTTTTAGTAGTTCAAGGAATGTCACTAGTTATTTGACCTTGAATACTAGCATCTCTAT
This sequence comes from Alisma plantago-aquatica, assembly GCA_963693085.1. Classification (NCBI taxonomy): domain Eukaryota; kingdom Viridiplantae; phylum Streptophyta; class Magnoliopsida; order Alismatales; family Alismataceae; genus Alisma; species Alisma plantago-aquatica. The sequence goes on along the minus strand of OY856412.1, from coordinate 666,782,639 downwards.
AAAATAAGACCATGAGATTTGCACTATGAGAAGTAAACTAGCACTGATAGTAATCTAGGGTTTAAAGGTGGCTAATCTTAAAGGTAGATAAATAATATGGAAATGATTCAGAGCAAAGGGTAAGAAATAAATTTGAAATGTAACAAGTGTGTTTTGAACAAAAAAGGGAGAAATACAACATGAGTGAAGTGTGATATGAAACAAATTCTTGCAGTCTTATCAAGAATGATGAATAATCTATTCTTACCTTGCATGTTTCAATTTTAGGGATGTTTATTCTATATGATCAAAATGAAAAGGATAAGTAACAAGAAGTAAGTAGTAATGAATGGGGAGATAAGAGAAAACAATGGCTTTCAGTAATACATAAATTTGTTTTTAGAAGTATAATTTGTTGAAGGTATAATGAAGGATGTAAATTGATTCTACTTATGATTTCAGTGTACATGTGTAAGCAATATGTTAATTTAAGGTGTCTGATAGTTGTAGTCAACCATCCCGATAATCCATCTTAGTATTTCTTAATTGTGGTATGGTGATATGGGTTGAATGATGATGGAACAAATGGAGGGTTCCCTGAATAAGGTAGTCTTACCTATTTACTCATATGAATAGAAGGGATGATAACCATATTGTATTGATATGTAACCCTAATGAGGTATAGCTTGCTATACCTCGATTTAATATAACTAAGTGATGGTAATTGGGTATGAATAGTCATTGAATGACTAATACAATCATGGAGTACTCTGTTACCATTGTTGAAACCCTAGTATGCTATAACCTGATGGTTACACCTTGATTTATGTGTAGTTTCATACTTGAGAATAGTATGGAATGTGATAGTGATGCTTCACCGTATGCATCCATGATCCAATGGGGATGTCATGAGCAAGGGTTTGGGTATAAGTGTTGATTAATAGCATTTATATAATTTATCATCTTGAACCTAACTCTAATATAAAAAAATAAAGACGAGTATTCATGTTTAACATTCTTATATGGTGGAATGATGGTGGAATAACCTCCTTAATATGATCATAACATTAATATGTTAATTGGTGGTTATCATAGCCACGTGGTTGATACTTTCTTATGATAAACATGTGCATTATGAATATGATTAGGGTTAATCATATCTATATTCCTTACATGTTGATGTAATAAAGGAATGTTCTTAATGTTAATATAAACCTGCTATGATTATCTATGAATATCTCCTAGCTTATTGATGCAATATTGTGTTAATCCGGTTTATTATAAGTAAGTGGTGTTGTTGATCCTTGTTATAAGGCATTCAAAGATAATGATGATCTTGCAGGGAATAATATGATCGTCTTAATGACCTTTGGTCATGGTTGATCCCTGGATGAGGTGTAATCCTCTTGTGTGGATAAGGATTGATGCCCTGTGATATTGTTCAATGGATTTATATCTTGTGATAGTATGATAACTATTGTGGTCTCATGAATGGCAAGTGAATAGTAGCTTATGATGATGAGATGAGAAATTATATTTCACACATTTTATATCTTTTAAAAGTTGGGATTTGAAGAGTAACAAATGACTAAATGTTGAAAATAAAATTCTAGATCATAGTATTCAAGAGCTTAAAAAGAGAGAGATAACCTTAGTAAAGATTCTTTGGAGGAATCATGGTGTAGAAGAAGCTACCTGGGGATCAGATATGGAGATGCTTAACAAGTATCCTTTCCTCTTTTAGAAATTTTGAGCCAAATTATTTTATTAGAGTGGGAGAATTGTTACAACACGTTCCTAGCTTTGCTAGTAATCCAAGAGATTTAAGATAATCTTGATGCTTGGCATACATTTGATAGTAATATTCTATGTTGTTCTTTATATTAACTTTGGTAACCTTAAATACTTATTTGGGCAACTTATAATCATGACTTAAGCACACTATAAAGATCAGAGTTGGAGTTAATATAGCATTTGCCCAGACATACATATGGGAAGAGAGTTAATGACATTGGAGAAAATAATTAATAAATGATTTTTGAATTGAAAATTTTATCAAATACTATTTTAGTATTGTAGAGAATTTAATTACGAATCCAAAAAAAACAATGAACCAAATCAGAGTTAAAATGAGAGAGCTATGTCCTTTTTAGTAAACATATACAGAGCATCGTGACCGACACTGTGTCAACACCGCGACCCGTGACACTACATCGGCACCGCGATCGCAGTCTACACCATGACTCGCGACGCTGTGTCGACACTACGATCGTGGGCAACGCCACCCAAGAAAGAAAATTGTAAAATGATTATATCTCAAGCAATACTCATCCATTTTCAACGAGACAAAGTGTGTTCGAACTGCAATTCAATCCTCTATCTTCCCAAATATGTTGTTCTATGAGAGGGTAATCTGGAAGGTGACTTCTGGGGAAATTTTTGGGGAAGAATGTTAAGAACAATAGAAATAAAAAAGGGTTGTTATAGATTCGACTTGGTAAGTAGGTTTAACCCTTGATTCTGCCTTGTTTCCATTTCCACTTGCTTAGAATCCCTGATCCAATGAATTTGAGGTTTGGTTTAACCTCTGGTCTTCTTCTTCTACCTACTATAGATCTCGTTTAGAGTTAAAAGGAAGAAGAAACCAAGGATTTTGCTAGGGTCTTGCTAAAGCTTCGAGATTTTTAGAAATGGGCTATGTTTTTAAGGTGTTTTCACACCTTAGGGTGAGTGGGTACTTCCTTTAAATAGTAGATTACGTAAAAATGAATTAAATTATCAATAATCTTCAATTGTTTAGTATGTGAGTACAAACCCAAAGTTGCCTTTTTGATCTAGCTTTTGCAAGATGATATGATATGGAGTATTCCTCTGTTGTGATGAATTTCAGATTATGAAATCACATTAGAAATTATTGTAATCCATCTAAATGAGAATTCTTATATTAGTTGTAGAGGTTACATGATTATAATGAAATCTAAGATTTTCGTCTATGACTGAAATTGTTGTATTCTTGAATAAAGAAGTTTGCCTAGTTGAATCTCCTTGGTTATGAATGATTATTTTATATGTTTGTGTATTAAGTATATGTCAGATAAGATATTGGATTTCATCTGATGATATCAATGTTTGCTTGGTATAATAGTAAGAGCATTGAAACCCTAGTTCAGTACATTACACGGTTATATATATATATATATATATATATATATATATATATATATATATATATATATGAACTACTGAGAGAAACTCTTACAGAATGATTTTATAATGTATTCAATCCTTATGTGTGTTATGTGATAAATGAATGAGGTAAATGAAACCCTAATGATAAGTGTTTTGATATCAATGTTTCTCAGTTTGAGATGTGGTGATGCTTAATAGTTCAGTTGTGGTAAATGTTATTAGATGGTTTATGAAATGAACGGTTATAAATATGAACAAAGATATGTTGATGTGATGATTGAATTGTGAATTTAAAGATTGAATTAGACATGTAGATGCCCTGAACAGTGTAGAATCCTAATAGGATGAGGCCTGCACTGTGAGGAGGAAATGATTTCTCGACTGGAGGTAGTTTAGATCGAGGTAAGTCAGAGCACACCAGTAGGGTGCAAGGTCTTGACCAGTAGGGTAGACTCCTTACAATTGTGTGGTACCCAACACCAATCAGGGATGTCAATAGTACCTATGTTACATGTTGAGTGATCAGTGGTCAGTAGGTCCACTGATGCATAACAAGCCTGAGGGATTTGACTCACAACTTGAGTACCCAGTTTGAGAGGTGGAGTCTGAGATATTTGGCCACTCCTATTAGCCACCGAGAGGCAGACGTGCTGAGGCCCGCTGTATACGAGGTCTTACTCAAGAGATTGGCTTAGGAACCCGAGCATGCTTCTAAGCCTTGTATAGTGAGATTGTAGCTTGTTGTGATTTTTTCACATATTGTGGTACATCTCATGTAGGTTCAAGGCATAATAATATGAATGAGATGTTAAAAACGTGTGTACAATTATTCGATTATCCTTTGTATGTTTATGAGTTATCAGTTCTCTTTGAGATTAATCAAGAATGTTCATATATTGATTCACTCCTATAGATGTCTATATTATTGTACCATATTTATTATTGTGAATGATTAGTCTCTTTAAAGCTTATTGCTGTTATAATTGATATCAGTTGCTCAAAAGTATATCTATTATTTATATCAGTGCTTTAGACTGTTTCTTTAAAGTACTCATTCACTGAGCGAGTAGGCTCACCCCTCTACTCACAATTTTTTTATGGAAACCATGTGGACTTGAAGAAGGTCAAAGCATCAGAGTAGATTTACCTCATGAGTTAAGTATGAGATTTTTTAAGTTCAGTCAGTCCCTGTCACTCTAGGTCCTTGTATAGATGTGAGAGAGTTGTAAATGATGTTTGTATCTTTGTTTCCTTGATAAGAGAGAATTTATCTAATTATCATGTCCTATGTACATGGAGGTGTGAGAAATAGAATGAATGTATGGATGTGTATCATTAATGTTAAGATCATATTAGAGTAATCAAAGTTTAATTCTCTTATAAAGTTTGTTTATGTGATTAGATGTGAGAAAATAAAGAGTTTGATATAAAGAAAAGGGAAAAAATCGAGAGTGAACTTTGTATTAAGTGTAATCCTCAAACTCATGCCCTAATCTCATGATTAGTGGTAATCATGGGATGCAGGTGTGACACATTTCCCCAAAAACCATAACTCAAAATATCATGGATGATGAAGTCCTAGTTAACATTGTCGCTTCAAAGTCAAAATAGGAATTTGTTTCTTCTGACAAAGATGAATAAATTTGTTATCAAGAATGTATGCATCTCAAATTTTCCTACGTTTTTCAAAGGATGATTGTTCTAGATTGATAATGGAAGGGATATGTGGTGTAAGTCTATTACTAAGCACATTGGAGATAATTATGTATGTCGTATTAATTAAGCTGATGGGTTTGAAATTCTTAATATTTATTGGGTGAGTGATGTAGGTGTTGTTAAGACCTCTTATTTCTTGTGAGATTTCATATTTATTTTGAATAGCATCAAAAAGATACAAGAAAGTGTGTTTTACATAAGTCCATGAGAATTTGATATCGTCGATTGGAAAGAAAACATTGATGCCAATATACTACGAAGTCAGCTTAAAATGACAACTGACTCATATATGTGAAGGCTGGTCGATTTAGAAAAGACACCGGTATCACTTTTTCTTTAACATCGGTCTGTTGACATAAAAATTGACGTCCAAATTCACCCACGAATTACAATTTTTTATGGGGGAAAATTTGCCTCTGAAATTTTCAATTCAGTATTGGTTGTAGAAACACCGGCGATACATGTTCTACGCCAAACCCCGTGAAAGGTTTTATCCACTCATTGGTCATTGATTTTTTTTCAAAGAACTGGCAACTAAATATCCTTTGCAAGGAAAAATCCATTCCCTTATTTGTCTTCAGATTTTGCAGAAGAACTGATGAGGATAAGTGTTCGTGCGTTGTCCCCTCCAAATTTCTTTTCCACCAATTTACCTAATTGGCGTCGGTGTTAGGTTGGCAACCGATAACTACGATTGTAATCAAGAACATTTTTTTTGTCGGCATGTGGATAGCATGTGAATAGGTGTCAATTATTATATGTTGAAACCAACAAAAAACACCTCGACCACATTTTTTTGTATAAAGTTATACATAGGTGTTGATTTTGTGTTATAACTGACATCCTAATTAGGCATCATATTATTATATTAACTTACATTGATAGTTAACTTAACAGCACATGCACGAGCTAGACTCTTCCCCTTCTCTGAGCAGACTGAACTAGGTCTGGCAATTTTTTTCACCACCTCCCCTTCTCTGCTCATCGGCCGCCTGTCATTGTGAGGAGCTTGAAGCTGCTCACCGCCTCCATGCGCCACCAGTCACTTCCACAAGGAGCTTGAAGCTACTCATGTCAGAGCTTCTACTACTGTCCAGTCATCTCTAGTCACCGGCCACCACCACCTGCTCCCATTATCGCCGCCACCACCTACTTCAGGTGGAGCGAGGAGCCTTCCTCTAGCCACCTTTAGTTGCTCCAGTTACCGCCACCGGAAACCGTATGCACCACCTATGTTTCACCTCTAGTGCCAACCACTTCACCTCCAACCCGGCCACCTCCACCTATGGTCTCCGCCACCACAGCTTGCTCGATCCACCAGTGCGGTGAGCAGTTAATTAGTACTAGATTTGAACTTAGGTTTAATGGTGCCACCATATAATTGATTACTATTGATTAATTAGGATTAATGATTCATCAATGAACTTAATTAATTATATTTGCACTTAGTTTCTCTAAGATTGTGTAGTTGATTAATATTGATAAATCAGGGTTAATGATGTATGAATTAATTTAATTAATTGATATTACTTTCTTTCTCTCTTGTTAGTGATTGATTTAAGTAAGTTCAATAATTATTATTCAAACTTGTGTAGTTGATTAGTGATGATTAATTAGGATTAATGATGAATGAATGAACACAAAATGGATGAATAAATTGAATTAATTGATGTTACACAAACCCTAGGATATAAACGATGAAACTAGGATTTTAGGTATAGGAATGGTGGTGGTGATGATGATGATGATGATGATGATGATGACGATGACTATGATGATGCCAATGATGATGACTATGATGATGATGATGGTGATGATGATGACAACGAGGATGATGATGATGATGATTGCTTTGTTTGCAGTTAACAATGTAGAAAATATGTTATGTATTCGTATGAAACAAATATTTCTCCATAATGAATATAAAATAGCCCATGTTGTTGTCTGTTGTTAGTACTTGCATTTATATTACTTTTTCTCAACAGTATTTTACATTGTTGTAGGCATAACATCTAGATCTTCAATAGTCCCCATGGCCTGGGCCTCTACCCTATTGTTACTATTCCCTAATGAAGAACAATTGGACATCATCCTAAACGATTGTTACTTAGCACAAGTCACTATACCTAAAAATTTGCATTATCTAAACAGAAGACGCCACAAGGCTGGTGAAGTGTACTTAAATTTTGAAAACTCAACATCTGTTATCGAGGTTAAGTATGATGTTGTCATAAATCTTACATCCACATCCAGTTGGTGTGAGTGGGTTTGGAAGATGATATTGGGCCATAGTGACAGGCTTTTTCTTCATCAAGTTGACCATAATACCATCAAGGTTTGGATATGCAACATCAATAATGATATGCCCGATCATCTCAAATGATTTGCGTACTCGACATAGGATAGCAAACATTTGGATGATGATGATAAGAACTTACGCGATTTCCCTTTTATTACTTTTGGCACTTTCGATTTACCTATCAATATCAATTTAGATTTGTCTAAATAAAATGATGAGCTCTGCAACACAACAACATCAATAAAAAAACTAAGGTAGGTCCAAGCAACAAATTTACTTTCCTATTTTATTTTGTGTTTCCACTTTTTGTCTTAAAGTAATCAAACTTCACAACTATTTTTTTGTTAAAACTTTAGTGGAAGACCACCACAATGAAAAGTCCCTCACCATTACTGATTTAGGACCATGTTGTTGTTGTTTATGTTGTGTATCTATTTTAGTTGTATCACTCTCTTCCCAGTTATCACTACTACAGAATACGCCTTTGGCGTCGGTTGTTTAACCCCCTTTGGCGACGGTTTTCAAGCGACGCCTATGTGGGCACCGCTAAAGGTCGAACTCTTCGGCATCAGTTTTATAACTGACACTTATATGATCTATAGGCGTCAGTTATATATAGTTGGCCGATGTCTATAGGGTTCGCGCCACAAAAAAGGGCACCACCTAGGACACTTTCTGCGTCGGTTAACAACTGAACAACCGACGCCATACTCCCAGACGACACGGCCGTGCTTCACTGCACGGCCGTGTTTAGTACTATAGGCGTCAGTTTTATACGAATAAGTGACACCTTTTCCACCACGGCCGTGCTTTCCTACACGGTCGGGTTGTTTGTCATATTAGGAGTCGGTTTTTATCTAATAACCGACGCTGTAGGCCTTTGATGACGGTGTTCTATAAATAACCGACGCCTATACTTTAATTTTTTTTTTCTTATCAGTTTGCAGGCCTGCTGTGGCTGGTCAGCAGGATGAGAACCTGCAGTTTAGTTTTCTGAACTGCAGGTTTACGACATCCATTGATATCATCCTACAAACAGGCCACAAACCTACAAAATCAACAAATATTTTTTCACACAAGTAGATACATTCATACATCAATTCAATTCTCACATTCACACATGTAGAAACATTCAAATATATGTAGAAACATTCAAACATGTATAAACATTCAAAAATATTCATTTACAAAATATCATTCAACATCGCTATCAACATCCCAATTATATCTTACAATCGCCACTGCTTGTATGACTTTTGCCCATTCTTCTCTTACTTCATTTAATGATTCCATCGTATATGGAGCATGTACATTTTTTAAGCGTTTACCTATAGTGTGGTCAGTTTTAAACACCTGCAAAGAGAATGATGTATATATATAAGTAATAATATAAAAATAAGATTGATATATTTCATACTAACTAATGTGACTATATATATAATACATCATGTATGGTATTAATATGCAATGTGGCATGTCGGATAATCATCTCCATAAATCGCATCACATAGTATGCGCATCTCCAGCCGTTGTCTTATGTAGCGCACTATAAATTGAAACATACAAAATATTAAAAAATACAACTAAGCACAGTTCACATAAATAATATATACATTGGAGTCGGGAACTTACTTTTATGTTCTCCCAAATTATTGGCTGGTTCTTTCTCCTTGGGACATTTCCTCCAGCATTTTTGAATGCATCTAAACCCCTACATGTTAATGTAACATAGTAAATTGCATAATTAAATAGTAATGTAATAACATATGTTAACGAATATAAAAATGAAATATTTCTCACCAGAATAATGGCATTCTCAATATGTGTCCAATTTTAGTGTTCAATTTACTTCCCGCAGGATCTAGATAATAAACAGTGAACGTCCCAGGGACAATAACTAGTAACTCCCAATGTCTACCGCTAGAGGTAAAAAAGTTAAAAATTAATAACTCAAAATGCACAATAAAAATGGAATTTTCTTAAGTCCAAATTATAAATAAAGTAAACTTACTTGACATTGAATGGAGCTATTATTATCGTCTTCTTTTGCTGATCGAAAATTGTAAAAGCATCTATACAATATTTTTGAACACTATCAGGGTCTTTAGCTACCATACTAATCAATGATGTAATAAAAAAACCCACATGATCAAATGGAAATTGTTTGCATTGATCTTCGACTAAGTAGCTGCAAAACATGTATTACGTATGCATTAATATATAAGAAACCAGATCACCGGATCTTACACAAGATATATGGATGTATAAACAAGATCTCACCTTATCCATGTCTCTATCATTGATGTATTCAGCCAATCATACATAAACAGCTCAATAATATCTTGTATAAATAAAGAGTTATCATATGATTGACCTGCATAATATGCTTCTAAAGAAACAATTATATGGCAATATATATTATGTGCCCATAGCCAACATGTCATTCCCGTTCAAGAAGGACCTAACGGGCATTTTAGGCCAATTGTAACCCAACTTGGTAATGCAGGAAGTGGAGGTGGAGGCCTAGGTGCTCCGGGTGTCTTCTTTTTAACCTGTATATATAATTTCAGATCAGTTGACCTCATATATACACATTAACAATCTAAAGTAATGTAAATTTATCTTACAATTTTAGTAGTGTAGACGACATCTGCTTTGGGCCACAATATCACCAAGCATTCTGCCTCACCAAGTGTATCAATATTTGGGTGGGCATATGGCAATGCAGCTTCCCTCCAATCAGGTAATACACATATCGGGCTCACACGAACGTAGCCCTGCGGCATTGGAGTCCCATGAAACATTGCCCCAGGAAGGGACTGGTAAGCCTGCGCCTCTGCAACAACATAGTCTTGCATTCTTAAGCGGCATGGCTTCAATGCCTACAATTTTATGTAAAGAATGTTATACATATATACATATCATCTTGAAAACATATCATCTTGAAAAGACTAGCTACAATGTCATAAACAATACTTACAACAGATGTGTTAGGCGATGGGTCTCCAGGATTACTCACAGTCTGTGCATCAGGAGAAGAGTGGGTCACCATAGGCTGATTGGAAGCCTGAGATGCCTGCCACTGCACTATTTCTTCCTTGACCTTCTCAGCAACTATATCATTGACCTTCTTAGCAACTATATCCTCGACTCTCTTATTCTCCTATACATGGATAAAAGAAACATTAGCTTCTTATTATTGAATTCCCTTTTGCAGTAACATTCTAAAAAAAGAATAGGTTACCTCTTCTTGTGAAAGTCCCACTCTGGGTTTGCGCTGGGATGACCCAAAGAATGCTTTGATGCCCACACCAGTGCCTGTACCCCTAACACATCCAGGATGCTCTGGGTTACCCAATCTTCTTTGTCCAAGAAGTTCCACTGTTCAAGGGTTGACTTCTTCTTCTTATCACCATCTTTTATGTATTCTGTATTGAGATTTGTCCTATAGTTCCTAAGCATCTTTCCAGCACGTTGCATCACGCTTTTACGATGCAGCTTCTCATCCAATGCAAACAGATTCTGTAAAATAGAATTCTTATTAACTAGTATCCAAAAATAGAATTGCAAATAATATAATTTGTAATCTACAAAATAGAATTGCAGATAATAATAACTCACACATAAATCCTTCCATATCAAGTCTTTCTTCCCCTGAGGAACTTTATGCCAATTATCATACTTAACACCACAATGGCTTCGAGTGACACACCCAAGATAGTTTACAAAATTATTGCGGTTCACTCCAATTGCATTTCCTCCATTATCAAACTCTACAACCAATTTGGATCCACTACCACTTAGCGCTATTAACTTCTTCAACAGAGTGATGCCCCTTTTCTTGTTAAGTGTTTGGTGCTGCGCATCAAGTTGCTCCAGTGCTTCAGTGGGTACATGTGCATCATCAACCTAAAATTTGACAAAAATAAACCCACTGAATTAGCGCAATATAGAAATATGGGATATATGACATAACTAGAAGATAATGAATTTTATAGAAATACAGGATATGTTTTTAGAACTTACATTGGTATCCTCGCCATGCTCGTCATGGACAACATGCTCATCATGGACTTCATGCTCATCATGGACTTCATGCGCATCATGGACATCATGCTCATCATGGTCAGCCATCTGAAAATGTCATTAAAAAGGCAAACATTTAGCATTTGTATTAACTAGAAATAGGTAAACATTTAGCATTTGTATTAACTAGAAAAAGGAAAACATTTAGCATTTGTATTAACTAGAAAAAGGCAAACATTTAGCATTTGTATTAACTAGAAGATAATGTGATCTTTTATAAACATACATGCCTCTAAAATTGTGATCTTTTATCAATTAACAATCCTTCATTGTGATCTCCGCGCACATATAAGTCATCATTAGCGTCAATATTTTGTTGAGTTGGCAACCCAACTGAGAATGGACTGGAGTCATCATACTTATCATAGTACTCGTCTTCATATATAGGATCTTCAATGAACTGTCTTTTACCATGAAGAAAAATTGACCATTTATCATTTGCAGGATCATCGATATAGAATATTTGTTTCGCCTGTGATGCCAATATGAATGGTTCACCCTTCTCGCCAATCTTTTCAAATTTCACCAAAGTGAAACCCAATTCATCCACTATAACTCCTTTGGTGTTATCAACCCAATTACATTTAAATAGCGGAATTCTGAAATCTATGTAGTCAAACTCCCATATGTCTTCAATGACACCGTAATATGACATTTTAGCTTCATGTGAACTCTTATCCTTTGCACTTACAAAATACATAGTCGACGCTTGAAGAGTGACCCCACTGTTTTGGACGACACTCTTATCATCTTGGCGCTTTGTGTAATATGTGAAACCATTAATGTCAAACCCTTCATAAGACATAACATTCGGTTTTGGTTTAAAGGCGAGGCATTTGATAGTTTCTGTAATATCATTTGGTGTTTGAGATAGTTGATGTAAGACTTTATCTTCAAACCACTTAGTAAAAGTCTTATTATGCTCTCTAGCAAGCCACATTGAACTTGCTTGAGGATGTTGTCTCTTGAAGAAATTGGTATGTTCCTCGATATAAACACTCACTTCGTCCATGTTGTGTAAAATATACAAGTGAGCTTGTTGCAACTGCTCACGGCTGATTACTTTCACCCGTGATCCCAAAATTCCTTTGCCCTCCTCAATATTCTTGTCATTAACAGGAGTGTTATTACCACTCAGAAAGTCATTGCAAAAACCCATAACCTCTCTCGCCACATAACCTTCAATAATACTCCCTTCAGGCCGATAACGGTTTCAAACATCACCTTTAAAAATGCTCATGTATCGTTCAAAGGGATACATCCAATGCAAGAAAACTGGTCCCAACATTTTCACATCCCTAGTCAAGTGGACAACAAGATGTACCATGATATCAAAGAACGAAGGAGGGAAATACATCTCAAGCTGACATAGGGTAACAACCACTTCTCTTTGCAAATTATCGAGAGTATCAGGGTCAATAACTTTGCTGCATAGACTGTTGAAAAAGAAACAAAGTCTGGTGATTGCAAACCTTACATGCTTCGGCAATATAGATCGAATTGCCACGGGCAATATTTGTTGCATAAGAGTGTGACAATCATGAGATTTAAGACCTATCAACTTCAGATCTTTCATTGATACCAATCTACGGATGTTGGATGAGTAACCATGTGGCACCTTAACATTTACCAAGCATTGACAAAAAGCTTTCTTCTCCTTTCTAGACAACGTGTAACAAGCGGGAGGTAAGTATGTTCTTTTATTACCCATTTCACATAATTCTGTTAATTCTGACCTTATTCCCATTTCACGTAGGTCCAGTCTGGATTTTATCCCATCTTTAGTCTTACATGGTATATTTAACAAAGTACCAATGATGCTATCACAAACATTTTTCTCAACGTGCATTACATCGATACAATGTCTGACTATCAAAGAACTCCAATAAGGAAGATCCCAAAATATTGACTTCTTCTTGAATGAAGAATTGTCACTCCGTGTGGCCATACTACATTGTGATTTCTTACCAAATTCATTGAAAATGTCTTTTACTCTTTCATAAACAACATCCCCTGGTATAGGTTTAGGTGCACTCCGTTCATCATTCCATCCATTGAATGCTTTGCGCTTCCTACGATATGGATGGAATTTTGAAAGAAACCTTCGATGACCAAGATATACAGTCTTGCCACCATGTTTTAGTCTTATTGAATCAGTGTTTTCTTCACATATAGGACACACTTTAGCTCTTTTGACACTATATCCAGACAAATTCCCATATGATGGAAAGTCATTAATAGTGCAAAACAACATAGCGTGCAAACGAAATGTCTCTCTTCCTGAAGCATCATAGGTCATCACACCTTCATCCCAAAGTTTCTTTAAGTCATCAATCAGAGGTTCAAGATAAACATCGATATCATTTCTGGGTTGTTTAGGGCCCGATATCAACAACGACATCATAACATACTTATATTTCATACACAGCCAAGGAGGAAGATTGTATATAACAAGCATGACTGGCCAAGTGCTATGTTGGCTGCTCAATGTCCCGTACGGATTCATCCCATCTTTACAAAGCCCAAGTCTTAGATTCCTATCTTCTTCACCAAATTTGGGGAATAATAGATCAATCTTCTTCAACTGTGGGGAATCAAACGCATGTCGTAGGATCCCATCATTATTTTTCTTAACATCTGCATGCCACCTCAAATTATTCGCATCTTTCGAATTTGCAAACAAGCATTTAAACTATGATATTATAGGTAGATACCACAACACCATGGCAGGAGAACCAGTTTTGGACTCCCTCGAAGTTGTCAATTTATGCCGTGACACACCACATTTTGGACAATCTTTCAAATCAACATAGTCCTTTTGAAATAATACACAATCATTCGAGCATGCGTGTATCTTCTTGGCCTCCATTCCCATTGGGCACAACATTTTCTTTACCCAGTATGTTGAGATTGGCAGCTCGTTTCCTTCAGGAAGCATTTCTTTCAACAAAGTCAACAATTAAGTGAAGCTTTTGTCACTCCATCTATTGTTAGCTTTCAACTTATACAATCTCAACACAACGCTAAGCTTCGTAAACTTAGCACATCCTGTGTATAATGGTATCTCAGCATCATGCACAATGCTTCTAAAGATAGGAGGTGGATCGGTGTGCTCTACCCTACAACTATCCATCATCACATCAACGATGTCTACTAGAACTGGTTCGTTCACATCTACGTCATCAGAGGCAATTTCTTCTTCCACCCAAGCACTGCTATCGACATCTACTGGTTTTGAGTTTGAAATCTCTCCATGCCAGTGCCATTCTATATAGCCTTGTACAATCCTGTTGCACATGACATGACTTTTGATTTCCTCACCAGTGTTGACTTTCAAGTTGTTACCGCAATGCCTACATGGACAATAGAACCTATCTATAGGTTTTTTCCTATGTTCCTCGGCAAATCTAATAAACTGATCAAGACCAGATATAAACTCTGGGGTGCAGAAATTGCGAATGGACATCCATGATCTATCCATTCTATGATCAAAGAGAAAAAAAGTATATATTAGGACAAGATTAGGGTATACACTTACATCCTATCCAAGATTTACTCCTATTATCTACAATGAAGCCGGACTCCATACAAACAGTATATAATTTAGTGATTGTTCATTCTAATTTATACCAATGTACAACCAGGGAAATGCTACCGAAATTTTCTCGAAAACCCAATACACATTATACACTTACATCCTAAGTGAGATGAGGTGTTCAAGAACAGTCCCAAACCAGGGACTATCCAAGATTTACTCCTAATGAGTAAATCTTGGACGGGTTTCTAGGCCAACAAACACATGTTATGTCATTCTTATATATAATAAATGTGTACCACCTATCCCGTCCTTGAACACCTAATCTCACTAGTAAGTGTATAATGTGTATTGGGTTTTCAAGAAAATTTTGATAGCATTTCCCCGCTGTTCTCTAAGTACATATGTACTTAGATAACAAACGGGGAAATGCTAGCGAAAATTTCTCGAAAACCCAATACACATTATACACTTACATCCTAAGTGAGATTAGGTGTTCAAGAACAGTCCCAAACCGGGGACTATCCAAGATTTACTCCTAATGAGTAAATCTGGGACGGGTTTCTAGGCCAACAAACACATGTGATGTCATTCTTATATATAATAAATGTGTACCACCTATCCCATCCTGGAACACCTAATCTCACTAGTAAGTGTATAATGTGTATTGGGTTTTCGAGAAAATTTCGGCAGCATTTCCCCACTGTTCTCTAAGTACATATGTACTTAGAGAACAAATGGGGAAATGCTGCCGAAATTTTCTCGAAAACCCAATACACATTATACACTTACATCCTAAGTGAGATTAGGTGTTCAAGAACAGTCCCAAACCGGGGACTATCTAAGATTTACTCCTAATGAGTAAATCTTGGACGGGTTTCTAGGCCAACAAACACATGTGATGTCATTCTTATATATAATAAATGTGTACCACCTATCCCATCCTTGAACACCTAATCTCACTAGTAAGTGTATAATGTGTATTGGGTTTTTAAGAAAATTTCGGCAGCATTTCCCCGCTGTTCTCTAAGTATATAAAATGGGGAAATGCTACCAAAATTTTCTCGAAAACCCAATACACATTATACACTTACATCCTAAGTGAGATTAGGTGTTCAAGAACAGTCCCAAACTGGGGACTATCCAAGATTTACTCCTAATGAGTAAATCTTGGACGGGTTTCTAGGCCAACAAACACAATAATAGATATGTACATGTTAGTGTTTCATCACAATTAATGTTAGGGTTTCATCACAATTGATGTTAGGGTTTAATCAAATCAAATTAGGATGCTACAATTGACAAGTTTAAATCTTATTTCAACATGCATCAAAATTTACTGAATTAAGCCAAACATTACGATTAGAAGCACAAATATATGACAAATATATGCAAGAAAAAGATGTGTTCATATCCTAGGATTTACATAAAGCATTACATAAAAATTTGTTCATATCCTTACCAAAAGCAAGCACGGCCGTGGCTGTGTTGGCCTACCACGGCCGTGCTGGACAGCACGGCCATGGTAGGCCAACACATCCACGACTTTGGTAGGCCAACACAGCCATGGCCGTGCTTGCTGTTGGTAAGGAGCTAGGGAGAAGGAACCAAAGAGGCTAGCCTACCTAGAGATAGCGTGGAGAAGAGCGGCGAAGAGCGACGGCAGCAGTGGCGGCGAGCAGGCGAAGAAGCAGAGGGGCGAGCGGCGAGCAGAAGCAACCGATGACCGGAGAAGCAGCAGGAGCCGTCCGGAGAAGCAGCAGGCGAAGAAGCAGCAGTGGCGGGCGGCGGGCAGCGGCGCCGGTGAGCAGAAGAGCACCATCACCGAAGAAGCAGAGGGGCAGCAACCGACGTCGCGATTTTGGGAGAGCGGCAACGAGCAGCAGCACAGGAGAATATCACAATGAAACTTGAAGAAAGGGGGAAGAGCTGGGTGATCGGGTCTATTAAGTTGGTCAACGACGTCGGTTATCTACAAAACCGACGCCTATTATGCTTTAGCGTCGGTTGATAGTAAAACACCGGTGCCCAACTAGACAACCTTTACTCTAAATTATTTGGTGGGAACCATTATTAGCGTCGGTTATCGAGGGATAACCGACACTAAAAGTGGGACTTTTTGCGCAAATTTTCATTTTAAATAGGCGTCGGTGAATAGTTAAAAAACCGACGTTGTAGGTGACCTAAAATGTTTTCGTTCGAAAATTGGATTTCACGGGCGATTTTAGGCGTCGGTCTGTTATAACCAGCCGACGCTGAATACAAAGCGGTACCCGTGTCTGGCTGGTCTTCGAATATAGACGTCGGTTTACATAAATAACTGACATTTAAATTTATAGGCGTCGATTTTCCTAAATAACCGATGCCCAGAAAAGCGACACTGAATGTTGTTTTCGTAGTAGTGTATTTTACTTATGCACATGTTTAGGGGTATAAAAACCCCCTTGTTTAGTTATTGTTTTGGACAACAACACCGCTGCAAGTTCATAACTATGTCATTTTCATTCATCCCTTGTAGTATTCATAGAGTGGTTACAATATTTTGCTTTTGTATTATGAAAACAAACTAACCACGATTAGTTATTATTTTGGACAACAACATCGTTGCATGTTCATAACTATGCCATTTTCATTCATCCCTTGTAGTATTCATAGAGTGGTTACAATATTTTGTGTTTGTATTATGAAAACAAACTAACCACAACTTAAGTAAGCCTAAATTTAATAATATTGAAATTAATTTCTGTTGTGTAACTAAACATATTTGTATTAAAATCAGTTCGCAAAAAATAGGTATGCTAAATTGGAAATCAATACCATACAACAGGTATTATACAGTCTCATATGATGATGATGATGATGATTATGATAGAATGATATTTCTAAACTTTTTTTTCATAATTAGGAAAGAAAAATGATCAACATCTAGATTGCATTTCATTTAATATTTCAACATCACCAATGAAGAAATATGGAAAACTCTAAAATAGATGCACCCGAATAAGGTCCCGGGACCAGACAGAATGAAGGCTATGTTCTACCAAAAATACTGGAGCATTGTGGGTCAGGATGTGGCAAACTACATTAATGGGTGGTGGAAAGGTTAAAGAAGCATTGAGGAGATAAATGACACACTGGTGGTGATGATCCCAAAAACTGAAAAACCCAAAATAGTAGGGGAATTCTGACCTATCAATCTTTGCAATGTTCTTTACAAGATAGCATCAAAAGTGATGACAAATAGATTAAAACCACTCATGGACAACATCATATCGAAAAACCAGAGTGCCTTCATCCTGGGGATACTGATAATGCTCTTATTGCATATGAACTTTTCCATGCTATGAAAAGGGACAAAGGAAGAAAGAAATGCAGCCTTTCTTTGAAGTTAGACATGTCCAAAGCTTATGACAGGTTAGAGTGGAGTTTCCTTAGCCACGTTATGGAGAGAATGGGCTTCGGGGTGAAATGGAGGGAAAAAATTCATGACTGCATCACATCTGTCCAGCAAATGTTTGCCACCAATGGAGACCGGACCAGGAGAACAAAGGCATCACGAGGATTTTGCTAGGGTGACCCTCTCTTCCTTATCTTTTAATTATGTGTGCTGAATATTTCTCTACTATATTAGGCATTGCTTGACGTGACAACCTTATAAACGACATCACACCATGTAGAGGGGCACCACGTACCTCTCACCTTTTCTTTACAAATGACAACATCCTTTTTGTTAGAGCAACCTCGTCAGAATGCTTGAAGATAGCTGAAATTATCAGCTAGTACGAACAGGAATCCAGACAATAGATTAATTTATCTAAGATTGAGGTAGTTTTTAGCAAAGGGATGGCTGCCACAAAGAGGGAAGAGGTTAAGGGGCTACTGAAAGTGAGGGAGGTTGATCGGCACGTAAAGTACCTAGGTCTCCCAACGGCCATTGGTAGATCAAAGAAAATTTTTTTTAGCATCATAAAGGAGAGAATATGGAAAAAAACTACAAGGATGGTCAGAGAAACTGTTGTCCAAACTCAGGAAAGAGGTTCTCATAAAGGTGGTGGCACATGCTATTTTGACATATGTGATGAGTATCTTCTAGATCCTAGCGGGCACTCTTGATGAGATTCAAAGCATAATAGCAAGATTTTAGTGGGGGGCAAAGGGAAATGATAGGAAGATAGGATGGATGAGTTGTACAAATATGTGCAAGCTTAAAAGATTGAGAGGACTTGGCTTTAGAAATTTTCATATCTTTAACCAAGTTGTTCTAGCAAAACAATTATGGAGATTAGTTGTGAATCTGAATTCCCTTGTCAATAAAGTGTTGAAGGCTAGATACTTCCCCAGAACATCTATATGGGAAGCCAAGAGGGGCTACAACCCCAGCTACACATGGAGGAGTCTATGGGTAGCAAAGGCGTTACTCAAGGAAGGGGTGGAATGGAGGATAGGCAATAGAAAAGACGTTAACATCTGGGAGGACACATGGTTGCCAAGAGAGGAAGACACCCTTGTTCATTTCAAGACTTCAGATGAACCACCCTACGTTAAGGTGAACGATCTTGTGTGTATAGACGGGAAGAGTTGGGACACTACAAGGCTGGAGGAATGCTTCCTGACGGACTACATAGAGAGGACAAGTGCTATCCCACTCAGCATACAATGCCAGAGTGACACATGGTCCTGATGGCCTGCCAAGAAAGGAGTGTTTAAAGTCTGATCAACATACTGGCTTGGTATGCTTGGGAGAGAAGAAGCCTGACAACACACAAGATAATAAGTATAAGGGTTGTGGCAATGTATATGGAGAGGGGGTTGGGTTCCTAAAGCTTCTCACTTTCTTTGGAGAATATGCATCGGGGGTCTAGCAACCAAAGGAAGGCTGTTTGGTCATCATTGCACCACATATGGAATGTGTCCTCTATGTACGTCAAAGAAGGAGTCCGTCCCCCACTTGATTTTTTGATGCTCAAATGCGATAGAAATCTAGGAACAAATGGAACATGGAATCCAAAAGTGGGTGGATGACTATAAGGATGAAGACATCAATGTCACTATGGGGATGACAATGGAGAGAGATGATAAAGAAGTGATTGTTGCAGCCATGTGGGTTGTCTGGAGAGGGAGCAACATGTGTGTCTTTCAATATGGTGAGGTGCACATCAGTTTCCTTTTCTGATCAGTCTTAGCCATGATCAAGCATGTAGGTGGAGAGCAACATGCCCAAAAATGCAGCAACACCCAATGGGGCAGCAGCGCGGTGCCTAGGTGGATCAGGTCGGCACAAGGAAGGCTAAAGATCAATGTGGATGCTTCATGCAGGGAAGATGGGGTGACAGTGATTGGGATGGTGATGCGAGACAGTGAGGGTGGATTGATAGGTGTTGCAGGCGGGAAGATTATGTGACAATGCCCGCTACCATATGGATAACAAATGCCATTAATAATAAAACATGCGGAAGCAAACATCTTTAACAACATATTACTGAAAATCACTAAAAATTAAAACCATTTTCAAAGAGATCCATCCTCAGGAAAACTCTTTTAACAAGAACCATAGTATTTCAAATACATTCTGGTTCATAATGTACATGTCATGTACCATCTCTTCTCGAGGATTACTTACAACAACTTCTCTATTAAATTTGTACATAGGCAACTTAAAACCTCGAGGCATCAAGGCAAAACCTCAGATCGATACATTAAGATAACTAAGTACTAACTCTGAGGACTTGAGAGTACAGAGATGACACATAGGACTCTTGACTACAACACTCGATAGATAGTATTTCCACCTGAGATGTTACTGCTGTCCCTGATGCTGCTGTTGTTCTTTCTCTACTATGGAGTTTCTGCCTCTTCGTCTGCGTCCACCTAAAAATGTTGGTTTCCACAGGGGTGAGACAATTGTAAATTGCCCCAGTGAGAGATATAACTCTCTTCCAGAAACATTATTATTGCAGTTTATTAGAATAAAACTGAGCAGAGGAATCTTATGTATTTAACAATAGATAAATCACTATATGAATAGAGTAAAGTAATCTCCTTTCCTAAGGAGAACATTGCATCTACCCATGGTAGAGTCATAATTCATCTATCTGCTTTGCAAGGAATGTAGAAGGGACATAATTAACATCTATCAACTAAAGATGCATAAAAGAAATGTAACATCAGCCAATGAATTTCTGTATTCAATCCTTAAGAAAACATGCTATACGGCTGATTACATTTTACAATCACACTTATGCCCTGAGGAGACGAGGTATACCACTCATACTCCAACCGACCACGGTTACGTTAGGCATCGGTACCATACATAGGTCAATGGAAGAGCCAGAATCCAAGACCTCAACTATCTCAGTCAGTACGAGTACAAAATGCAGGACATCTTGTGTCTCTACTAAATAGCTTGCCAGGGTATATTGTCATCTTCGCTATAGAGTTATGGCCCGTAGCCATACTCTCTTTAGGGTTATGGCTCGTAGCCAATGCCTGGTTTTATATTATGAGTCATGACCCGTAGCCATGCTCTTATTGAGGTATGGTTCTTAACCAATCCCGTGCATAGGGTATGGCCCGTAGCCAACCCTATGGGGCATAAGGATATATTTGCCCAGTACCCCCACATATTCAAAATATGTGTTCTGGGTTTTGCCGCGGAGCAACCTGTTTCACCATCAGCAAATTCTGACACTGATGGATCTATGGTCAAGGCTCTACATGATATGATTTCTCTTGATTAGTTAAGTACATTATAATATTCTTTTAGCATCAATCAAATTCTCAATAGGAATTATGACAAATGCAACAAGGAGGCATGTAAATCTCTTATCAATTTCTTTACCAAAACTTATAATACATTGGGATATTAGTCCCTTATCTCATCACTTGGAAGTTCTCATCTCTCAACAACATTATTACCATGCTTATCAAATCTGGGCATTCAAACCCTTAGTTCATCACTGAACACTGTTACCACTTATTAGGTAACTATTACCTCTAGGTCCTCAGACCAAGGTATATATGATTCTTGTTACACAAGCATCACACATGGCTCACAAGGCCCATTAATTGTCTTGTCACCTTTCATTAGGCAACAACTTGTTCACATGACTTACCATGCCACTGCACATTTTGTTACTTCTCATTAAGCAACAATAACATAATGGCACACTAGGCCAATGCATATCTTGTTACTTCTCACTAAGAAACAATAACATAATGCACATAAGGCCAATGCAATACAATAATAACACCACTACACCCTTACCAGGGTTAGGGTTTACCATCAAATAGGGTTTTTCATCCCATTATCCAAAATTAGGGTTAGGGTTTCCCATTTCACATTAATTAGGGTTTTATGTTCATATTATGAATCCAACCCTAATTTATTGCTCCACTCATCTAGGAGCTTCCTTTAATATTACAAGCATTCACTCATGCATATTAATCTCCTCATATATTATTAATAATTATCAATATAAGGTATGAGTTTATTTCTCATCCTTGCCTGGGTATGATTACATCTTACTCGTTAGTTTGGCTTAACCCCTTTCTCAAGGTATATTAGCCTATACTTAACAAGGTGTATCAAACTCCTTACATTTTATTGTATCAATTTACATAGCACACTTCATGTGTTTTCTTATTCAAATATATTGAATTTAAAGTGCATCAAGGTATATCAATCTTGAAGTGTTGAATGTGATATCTATCATGTCTTGATGTATCACTTTTCTCATCACTTCTAACTCACCTGAATTTACCAACTTATCTTGTATTAAAGTATTTCTCTCTTAATACTTTTAACCACTCACCTATCACCTTTATCATGTGGTACATAGGTCACACAATAGAATTGTCTAACTATCTTTAATGATATGGACATGTCTAAAGGTTAAGGCATTGTTGATATAGAATTAACCATTATCAACCACTTTAGGTATTTCAACACTCAGGATATTATCCATACCATTACTTAGTGTTACACTCATCACTCCTAAGAGTGTCTTTTCCTCACCTTTGTAAAGTATATAGGGTTGATAGATGTATGTCAAATTAAACACATGTATAGAGTTAGATGTATAATGATCTAGGCATCATCTTATGCCTTATACACTTATCCATTAAGGTGTCAACCATACCATTCATATGAATTATCATTTTTACCCTTCATGGGTATAACATTCTCATCTTGCTTGAATATATTAGCCACACCCCACTTTAGTGTGTTGGGTATTATTCCATCATTAGGGATTCACATCCCATTGCCCGAAATTAGGGCTTCACATACCTTCACCCTATATTAGGGATAATGGTTCATATAACATTATATAACATCACTCTGAATTAGAGTCTCACATCACAGCATAGATTAGGGTTTCACATGACATCACCCTAGATTAGGGTTTTTCATGGCATCACCCTATATTAGGGGTTCACTAATTTTGGAATTAAGGTTCCATAATAACCTTTCCCCAAATTAGGGTTTACTATTTGTCCCAATTAGGGTTTCCATTCAATTACCCACATTTAGGGTTTACTATTCATCCCAATTAGGGTTTCATATTAAATTACCCACAATTAGGGTTTCTCATATCATTACCCTTAATTAGAATTGCAGCATTACCCTAGATTAGGGTTTCACTCAGAATTGCCCTGAATTAGGGTTATGGCTCATTAACCTACTCGATTAGGGTTTGTGATCAGGATTAGGGTTTCATTATCTCTTTAATAAGGATCGTGCCCTTAATCACTACATGATTAATACTCATATATGAATTCCTCTCTATCATCCTCTCAACTTGATTAGGTTACATCAACCCTTCCATCAAGTACATACAACTATGATTGACATAGTGTACTGAGTTATTGCTTTTATAAGCAATTAGGGTTTATCTTTTTAAAGGTACTAATCATATAGGTACTTTAGGGATTCAACCTTTGTACCAATCATTGATTATCATTACTATCAATCATTGGATCAATGGAACAATCATCACCTTCAATTTCCAAATGATTGAAACACAATAGACCTCCATTCAGTTTTGGGGTTTCTACACCAAACGGTCTTGAGACAGTTTGACCCCAAATGGTTTCAAGACCATTTGGACTCAAACGGTCTCAAGACCGTTTGGGCCAAACCAGCCTCAAAACCACATGGGTTACTTAGGGCATTCACCAATCAAATTGAATATAATTTGCACTATTGAATTGGACATCGATTAGACAATTGAAGGGTTCATCAATCAACACCATTAGATCTATATCCATCAATCAAGGTTCAAGAATTAATCCTCTAAACGGTCTTGAGACCGTTTGGTCCCAAATAGTTTCAAGACCGTTTGACCCAATTAGTATTGAAATCGAATGGATCAATAATGGATTCTTTCAATCAAATCGATTAGGGTTTCTAATTGGAGGATTGTCCATACATTGAATCAATCAATTGTATCCATTGCATCATCATCCAACATGTACTAGGGTCCTGACCTCAAACGGTCAACCCATCCAAATGGTCAACCCTCCCAAACAGTTTGGAATCCAAATCCAAACGGTTTGCAAACCGTTTGGTCTCCAAACAGTTTGATGAAACCATTTGGACCAAAGTCCGGAAACCGTTTGCAAATGAAACATGTTGGAAAGTGTTCTTAAGATGATGTCATCATCATCAAGCCTTAGTCCATCGAAAACTACTGCCATAATCATGGTAATTGCATCAACTAATCAAATGAATTGCAAGAAGAGAAATTGAACATAGTTGATTGAGAAATTGAATTCAATAACAATGAATAGGGGTTCAAGTTATATAAACCGCCTTCAATTGAGCTTCAATGCTTGGAGCTTCACGTCAAAAATGGTGGAAGAAGATTTTGCAACTCTCCCAAGGCTCATCCTCAAGCTTTGGAGTGAAAAGATTGGCTAGGGTTGAAGATGGAGTGAAGAAAAGAAGAAATCAAGCATTGATTTGTGATTTCCACCATGAAATCAAGGTGAAAGAAGGCCATGGAGCTTACCTACAAGTTGGGGGTCGTCCTCCTGTTTCTCCTAAGATCCCTTGGTCATTTTGCAAGAAATAAGTGAAAGTGGCATCGAAATTACCCATTCAAGTTATGGATAAATGAGCATATATGCATTTTTATTGAAAATTCATTTAAGAGAGAGAAAGTAGGAATTATCTCCTCCATTTATTTGCCACTTTCCCCCTTATCTTCATTATATATGAGGATATACTCCTTGCTTCTTATTACTCTCAATTATCCATGATTTAAAGAAAAGCAAATTAAGCACCTTAACCCATTTAATAATAATATCCATAAGTTAGTGGATATTTCTTTTTCTTTGTTTAATGTGAGTGGGTTTTTTCACCTCCTTCGGATATTTTCGTGGCCTTTGCAAGGAACAAGGACGTCCAAACATACACAAATTCAATCATTACAATTTTGGTTGAAAGGCATTTCAATTAATATATTTATTTTTGTATTAAATTGAATTAGGGTTTCAATTATGCTTAAAACTTGATTATTTTAATATCAAGATTTTCTCTCCTTCAAGGTGATACAAATGATACCCCCCTCTCATTTTATTTGCTCTACATGATGCCAAGAAACATTAGGGAGTCTCTGGAAATGGTAATTTACATATTGAACCCTAGGTTTTGGGTAAATTGCACATTACACCAAAACTAGGTTTTAATGCACAAACATTGCTTTATCAGCTCTTTCTTGGTACTCAGGATACCACAAGCCATACCTCTGCATCATTTTCATTCTCATGATACTTCAACACTTGAGGAACATTTTATCCTGTAATATTTGCAAGTTAACCCCTCAACTTGGGTAATTTGCATTTTAGTCCAAAATAAGCAAACATTGCTTCAACATTATTCAAACATGACCAAAATTGAAACATAAGTTCCTCTTCGGCCTTAATTATTTTTCACAAGATAAAATCAAGGATGTAATTAACTTGATTAATCAAAATTCCCAGGGTTAAGGCATAACCCATGTTAGGGATATTACAATTATAAACCCCTAACAAGGATTTCATCCCTGAAATCCCAGATAAAGGGAGATAGATATTATTCATTCATCATGTCATCAAGTCTTCACATAACATATCATTGTTATGGAGACACCACTAAGCTTTGATCAACACAAAGTTCTCCCACACAAGATTATCTTAGAATCGATTTCACAGAACACATACTCCACTGTCCTGTCATTATTGACTGTGGAATTAATTCTGTGTCAGGTAACACTTTTCTTATTTAGAGAAATATTGTACATACTTTATTTAACTCATTTGTCAAATCTTATCGATTTGTCATATTTCTCATCTTACAAATTCATGTAACATATTCTTGTTTCTGAGGAGTCTCCCATGCTCCTTATTTAATTCGGTATTTCACTTTCAAGATCACAATTATATTATGTCACCCATTTGGGACTATAAGTCTTTTCACACCTCAGTTGTGCCATCTGACCTGGTGACACAATACTAGATTTCCTTATTACTTGTACTAACTATCTCATTAGTTGTACATTCTCTTATCTTAAGGAAAGGTTACTTATCAATTAAGAACTTATCTTAAAGATATCTTTAGTTGTTATGTTTATGCAAAGCATAAACCCCTAACATGTGATGTTCATACTATTTTATATATAATTAGACTGATTTCATGGTTGACCATTCCAGGTAGACAACATAAACCATCTGATATTTCTCAGATACCAGAATCTCTTACCTTGGTATCTATTACATGTGTTGAAAACACATCATATCCTCATCTTCCTTTCATCATGAGACATTACTTATTAGATATGCCTTTACCTTGGAACTAAAGTCCAATATAAACTGATACTTTTCTAAGTATCCATCACATTAACATTTTTATCTTATACACATCAAGTGTCCTAAGACCCACTTGATTGCCATGTCCCCTAAAGGAATGAAAACAAAGAATCATATTCCTCTTATTGTCTCTTGAATTTTCAACTATTCATGAATCATTTACTCTTTGTTTCATCCCAAGTTCCTTGCCCTCAACATAGGAATTTATAAGGATGATCACATATCATTATTCCCTTCTTTTTTATTGTCTAACATGTTCATGAACATCTTGTGATCTCATCACATTTCTCATTTCCACATTATGGGAAAAGATCTTTATTATACACACAAACTTTATCGAACAAGGATCACCTCCCTTGTTCTCATTCTCATCTTATGAGAATCATACTTTTTACTTCCTCATACATACATACTAATCTGAGATGATCTCAGATTCCTCTTTCTTGTACTTAGGATATGATACAATTATCCATACCATATTTCTAATTTCATGATACTCATTAGATTGTCTCAGAATGACTACTTGATCAGAGCAATAAAAAAGATAACAATCTAAGAGTTTCCATACTCACTTTATCATCAATAGTTGTATACCTGGAGAGGGTATGCAAGTACTCAGATTAAGTAGTATGCACTTGGTATACTATCATATTCCTTTCTTTTCATATTATCACAAGCATAAGATTTAACATTCCTGGATTTTATCCAGGCATCTCTTCTATACCTCACCCTCCTTTATAGAGGTGAGAATAATATGTAACATCTATAATGTTTACTGTGCAAAATATAAGTCCTCTTAGGACTAATCAAGGAAAGCTCAATCAATTACCTTCTCAATTTAACTCAGGAAATCATAAAATGACATATTAGAATGACATTATCTTATTTAACCTGTCATGATTTGTGGATGATTCACCGCCTCAGGTTGATTCTGCCTCAGGGGTTGATTCATCATAACGTTTCAGGCTGAGCAATCTCTTGCCAAATGTCCTACCTGTCTACATTGGTAGCAAATTCTGTTCTCCCACTGAGGCCTAGCTGGTTCTTTACCCCTTCTGGGTAACTCTTGCCTTGGTGCACTAGCCTATGGTTGTACTGGTGGTACCAAAAACTTCTTCTTTTTGGAACTACTAGGCCTCTGTTCCTGAGTTTGGATAGGTGTTTTCTCAATTCTTCCTTTATTTCCCTTTTCTGGACAATTACTTTTGATATGTACAGGTTTCCTACACCTATGGCAGATCCTAGTTTCAGGTTGTAACCTATTCCTTTCATCATTTTCTATTGCTTCAACCTGCTGATATTGAATACGAATCATGTTGATGTCCAAAAGTTCATCATTGGGGGCTGGTAATCTAGGTTGCACTGCTAATTCATGGTCCAATAAATGTATGAAAGTTGTCCTCATTTTCCCAATAGTGATACCCAAAGAAGGATTCCTTATCATAGTTAGATCACCTTGGGGGTTCCCAGGCAGTCGTTCTTCCCTTTCCTTGTCCCTTGCACCTCTTCCTGGTGCAGCAATGCTTCTCTCAACAGTATGTTCTTCGTGTGATCCAGACATCATCAAGTTCTTCTTCTCCTATATGAGCAGAAAACACTATCAGATACACTGGAAGACACTAGAATAGACTCAACAACCTTAATCATATGTCTCTGTAGACTCATCGAACCTAGAGCTCTGATACCACTAAACTTGTGACAACACCCGCTATCATATGGATAACAAATGCCATCAACAATAAAACATGCAGCAGCAAACATCTTTAACAGCGGATTATTGAAAATCACTAAAAATTAAAACCATATGCAAAGACCCCCATACTCAGGAAATCTATTTTAACAAGAACCATAGTATTTCAAATACATCCTGGTTCATAATTTACATGTCATTTACCATCTCTTCTCGAGGATTACATACAATAGCTGCTCTATTAAATTTGTACATAGGCAACTTAAAACCTCAAGGCATCAAGCCAAAACCTCAGATCGATACATTAAGAGCACTAAGTACTAACTCTGAGGACCTGAGAGTACAGAGACGACACATAGGACTCCTGACTACAAGACTCGACAGATAATATTTCCACCTCAGATGTTACTATTGTCCCTGATGCTGCTACTATTCTTTCTCTGCTGTGGGGTTTCTGCCTCTTCGTCCGCCTCCACCTAAAAATGTTGGTTCCCATGAGGGTGAGACAATTGTAAATTGCCCCAGCATGAGATATAACTCTCTACCAGAAACATAATTATTACAGTTTATTAGAATAAAACTGAGCAGAGGAATCTTATATATTTAACAGTAGCTAAATCACTGTATGAACATAGTAAAATAATCTCCTTTCCTAAGGAGAACATTGCATCTACCCATGGTAGAGGCATAATTCATCTATCTTCTTTGCAAGGAATGTAAAAGGGACATAATTAACATCTATCAACTAAAGATGCATAAAATATATGTAACATCAACCAATGAATTTCCATATTCAATCCTTAAGCAAACATGCTATACGGCTGATTACATTTTACAATCACACTTATTCCCTGAGGAGATGAGGTATACCACTCATACTCCAACCGACCACGGTTACATTAGGCATCGGTACCATACATAGGTCAATGGAAGAGCCGAAATCCAAGAACTCATCTATCTCGGTCAGTACTAGTACAAAATGCAGGACATCTTGTGTCTCTGCTAAATAGCTTGCCAGGGTATATTGGCATCTTCGCTATAGACTTATGGCCCATAGCCATACTCTCTTTAGGGTTATGGCCCATAGCCAATGACTGGTTTTATATTATGAGTCATGACCCGTAGCCATACTCTTATTGGGGTATGGTCTGTAACCAATCCCATGCATAGGGTATGGCCCGTAGCCAATCCTATGGGGCATAAGGATATGTTTTCCCATTACCCCCACATATTCAAAATATGTGTTTTGGGTTTTGCCACGGAGCAACCCGTTTCACCATCAACAAATTCTGACACTGATGGATCTATGGTCAGGTCTCTACATGATATGATTTCTCTTGATTAGTTAAGTACATTATAATATTCTTTTAGCATAAATCAAGTTCTCAACATGAATTATGACAAATGCTACAAGGAGGCATGTAAATCTCTTATCAATTACTTTACCAAAACTTATAATACATTGGGATGTTAGTCCCTTATCTCATCACTTGGAAGTTCTCATCTCTCAACAACATTATTACCATGCTTATCAAATCTGGGCATTCAAACCCTTAGTTCATCACTGAACACTGTTACCACTTATTAGGTAACTATTACCTCTAGGTCCTCAAAACAAGGTATACATGATACTTGTTACACAAGCATCACACATGGCTCACAAGGCCCATTAATTGTCTTGTCACCTTTCACTAGGCAACAACTTGTTCACATGGCTTACAATGCCACTGCACATTTTGTTACTTCTCATTAAGCAACAATAACATAATGGCACACCAGGCCAATGCATATCTTGTTACTTCTCACTAAGCAACAATAACATAATGGCACATCAGGCCAATGCAATACAATAATAACACCACTACACCCTTTCCAAGGTTAGGGTTTACCATCAAATAGGGTCTTTCATCCCATTATCCAAAATTAGGGTTATGGTTTGCCATTTCACATTAATTAGGGTTTTATGTTCATATTATGAATCCAACCCTAATTTATTGCTCCACTCCTCTAGGAGATTCCTTTAATATCACAAGCCTTCACTCATGCATATTACTCTCCTCATATATTATTAATAATTCTCACTACAAGGTATGAGTTTATTTCTCATCCTTGCCAGAGTATGATTACATCATACTCATTAGTTTGGCTTAACCCCTTTCTCATAGTATATTAGCGTATACTTAACAAGGTGTATCAAACTCCTTACATTTCATTGTATCAATTTACATATCACACTTCATGTGTTTAATTATTCAACTATATTGAATTTAAAGTGCATCAAGGTATATCAATCTTGAAGTGTTGAATGTGATATCTATCATGTCTTGATGTATCACTTTTCTCATCACTTCTAACTCACCTGAATTTACCAACTTATCTTGTATTAAAGTATTTCCCTCTTAATACTTTTAACCACTCACCTATCACCTTTATCATGCGGTGCATAGGTCATACAATAGAATTGTCCAACTATCTTTAATGATATGGACATGTCTAAAGGTTAAGGCATTGTTGATATAGAATTAACCATTATCAACCACTTTAGGTATTTCAACTCTCAGGATATTATCCACACCATTACTTAGTGTTACACTCATCACTCCTAAGAGTGTCTTTTCCTCACCTTTGTAAGGTGTATAGGGTTGATACATGTATGTCAAGTTAAACACATGTATAGAGTTAGATGTATAATGATCTAGGCATCATCTTATGCCTTATACACTTATCCATTAAGGTGTCAACCTTACCATTCATATGAATTATTTCACCCTTCATGAGTATAACATTCTCATCGTGCTTGAATATATTAGCCACACCCCACTTTAGTGTGTTGGCTATTATTCCATCATTAGGGATTCACATCTCATTGCCCGAAATTAGGGATTCACATACCTTCACCCTATATTAGGGCTAATGGTTCATATAACATTATATAACATCACTCTGAATTAGAGTCTCACATCACATCATAGATTAGGGTTTCACATGACATCACCCTAGATTAGGGTTTTACATGGCATCACCCTAGATTAGGGATTCACTATTTTTGGAATTAAGGTTCCTTAATAACCTTTCCCCATATTAGGGTTTACTATTTGTCCCAATTAGGGTTTCCATTCAATTACCCACATTTAGGGTTTACTATTCATCCCAATTAGGGTTTCATATTCAATTACCCACAATTAGGGTTTCTCATATCATTACCCTTAATTCGAATTGCAACATTACCCTAGATTATGGTTTCACTCATAATTGCCCTAAATTTAGGTTATGGCTCATTAACCTACTCGATTAGGGTTTGTGCTCAAGATTAGGGTTTCATGATCTCTTTACTAAGGGCACGTTTGGATGGTAGGATCTAGCTGGATTTTGATGAATCCTTCATTTACGTCATCCATGTACTAGTTACTTGGGATTTTAAGAAATTCATTGAAATAGATTTTTATGTTTGGCGTGATGGATCTTTACCTATTGGTTGCTTTTGCTTTATTGCACCTTACAAGCATGACTGTCTTCCCTGATTCCAATGGCCATTACAGACTTACCTATTGTATCACCTCCTTGTCTTCCTCCTCGGGCCCACTACCAGACTAGTAAACCCGCCCACCCCTAGAAGCGCAGACAAGAAAGCAGCTCTTGCATGCACAATTTCGAACAAGGGATGTGACGCTGGACACACCTATGTGAGCTTTAGAGCTTGTCTTCTTCCATAAGATGCTTCACCTATGCGATCACAGATCTAGTCCCTTTGGCGTCTGTCGGACTCATATTGCCCCACCTGGGGTGCGACCATCGGCGTCGGGCCTGCAAAGGCGGAATGTGCCGTCAGTGATTGCCACAAAACTAGAAGCTTGCACAGGCATGGTCGGGCTCGTCGTAGGGGTGAGGTCGGCGTGGGGGATTCGAGATGTGGAGATCTGGGTAGGGCAATGGAGCATGGAGAAAAGGGAGGGGAGTGATGGCGGAAGCTCTCACCGCTTCTGCTGCCAGTGGAGCAAGGGAGGAATGAGGCATAGGAGTGGTGATGGGGACGGGGTGAGTTTGTTGCACGGCGAGCTGGAGGATGGCGTCCTGCAAGTTTGAGATGGAACATACTCTCCAGCGTTTACAGTATAAATTGAAAATTGGGATTCCTTGCTTTTTACAACTACAACAAATCAAACATAAACTTTTTTGTGCTGGATCTATAAATGCAATACAATCCATCTAGATCCTAGAAACCAAATGTCCCCTAAGGATCATACCCTTAATCACTACATGATTAATAATCATATATGAATTCCTCTCTATCATCCTCTCAACTTGATTAGGTTACATCAACCCTTTAATCAAGTACATACAACTATGATTGACATAGTGTACTGAGTTATTGCTTTTATAAGCAATTATGGTTTATATTTTTAAAGGTATTAATCATCTAGGTACTTTAGGGATTCAACCTTTGTACCTATCATTGATTATCATTACTATCAATCATTGGATCAATGGAACAATCATCACCTTCAATTTCCAAATGATTGAAACACAATAGACCTCCATTCGATTTTGGGGTTTCAACACCAAACGGTTTTGAAACCGTTTGGTTCCAAACGGTCTTGAGACCGTTTGACCCCAAATGGTTTTAAGACCGTTGGACTCAAACGGTCTCAAGACCATTTGGGCCAAACCAGAATCAAAACCGCATGGGTTGCTTAGGGCATTCACCAATCAAATTGAATATAATTTGCACTATTGAATTGACCATCGATTAGGCAATTGAAGGGTTCATCAATCAACACCATTAGATCTCTATCCATCAATCAAGGTTCAAGCATTAATCCTCCAAACAGTCTTGAGACCGTTTGGTCCCAAATGGTTTCAAGACCATTTGGGCTCAAACGGACTCAAGATCGTTTGACCCAATTAGTCTTGAAATCGAATGGATCAATAATGGGTTCTTTCAATCAAATCGATTAAGGTTTCTAATTGGAGGATTGTCCATACATTTAATCAATAAATTGTATCCATTGGATCATCATCCAACATGTACTAGAGTCATGACCTCAAACGGTCAACCCATCCAAACAGTCAACCCTCCCAAACAATTTGGAATCCAAATCTCCAAACAGTTTGATGAAACTGTTTGGACCAAAGTCTAGAAATCGTTTGCAAATGAAACTTGTTGGAAAGTGGTCCGAAGATGATGTCATAATCATCAAGCCTTAGTCCATTGAAAAATACTTCCATAATCATGATAATTGCATCAATAATCAAAGGAATTGCAAGAAGAGCAATTGAACATAGTTGATTGAGAAATTGAATTCAATAACAATGAATAGGGGTTCAAGTTATATAAACCACCTTCAATTGAGATTCAAAGCTTGGATCTTCACATCAACAATGGTGTAAGAAGATTTTTAAACTCTCCCAAGGCCCGTCCTCAAGCTTTGGAGTGAAAATATTGGCTAGGGTTGAAGATGGAGTGAAGAAAAGAAGAAACCAAGCATTGATTTGTGATTTCCACCATGAAATCAAGGTGAAAGAAGGCCATGGAGCTTACCTACAGTTTGGGGGTCGTCCTCCTGTTTCTCCTAAGCTCCCTTGGTCGTTTTGCAAGCAATAAGTGAAAGTGGCTTCAAAATTACCCATTCAAGTTATGGATAAATGAGCATATATGCATTTTTATTGAAAATTCATTTAAGAGAGAGAAAGTAGGAATTATCTCCTCCATTTCTTTGCCACTTGCCCCCTTATCTTCCTTATATACGAGGCTATCATACTTTGCTCTTATTCCTCTAAATTATCCATGATTTAAAGAAAAGCAAATTAAACACCTTAACCCATTTAATAATAAAATCCACAAGTTAGTGGATATTTCTTTTTCTTTGTTTAATGTGAGTGGGGTTTTCACCTCCTTAGGATATTTTCATGGCCTTTGCAAGGCACAAGGACGTCCAAACATAAAAAAATTCAACCATTACAATTTTGGTTGAAAGGCATTTCAATTAATATATTTATTTTTGCATTAAATTGAATTAGGGTTTCAATTATGCTTAAATCTTGATTATTTTAATATCAAGATTCTCTCTCCTTCAAGGTGATACAAATGAGACCCCCTCTCATTTTATTTGATCTAAATGATGCCAAGAAACATTAGGGACTCTATGGAAATGGTAATTTTCATATTGAACCCTAGGTTTTGGGTAAATTGCACATTACACCAAAACTAGGTTTTAATGCACAAACATTGCTTTATCAGCTCTTTCTTGGTACTCAGGCTACCACAATCCATACCTCTGCATCATTTTCATTCTCATGATATTTCAAAACTTGAGGAACATTTTATCATGTAACATTTACAAGTTAACCCCTCAACTTGGGTAATTTGTACTTTAGTCCAAAATAAGCAAACATTGCTTCAACATTATTCAAACAGGACCAAAATTGAAACATAAGTTCCTCTTGGGCCTTAATTACTTTTCACAAGCTAAAATAAAGGATATAATTAACTTGCTTAAGCAAAATTCCCAGGGTTAAGGCATAACCCAGGTCAGGGATATTACAGATTAGTAGTGGCACGGGGATAGCAACAACGGAATCCATTGCCATGAAGACAACACTTTTGTGGGTATGAAGCCATGTCGCTGAGAATGTGGAAGCGGAGATAGACTCCCTTGAGGTTGTTCAAGCATGCGGTGATTCCATAACAAGGAGATACTAGTTGGGCATTCTTACAGAAGACATTGTTACATTGAAACAACAATTTTGTTTTTGTAGTATTTCGTCAGTCAGTCGTATGTGTAACAAAGTTGCCCATGAAGCTGCCACTATGGCACGAAGAGGGAAAGTAGATAGGTTACACAAAGTTTCCCATGAAGCTGCCACTATGGTACGAAGAGGGAAAGTAGATAGGTTTTCTTTTTTTCATTCTTTTCCTCCATGTATTGAAAACCTTATTATGGCTGATGTAGTTTAATTAATAGATGACGGGGGATCCCAATCATAGCATCCTCTGTCCTTCCTAAAAATGATTTAGTTTGATAAGTGAAGATAATGTGAAGTAATTTTCCTTGGGTTTGAGTTTTCTTGAATGACGAGTTTCATAATTTTGGAAAAACATTTGATAAGAAGGTGAATTTAGGGGAGAGAAAGTGTGTAGAACCTTCAAAACATTAATTAAAATAATAAATGACATCAACATGTAGAAATTATGACAAAAATAGTCTAAGATACTTAATATGACTTGTGGGTGAAGTTTCATCAAATTTGGAGAATCCTAGAGTCACTAATGCATGAGAAAAGAGAAAAGATGATTTCCTTTAAAAGAACTAAATATTATAACAAAAGTCCCTAAAAGGGAAAAATAATGCCAAAATTGAATTCTAAATGCCTTAAATAGTCTAGGCATCGACTTTGTCTTTAATAGAAACATGTTTTAGCCCTTAGTTGATTCAGGAAAGAAAAATGATCAACATCTAGATTGCATTTCATTTAATATTTCGATTTAGTAAAGGTTCCAATTTAATTGGGCCATACTATTGTTTTGGTCATCAACTCATTGCCAAATACAACTTTTGTATTAATCATTGGTTTCCCATCCAAAAATAACTCTCCTCTTCTACCTACCTTTCTGCATTCCGTATATAGTAAAATTGGCCTCCCTTCTTTCCCTGATTCACATCTCTCTCCCTCTTCGTTCACATATGACTCTTCCATCAGATTCATTTAAGCCTTGGTTAAAAGATTATTCACCACTTTATATGTTCCTCAAACCTGGCCGCCGTCTTCCCATGTTATCCATATGTTCTCCTCTTCTTGCCCCTCTTCTTGCATGCCTTCATCATCGAATCCCTAGAAAAGAGGTCTCAAACTTTTGTGTCATCATCATAAGCAATATCCTGGTGATGGTTTTGCTTCCTCTAGCACCAAGCTGATTTCCCCATATTCCAACAACTTCCACTGGAGAGGACCAACCAAGCCTCTGAACCCCAAAGCCATGTCCAAGGTGTTAGAAAGTGTGGCTTGCATCCCTCAAAACTCCTTGATGTTTCACTCACATCCGATTTCTTCAAACCCATATGTAAGTCATTTTTCCACTTTTCAAATCATCTGGCCTTTGTTCTTCAGATTAATATGTGAATTGCTATTTTTCTCATATTTTTATTATGTTCTCCTTATGGTCGAATCTACTATGAAGTTACTCTCTTTTGTTTGCTTTGCCATGATTACTTGATTTTTCCAGTCCTTCACCTATTGCTCTTTGTTGGCCATTGCAAAAAATGACGGCGGTGGTTTTTAGTCATGTTGAGGCCATACTTTAGAGCTTGTTGAGACTGATAGAGACCGGTGGATCTTCCTGGGTATCCTTAGTGTCCTTCTCACGTCAAAATGTGAGTTGGTTTTAGGTTAAGGCATGTGTTGCAGAAGCTAGTCGCTCTCTCTCACAAAAAATCAAAGCGAAGAAGATGATCACTGCTTTTTATGATTTTTCCCACAAGCATGGCGCACGAGTTCTGCAAAATTTTTATATTGATGAAGTGTCTGGCTGTAGGCACAAATCCCCATTGGCCCACCTAAACTAGGTTTTTAAAACGAAATTGTTATATACA
Source organism: Alisma plantago-aquatica (assembly GCA_963693085.1). Taxonomy (NCBI): domain Eukaryota; kingdom Viridiplantae; phylum Streptophyta; class Magnoliopsida; order Alismatales; family Alismataceae; genus Alisma; species Alisma plantago-aquatica. The sequence continues at coordinate 666,745,710 of OY856412.1, read as the reverse complement.
TGACTTTATCAAATCTTCTGTTTGATTGATCTTTTCAGAGTAAATTATTTATCAATAAAAAAAATAAAATAAAGCTTATTTTAGAACTATGAGGTCATTCCATATCCATTGATATTAGCTTGGTCACATAATTCTAATCCAATAAATATATGTTTTCAAAGATTTATATAATTGGCTAAAACTTATAACCAATAAACTGTAAGTCAGAAAAATAAAATAAAATAAAATATGTTTTGAAATTGTAAAAATATAATATAAAATATGGCATGGTTTTGATGACCTAATTCACAGATAATAAAAAGGTTACTTTTCATGTTAATGAAATCAATGTGAAATTGACTCTAAATCTACATATATGCTTAATAGGCTCTTTTGAGAACTAAGCTTGGGCATAGGTTGGACTTTGGACTATTTAGACCCTCAAGTTAAGATATGTTTGCATATCCTATTATTCTTTTTGAGAAATTCACCTATTTTCTTCTTTCTCTTGACCCTATGGACAATAGCGTACAGAATATTCTTTCTTTTGAAAATTACGGTTCATGTGAACTACTTTATTTGGTACTGATCTTGTGATTATATTTGGATATTCTTTTGGTCTTTCTTATGCTTTGTTCATGATGGAACTCAATTTGTTGATATGTGCCGATTTTGAGGTGGATATTCATGATGGTCATTTTTGTGGTGTCTACTTTGTATAATCTGACTATATTTTCTACTTTCCTCTCTATTAAACATGATATATGATTCAGTAGTACTAGAGTAGTATAATTGCATTGATTTTTAGACAATATGCCTCTGTTATTATTGGGATGGAGGTGGTGGTGCCCCATACCTGGGTTTCAAGCTTGTGAGGCTTGGCCCGCTTATATATATTGGAAGTTTGGTAGGATGTCATTCTCTATTAGGTTTCAAGTTTGTGAGGCTTAGCCGCCTTTGTATTTATATTTTTCTAGTGTATCCTTATATCACATGCATACAAGTTGATAATTATGGGGCGTGTGCCCTAATCCTTTATATGTTCTAATATGCCACCATTTTATTTGTTGGGTTATGACAAGTATCTCTTTTATTGTGATTGATTTCTTTTATGTCCTCTTTGGGTAGTCCTTTTCTTTTCTATGGGAAGCATTCTTTACTTGATGTCCTTTTATTCCATAAATTTCTTAACCCTATTCTAGCATGCACATACCAACCTTTGTTGATGTCATCTATTTTCTCTTGCTGCTTGGGTATGCTTTCAACCCTCGGTGAAGGACATTGAGGACATGGCACAAAGATATGGACTTAGGAGTTAAAGCTTGGAGAAAATCTTGCTATAGTTTAGATTTCTCCCTACTTAGATCCTTAAGATATAGCTTGTTACATGTAAACCCTTTGTGGGAGATTATGATGTTCTTTTGTAACCTTATAATAAGTTGAAGATAGTCAAGCTGCTTTACTTTGATTGATTTGAATATAATTAATATGATTTGAAAATTTTACAATCACCCCAACATATCTTCTGAGTGTGTTTGGACTGGAAGTTTATTCTTTAAATTTTTAGTAGGGAGTGGATCCCATGTAGGGTCCCATTCTCTACACACGCCAAGATGGCACCACCATGGCAATGAGGACTTAGACAAATAAACATAAAAAAAATTCAAATCAAGGATGTCTTTATGGTTATATATGCCAGATAAGGTGTAGATAATTTCATGATAGGGGTGGGGCAGTCCCCATATACATAGTCCCATGTAGGCAAAGATAATTTTGATAGGAAAGTACACTCCTAGAGCTATACATCCCTTATAGAATACAAAAAATATATATAAATCTTCTATAATCACTGATTTTTACAATTCACTCAGTTTGTAGCTTTTCATGTAACCTTTTTTGTGATGCGAGTGCAGTCCTCAAAGGAAGGTTGCCCCTTGAGCCTTCAATATTTTTCATACAGTGACAACTCAACCTTGATTTGTATCATCAATTTTGGCTAGAATGCTGAAATGGTATAGTCCCCAAAGTGACAGAGAACCCCTGAGCTGGTTGACCCTTCGCCATGAGCAACCATGAAGTTGATATGATGTTGTGATGTCGAGATGCTGCTTTCCTATTTAGACATAGATGTTTAAGTTGTTCTTTCGCTCCCAATAGTTTGTAAAAAGTGGAGCCCGTCCTCACATTCTTCAAACTTTAACCATGGGGTTGATTGGCCACCCGAGGTCAATGGTTCCGCTAACTCTGACATTTTGTTTTGTTTCGGTCATCCCTACCCTTTAGCCTTGCTGAATTGTTATTCTTTACCAGCTTGCATGTGTGGCACCATTGGTGCTTTCCCTATATAACTGTATGCATAGGCATGCACGGTCACCTTACCTCCTTTAATATGAATAGGTTATTAAAAAAACATGTACATGACCCAATACGCTAAATAAAAAAATAAAAGTTGACCATTGCCCGTTGCTGCATTCCAGTTGACTGCTTGAACCTTTCGCTTCTGATTGGTTCGGGATCCCATCCCACATTATCACGATCAAGTTCAGGTTGGCGAGATGTGTGTTTGGCCCCGTTTCAGGGTTACATTGTCCTGATATTTGGATTAAATCAGTCCTGCTAATAGTAGGATTTTGAGAACCCAGTTCGGATTTCATTTTTTTTTTGTGTATTTGGTTTTATATACCAGACTGAAAAACACAAGTTACAAGATCAGTCTAATTTAATGATGAGATTGGTTTGTCAAAAATATGATTGACTCGAGATAAACTAATCGGGAGATATGGACAACAGCGGTCAAATCTAGTCCGGATTTGGTAATCTCCGTCTGGAACCGGGGCTTGGGGATCTTGACCGGCCGTCACACTGGCATCTCGCCGCCGCCAGCACTGACCACAACCAACGTGGGCAAGGTCGGAGCTCAGCTATTACACTGCTTCGTCGCGTACACCCAACAACCAGACAAGGAGGATCAACCAATACCATATCTCAAAATTTCTCTTGTTCTTGTGGCTGCACAACGTGTAGCACTGAATCACCACGAAAAGGGTGATAAAAAACCAAGTTAGCCTGCTGACACGAAACAGTCGTAGCTAACACCAAATTGTTAGCCTGCTGACACGAAACAGTCGTAGCATACACCAAATTCTATTTTTAATCGGTCGAAGTTCATTATTGTCTTGAAGCACCAAATTCTAGCTGGCATGTTTTCTTTACTGTAGAAACTGAAGAGGTCATAGTAAGCTGACCTGACGGAAAGGAACTCTCTTGACTGTTATCCTATAAATAGAGATAGTGGGGGCAGATTTGAGCAGAACACCAAACTCCCCAGAAACAAACCACCGGACTCCTCCTGCTAACCATTCTCCCGTCGTTCCATCCTTCCAACTCTGCTTGTTCGTCTGTCATTCCTTAACATGACTCAAAAGGTCACGCCTTCTCCGCTAGCCGCCGCCGCTGGCTTCTTCAGCACACGGCAAGCCTCGGGTCGGGGAAGCCGGCTGGTGCCAAAGCGTGGACAGATCAAATCCAGGATAGCCGCCACTGCCGTCCACTCTATCGCCTCTGCCATATCCAGGACGATCCCACAACAACACCATCAGGAGCATCGCCGCTAGGTGCAAATCAGCGCCTAGGGCGCTGGGAATCCTTCTAGCGTGAGTGATGACAGGAATGTATGCATTCTTATGCTCTGTCATATCATCACTTCTGTAATTGGTTAGATCCAGCTCCCCACTGATCTTTCAGTTGAGGTGAAGCCTGATTGTCCAGCGAACTACGATGTTTGAAGAGTACTTATCTCCTGGGATAATGAAGTTGAATGCTCACTTTAATAAGTCATGTTTGTACGTGTTTTTCTTCCGATAATTGTTACATATCAGATAGAAAGTAAATCACCACCAACTGTCGTGACTTGAAGAATATAGAACAAAAAGGCACCAGAAGTACAGGTAATAAATTAAAAGAGTTGGATGTGTGTGTTCACACACAGAGGTAAAAACAGCCATGACTTCACACGTCATCATCGGATGCATCCAGAAAACCCCTCAGATATCAAGATCTCGCCAAAGGTTGATATTACTAAAAGCACCAGTAAAAAAGAGTGGTGGAGTTTGAGACAAGAGATTTGACTGATTGGCGGCAGGACGAGACGTGAGAATTATGGGAGCCTTTGAAGAAATACCAAGGCTTACGTCTAGAGTAGTACTTTTGGTTAACCAACGTAGACCAAATGGATGCTTCTTGATCACATAGAGAAGCAACGACTACAAAATGAACAAAGGGAATGCAACCTATGTTTCATTATACCCCAACCGCCCATCCCTGAGGATGACATATGGACCCCAACTAGTCATATGTATCTTGTAATTTGAGCTAGATTCTCCCTACAAAAAGCAACGCCTTAACTTTTTGATCTTTGAGATGATGATATGTTGTAGCTGGACACAACTAATGTGGAAGGGGAAAAGCAGGTAACGCAAGTGTTAAGAAGAACCAACCCACCCTCTATATTGAGGAAGTTATTGTTCCACTGACCGAGAATCTTGGTAGTTTTGACAATGTCCGGTCCCAAGCTAATGATGGACGCTTAAGGGGAGATAAAGGCAGACCAAGATATTTTATATGGAAATTTTCAATGTGTCATCCCAAAACATGATGGTATTTAGATAGATAATTTTGAGCGACTTTAGTGCCAAAAAGGGTAGATTTCTGAAAGTTGATCTTGAAGCCAAATATTTCAGAGAAGTTGCCCAATATGTGAATGAAATCAATGAAACATTTGTCATTAGGTTTAAGAAAACAATAGTGCCATCAACAAATTAAATGATGTTTTCTTCTAGAATATGCTTGTCAATGAATCTATTGATAATGTGGTTGTCCAAATCGAGTTTAACCATGCATGCAAGAATAGATGTGGCATTGATGAAGAGGGAAAGAGAGAGAGAGAGAGTTACCCTTCTTCCTAAGAACATTCGAGATAGTGATGTAACGAAAACTAGAACCGAAACATCTGTCATCAGGTTTAAGAAAACAATAGTGCCATCAACAAATTAAATGATGTTTTCTTCTAGAATATGCTTGTCAATGAATCTATTGATAATGTGGTTCTCCAAATCGAGTTTAACCATGCATGCAAGAATAGATGTGGCATTGATGAAGAGGGAAAGAGAGAGAGAGTTACCCTTCCTAAGAACATTCAAGATAGTGATGTAACGAAAACTAGAACCGAAACATTTGTCATCAGGTTTAAGAAAACAATAGTGCCATGAACAAATTAAATGATGTTTTCTTCTAGAATATGCTTGCCAATGAATCTATTGATAATGTGGTTGTCCAAATCGAGTTTAACCATGCATGCAAGAATAGATGTGGCATTGATGAAGAGGGAAAGAGAGAGAGTTACCCTTCCTAAGAACATTCGAGATAGTGATGTAATCAAAACTAGAACCATTGATCAAGGTAGAGAATTGACGAGCAGAGATTCAACTATGACCCACCCAATCCATGGTCCCAAAAACCATAACTTAAAATATCATGAATGATGAAGTCCTAGTTAACTGTGTCGCTTCAAAGTCAGAACATGGATTTGTTTCTTCAGACAAAGATGAATAAATTTGTTATCAAGAATGTATTAATCTTGAATTTTCCTACCTTTTACAAAGGATGATTGATCACGATTGATGATAGATGGGATAAGTGGTGTAAGTATATTACTAAGCACTTTGGAGACAATTTTGTATGTCGTATTGATTAAGCTGGTGGTTTTGAATTGCTTAATATTTATTGGGTTCTCTAGTTCTTATGAGAGTGATGTAGGTGTTGTTAAGACCTCTTATTTCTTTAGAGATTTCAGAGTTATTATGAATACCAACAAAAAGATGCAAGAAAGAGTGTTTAACATAAGTCCATGAGAATTGGTAGAGTGACAAAGTGATGATAATTGGTCCTGGTGATTTATCCTAATTTATTGAGTTGATAGATGAACTGATTTCCTCCTCTAAAATGATGTTGGTGAGTAGGTCATGATTGTGAAGTTTATTTAGGAAAAGAACCTCCCAGTTAAAGTGAAATATGTTTGACTAGTGCCTTTCGTAGGTGAACATCAATGTAAAAATGTTGACAATATGATTGGCGATCAGGTGTTTGTTGGATATTGAAGATAAATCAATAATTAAAGATAGGATATGGGAGTTCCACTTTCTTTTGATACAAGTTTGATAGATATATTTGGTTGCGATACCCTTCCTTAATCCAATAAACTTTTGGTCTTTCTTTCTAAATGGTTTCTTTATGTGATAACATATGTTGAAATTCATCTTTACTAGTTTCCACAACTATGGCATCTGATAGAGGATTGGTGCCCGAGGCTAAAATTTCAAATTCCAACTGATCAATATTTTTTTAAATATTCCCAAATGTCACCTTGTTCTAGTCATGAATTTTGGCCCAGTGTTTCCAAATATTTCCTTGTATGACAACCCGAAGATAAGAGTTGATGTGAAAATTGACCCAACTCTCAGAGACAACAAGAGGGAAGGAGAGATGTTGAGTCCAATATCTTTCAAATCTAAAGGTCTACTGTCCACATCAATGTGATTTAGTGTTTAGAATGATAGGGAAGTGATCATAGATGGATGACCCTATGAGAAATTTTGTTGTAAGATAAGGGGTATAGAGTGTCCCATGAAATAGATCCTTGAAAATAATCAAGCCTAAACCATGACTCCCTTGTCTTACACATAAAGTTTGAGTTAGAAGGGGAGAGATCATCAAGATTGTTCGAAATGTTGAAATTGTTGAATAAATCATTGTTGAAATAGTGGGAATAGTTGGTTGAAGAGTTGAAATTCGTTTCAGTAGCTAAGCTTGTGAGATTAAAGTCACCGCCTAACATATAAGAATGATTATTATATAAGGTAGTAAGAGAGGATAATTCATCACTGAAAGATGACTTATTGAAAGTAGATTCATCATAAAATTTTGTGAAGTAGAAGTTGGGGATATCAAAGTTCAAGCAAAGAAGGAAGATGATTGAATCAGTACCTAAAAAGGTGTAAGATGTGTGCACACTATGGGATTACAAATAATAAACAACCCATCAAGCAGGCTCCTTAAGGGATTTTGGATCCAATTAGGTATGAGATTAACATCAATAGAATGGAAAAGAAATTTTGAGAGGAAACAATTCTATTTCTACGACAATAATGATATTAATTTTGTTAGAGTGAATGAATTTCCTAACAATTTGTCTACATATATAAGAAATCATATTGTAAATGTTTCACAAAGCCATAATAATCACATGTCATATTTAAACAAGTTAAAAAACAACTCTATAAAAAATAAACAACAAATCACGCTCTCAGTGAAGCCAAGGCGTTGGAAGCCAACTAGATCGTCTCATGTTATTCCAGCTGGTATTGTATTAAATTTTAATAAGATCAAGATTGAAATCTATGTAAGAATCAAAGTCAGTACCCATCATCTTTAAAAAGTTGAAGGAATCATCACCATTTTTCCAAGACAACAAGTTTTTTGTTGGATCCTAGTTAGTGGTAGGGATAGACGTATTACAAGGTATTACTTGAGGACATGGAGAGCCATTTTTCATCTATTTAGGATTATAGGGTATCTAAGGTCCAATAATAATCATATTAGACAAAAATACCTTTAAATAATTGGAGTTATTTGTCAGGGAGGCGATTATTGTTGCCCATTTTAGAAAGAAAACTAGAAATGATCTTATCAATCATCATTTAAACTTTAGATTCCACATCAAATTTATTGTGTTCTTAAATTCAAAGGACATATTAACCATGGATTACATATTGGCATCAAGACACTATTGGGGTTAGGTGTTTGAATGGGAATCTTGAGAGTTGGAGGAATTGGAGTATCTAGATCTTTCGAATCCTCCTCCGACTTTACCACCAAATCTTGTAGCGGTGTCATGGTTATTTTTGTGAAAGTTATGGGAAATATTTTGAGGAAATGTTTGGTTTGATTGAGATCTTTCTCTTTCCTCATATAGACATTACCTCTATTCACAATAGGAGGGGTGTATAAGAAAAATAATATGTATGATATATTGGTAGTGCAATGACAATGTATTGTCACCATGTTGGATACTAGAGAACTCCTCTCCTTTATATAGGAGAAGGTGAACAATACTTGAGAGACTTCCACACATTAATAGACTCTAAATGGGCCAATAGAATCCAAACCATATCACATATGATATGAATTGACTTTTACTTCTAAACTCCCAAGAAAGATGAAGTTGGGAGAATCTGTAATGCTTGAACCCACCTTTAGAGGCTATAGTAGAGTTTTATGAATGATCACTAGCCCACATACCACCATAGTCCTTGACCATGCCCTTTGTCCTCACTCACACATATGTCAGGATCGACTTCCCCACTAGTACCCATCCTAGTACTACTCCAACTTGACCATACTTAACTTTGAAGTTCTCAATGATGGGCTTCCTAAAAGGAGGTCCACCTTAGTGAGATGAGTAGTCCAATCATTCCTTTTGAGAAAATTTTATTTCATGCCTCAAATCTTGGGACATTACAATCTCCCCTACTTAGACTCTTGACATCCTTATCAAGGCTAAACTATATTGCCTCATAATATTTTCCCATTTTAGTGTTGACCTAGATGGCTCATGGACACCCATCACTCCATCATGGACACCATTATAAGAGTGGCTACATCACCATGTATAGCCCTATCCAACATGTCTGGACCGCATGGAATGGCATGCCACATGCCCATGTAGGCCCAACCTATTTGAGGGTTATGGATTTGATAAATTTTGTAACGTTTGGAACCACCATATAAGGTTGTTGTAGAGTTTCAAAAATGAGGACTAGCCCCACGAATCACCATTGGAATTGATTACACACTTTGTCCTCACTCACGCATAAGCCAGGATCAACTTCCTGACTAGTCACCCATGCTTATAAATCTCCAAGATGAGTATGCTTAACCTTGGAGTTCTTAGTGATGGAAACTCTGAAAAGGAGGTACACCTTGGTGATATGGGTAGTCCAAATTTCCCTTTTAAGATCACTTTACCCAAGGCCACAAATCTTAGGACGTTACAAAATCACAATTCCCAACTTAGACGATGGACAAAAATAAGACAAAAAAAGTAATGACTAATATAAGATTTTCCCAAGCATAGAAAGACTTGTTCTCTTCCCTGAAGTTTGACATCTTTGACTTTAAAGCTTCCCCTAAGATTGATACACATCAGATCTTTGAATCATCTATCGATTTGACTATGTTGGAGCTTGTATCTTGGAATATGATGATGGAACATGTGAAGATCATCCGAGTAATAAACTTAGTTGCTAATATCATTGAAGTAGTTTACTAATGAAGACCACCGTATGGTATCTTAAAATGGACCTATGCCATAGGAAGACTATGTTGTAGCATATGGTCAACTTGCTTGATTGGGCACAGACAAACAAGGAGGAAACACCACCAATTTAGATGTCTAAAAGATCTTCTATAAAATACATGCGTGTAGGACAAACACACATCTGAATATGTAAATAATCCAAGATGGTCCAATGCTAGAAGATTGAAGTGTTGATATAGTAGAATGACCAAAACACAGCCAATGAAGAAACATATTTTCTTGATGTAGAGAGTCAGTTACATCCAATTGTTATAAGTAATCATCTTCTTTAGCTGACGACAGTATAAGAATATCAATTTTGGATGACAAATCAATCCTTGGCATCTCAGAATTTGAATGGAGAGGAAGGTCGATGAGTTTTAGATGACATGCTAAGTGTACAAATCTACACATGTACAGAATACTCTTCTTCCCCTTTCCTCTTATGGACTCTAAACTATGCATCACATCTCTTCTCCTCATCATCCTTTTCTCATCTCCTCTATTTCTCCCCTATACACCAACTACAAAGACACCACTAAAGTGGTTGAGGTGGACAAAGAGAAAAAGATATTGTCCTCTGACATGACTTCAATAAAAGTAGGGTACACCTGGGTGTAAAGTGAAGAAGTGACTGGACAATAATCTGCTTGATATCGCTACTTGACAGGCTTGAGAAAACTCGACATCATGCTTAAGAAAACTTGACTTTGTGTTTGGAAGGGATGAATCGCCACACAAGAGATATATTTATCTTGCTGGTTATATGCCCTAAGAGACGTCATGTGATGATTGTAAAGTGTTTATTGTCCATTTTGTTTGATTATTAATAAAAGTGAATTCTACTTATTATGTTTGTTTTAGAGATAATGAATAAACCTAATAATGTTGTAAGAATGCTTTGACTCGATGACATATGGTTTGGGTTAAGGAATTGAACATGATATCATATGTATACTTAGAGTACTCATTCTTATTATGACCCTAGTTACTTATTATTGTGGATATTACAAGACAACGATCATGAACAAGACTAGCATGTATGGTGAATGATGTCTATGTGTCTTTAGTCATTATATTTTATTTCAACTTGGATACATGGGTAGTTGATATAGAACAAGTTGTATTACATAGACCCACATCGAGAGTTATACATGAAATTCATTTAGTGGCATGTCAGAGTCATATCTCAATGTGAAGTGGTCACTAGGATTTTATACCTGAATTCACTACAATGATCACATGTTGTTCTGTGTTCTTTGACCACTAGCCCAATGTGCTTTAAAAAAGGGTTGCTAATAAGGTAGTTATTGGGTGCACTGTGACACATGAAGATTATAAAATTTGATGCATATGAGATCCCCCCTTGCAATATTTTCCCATACATTTGGTAAGTAAGACTATGAAAATGTAATATTATATTGAGCTCACTATATACCAACTAGTTTGATCCAATTCAAGGAACATAGTGTAACACCTATGACCTGGGTTATGATGCAACCCTAGATGTTTTGCCTAAGTAATATGATTAGAACCTTGTCTTAATTTTTTGAAAAGTAATTAAGACTTAAGGAGAGCTCACGTTTCATATTTGATCCTATTTGAAGATTGTTTGTGTTATATATGATAGTTTTGGTGCAAATTGCAATTTACCCAAAATATGGGGTTGATGTGAAAATTACCACCTCTAGAGTGTCCCTTCTATCTCTTAGCATTATTTATAGCAAAGAGGAAGTAGGGGGTTCCTTGTTCAAGTCTTGGTTGAGTGATATTACTCTTGGTGGTGAAAGAACCAAAGAATGTTGAGTATCTTGAACCCAAGATGAGGTTGTGTAGCAACTTTTTGGAAGTATTCATATTAGGCTAAGCACCTCAAGTAGGTGAAACCTATCGGTGTAGATGTTCCTTGCAAAAGTTGTATTGGTTTGCATATAATGTGATGTAGAGTTGTGATATCTTGCCTAGTAAGCTACCCAATGACCAATATATCATCCTTGAATTATCCACAAGAGTTTTGCATGTTGAGATAATTATTATTTCATGGTTCCACCATGCATAGACATGTATCACCTAGTTACATATGGTGATGGCCCTCACATATACTCTCTCTCTTTCTCTCTTGAAACTCAACTATATAAGCCCCTCTTTTCACAAGAAAGTAACCTTTCGACTCTCATTTCATTCCTTTATTGGTGGACGACCCTAAGAGCTCAAGAAGTAAGAGTAAGGTCGAACATCTTGTCTAAGGTGATGCTATGAGCATCTTTGACCTTGGATAATTATGTATCTCAGATCATAATTCTTTCTTTCTTTTCTTCTTCACCAAGTTTCTAACTATGATGCCTTCTTCTTGGTTGAGGTGAGCTATAATCGAATCTTAGACTTTTGATAAGTCATATTCAACCTTGGGAACGTGGATATTTGGAGCTTGATGCTCTAGTGGTGATCTTGAGGGGGTTACATATCTTGAACTCAACTTTATTATTATTCATCTTCTATGATGCAATACTTGATAATCCCTTTTCAATTTTGACTTTCCTTGATTGAATGATGATTCTATGAGATTTAATGGATATATGGGGCTGTTGTCCATGAACTAGAGTGTTAATGGATGAAGGGTTGAATCTTGAATATGATGGAATATCTCATGCAAAATCCTATATTTGTAACATCCTAGGATTTGAGGCCTTGGATAACATGATCTTAAAAGGAATGATTGGACTACCCATATCACCAAGGTGCACCTCCTTTTCCGGGATCCCATCACTAAGAACTCCATAGTTAAGCGTGCTCAACTTGGAGTAGTACTGGGATGGGTGACCAGTCGGGAAGTTGATCCTGGCTTGCGCGTCAGTGTGGACAAAGTGCGCAGTTAAGGCTAGTGGTGGTCTGTGGGACCAGTCGTCATTCCTGAAACTCTACTAGAGCCTTGGGAAGTGGGCCCAGGTCGTTACAAATGGTATCAGAGCCATAACCCCTCCAGTAGGTGGTGCCCACATGGGCATGTGGCATGCCAGTCTTGAGCCGTGCGGTCCAGGCAAGTTGGAAAGGGTTATCTGTAGAGACGAGATGGAGCCACCCTTGCGCTGGTAGCCGTGGACGGGAGCTGGGTGTCCATGGGCCATTATGGGTCTGCACTGAAATGGGGTCAGATTATGAGGCCATATAGTTGAGCCTTGACGAGGATGTCAAGAGTCTAAGTGGGGGAGATTGTAACATCCTAGGATTTGAGGCCTTGGAAAACATGATCTTAAAAGGAATGATTGGACTACCCATATCACCAAGGTGCACCTCCTTTTCCGGGAGCCCATCACTAAGAACTCCATAGTTAAGCGTGCTCAGCTTGGAGTAGTACTGGGATGGGTGACCAGTCGGGAAGTTGATCCTGGCTTGCGCGTCAGTGTGGACAAAGTGCGTAGTTAAGGCTAGTGGTGGTCTGTGGGGCCAGTCGTCATTCCTGAAACTCTACTAGAGCCTTGGGCAGTGGGCCCGGGTCGTTAAAATATTGGTTTGAGAAAACTCTAACCCGATATGGTGTTAGGTGAAGGGAAACTGATACACTTAGAGTCCTAACTCCTTATTGGTTTGTTATATGAAAAGGACCACTGTTCTTATAGTTGTTTAGCTTATAACCTGAGGCTAAGGATGAGGGCAGGATGATATCTTGAAAGTGAGTGAAGATATGAAGTCTACATAACTAACCCGACATGCCTTAACCTTAGAAACCCGACACACCTCTTTCCCGACACAAGTGTGATGAGAGACACACCTAGGCCGACACAACATGTCAAGTTATGGGTGACACACTCCTTGAAGTTATGGACGATACACAAAGAAGTGGTGAGGTCGGTACCATAATAGGTAAAAGTGTGTAAGGGTGTTGATAAGGGCTAACCTGATACAATCAAAACCCTAAAACTTGATATGTATTGAAACCCTAGAGGCCGATATCACTTGTTGATAGCTAGGATGACATACTAGATAATAGTATGGTTGATACCCTAAAGTATACTATGGCTGATACATAAAGTGATAGGTTGTTCGATACCTAAAAGTGAGGACAAGATGCTATGCTTAAGTAAGGAGAAAAAAGTTTGCTAAAGTATGATGAAGGTGATGCACCAAGGCATGGTGAAGGTGATACACCAAGATGTTATTCATGGCTGATATCGCCTTAAGCACCTCAGAATTGGTATCACCATAAGCACCTCAAAACGGATATCACTTTGATGTACCTTGGCCGACACAAGCAATAGTTCCTTGGATGACACAAGCAATAGTGCCTCGGTCGACACAAGCAATAGTGTCTAGGCCAACACAAGTGGATTTATCTAGGCCGACACAAGTGTTATTGTGTAGGACGATACACCTTGATGAGTACAAGTCGATACACCTTGATGAGTGTAGGCCAATACATGATGAATATAATCAATTGAGACACTATGAAGTAATGAGATAGACATACTTCAATAAGTGTAGGTTGATAAACCCTAAAGAGGGTTAAGCCAATGTAATAAGTATGTTGGAATCAATATCTTAGTAAGGATGAGAGATAAACTTATACTACTCATATGAGAGAGGTAATACTTCATATTGATAATCAATTGATGATCATTGATGAGAGTAATTAAGTATGCTTGAATACTTATCGTACTAATATATCTCTTATGATGTGATTTAGGGTTTGGTTGTGAAAAATGAACTTGATAACCCTAATTGGCTACAAAGGGGAAACCCTAGCCCTAATTTATGAGAGGGTTGCAATTAAAATGATTCTCTTTATGGAATGGTGGTGACATTTAATTCGTATTGCTTTTACCATGAAATACTAACCATGTAGGTATTATGAGATGGTGAGCATATTCAGGTATGATCTATGATGATTTAGCATGATATAGATAAAATAGGCCTTGTGAGATATGTGATATACTTGTAAAAAAAGTCTTATATATATATATATATGGGTCTGATGACCTTGAGATGATTCTTGCCTGTTAAGAGGTGACACTGTTCAATGATGAACTGAGGTTTTGATACCCAAGACATGTGATTATAATAATGAAAATGTTTAAGATAATGTGTTCAAGGGATTGAGATCCCAGAATGGGTGTAATAAGATGTGTTTCAATTGGCATAAGATTCCTTGAAAATGTATTACACCTTTCTTTGTGGCAAATATATATAATTCATGCTTGTAACTTGATTGATGCTAAAAAGATGTTGTAATGCACTTAATTTATCAAGTGAAACTAAAAATGTAGTTTGCCTTGGCCATAGATCCATCCAGTGTCAGAACTTACTGGATGATGAAATGGTTTTTACTCGGAGCACATATTTTTGAATATGCAAGGTGCAAAACGAGTATTTCCTTTCTTTCTACAAGCCTCAAGATTGGCTTTAGACCATACCCTAAAAAGAGTGTGGTTGTAAGTCGTAGTTCTAATGCAACATCAGGATTGGTGGTAAAGCAATACCCTAAGAAGATTATGGTTGCATGCCATGAATCAATATATATATGTAGGAATGACTGTAGGTCATACCCTAGACAAAAAACATGCTACAAGTTGTATCTCTATAGCATTGACACAATATACCCTGGCTAGCAAAATTGCAATTTGACTCATAATGTCACTACCAGTAATCTAGTACTGACTGAGAAAGGAGAGGTTGTGGAGTCCGACTCTTCCTTGAACCTTGTATGGCAGTGATACTACCTAATCTAGGTTGGTTGGAGCATGAGCAGTATACCTCATCTCCTCAGGGTATAATATTGATTGTTGAAAGATGCAATCATTTGTGTAGCATATTTGCTTAAGGATCAAATACAGAAACATTGAATGAGGCTACAATTACTTCTTTACATCACAGTTGATAAATGTCATACTTGTTGTTCGTATTCCTTCTAAAGTGATTACTTGATCTACTATTCAGTCATAGTTATCTGAAGTTCTCAGTTATGATAATATTCTGCCATGCTCATAATGTATGGTCACATCTGTTTAGTGTGCAACTTTAATTTCTGTTCTAATAATAGTAAATATGTGATAATAATAGCGTTGCTGGGGAGTTATATCTCCCATTTGGGCTTTGTCTCACCCCGTGGGATCCACAACTTTTTAGGTGGATGTGCACGAGGTAGCAGAGATCATGTAAGCTGAGATAGGACAACAATAGGAAGAAGACCTTAAATTTGAGGTGATGTGCTGACAGTTGTGTCTTATTGTAGATAGAAGTCATATGTGTCATCCATATACTCTCAAGTCCTTTGGGGATAGTTTCATATCCAATTTTATGATCGATCTGATTTTTTGGCTAAAAGGAAGTTATTGCTAATAGTTTGCTCATGTACATGGTTTTGGTAAAAGCAAACTAATATAAGATGAAATAAGGAAGCTATTGAGATAGCACATGTGTGATGCATCATGTTGTATATGACATGATTTTGGCCTTTCGATAATAAATTTCCTGGCAATGGATCTTTATGAAAAATGGTTTTAATTTTTAGTGATTTTTGATAATTCATTGTTAATGGTTGTTTCTGTGTGATTTTGTACAATGTTATTATCAGTTTGATAGCATTCGTCACAATTTTTGGTATCAGAGCTATAGATTTTCTGACTCTACAGGGACATAGGATTAAGGTTGTTGAGTATGTTCTAGTGTCCTCCAGTATGCCTAATAATAACTTCTTCTCATGTAAAAGATAGGATAAAGCCTAAAGATGTCTAGAGAACAGGAGGAACATGCTGCTGAAAGCAGTGTTACTGTACCAGGAGGAGGTATAAGGGAACAAGTGAGAAAAGAACAAGCACCTGAGAATCCTCAGTTGCATTAGACTATGTTAGAAAACCCTTTTTTTCTTGCTCTCGTTGGGCAGGTTATGACAATTGTGATGCATAAAGTGGACCAAACATTAGCAATACTACCTAGGGCACCATTCCCCAATACAAAACTTTTAGGTTCTGGTAAGACTATTGAACGACTATACCATGTAGGAATAATAGAATATGTTGGAAAAAATGACCCAACAAATGTTGATCTTTGGCTCACTGAGTTAGAAAATGATTTCAAGATTCTTAGTATCCCAGATGCTAACAAAGTCAAGAATGTTGTGAACCTTTTGAAGGGTAGTGTTCGTCACCAGTGGGCTATAGAATTCGTCAATAAGTACTTTCCACAAACATACTTAGTTGAAAAGATCTTACAGTTTGAGAGGATCTAGTGTTTTTGGAAAAGACTGAATGTTGAAATGTCTAACTCGACTACTTCTTTGAAAAGTAGAGAGAGATTTTCCACATTCATGGAACTTGTACGGAGAATAGAAAGGTCAATAACTGAGAAATGTAAGGCCAACTTTAGGAAAGGACCTACCCAGTTCCAAGGACAGAGGTCCATAAGTTACATAAAACTAAGGTATCCTGCACCATCAACACCACAGAGGTTCAGTTGTTAGACACAATGGATGACAAGTAAGGGTAGAGGTTGTAGTTGTTTTATTATTGGAGCCCATAGTGCGACATCAAAGTCTGTGACAAGGTTGCCTAGGCCACAAAAAGAGATCCAAGATTTCCACAAGTGTAGGTAGATAGGACATCTAAGCAAGAGATCCAAGATTTCCATAAGCTGAGTATTAAGGAATGGTCTGCACAATCCTAGGTATAGTTTTTTAGTAGCTCTAAAAAGACAAAGTTTTTGGTGCCATCAGTACAACAAACACCTAGTGCACCAGGGCAGTAGCCACCAAGTAAGGGAAAAGGTCCTAACTTTCTACATGTAAGAACTCCTGACTTAGCTTCTACATTAGTAATATGACTGACAAAACCATGGTACGAGGGCAAGACATGTTATAGATGTGGATAGGTTGGGCATACTAGACCCTTTTACCCAGAAAGGAAGAAAGATATGGACCAACAATCGAGGAAAACTCAATATGTCTTACAGAAGTTATGGTCCAATAATGTTAAAAGGCAAAAGAAACAACAATAAACAACTAGACTCCATGCTTTGAGTCAACTTGAGACGGTAGATAACCCACAAAGGGTGACTAGTCAGATCAAACTTTTTCATTCTGATTTATCTTCTCCTTATTTTACATGTTAGTCATAAGAAGAATAGTTGTTGTTGAATACCCTTTGGTTAGTCCTATGGGAACATGAGAAAGAGAAGAATAGGACTAGAATTTGTATGTTGTCCAATATTCTATAAAATGTTTTCTAATTACTTATGTTTTTGAAAAAGAGGAAGACGTGTAAAAGAGACACCTGGAAAGAATCAAAGATACTAAGTCCTAGAACTTAAAAAGAGATGTTTAAAGATAAGAAACATGATATAAAATAAAGTGCATACTACCTAATCTCAGTGCTTGAGTACCCTGGCTAGGTATTCAATTATTGAAGGTAAGGTAAGTATGGGACTCTTAGATTGCTATCGTTCCGATTATCTAATCAAGTAGTCATTTTGATTTAATCTAAAGAGCATAATTGTAACATCCCTGACCTGGTTATGCCTTAACCCTATGAGTTTTTGCTTAAGCAAGTTAATTATATCCTTAATTTCATTTGGTGAAAAGTAATTAAGGCCCAAGAGGAACTTATGTTTCAATTTTGGTCCTATTTGAATAATGTTGAAGCAATGTTTGCTTATTCTGGACCAAAGTGCAATTTACCCAAATTGAGGGGTTAAATTCAAATGTTACTTGATAAATGTTCATCATGTGTTGAAGCATCATGAGAATGAATATTATGCATAGGTATGACTTGGGAAAGCCTGAGTACCAAGAAAGGGCTGATAAGGCAATGTTTGTGCATTAAAACCTAGTTTTGGTGTAATGTGCAATTTACCCAAAACCTAAGGTTCAATATGCAAATTACCTCTTCTAGAGAGTCCCTAATGTTTCTTGGCATCATGTAGAGCAAAGAAAACCAAAAGGGCGTATCATTTGAATCACTTTGGATGAGAGAGAATCTTGATATTAAAATAATTAAGATTTAAGCATAATTGAAACCCCAATTCAATTTAATGCAAAAATAAATATATTAATTGAAATGCCCTTCAACCACAATTTAAATGGTTGAATTCATATATGTTTGGACGTCCTTGTGCTTTGCAAAAGCCACGAAATATCTTAAGGAGGTGAAAAACCCACTCACATTATTATAAGAAAAAGAAATATCCACTCACTTATGGATATTATTATTAAATGGGTTAAGGTGCTTAATTTGTTTTCCTTTAAATTGAGGATAATGAAGAGTAATTAAAGGGAAACAAATGTGCCTTCGTATACAAGGGAGATAGGGGAGTATGTGTCATTATTTGGGTAGTTGAAGGATTTCTTTTCAACTTTCTCTC
Source organism: Alisma plantago-aquatica (assembly GCA_963693085.1). Taxonomy (NCBI): domain Eukaryota; kingdom Viridiplantae; phylum Streptophyta; class Magnoliopsida; order Alismatales; family Alismataceae; genus Alisma; species Alisma plantago-aquatica. Next base: position 666,726,971 of record OY856412.1, on the reverse strand, counting down.
TCCTTGAATTTCCTTTATAAAACTTCATTTCCCACTCAACCAAAGACTCTTTTTCGGATTTTCTTTCTTCCTTACCTTGGACGAGCTCAAGGGGACCAAGGAGAAACAGGAGTACGAACTCCAACCTATAGGTAAGCTCCTTGATCACTTTCAACCATGATTTCATGGCGGAAATTGAAAATTGATGATGGATTTCTTCTTTTCTTCCATCAATCTTCAATTCTAGCCATTCCTTTTCACTCAAAGCTTAAGGACGAGCTTGGGATAGTGGAATGTGTTGCTTTCACCATTAAAGTCGTGGATGTTGAAGCTTTGAAGCTCAATTGAAGGCGGGTTATATAACTTGAACCCATTTGCATTATTATTCATCTATTCATTTTGCAACTATATTGATTCCTTCTTCTTCTTGATTTATTTCGTGTTGAAATTGGTAATTCCATGAAATAAGAGGTACTAGGAACTACATGGATGAAGGTAGATGATTATGACATCATCTTGGATACTTTTCCCAAAGAAATTATATTTCCAATCAGTTTCAACAAGTTGCTCATTCTGTTTCAACAAAACCGTTTGAAAACAAACAGTTTCACCAAACCGTTAGAAGCTAAACAGTTTCAAACCGTTTGGGAGAGTTGACCATGGTTGACCATTTCGAAATTCTGATGCTAATGATGATGGTTGATGACACATCGAATTTTATTGAGTAATTCCTAAGAGTTCATTAGTTGAAGGTTCATCAATTAGTAAACCCTAATTGGGTTAAGTGCTGAAATTCAAATTAGTTGATTTAGATTTTTGGGTTGATTATCCCAAACGGTCTCAAGACCATTTGGAGGTCACCGAAGACTGTTTGGAGGTCTAGGGTTAAATATGGTTGAGTAATTGAAGGTCTAGAGATACCGAATTAAAATGAAATTATTTGTTGATTTGACGATCAACCCAATGATCTAAACCCTAATGAAATTTCACAAAATTCCAAGGATAGGATGAGGCAAATGGTCTCAAGACCATTTGGAGGTCATCCAAACGACCTCAAGACCGTTTGGGGTTAGTTCATGTCAAAAGTTTGATGATTGTTCATTAGTTTCAATTGAACCAATTCCACAATGTTGATTATTGATGGCTACTAGATTCAAAGTCCTAATTGAAGGTTCCTCAGTTGAAATCCTGCATCAATTGGGTTCACAACCCTAATTGATGGTCTAATTGAAGGTTGATTCAATAGTTCAAGTGATAAAGAAATCAATGACTCAATTGATAATTGGTTCATCCGTTGAAATCATGAATCATGTAAGTGTTGAAAGGAATTTTTGGTCCATTCGGTTTTGAGATGGTTTGGACCAAACAGTCTTAAGACCGTTTGAGTCCAAACGGTCTCAAGACCATTTGGGTCCAAACGTTCTCAAGACCATTTGGGTCCAAACGGTCTCAAGACCGTTTGAGACCAAACGGTCTCAAACCGTTTGGAGACCCAAGGTCATGCGGTTTCAATGCAATTTTGCTCATGCGGTTTCAATGCAATTTTGCTCATGCGGTTTCAATGCAATTTTGCTCATTCGGTTTCAATACAATTTTGTCTAAACATTTTCAAACCGTTTGAGGTCTAAGGGTCCAAGATCGTTTGAGGTCTGAGTGACCAAGACCGTTTGGGGTCTAAGTGACTAAGACCATTTGAGGTTCAATTGGTCGAACCATTTGGACACCTTATATAATTAAAGGTCAATAAACTACTTGATTGTTCATGATGTTAATCAATGGTGATTACAATTGAAGTACCTTTAAGGTACTAGTATGATTGGTACCCTTAGTAGGGTTAACCTTTGATGCATATTAATGAAATAACCCAATACATTATGATAACCCTAATTACATGTGTTTGAATAAAGAATAGACTCAATCTGATTAAGATTGGAGTAGAGAACATCCTAGAGACGATGAGAAAGGGAAATTCATACATGTATAATAATCATGTAGCAATCAAGCTCAACACATTCAAAATGAATGATATAAATATATATATATATATATATATATATATATATATATATAGGGTATGGCTCTTGATAAAGAGATTATAAAAACCCTAATTGAGTTAATTGATGAACTTAAACCCTAATCTAGGGTAATAGTGTAACCCTAATTAAGGGTGATGTCATGAGAAACCCTAATTGTGCGTAATTAAAGTGGAAACCCTAATCGAGGTAAAAAGTAAACCCTAATTATGGGTAATTGAATAGAAACCCTAATTGGGATGAATAGTAAACCCTAATTGGGTATAATTGAATGTCAACCCTATTTATGGGTAATCAAATGTGAAAACGTAATTGGGATGAATAGTAAACCCTAATTGTGGGTTATTGAATGTAAACCCTAATCTAGGGTGATATCTTGTGAAACCCTAATTTAGGGTGATGTAAGGTGAAACCCTGATGTTTTGATGTGATGAAGGACTCAAATCCAGGGTGATACTATGAAATGATATATGAAACCCTAACCTTGGGCAATATGATGATAAACCATAACCTTGATCTGGGTAATGGGATGAGTAACCCCAATTGACATGAAACGAGAAACCCTAATTGAGGGTGATTCCATGAGAAACCCTAATTGAGGGTGATTCTATGAGAAGCCCTAATTGAGGGTGATTCCATGAGAAACCCTAATGAAGGGAGATGCTCTGTGCAATTCTAATGAAGGAAGATGCTATGTACAATTCTAAACCCTAATAAAGGGAGATTCTATGTGCATTCCTAAACACTAATGTAGGGAGATTCTATATGCAATTCTAAACCCTAATAAAGGGAGATTCTATGTGCAATTCTAAACACAAAGCAATTCTATGTGAAGCTCAAATACAGAGTGATGAGTTATGAATGTAATAAGAAAACCCTTGTATTGCATTGTACTTATATATAATGAATATAATTGTTATCATGAGTACTAATCATGCAAGTATATTGAGAGGATGAGCATAGCCAGGTATGGGCTATGATACTTTGTATATTGAAAATGTATTATAAGCCTTATAAGCTTTCATATGTTTTGTTTCTTAGTGAAAAGTAACCTGAAATTAATGAGTTCTGTGTGCCCTATGATGTTTTAATTAATTGAATTTGTTTATGGGCTTTATAAGCTATAATATGCCTTGTTGCCTATTTTGGGGTAATAAGAAATGATGTGAACTTTGTAAACTAAGTAGAATGCTTGTGTAGCAACAATCATGATTACCTTAGTCAGATGACCTAAAGGTTTTAAGTCACCTGATAAGTGGTAGCAAGTATTCTATGATGAATGGAGGGTTTGAATACCCATATTCTATAATCATGATGATAAACTTGTTAAGAAAGGGAAATGTACCTGATGAGATGGGGGATTAAGATCCCAATACTTTATTAAAAGAGTATGGCTTCAGGTCATGACTCCACAAAACAATATCATGCATTAGCTATGTGATCTAAGCCTGAAGAGAGTATATGCTACAAATATAACTCTTTAGTGAAGATGGCAATATACCCTGGCAAACTAATTACACTTTGACACATGATGTCTTTTCCATATAATTTTGTACTGACCGAGAAGGTAGATATTACTCTGCTTAGTGTATCCTAGAAGGATAAATTTTATATATGAACTTTGATTGTTGAATGAATAAGTATCATGCTTCTTTATCAAGTTATAGGTGAAATGCTCTTATTCAGAATACTGCTCTAATTTATTTAGACATTGATCTATCTGTTGTTGAATATATAATTCCTCTGCACAGTTTTATTCAATTAAACTGCAATAATAATGTTCTTGGTGGGGAGTTATATCTCTCGCTGGGACAATTTACAATTGTCTCACCCCCATGGGATCCAACATTTTTCGGTGGACGCAGATGAAGTAGAGGCAGAAACCCCATAGCTAGGGAAGAACAACAACATCAATAGGAACAATAGTGAATTCTCAGGTGGAGACACTGGTTGTAAAGTCTTGTATATATGTCTAGAAAGTCCTATGTGTCGTCTCTGTACTCTCAGGTCCTTGGAGTGATAGTTAGTGCTTTCGAGATTTTGGCTTAGTGCCTCGATGTTCTTATGCTGCCTATGTATAGTTTCAACAAGGCAGTTGATGTTTGTAATTTTCAAGAAGAGATGGTACGAGACATGTACTTGAGAACCACTCTGTAATTAAATTACTTTGCTTCTTTTTGAAAGAGTTTTCCTTTGTTGGATCTCTTTGCAAAAGGTTTTAATTTTTACTAATTTTCAGTAATCCGATGTTGATGATCGCTTCCACATTTAGTTATTGGTTAATATCATTTTGTTTTGAACAGTTCGTCATAATTTAGTGGTATTAGAGCCCTAGGTTCGCTGAGTATATAGAGACATAGGACTAGGATGTTGAGTCTGTGTTAGTATCCTCCAATATACCCTATAACAACTTCTACTTGTTTAGAGAAAAGGGTAAAGTTTAAAAATGACAGGAGAACACAAGGTACACATTGCTAAGGGCAATGTTGTTGCACCAAGAAGAGGTGCAAGGGACCAAGAAAGAATACAATTAGTGCCTGAGAATTCCCATCACGACCCGATCAGGATAAAGAATCCTATGATCATTCTCTTGTTGGGCAGATTAGGGCAACAATAATGCATATAGTGGACTAGATACTAGCCTATAATCTAGGATATCAGTCCTTAATACAGAAATTTTTGAGCTTTAAAAGAGTTCCTGAATGACCTAGTCATGTTGGAACAATGGAAAATATGGAAAAGATTAACTTATGGTGAGAAAGTAGACTCTGCCATGAGTTTTGACAAATAATATATCTGTGATGGCAGTGCCCAAGGAGGGGCAATAAGTTGAGAACTAGGGAATGATCTCTATAATTCTAGAGATATCTGCTTAATGGTTCTAAAAAGACAAAGTTGTTGGTACCGTCAGTGCAATAAATGCCTAGTGTACTAGGGAAGTAGCCACTAAGTAAAGGCAAAGGTCTTAACTTTCCACCTGTAAGAACCCATGGCTTAGTTGTTGCATTGGTAATAAGACCGATAAGACCATGGTACGAGGACAAGGTATGTTATAGATGTGTACATTTTGAGTACACTAAACTCTATTTTTTTAAAAGGAGGGAGGAAATGACTTAACAATCGAGGAAGACTCAGCAGGGCTTACATAAATTACAACCCAATTGTGTGAAAAAGCAAAAGCAACTGTGAGGTTCTATGCAATGAATCAATCTGAAGCAATAGTCAACCCTCGGGTTGTGATAGGTCAGATGAATTAAATTCATTCAGATATTTCATTTCATGATTCTATGTGTTTAAAATAAGGAAGTAGTTGTTTTTGAACTTCCTTTAACTAGTCCTATAAGGACACAAGGAAGATGAGAATTTACATTTTTCTCAGTATTCCTTAAAATTCTTTATAATCTCTCTTATCTGAGTGACAAAAGATGAGATATAGAAGTAATGTCTGAAGAAAATCTAGGAATGAAAAATCTTGTGTGTAAAATGATATGAAACGTGAGGAACATGATAGTAAATAAAGTACATACTACCTAATCTCAATACTTGTATACCTTGGCCAGGTATATGATTATCCGAAATAGGGCAAGTATGAAACTCTTAGATTGTTATCTTTCTGATTACTCTGATCAAGTAGTCATTATGAAACAATCTAGTAAGTATAATGAAACTAAATAGGAATTTCTAAGTGAACTTACCTAAATTACAAAGGAAGTGCTAAGTGAACTTTCCTAATTATATAGGAAATGCTAAGTGAACTTTCCTAAATAACATAGGAAGTGCTATGTGAACTTTCCTAATTACATAGGGATTTCTAAGTGAACTTTCCCAATTACATAGGAATTGCTAAGTGAACTTTCCTAAATTACATAGGAAGTGCTATGTGAACTTTCCTAATTACAGAGGGATTGCTAAGTGAACTTTCCCAATTACATAAATTGCTAAGTGAACTTTCCTAAATTACATAGGAAGTGCTATGTGAAATTTCCTAACTATATAGGAAATTCTAAGTGAACTTTCCTAATTACATAGGAAATGCTAAGTGAACTTTCCTAAATTACAAAGGAAGTCCTAAGTGAACTTTCCCAATTATATAGGAAATGCTAAGTGAACTTTCCTAAATTACATAGGAAGTGCTATGTGAACTTTCCTAATTACATAGGGATTGCTAAGTGAAATTTCCCAATTACATAGGAATTGCTAAGTGAACTTCCCTAATTACAAAGGAAGTGCTAATTGAACTTTCCTAATTACAAAGGAAATGCTAAGTGAACTTTCCTAATTACAATAGAAGTGCTAAGTGAACTTTCCTAATTACAAAGGAAATGCTAAGTGAACTTTCCTAATTACAAAGGAAATGCTAAGTGAACTTTCCTAAATTACATAGGAAGTGATATGTGAACTTTCCTAATTACATAAGGATTTCTAAGTGAACTTTCCCAATTACATAGGAATTGCTAAGTGAACTTTCCTAATTACATAGGAAATGCTAAGTGAACTTTCCTAAATTACAAAGGAAGTGCTAAGTGAACTTTCCTAATTATATAGGAAATGCTAAGTGAACTTTACCTAAATTACATAGGAAGTGCTATGTGAACTTTCCTAATTACATAGGGATGGTTAAGTGAACTTTCCCAATTACATAGGAATTGCTAAGTGAACTTTCCTAAATTACATAGGAAGTGCTATGTGAACTTTCCTAATTATATAGGAAATGCTAAGTGAACTTTCCTAATTACATAGGAAATGCTAAGTGAACTTTCCTAAATTACAAAGGAAGTTCTAAGTGAACTTTCCTAATTATATACGAAATGCTAAGTGAACTTTCCTAAATTACATAGGAAGTGCTATGTGAACTTTCCTAATTACATAGGGATTGCTAAGTGAACTTTCCCAATTACATAGGAATTGCTAAGTGAACTTTCCTAATTACAAAGGAAGTGCTAAGTGAAATTTCCTAATTACAAAGGAAATGCTAAGTAAAATTTCCTAATTACAAAGGAAGTGCTAAGTGAACTTTCCTAATTATAAAGGAAATGCTAAGTGAACTTTCCTAATTACAAAGGAAATGCTAAGTGAACTTTCCTAAATTACATTGGAAGTGCTAAGTGAACTTTCCCACTTACATAGGAATTTCTAAGTGAACTTTCCCAATTAAATAAGAGTTGTTGAGTGGGTTTTCTTAACTAAATACACGAGTCTTCTTTGATAAATGACTCTTTGTTTCTTTCCTCTCAGGGACATGGCAATCAAGTAGGTCAAAGGACACTTGATGTGCACAATTAAAAATGTTTATATGATGGATACTTAGAAAAGTATCAGTTTGTTTTGGATTTGGATTCCAAGAAAAAGATGTGTGTAACAAAAGTAATGTCCCAGGATGAAACAAAGATGAACATGTGATGTGTTTCTAGCACATATGATGGATACCAAGGTAGGGGATTCTGGTATCAGATAATTTATGGTTAACTGTGAAATCAGTTTAGACTTATTATATAGCTTGGACATCATATGTTAGGGATTTATTCTTTGCATAAACATGACATGGACATGTTATGAGAAGACTTGATGATATAATGAATGAATAATATATGTCTTCCTATATATCTGGGATTTTAGGGATGAAATTCTTGTTAGGGGTTTATGATTTATTACATCCCTGACATGGGTTATGCCTTAACCCTATGAGTTTTTTCTTAAGCAAGTTAATTAGATCCTTAATTTCATTTGGTGAAAAGTAATTAAGGCCCAAGAGGAACTTATGTTTCAATTTTGGTCTTGTTTGAATAATGTTGAAGCAATGTTTGCTTATTCTGGACCAAAGTGCAATTTACCCAAATTGAGGGGTTAACTTGAAAATGTTACTTGATAAATGTTCATAATGTGTTTAAGCATCATGAGAATGAATATGATGCAGAGGTATGACTTGGGAAAGCCTGAGTACCAAGAAGGAGCTGATAAAGCAATGTTTGTGCATTAAAACCTAATTTTGGTATAATGTGCAATTTACCTAGGGTTAAATATGCAAATTACCTCCTCTATAGAGTCCCTAATGTTTCTTGGCATCATGTATAGCAAATAAAACCAGAAGTGCGTCTCATTTGAATCACTTTGGAGGAGAGAGAATCTTGATATTAAAATAATCAAGATTTAAGCATAATTGAAACCCCAATTCAATTTAATGCAAAAATAAATATATTAATTGAAATGCCCTTCAACCAAAATTGAAATGTTTGAATTCATATATGTGTGGACGTCCTTGTCCTTTGCAAAAGCCATGAAATATCTCAAGGAGGTGAAAAACCCACTCACATTATTATAAGAAAAAGAAATATCCACTCACTTATGGATATTATTATTAAATGGGTTAAGGTGCTTAATTTGTTTTCCTTTAAATTGAGGATAATGAAGAGGAATTAAAGGCAAACAAAGGTTCCTTATTATACAAGGGAGAGAGGAGAGTATGTGTCATTATTTGGGTAGTTGAATGATTTCTTTTCAACTTTCTCTCTCCTTGAATTTCCTTTATAAACACTTCATTTCCCACTCAACCAAATACTCTTTTTTGGATTTTCTTTCTTCCTTTCCTTGGATGATCTCAAGGGGACTAAGGAGCAACAGGAGGACGAACATCAACCTGTAGGTAAGCTCCTTGATCACTTTCAACCATGATTTCATGGCGGAAATAAAAACTTGATGATGGATTTCTTCTTTTCTTCCATCAATCTTCAATTCTAGCCATTCCTTTTCACTCAAAGCTTAAGGACGAGATTGGGATAGTGGAAGGTGTTTCTTTAACCATTAAAGACATGGAGGTTGAAGCTTTGAATCTCAATTGAAGGCGGGTTATATAACTTGAACCCATTTGCATTATTATTCATCCATTCATTTTGCAACTATATTGATTCCTTCTTCTTCTTGATTTATTTCGTGTTGAAATTGGTAATTCCATGAAATAAGAGGTACTAGGAACTAAATGGACGAAGGTATATGATGATGAAATCATCTTGGATACTTTTCCCAAAGAAATTATATTTCCAATCGGTTTCAACAACTTGCTCATTCGGTTTCAACAAAACCGTTTGAAAACAAACGATTTCACCAAACCGTTAGAAGCTAAACGGTTTCAAACCATTTGGGAGAATTGACCATGGTTGACCATTTGGAAATTCTGATTCTAAAGATGATGGTTGATGATGCATCAAATTTTATTGAATAATTCCAAAGGGTTCATTAGTTGAAAGTTCATCAATTAGTAAACCCTAATTGGGTTAAGTGCTGAAATTCAAATTAGTTGATTTAGATTTTTTGGTTGATTAGCCCAAACGGTCTCAAGACCATTTGGATGTCACACAAATGGTCTCAAGACCGTTTTGAGGTCTAGGGTTAAGTATGGTTGAGTAATTGAAGGTCCAGAGATACCAAATTAAAATGCAATTATTTGCTGATTTGATGATCAACCCAATGATCTAAACCCTAATGAAATTTCACAAAATTCCAAGGATAGGATGAGGCAAACGGTCTCAATACTGTTTGGAGGTCATCCAAATGACCTCAATACTGTTTGGGGTCAGGTCATGTCAAAAGTTTGATGATGGTTCATTAGTTTCAATTGAACCAATTCCACAATGTTGATCATTGATGGCTACTAGATTCAAAGCCCTAATTGAAAGTTCCTTGAGTTGAAATCCTAGATCATTTGGGTTCAAAACCCTAATTGATGGTCTAATTGAAGGTTTATTCAATAGTTCAAGTGATAAAGAAATCAAGGACTCAATTGATAATTGGTTCATCCATTGAAATAATGAATCGTGTAAGTGTTGAAAGGAATTTTTGGTCCATTCGGTTTTGAGATGGTTTGGACCAAACGGTATTAAGACCGTTTGTGTCCAAAAGGTCTCAAGACCGTTTGAGACCAAGCGGTCTCAAACCATTTGGAGACCCAAGCTCATGCAGTTTCAATGCAATTTTGCTCACCCGGTTTCAATGCAATTTTGCTCATGCGTTTTCAATGCAATTTTGCTCATGCAGTTTCAATGCAATTTTGCTTATTTGGTTTCAATACAATTTTGTCTAAATGGTTTCAAACCATTTGAGGACTAAGGGTCCAAGACCATTTGAGGTCTGAGTGACCAAGACCGTTTGTGGTCTAAGTGACTAAGACCATTTGAGGTTCAATTGGTCAACCCATTTGGACACCTTATATAATTAAATGTCTATCAACTACTTGATTGTTCATGATGATAAGCAATGATGATTACAATTGATGTACCTTTAAGGTACTAGTATGATTGGTACACTTAGTAGGGTTAACCTTTGATGCATATTAATGCAATAGCCCAATACATTATGATAACCCTAATTACATGTGTTTGAATAAAGAATAGACTCAATCTGATTAAGATTGGAGTAGAGAACATCCTAGAGAGAATGAGAAAGGGAAATTCATACATGTATAATAATCATGTAGCAATCAAGCTCAACACATTCAAAATGAATGAGATATATATATATATAATTAGGGTATGCCTCTTGATAAAGAGATTATAAAAACCCTAATTGAGTTAATTAATGAACTTAAACCCTAATCTAGGGTAATAGTGTAACCCTAATTAAGGGTGATGTCATGAGAAACCCTAATTGTGGGTAATTAAAGTGGAAACCCTAATCGAGGTGAATAGTAAACCCTAATTATGGGTAATTGAATAGAAAGCCTAATTGGGTTGAATAGTAAACCCTAATTGGGTATAATTGAATGTCAACCCTATTTATGGGTAATGAAATGTGAAACCCTAATTGGGATGAATAGTAAACCCTAATTGTGGGTTATTGAATGTAAACCCTAATCTAGGGTGATATCTTGTGAAACCCTAATTTAGGGTGATGTAAGGTGAAACCCTGATGTTTTGATGTGATGAAGGACTCAAATCCGGGGTGATACTATGAAATGATATATGAAACCCTAACCTTGGGCAATATGATGATAAACCATAACCTTGATCTGGGTAATGGGATGAGTAATCCCAATTGACATGAAACGAGAAACCCTAATTGAGGGTGATTCCATGAGAAACCCTAATTGAGGGTGATTCTATGAGAATCCCTAATTGAGGGTGATTCCATGAGAAACCCTAATGACGGGAGATACTATGTGAAATTCTAATGAAGGAAGATGATATGTACAATTCTAAACCCTAATAAAGGGAGATGTTATGTGCAATCCTAAACACTAATGTAGGGAGATGCTATACACAATTATAAACCCTAATAAAGGGAGATGGTATGTGCAATTCTAAACATAAAGCAATCCTATGTGAAGCTCAAATACATAGTGATGAGTTATGAATGTAATAAGTAAACCCTTGTATTGCATGGTACTGATATATAATGAATATAATGGTTATCATGAGTACTAATCATGCAGGTATGTTGAGAGGATAAACATAACTAGGTATGGGCTATGATACTCTGTATATTGAAAATGTATTATAAGCCTTATAAGCTTTCATATGTTTTGTTTCTTAGTGAAAAGTAACCTTAAATTAATGAGTTCTGTGTGCCCTATGATGTTTTAATTAATTGAATTTGTTTATGGTCTTTATAAGCCATAATATGCCTTGTTGCCTATTTTGGGGTAATAAGAAATGATGTGAACTTTGTAAACTAAGTAGAATGCTTGTGTAGCAAGAATCATGATTACCTTGGTTAGATGACATGAAGATTTTAAGTCACTTGATAAGTGGTAACAAGTATTATATGATGAACTGAGGGTTTGAATACCCATATTCTATAATCATGATGATAAACTTGTTATGAAAGGGAAATGTACCTGATGAGATGAGGGATTAAGATCCCAATACTTTATTAAAAGAGTATGGCTTTAGGTCATGACTCCATAAAACAATATCAGGCATTAGCTATGTGATCTAAGCTTGAAGAGAGTATATGCTACAACTATAACTCTTTAGTGAAGATGACAATATACCCTGGCAAACTAATTGCACTTTCACACATGATGTCTCAGCCATATAATTTCGTACTGACTGAGAAGGTTCATGTTACTCTTCTTAGTGTATCCTAGAATGATAAATTTTATATATGAACTTTGATTCTTCAATGAATAAGTATCAAGCTACTTTATCAAGTTATAGCTGAAATTCTCTGATTAAAAATAATGCTCTAATTTATTTAGACATTGATCTATCTGCTTTTGAATTTATATTTCCTCTGCACAGTTTTATTCAATTAAACTACAATAATAATGTTCTTGGCAGAGAGTTATATCTCTCACTGGGACAATTTACAACTGTCTCACCCCCGTGGGATCCAACATTTTTAGGTGGACGCAGACGAGGTAGAGGCAGAAACCCCATAGCTAGGGAAGAACAGCAGCAAAAATAGGAATAGCTGTGAATTCTCAGGTGGAGACAATGGTTGTCAAGTCTTGTGTATATATATAGAAAGTCCTATGTGTCATCTCTGTTCTCTCAGGTCCTCGAAGTGATAGTTAGTGCTTTTGAGATTTTGCCTTAGTGCCTCGATGTTCTTATGCTGCCTATGTATAGTTTCAACAGGGCAGTTGGTGTTTGTAATTTTCAAGAAGAGATGGTACGAGACATGTACTTGAGAACCAGTCAATAATTAAATTAGTTTGGTTATTTTTGAAAGAGTTTTCCTTTGTTGGATCTCTTTGCAAAAGGTTACAATTTTTAGTGATTTTCAGTAATCCACTGTTGATGATTGCTTCCACATTTAGTAATTGGTTAATATCATTTTGTTTTGAACGGTTCGTCATAATTTAGTGGTATCATAGCCCTAGGTTCACTGAGTCTATAGAGACATAGGACTAGAATGTTGAGTTTGTGTTAGTATCCTCTAGTATACCCAATAACAACTTCTGCTTGTGCAGAGAAAAGGGTAAAGTTTAAAAATGACTGGAGAATACAAGGAACACATTGCTAAGGGCAATGTTGTTGCACCAAGAAGAGGTGCAAGGGACTAGGAAAGAATACAATGAGTTCCTGAGAATTCCCATCATGACCCGATCAGGATACAGAATCCTATGATCATGCTCTTGTTGGACAGATTAGGGCAACAATAATGCATATAGTGGACTAGATACTAGCCTATAATCTAGGATATCAGTCCTTAACACAGAAATTTTTGAGCTTTAAAAGATTTCTTGAATGACCTAGTCATGTTGGAACAATGGAAAATATGGAAAAGATTAACTTATGGCGAGAAAGTAGACTCTGCCATGAATTTTGACAAATAATATATCTATGATGGCAGTGCCCAAGGAGGGGCAACAAGTTGAAAAGTAGGGAATGATCTCTATAATTCTAGAGATATCTGCTTAATGGTTCTAAAAAGATAGTTTTTGGTATCGTCAGTGCAATAAATGCCTAGTGTACCAGGGCAGTAGCCACTAAGTAAAAGAAAAGATCTTAACTTTCCACCTGTAAGAACCGATGGCTTAGTTTTTGCATCGGTAATAAGACCGATAAGACCATGGTATGAGGACAAGGTTGAAAAACCACTAGAGGGGGGGGGTGAATAGGGTTTTATGAATATTTCAATAATTATTTAACTCAAACAACCAACCACAAAAATATTGGACAAGGGGACAAGGATTTAGAGTGGTTCCAACCTTAGCAAATACTAAGGCAGTCAATCCACTACCCGATTGCTTACCCAACCGGGATTTTGAAAGAATCAAATTTTATTACCTCGCAAGGACTTTACATAAAATTACAATTCTTTCACCAAACCCTTCGGACAGCCTTCACCTAGAAGTAGTTGCACTAACCTTGAAGCAGCCTTCTTGAAGTAACTTCAAGCTCCCCCTTGAAGTAGCCTTCCTCTTGAAGTAGCTTCCCGTTGCATCAGCCTTCTTGAAGTAGTATGAAGTCCACCTTCTCCACCGAGAAGAACCTTCTCCAATCTACATCTTCCAACCCTAGGAGTAGCAAGGAGAATACAAAGGATAAAAGGAACAAAAAGGAAAAATAGAAATTACAATACCACTTTGCAGCTCAAGGCTTGATTTCCTATATCAAGCATTTTGATCTCCTAACCAATGTATATAGAATTGTAATTGCTGTGGATAGGAGATGCTAGCCTATAGGACACGAAATTAGAGCAAGGAGAAGAATAGCCAATTTAAGTGTTGCTCAATTTCTCAAAACAGATTGACAATTGCAAGTGTAAGCTCAAGTGTATCACAAGTGTAGAGTTGTAAGTTTAGGTGTCCTAAGGCATGTCCTATTTATAGGAATGGCCTACAAGTTCTTAAGGACATTCTAGACACTTTCTAGGGGGTTCTAGGTGCTTAACTAGCCGTTAGGTATACTTTAGTTGCTTTAGCAACAACTAGTTAATTAATTCTGAATGTGTTGTCAGAACTCATCTCGGTCGAGGAATTGTCGACTGAGAGTCCTACTCGGTCGAGGATTTGTCGACCGACAAACTTTCTGGAGCAAGTGTTTGCAACGTTTATCTCCAACTGCCAACTACCTTGTCGACTGTGTCTAACAGCTACTTGGGTCTTTCTCGGTCGAGAAGTTTGTCGACCGAGAGTGTCTCGGTCGAGGATTTTGTCGACCGAGATTGACCCTGTTTCAATGTTTCAAATAAAGTACGAAGTGTATGTATGAGTGTGCATATGTGACACTATTGAAGGGGATGAACTATCTAAGTGTAGTGATTGGCTAGGGAAGATCTAACGCTTTATTTACATGATGTCTAAGTACTTGTACATTATATATTTTTACAAGATTTACAATTGATTACATTCATGAAATTAAAACAATCTAGCATATAGATCTTCCATAATTTTGTCATCCACCTTATTCCTGCAACACTCAAGTAGCACGTTAGATCGACATGAATGAAATGTTTGTCATCATCAAAACAAAGGGATTTATCATAATGTCCAATTTAGCTAACAATCTCCCCCTTTTTGAAGATGACAAACATTTCCTAAATATAAAATAAGGAAATATAAATCGTATCAGTTTCATACCTGAAGTTTACCTTTTGTAGCCATTCTTGTTTTGCAAGTGTGTGCTGGCCGAGATATTATGAAACTCATTTTATTTTATGTTTTTGATTTTATATTATTTCTCCCCCTTTGTCATTTCAAAAAGATTTCCAAGATAATCATTTAGTTTGACTTTTTATTTCTCCCCCTTAATTTGATAATTAGATGCTCTCCCTTAATAAGATATTCAGTTTTAAAAGTAAGAGATGCAAACCACATATTGTCAAATTTAGCCACAATTTATTTCTCAATCATTTGCAAAGGATGTTAAGCCTTAAAATGATATGAGATTCTCTTAAGATCATGGCATATGTGTACTGATTTCTCATCCATTTTTCAAGGGATGTTTAAGCCCTAAAAATGACATGAGAATCTTTTGAGCTTATAGTAAAATACATGTATGTATCTCTAACCAAATACACGGAATGTTAATCCCAAATTTTTTTAGAGAATTCCATTAAGAGTAAGATATATGTCATATTTATGAATTATGTAAATTTCTTTGTTTTTCATAACCGAAACTACTTTTAAGGATACTAAGGTCATAACAAGCTTCAAATAAAGTTTTGGAAGCTTCTTAATCTCATAATCAAGATAGTTTGTGTGAGCTTCCCCCTTAGTCTTATAGTCAAGATAATTTAAGGATTCTAAGATCACAATATTAGATCATAATAAGTTGACCTTTTATGCACTAAAATTATGTTTTCAATATGATAAACACATTTTGAATTAAGATACTAAGATTAAGTGCAGTAGAATGATGTACAAATAAGCATTTTGTCAAGCTTATTTTAGGTCGACCTTGACTTCGACCATAGCGCCCCTTGGTCAAATTTGATTTCAACCAAGAGGTAATTTCTGCAGATTTACAGTTTAAGCACTTTCATTTAATTACACATTTATGTTAATATATGTGAAATATAAAGTTTTTATGTAATATGATCAAATGTATATTAATTTGAAGCATTTTGAGTGATACCTATTTTAAAGAAGTTTTATCAATTGAAAGCTTAATATAGGCATCACAATGAAGTCTTTGTCTTTAATTTTCCTAAACTGTATGTTTTACATTCATTTTGAATGATATCTCTTAAGCTTTGCTATAGGTACATAAATATCAATTCCCATTTCTTCTTGTACCCTCATTTTTAGATTAATCATAATATTCTTTAGAGACATATATCCTTGAAAGCAAGATTAATATCTTAAAATCAAGATTTTGCTTTTGATTTCTTAGAACAAGCAAATAGATAAAACATTAATATTTTTGTTCTAAGAGACACTGTTTGTCTTGTCATAGCATCGTCATTCACAATAATCATTATCTATTATGTCAAGATGCATTTATGCTATGGCATTTTCAATGATCTGAATAATGATCTTGAATAGTATCCATTCATGGTTTGTATATATGCATCACATATTATTTTAGACAAGCCAATGAAACACAATGATCATGGCACAGAAAATTATGATAGAAAAGTAGAAGCATATCCATAATACAATGATCAGCATATAAATGCAATAATTATGATCATTTAATATAAATTTCAACACACATGGTTCCTATATAGATATACCAAGGAGTACTTAGGAAAAACCATGTGGATTATGGTAAAACAGTAACTTCCTTGATTAAACCCATTCATAATTTTCAGTTTTAAGTCAAACCATGTAGAGGATAATACCAAGATAATCTCATTTATGGATTTTCAAATTTAAGACAAACCATGTAAATGAATATGCTTAATAAACTTTTTCAATAAATGAATAAGATTTGTTCAAAATCAGTCTTCATATAACATTTTTTGCAATATGTTTAAGGATTTCATATAGTGTTATATCTTAATTCATGATGCAAAAGATCAATATGTCTTTTTTCAAAGATGATCTCCAAGATTTATTCTTGATTAAAGCACTTTTTATTATTGCTGAATTGATAGCAAATAGGAAATAGCAGAACATATTTTCTAGACTCTTGCTCGTTCGAACAATTTGTCGACCGAATTATTTTCAGTTGAAGTATTTCTCGACCGAGAATTTTTCTGCAGATTTTATTCAGCAATCTGTATGTTCTAGTTTATGTGTTGTAATACTTTTTTATTCAATTGTGTGAAGTTGAGATAGATATAAGGTTACTCAATTCAAGATTATTGATCATATCTCATACTTAATTAGTGCATATATATTTTGATGTCACAATGATATTTATTCTTTTGATTTTCTTAAAAAAAATTATCTTTATCATTCTAATGGAAATTTTAAGATAGACTATTTATGCTTAATCATCAAGAAAGTAGCAATTGAAATTTGAAAACATTTGAATTTTCAACGAAAGCATAATCAATTTCAATTTGCATACAGCTCAGAATTTCACAAGTTTTGGTTTGCATCAAGTTTAATAAGGATGTTATTAACATATATGTAATGATACAAACTACTAATATTCTTGAGAAATTTGTCTTCAAGATATGTGACTTATTTTTCCAATCAAGTATATCTACTTGCAGTTTCAGTATCATTTTTCTTTGCAAGCAACATTTTTGCAGCAATTTTAGTAAAATCGATCCTTTTATCTTGTATACTTGATAATTTAATCACGAAAAGTATTTTGTTTTGATGCTCATATATTCTTTCTTTTGATTTGGATCATTCAAATATTTAAAGCACAAGAATATATAAAGTTCATTATCTGCTTAAGTTGATTATGATTTAAGTGTCTTTTATTTAAATAGTTTTGCCAGAGTTTTACTCGGTCGAAAAAGTTTTCGACCGACATTGTCTCGGTCGACAATTTCTCGACCGAAATTGTTACTCTTTCTGTATTGTTTTTAGTAATTGTTTCTAAATAAAACATATATCACTTCCAATTCAATTATGCAATTTAAAACTCAATTTAGTTGAGATAAAACATATGAATATAAATGTAATATTTAGATCTAATCTCAACTAATTATATACAATTTTCTAGGTTTTGAGAATCCAAAATAAAACAAGTTAGTTTAAGATGTATATTTGAAAATTTTAATTTCTTGGATTAACTTGGAGTCCTATTATGTTAAGTTGATATAGACATAGATATACAATTTAGAGTCTTTGGTCATATCTCAACTTAATCTTATCCATTTAGTTTGGAGATTTTGGAACCCATACTAACTCAACATCCTTTTTCTTTTAGGGACATGAGAAAGAGTAATGTCCAAGACGCAAACAATAATGACAACATATGGAATCAACCTCATATCTCTTTCTATGATTTTGTTCTAGATTGTTCTTGGGTATATATGTATATTTGCCTTTTGGTACATACATAGATTGATTTTCTAGTGCTTGTGTCTTTCTCCAACTAGGTTTTTGATAAGATTTTCCTTTAGGATTATAACCTAGTCCTCTCCTTCCAATTTGATGATAAGAATTATTTAAGATTTTATCAAGAGTATCATTGTTATTCAACCTACTAACTTTTTGTTGTAACTTAACAATCTCATCCATTCTTTTATTGATGTCTAACTTTGCTTGATCCAGATTAGATAATAAGGAATATCTTTCTTTTACTATAGTATCATAATCTAGAGGCGTACACAAAACAGGTTGTTTTTTAAGATCATTTACTTGAGTTTGCAAATTTAACTTTTCTAGAAAAAGAAGATTGCAATTTGCTTTTACAGATTTTAGCTTAACATCATGACCTTCAATAACCTTTTTGAGATCTTCATTTTCAGATGTAAGAGCAAGAAGCATAGCATGTAACTCATCATTTTCTTTATTAGATTTCTTCAATATCTTCTTGCATTCAATATATTTATTATGTGTCTCTTCAAGACTAGCAACTAGTTATTCTTTAGATAAATAAAAAAGGCTTACCTCTTCTTCTTCTTCTTCACTTATTGTAGCAATAAGACATTCTTTATGCGTATCTTCCTTCTTTGACCTCCATGGGAAACCAAGTGTTGTGTGGCTTGTTCATAAGCACCAACTGCAACTTGTTGAAGATTGGTCCATACTTTTCCTTTGCTTGCGGTTGTAGACACCACCACCCTTCATACTTCAAGACTCGATTAGAGATCCTTGAAGCCTTCTCTGATACCAATTGAAAAACCACTAGAGAGGGGGTGAATAGGGTTTTATGAATATTTCAATATATTTAACTCAAACAACCAACCACAAAAATATTGGACAAGGGGACAAGGATTTACAGTGGTTCCAACCTTAGCAAATACTAAGGCAGTCAATCCACTACCCAGTTGCTTACCCAATCAGGATTTTGAAAGAATCAAATTTTATTACCTCGCAAGGACTTTACATAAAATTACAATTCTTTCACCAAACCCTTCGGACAGCCTTCACCTAGAAGTAGTTGCACCAACTTTGAAGCAGCCTGCTTGAAGTAACTTCAAGCTCCCCCTTGAAGTAGCCTTCCTCTTGAAGTAGCTTCCCGTTGCAACAGCCTTCTTGAAGTAGTCTGAAGTCCACCTTCTCCAACGAGAAGAACATTCTCCAGTCCACAACCTCCAACCCTAGGAGTAGCAAGGAGAATACAAAGGATAAAAGAAGGAAAAATAGAAATTACAATACCACATTGCAGCTCAAGGCTTGATTTCCTATATCAAGCGTTTTGATCTCCTAACCAATGTATATAGAAGTGTAATTGTTGTGGATAGGAGATGCTAGCCTATAGGACACGAAATTAGAGCAAGGAGAAGAATAGCCAATGCAAGTGTTGCTCAATTTCTCAAAATAGATTGACAATTGCAAGTGTAAGCTCAAGTGTATCACAAGTGTAGAGTTGTAAGTTTAGGTGTCCTAAGGCATGTACTATTTTTAGGAATGACCTACAAGTGCTTAAGGACATTCTAGACACTTTCTAGGGGGTTCTAAGTGCTTTACTAGCCGTTAGGTATACTTTAGTTGCTTTAGAAACAGCTAGTTAATTAATTCTGAAAGTGCTGTCAGAACTCATCTCGGTCGAGGAATTGTCGACCGAGAGTCCTACTCGGTCGAGGATTTGTCGACCGACATACTTTCTAGAGCAAGTGTTTGCAACGTTCATCTCCAACTGCCAACTACCTTGCCAGTTGTGTCTAACGGCTACTTGGGTCTTTCTCGGTCGAGAAGTTTGTCGACCGAGAGTGTCTTGGTCGAGGATTTTGTCGACTGAGATTGACCCTATTTCAATGTTTCAAATAAAGTACTAAGTGTATGTATGAGTGTGCATGTGTGACACTATTGAAGGGGATGAACTATCTAAGTGTAGTGATTGTCTAGGGAAGATCTAACGCTTGATTTACATGATGTCTAAGTACTTGTACATTATATATTTGTACAAGATTTACAATAGATTACATTCATGAAATTAAAACAATCTAGCATATAGATCTTCCATAATATTTGTCATCCACCTTATTCCTACAACACTCAAGTAGCACGTTAGATCGACACGAATGAAATGTTTGTCATCATCAAAACAAAGGGATTTATCATAATGTCCAATTTAGCCAACAAATGTATGTTATAGATGTGTACATGTTGAGTACACTAAACTCTATTTTTTAAAAGAAGGGAGGAAATGACTTAACAACCGAGGAAGACTTAGTAGAACTTACATAAGTTACATCCCAATTGTGTGAAAAAGTAAAAGCAACTATGAGGTTCTATGCAATGAATCAATCTAAAGCAATAGTCAACCCTCGGGTTGTGACAGGTCAGATGAAATAAATTCATTTAGATATTTCATTTAATGATTCTATGTGTTTAAAATAAGGAAGTAGTTGTTATTGAACTTCCTTTAACTAGTCCTATAAGGACACAAGGAAGATGAGAATTTACATTTTTCTCAGTATTCCTTAAAATGTTTTATAATCTCTCTTATCCGAGTGACAAAAGATGAGATATAGAAGTAATGTCTGAAGAAAATCTAGGAATGAAAAATCCTGTGTGTAAAATGATATGAAAAGTGAGGAACATGATAGTAAATAAAGTACATACTACCTAATCTCAATACTTGTATACCCTGGCCAGGTATATGATTATTGGAAATAGGTCAAGTATGAAACTCTTAGATTGTTATCTTTCTGATTACTCTGATCAAGTAGTCATTCTGAAACAATCTAGTGAGTATAATGAAACTAAATAGGAATTTCTAAGTGAACTTTCCTAAATTACAAAGGAAGTGCTAAGTGAACTTTCCTAATTATATAGGAAATGCTAAGTGAACTTTCCTAAATTACATAGGAAGTGCTATGTGAACTTTCCTAATTACATAGGGATTGCTAAGTGAACTTTCCCAATTACATAGGAATTGCTAAGTGAACTTTCCTAAATTACATAGGAAGTGCTATGTGAACTTTCCTAATTACATAGGGATTGCTAAGTGAACTTTCCCAATTACATAGGAATTGCTAAGTGAACTTTCCTAAATTAGATAGGAAGTGCTATGTGAACTTTCCTAATTATATAGGAAATGCTAAGTGAACTTTTCTAATTACATAGGAAATGCTAAGTGAACTTTCCTAAATTACAAAGGAAGTGCTAAGTGAAGTTTCCTAATTATATAGGAAGTGCTAAGTGAAATTTCCTAAATTACATAGGAAGTGCTATGTGAACTTTCCTAATTACATAGGGATTGCTAAGTGAACTTTCCCAATTACATAGGAATTGCTAAGTGAACTTTCCTAATTACAAAGGAAGTGCTAAGTGAACTTTCCTAATTACAAAGGAAATGCTAAGTGAACTTTCCTAATTACAAAGGAAGTGCTAAGTGAACTTTCCTAATTACAAAGGAAATGCTAAGTGAACTTTCCTAATTACAAAGGAAATGCTAAGTGAACTTTCCTAAATTACATAGGAAGTGCTATGTGAACTTTCCTAATTACATAGGGATTGCTAAGTGAACTTTCCCAATTACATAGGAATTGCTAAGTGAACTTTCCTAATTACAAAGGAAGTGCTAAGTGAACTTTCCTAATTACAAAGGAAATGCTAAGTGAACTTTCCTAATTACAAATGAAGTGCTAAGTGAACTTTCCTAATTACAAAGGAAATGCTTAGTGAACTTTCCTAATTACAAAGGAAATGCTTAGTGAACTTTCCTAAATTACATAAGAAATGCTAAGTCAACTTTCCTAATTATATAGGAAATGCTAAGTGAACTTTCCTAAATTACATAGGAAGTGCTAAGTGAACTTTCCCAATTACATAGGAGTTGCTAAGTGAATTTTCCCAATTAAATAAGAGTTTCTAAGTGGGTTTCCTTAACTAAATACATGAGTCTTCTTTGATAAATGACTCTTTGTTTCTTTCCTCTCAGGGACATGGCAATCAAGTAGGTCTTAGGACACTTGATGTGCATAAGTAAAATGTTTATATGATGGATACTTAGAAAAGTATCAGTTTGTTTTGGATTTGGATTCCAAGAAAAAGATGTGTGTAACAAAGTAATGTCCCAGGATGAAACAAAGATGAAAATGTGATGTATTTCCAGCACATATGATGGTTACCAAGGTAGGGGATTCTGGTATCAGATAATTTATGGTTAACTGTGAAATCAGTTTAGCCTTATTATATAGCAGGTTTTCATTTTTAGTGATTTTCAGTAATACGCTGTTAATGACCGTTTCCGCATGTTTTATTGTTCACTTGTTATCTTAATGATAGCGGGTGTTTCAATTTAGTGGTACCAGAGCTCTAGGTTCAATGAGTCTACTGAGACATATGACTAAGGTATCGAATATGTTCTAAGTGTATCTTATAGTGCCTTCTACTTATACAGAAGAAGATATATAACTCAAAGATGTCTGGAGAACATGAGGGACATGTTGCTGAGAGCAATGTTGCTGCACCAGTGGGAGGTGCAAGGGATCAGGTAAGGGAGGAACCAATGCCTGCAAATCCCCATGTAAATGAAGTCATGAGAGGAAATCCAAATTCTTATGATTATTTTGGGCAACTCATGGCCATAATGAGGTATATGACAGACCAGATGCCAGCACCAGCACCTAAGGCACCAACTCCTAATGAGGGATACATGTCTGGAAAGACTTTTGAATGACTACGTCGTGTTGGAGCCATAGAATATGCTGGAACATCTGACCCAACAGATGCTGATCTCTGGCTCACTGAGTTAGAAAAAGCCTTTAAGATCCTTAGTTTCCCAGAGGCTGAAAAAGTTAAACATGCATTGTACCTTTTAAAGGGTAGTGCTGGACACTGGTGGGCTATAGAAGAAATAAAAAGGAATGATGAATATGTTGAATGGGAGGAATTTTTTCGAGAATTCATCAATAAGTATTTTCCAAAGACATACTTAGATGAAAAGATCTCATAGTTTGATTAGATTCGACAGGGAGTCACGTTGATAAATGAATATGAGGTTAAGTTTATGGAACTTTTATGATTTTGTCCTCAAATGGCTGCCATTGAGGAGGAAAAGATCTGACATTTTGAGAAGGGATTGAATGCTGAGATGTCCATCCAGACATCTACCCTAGAAAGTAGAGAGAGGTTTGCCACATTTGTGGAATCTATACAGAGGATAGAAAGGTCCACGATAAAGAAACATGAGACATACCTTAAAAGAAAGTCTACACAGTCATGGGGACAATGGATTAGTGGTAACAAACAATCCAAATCCTCACCAGTTCAACCACAATATAGTGCACCTATGCAGGGGTCATCCAGTTGGGGTCAAACTTGTCATAAATGTGGACAGCCAGGACATTTTAGACAACAATGTCCAAGGAGAAATAGTGAGGTGACCCAACAGTCAAGGCATAATCTGCAAAAACCACAAGGACCTCAGTCCAGTGGAGCAGAAGGTGCAGGACGAAGACAAGTGTCACAGTTTGGTCCATCTACTTCTGGTAGTAGAGGACAAAGACAATAGATAACCTGTAAGGGCAACATGTCGAATAAAATTTTCATTCTGAACTATCTTTCCTTTTTATTCTCTCTGCCTACTGATGATGAGTAAGGTAATGAGTAATAAGCTTTCTACAGTCAATTCTTTAAAGACAAGAGAAGAGATGAAGAAGGAACCCAGAGAAAGTCTGAGATATCAAGTATACCAAATTTAAAGAAATAAAAACATGAAATAAAAGAAATACATACTACCTAAATTCAGTTCGTGAATACCCTGGCTAGGTATTCATTTATTGAAGGCAAGGTAAGTATGACATACCCAGATTGTTATCTATTTGATTACCCTGATCATGTAATCATTGTGGAACAATCTAAAGAAAGAAGTAGGAAATGTGGCATGGATATTTCTACCACATTCTAATTGATATATGAAGGAATTTGATTCAATTGTAAATCAAGTTATAAACAAAAGAAGATGTTTAGTATAATGTATACCCTGGTCTGAAGACCTAGAGGTAATAGTTACCTGATGGAAGGTAACAATAATGAGTGATGAACTAAAGGTTTAAATACCTATATATAGTAATCATGGTGAAAATGATATTAAGAAATGATGACAAGTAATCATCCATATTATTCCTATGTTGATAGCAAGGAACCAAGAAAGAAATAAGAGTAAATAACTCATGAATAGTAGAAGGTTCATGTAATGTTTAGAAGAGATGATAATTTCTTCTTATAAATAAACAAACCTAGTTAATAATAGGGTGATAAGAGGAATATGATCCTTTGTTTCCTTTTCTTTCAGGGACATGGCAATCAAATGGGTCTTAGGACACTTGATGTGCATAAATTGAAATTGTTTATTTGATGGATACTTAGAAGAGTATTAGTTTGTCTTGGACTTTGACTCCAAGAGAACGATAAGTGTATCAGGTAATGTCCCAGAATGAAAGAAATATGATAATGTGATGTTCTTTCAGCACATGTGATGGATACCAAGGTAAGGAATTCTGGTATCAGATAATTCATGTTGATCACCTAGAATGGTTAACTGCAAAATCAATTTAGCTATATTATATAGCATGGACATCATATGTTAGGGGTTTATGATTTGCATGAACATTACATAGAGATTTTGTGTGAAGACTTGATAATATGATAAATGGATAATATTTGTTTCTCTTTATCTGGGATTTCGGGGATGAAATCCTTGTTAGGGGTTTATATTTGTAACATCCCTGACCTGGGTTATGCCTTAAACCTGGTAGTTTTGCTCAATAAAGTTAATTAGATCCTTAATTTTATCTTGTGAACATTAATTAAGGCTCAAGAGGAACTTATATTTCAAATTTAGTCCTTTTTGAAGAATGTTGAAATAATGTTCTGCCTGTTTTGGACTAAAGTGCAAATTACCCAAGTTGAAGGGTTAAATAGCAAATGTTACATGATAAAATGTTCCTCATGTTTTAAAGCATCATAATAATGAAGATGATGCAGATATATGGCTTGTGGTAGCCTGAGTACCAAGAGAGAGCTGATAAAGCAATGTTTGTGCATTAAAACCTAGTTTTGGTGTAATGTGCAATTTACCCAAAACCTAGGGTTCAATATGAAAATTACCACTTCTAGAGAGTCACTAATATTTCTTGGAATAATGTAGAGCAAAGAAAATGAGAGGGGCATCTCATTTGTATCTCTTTGAAGGAGAGAGAATCTTGATATTAAAATAATCAAGTTTAAGCATAATTGAAACCCTAATTCAATTTAATGCAAAACTAAATATATTAATTGAAATTCCCTTCAACCAAAATTGATATGGTTCAATTCAGATATCTGTGGACGTCCTTGTTCCTTGCAAATGCAACAAAAACATCTTAAGGAGGTGAAAAACTCACTCACCTTATTATAAGAAAAAGAAATATCCACTCACTTATGGATATTATTATTAAATGGGTTAAGGTGCTTAATTTTCTTTTCTTTAAAACATGGATAATTGATAGGAATAAGAGGCAAGGAAGGTATCCTAGTATGTAAGGAAGGAGAGAGGGCAAGTGGCAAGGAAGTGGAGGGGTTATCCCCTACTTTCTCTCTCTTAAATGAATTTTCAAATAAAATGCATATATGCTCCTTTATCCTTGAGTTGAAAGGGGAATTTCGAATCCACTTTCACTCTTTGCTTGAAAAACGACCATGGGAGCTTGGGAGCAACAGGAGGACGACCCCCAACCTGTTGGTAAGCTTCTTGACCTTCTTTCACCTTGAATTCATGGTGGAAATCGAAAATCAATGCTTGATTTCTTCTTTTCTTCACTCCATCTTCAACCCTAGCCAATCTTTTCACTCAAAAGCTTGAGGACGAGCCTAGGGGGGAGTTGCAAAAGCTTCTTACACCATTTTTGACGTGAAGCTCCAACCTTTGAAGATCATTTGGAGGCAGGTTTTATAACTTGAACCCATATTCATTGTTATTGAATTCAATTTCTCAATTTCCTTATGTTCAATTGATCTCCTTGCAATTCCTTTAATTAATTGATGAAATCACCATGGAAAACACAATGGATTTTGAGGGGTTGAAGATTGAAGATGATGATGTCATCTTAAGCACACATCACAAACAAGGAAGGGAGAAATGGTTTGCAAAACCGAATGAGCTAATTCGGTTTCAAAACCGAATGAGTGGATTCGGTTTCAAAACCGAATGGGAATTTGAGTGCAAGACCGAATGGGTTGTTGAACTCTAAACCGAATGGGTAAGTTACTCAAGACCGAATGGGTAATTTTTCCCAAGACCGAATGGGTAATTTCACCCAAGACCTAATGGGTAAACCTCTTCAATACCGATTGGGTTATTGACTTCAAAATCGATTGGTTATTGAGTCCAAAACCGCATGGAGGTCAAGCACCTCAAGACCACATGGAGGTCAAGCACCTCAAGACTTCATGGAGGTCAAGCACCTCAAGACCACATGGAGGTCAAGAACCTCAAGACCTAATGAAGGTCAAGGGTGATGATTGAAGGTTGAAGATCCAAGGATCAAACATTGATGGACTTCAATGATCAAATTGATGATGCAAACCCTAATCAGATTAATTGATTAAGGACCCCAATTGAACTTTTCATTTCAAAGGCTATTTGCCACAAACGGTCTTGAGACTGTTTGAGTCCAAACGGTCTTGAAACCGTTTGGGGTCAAACGGTCTCAGGACCGTTTGGATCCAAACGGTTTCAAACCATTTGGAGCATCAACGGTCAAGATCGTTTGGATGTTTCTACATGATCAAATCAATTGGAAACCCAAGTAGATGAAAGATCAAATGACCCTATGGTTGTTACTAATCTACCTCAAAGATAATCACTAGGGTTGTACCTTCAAGATACTAAGTGATTGATAATCCTTAGATGAGTTAATCCTTGAAGTTTAGTAAGTAATAACTCAGTACACTATGTCAAACATAGTTGTATGTACTTGATTGAAGGGTTGATGTAACCTAATCAAGTTGAAAGGATTATAGAAATGAATTCATACATGAGTATTAATCATGTGGTGATTAGGGTATGATCCTTAGTAAAGAGATCATGAAACCCTAATCAAGAAGGTTAATGGAACCTAACTCTAATTTAGGGCAATTTTGAGTGAAACCCTAATCTAGGGTAATCGTGTAACCATAATTAAGGGTGATGACATGAGTAACCCAAACTTAGGGTAATGAAATATAAAACCCTAATTTTGATGAATAGTAAACCCTAATTCAGGGTAACATAATGTAAAACCCTAATTATGGGTAATGGAATATGAAACCCTAATTGGGATGAATAGTAAATCCTAATTATGGATAGTTGAAATGAGAAACTCTAATTGAGGATGATTCCTTGAGAAACCCTAATTAAAGGTGATCCCATGAGAAATCCTAATTGAGGGTGATGCCATGAGAAACCCTAATTGGGATGAATAGTAAACCCTAATTATGGGCAAAGTGATATGAAACCCTAATGAAGGGCGATGCTATATGCAATCCAAACCCTAAAGAAGGGAGATGGTATGTGAAATCCTAACCCTAATAAAAGGGTGATGATATGTGAAGCTCTAACCCTAATAATGGGATAGTGGCTAATACCTTGACAAGGAAAATACCTTAGGTGGTTGATTATACGCAACCCTATAATAAGCAATGTCTTGACATAAGATAAATCCATATCATTGAAGATAGTTGGACAATTCTTATGTGTGCTTTATAGCCTACGCACTTCACAATGAAGGTGATAGGTTAGTGAATGAAAGTATTAAGATGGGAAATGCCTTAATACAATGTAAGTTGATAAACTCAAGTAAGTTAAAAGTGCTGAGGGAAGTGATACAACAAGACATCATAGATATCACATCCAACTCTTAAAAAATGATATCCCTTGATGCATTTGAAATCCAACATACTTGAATGAGTAACATGTGAAGAGTGTTATCCTAATCATTACATCAAGGTGTAATGTGTTTTATAAGCTATGTGAATAAGTTTTTGCCTAATGAGAGGTAACAAACTATGCAATGTTCCTGTGAGCCATGTGGATAAGTTGTTGCCAAATGAGAGGTAACAAAATGTGCAATGGCCCTGTGAGCCATGCGAATAAGTTGTTGCCTAATGAGAGGTGACCTGATGCTTATAAGAGTCTCATGTAACGAATGGTAATGTGCAAAATAAACTAAGAAAAATGTAAAGCAATAATTTCATAATAATAATAATGGATACAATAATAATAATGAAATCTTGATCATGCATGCTACATACTTATAGCCAAAGAAAGGGCTATATTGTTTTGAATGTTCTTAAAGGAGAAAAGAGGAATACTTGTATTATATAAATAATTTGATTAAGTATGATGACATGGCCAAAGCTTAATGCTGGTAAATGGATGTAGTACCCATTGTTGTGTAAACAGCCATGAGATGCACATGATTGGCATAGTCCAATACCTGGAATAGTTGCATAGGATTGGCATAGTCCATTACCTAGAATAGTTGCACAGGATTGGCATAGTCCAATACCTGGAATAGTTGCATAGGATTGGCATAGTCCATTACCTGGAATAGTTGCACAGGATTGGTATAGTCCATTACCTAGAATAGTTGCACATGATTGGCATTGGCCATTACCTGGATTAGATGCACAAGATTGGTCATAACCCAATACTTGGAATAATATCACAGGATTGGTTAAATCTCAATACCTGGAATAATGTCACAGGATTGGTCATAACCCAATACCTGGAATAATATCACATGATTGGTTAAATCCCAATACCTGGAATAATGTCACATGATTGGTCATAACCCAATACCTGGAATAATATCACATGATTGGTTAAATCCCAATACCTGGAATAATGTCACATGATTGGTCATAACCCAATACCTGGAATAATATCACATGATTGGTGAAATCCCAATACCTGGAATAATGTCACAAGATTGGTCACAACCCAATACTTAGAATAATATCACATGATTGGTTAAATCCCAATACCTGGAATAATGTCACATGATTGGTCATAACCCAATACATGGAATAATATCACAGGATTGGTTAAATCCCAATATCTGGAATAATGTCACATGATTGGTCACAACCCAATATCTGGAATAATATCACAGGATTGGTTTAAATCCCAATACCTAGAATAATGTCACAGGATTGGTCATAACCCAATACCTGGATTAATATCACATGATTGGTTAAATCCCAATACCTAGAATAATGTCACAGGATTGGTAATAACCCAATTCCTAGAATAACTATACAGGTTTGGCAAAGTCCACTACCTGGAATAGATGCACAAGTTTGGCATAGTCTACTACCAGGAATGGATGCACATGGTTGGAATAGCCTAATACCTGGAATAGATGCACATGTATAGCATAGTCTAATACCAGACGTGGTTGTATGAGATTGATAATGTATTAATCTGATATGTTTATACAAGATTGGTTAAGCCCAATACCTAACAAAGGCATGGAGCCTATACCCAAGGATTGGCATAGTCCAATACCTGAATAAGACATGATGATATATAATCAAATATTTTGCATAATTGAATATCTATTTAGCTGATTGGCTAAAGCCAACAGATAGAAGCAAGAATGAATCATGAGTGACCTATCAGAATGATGACTGTCATGAGCAAAGTTTGATATGTTGAAAATGTATGATAGATAAATGATATACATGTTCTTCCTATTACTTATAAAGAGAGTAGATGATTTACTGCTCTATCATACATAGTTGCAATACTTAAAAGATGAGAATGATCTAAACTGCTTATCCTCTGCTCAGTTTTATATTAATTAAACTACAATAATGATGTTTCTGGGGGAGAGTTATATCTCTCGTTGGGGAAATTTTCAATTGTCTCACCCTCGTGAGAACCAACATTTTTAGGTGGACGAGCACGGAGGAGGTTGAGAATATCTTGCAGAGGAAGGACATCATCAGTAGCCTGGATAGTAGTGACAGCTCAGGTGGAGTGTACTGTCTATTGTGTTTATAGATAGAAGTCGTATATGTCATATCTATACTCTCAGGTCCTAGGAGTTAGTAATTAGTTGTGTTTTTATTAACAATATGACATTTTGTCTTGATGCCTCGAGGTTCTTATGTTGTCAGTGTTTAGCTTTTATCAAGGCAGTTGATGTTGTAATCCTCGAGAAGAGATGGTACAAGATGTGTACTTATGAACCAGGATGTAAATGTAATACATTGGTTCTTGTTGAAAGAGTTTTCCTATGATTGGATCTCTTTGAAAAAGGTTTTAATTTTTAGTGATTTCCAGTAATACACTGTTAATGATCATTTCCGCATGTTTTATTGTTCACTTGTTATCTTAATGATAGCGGGTGTTTCAATTTAGTGGTATTAGAGCTCTAGGTTCACTGAGTCTACAAAGACATGACTAAGGTATCGAGTCTGTTCTAAGTGTATCTTATAGTGCCTTCTACTTATGCAGAAGAATATATATAACTCAAAAATGTCTGGAGAACATGAGGGACATGTTGCTGAGAGAAATGTTGTTGCACCAATGGGAGGTGCAAGGGATCAGGCAATGGAGGAACCAGTGCCTAAAAATCCCCATGTTGATGAAGTCATGAGAGGAAATCCAGATTCTCATGATTATTTTAGGCAACTCATGGCCACAATGAGGTATATGGCAGACCGGATGCCAACACCGACACCTAGAGCACCAGCTCCTAATGAGGGATACAGGTCTAGAAAGACTTTTGAACGACTACGTCATGTTGGAGCCATAGAATATTCTGGAACATCTGACCCAACAGATGCTGATCTCTGGCTCACTGAGTTAGAAAAAGCCTTTAGGCCCAGTTTGGCCGCAAACTTTGTGAATTCTGGTAATTTATGTAAAATTTATTAGCCTATTATATGATATGCGGCATTGGTAACTACAGTTCTACCGGCCGCATAATAGAAAATGCGTCCTTTAATAAGCACGCCAAATTTTGAGGTACTTACAACAGCCATCACCTTCCCCGTTTTATCTTTTCTCTGCACACGCCAGCGTTCTCGGACACATAGTTCTGCAAGCAACCTACAACTCGGCTCTCCCGGCCACTTAAAAAATGCAACAGAATACCTGTATTCACAATGTTGGCGGCCAAACTGGGCCTTAAGATCCTTAGTATCCCAGAGGCTGACAAAGTTAAACATGTGGTGTACCTTTTAAAGGGTAGTGCAGGACACTGGTGGGCTATAGAAGAAATAAAAAGGAATGATGAAGAGGTTGAATGGGAGGAATTTCGTTGAGAATTCATCAATAAGTATTTTCCAAAGACATACTAAGATGAAAAGATCTCACAGTTTGATTAGATTCGATAGGGAGTCATGTCGATAACTGAATATGAGGTTAAGTTTATGGAACTTTTATGATTTTGTCCTCAAATGGCTGCCACTGAGGAGGAAAAGATCTGACATTTTGAGAAGGGATTGAATGCTAAGATGTCCATTCCGACATCTACCCTAGAAAGTAGAGAGAGGTTTGCCACATTTGTGGAATCTATACGGAGGATAGAAAGGTCCACGATTAAGAAACATGAGACATGCCTTAAAAGAAAGTCTACATAGTCATGGGGACATTGTATTAGTGGTAACAAACAATCCAAATCCTCACCAGTTCAACAACAATATAGTGCACCTATGCAGGGGTCATCCAGTTGGGGTCGAACTTGTCATAAATGTGGACAAACATGACATTTTAGACAACAATGTCCAAGGAGAAATAGTGAGGTGACCCAACAGTCAAGGCATAATCTACAAAACCCACAAGGACCTCAGTCCAGTGGAGCAGAAGGTGCAAGATGAAGACAAGTGTCATAGTTTGGTCCATCTACTTCTGGTAGTAGAGGACAAAGACAATAGATAACCTATAAAGGTAACATGTCGAATAAAATTTTCATTCTAAACTATCTTTCCTTTTTCTTCTCTCTGCCTACTGATGACGAGTAAGGTAACTAGTAATAAGCTTTCTACAGTCAGTTCTTTAAAGATAAGGGAAGAGATGAAGAAGGAACTCAGAGAAAGTCTAAGATATCAAGTATACCAAATTTAAAGAAATAAAAACATGAAATAAAAGAAATACATACTACCTAAATTCATTTCATGAATACCCTGTCTAGGTATTCATTTATTGAAGGCAAGGTAAGTATGACATACCCAGATTGTTATCTATTTGATTACCCTGATCAAGTAATAATTCTGGAACAATCTAAAGAAAGAAGTAGGAAATGTGGCATGGATATTTCTACCACATTCTAATTGATATATGAAGGAATTTGATTCAATTGTAAATCAAGTTATAAACAAAAGAAGATGTTTAGTATAATGTATACCCTGGTATGAAGACCTAGAGGTAATAGTTACCTGATGGAAGGTAACAATAATCAGTGATGAACTAAAGGTTTGAATACCTATATCTAGTAATCATGGTGAAAATGATATTAAGAAATGATGACAAGTAATCATCCATATTATTCCTATGCTGATAGCAAGGAACCAAGAAAGAAATAAGAGTAAATAACTATTGAACAGTAGAAGGTTCATGTAATGTTTAGAAGAGATGATAATTTCTTCATATTAATAAACAACCCTGGATAATAATAGGTTGATAAGAGGAATATGATCCTTTGTTTCCTTTTCTTTTAGGGACATGGCAATCAAATGGGTCTTAGGACACTTGATGTGCATAAATTAAAATTGTTTATTTGATGGATACTTAGAAGAGTATCAGTTGGTCTTGGACTTTGACTCCAAGAGAACGATAAGTGTAACAGGTAATGTCCTAGAATGAAAGAAAGATGATAATGTGATGTTCTTTCAGCACATGTGATGGATACCAAGGTAAGGAATTCTGGTATCAGATAATTCATGTTGACCACCTAGAATGGTTAACTGTGAAATCAGTTTAGCTATATTATATAGCATGGACATCATATGTTAGGTGTTTATGCTTTGCATAAACATTACATAGAGATTTTGTGTGAAGACTTGATGATATGATAAATGGATAATATTTGTTTCTCTTTATCTGGGATTTCGGGGACAAAATCCTTGTTAGGGGTTTATAATTTGTAACATCCCTGTCCTGGGTTATGACTTAAACTTGGGAGTTTTGCTTAATAAAGTTAATTAGATACTTAATTTTATCTTGTGAAAAGTAATTAAGGCTCAAGAGGAACTTATATTTCAATTTTAGTCCTTTTTGATCAATGTTGAAATAATGTTCTGTCTGTTTTGGACTAAAGTGCAAATTACCCAAGTTGAAGGGTTAAATTGCAAATGTTACATGATAAAATGTTCCTCATGTTTTAAAGCATCATGAGAATGAAGATGATGCTGATATATGGCTTGTGGTAGCCTGAGTACCAAGAAAGAGCTGATAAAGTAACGTTTGTGCATTAAAACATAGTTTTGGTGTAATGTGCTATTTACCCAAAACCTAGGGTTCAATATGCAAATTACCACTTCTAGAGAGTCCCTAATATTTCTTGGCATCATGTAGAGAAATTAAAATGAGAGGGGCGTCTCATTTGTATCTCTTTGAAGGAGAGAGAATCTTGATATTATAATAATCAAGATTTAAGCATAATTAAAACCCTAATTCAATTTAATGCAAAAATAAATATATTAATTGAAATTCCCTTCAACAAAAATTGAAATGGTTGAATTCAGATATGTGTGTACTTCCGTGTTACTTGCAAATGCAATGAAAATATCTTAAGGAGGTGAAAAACCCACTCACCATATTATAAGAAAAAGAAATATCCACTCACTTATGGATATTATTATTAAATGGGTTAAGGTGCTTAATTTTCTTTTCTTTAGAACATGGATAATTGAGAGGAATAAGAGGCAAGGAAGGTATCCTCGTATGTAAGGAAGGAGAGGGGGCAAGTTTCAAGGAAATGGAGGGGTTATCCCCTACTTTCTCTCTCTTAAATGGATTTTCAAATAAAATGCATATATGCTCCTTTATCCTTGAGTTGAAAGGGGAATTTCGAATCCACTTGCACTCTTTGCTTGCAAAACGACCAAGGGAGCTTGGGAGCAATAGGAGGACGACCCCCAACCTATTGTTAAGCTTCTTGACCTGCTTTCACCTTGAATTCATGGTGGAAATCGAAAATCGATGCTTGATTTCTTCTTTTCTTCACTCCATCTTCAACCCTAGCCAATCTTTCCACTCAAAAGCTTGAGGACGATCCTAGGGGGAGTTGCAAAAGCTTCTTACACCATTTTTGATGTGAATCTCCAAGCTTTGAAGCTCATTTGGAGGCAGTTTTTTTAACTTGAACCTGTATTCATTGTTATTGAATTCAATTTATCAATTTCCTTATGTTCAATTGATCTCCTTGCAATTCCTTTAATTAATTGATGAAATCACCATGGAAATCACAATGGATTTCGAGGTGTTGAAGCTTGAAGATGATGATGTCATGTTAAGCACACACCTCAACCAAGGAAGGGGCAAACGGTTTGCAAAACTGAATGAGTGGATTCAGTTTCAAAACCGAATGAGTGGATTCTGTTTCAACACTGGATGGAGTGCAAGACCGAATGGGTTGTTGAATTCCAAACCGAATGGGTAATTGTTCCCAAGACCAAATGGGTAATTGCACCCAAGACCTAATGGGTAAACCACTTCAAAACGGATTGGGTTATTGACTTCAAGATCGATTGGTTATTGAGTCTAAAACCGCATGGAGGTCAAGCACCTCAAGACCGCATGGAGGTCAAGCACCTCAAGACCGCATGGAGGTCAAGCACCTCAAGACCGCATGGACGTCAAGAACCTCAAGACCGCATGAAGGTCAAGGGTGATGATTGAAGATAAAAGATCTAAGGATCAAACATTGATGGACTTCAATGATCAAATTGATGATGAAATTGATGATGCAAACCCTAATCAGATTAATTGATTAAGGACCCAAATTGAACTTTTGGTTTCAAGGGACGGTCTTGAAACCGTTTGGGGTCAAACGGTCTCAGGACCGTTTGGATACAAATGGTTTCAAACCGCTTGGAGCATCAATGGTCAAGATCGTTTGGATGTTTCTACATGATCAAATCAATTGGAAACCCAAGTTGATGAAAGATCAAATGACCCTATGGTTGTTACTGATCTACCTCAAAGATAATCACTAGGGTTGTACCTTCAAGATACTAAGTGATTGATAATCCTTAGATGAGTTAATCCTTGAAGTTTAGTAAGTAATAACTCAGTACACTATGTCAAACATAGTTTTATGTACTTGATTGTAGGGTTGATGTAACCTAATCAAGTTGAAATGATGATATAAAGGAATTCATACATGAGTATTAATCATGTTGTGATTAGGGTATGATCCTTAGTAAAGAGATCATGAAACCCTAATCAAGAAGGTTAATGGAACCTAACCCTAATTCAGGGCAATTTTGAGTGAAACCCTAATCTAGGGTAATAGTGTAGCCCTAATTAAGGGTGATGACATGATTAACCCAAAATTAGGGTAACGAAATATAAAACCCTAATTTGGATGAATAGTAAACCCTAATTCAGGGTAATATAATGTAAAACCCTAATTATGGGTAATGGAATATGAAACTCTAATTGGGATGAATAGTAAATCCTAATTATGGATAGTTGAAATGAGAAACCCTAATTGAGGATGATTCCATGAGAAACCCTAATTGGGATGAATAGTAAACCCTAATTATGGGCAATGCGATATGAAACCCTAATGAAGGGTGATGCTATATGCAATCCTAACCCTAAAGAAGGGAGATTTTATGTGAAATCCTAAACCTAATAAAAGGGTGATGATATGTGAAGCTCTAACCCTAATAATGGGATAGTGGCTAATACCCTGATAAGGAAAATACCTGAGGTGGTTGATTATATGAAACCCTATAGTAAGCAATGTCTTAAAATAAGATAAATCCATATCATTGAAGATAGTTGGACCATTCTTATGTGTTCTTTATAGCCTATGCACTTCACAGTGAAGGTGATAGGTTAGTGGATGAAAGTATTAAGATGGGAAATGCCTTAATACAATGTAAGTTGATAAACTCAAGTAAGTTAAAAGTGTTGAGGGAAGTGATACATAAAGACATCATAGATATCACATCCAGCTCTTAAAAAATGATATCCCTTGATGCATTTGAAATCCAACATACTTGAATGAGTAACATGTGAAGAGTGTTATCCTAATCATTACATGAAGATGTAATGTGTTTTATGAGCCATGTGAATAAGTTGTTGCCTAATGAGAGGTAACAAAATGTGCAATGGCCCTGTGAGCCATGTGAATAAGTTGTTGCCTAATGAGAGGTAACAAAATGTGGAATGACCCTATGATCCATAAGAATAAGTTGTTGCCTAATGAGAGGTGACATGATGCTTATAAGAGTCTCATGTAAGGAATGGTAATGTGCAAAATAAACTAAGAAAAATGGAAACCAATAATTTCATAATAATAATGATGGATACAATAATAATAATGAAATCTTGATCATGCATGCTATATGCTTATAGACAAAGAAAGGGCTATATTGTTTTCAATATGCTTAAGGGAGAAAAGAGGAATACTTGTATTACATAAAGAATGTGATTAAGTATGATGACATGGCAAAAACTTAATGTTAATAAAGGGATGTAGTACCCAGTGTTGTGTAAACAGCCATGAGATGCACATGATTGGCATGGTCCAATGCCTGGAATAGTTGCACAGGATTGGCATAGTCCATTACCTAGAATAGTTGCACAAGATTGGCATAGTCCAATAACTGGAATAGTTGCACATGATTCGCATAGTCCATTACTTGGAATAGTTGCACAGGATTGGCATAGTCCATTACCTAGAATAGTTGCACAGGATTGGCATAGTCCATTACTTGGAATAGATGGACATGATTGTTCATAACCCAATACCTGGAATAATATCACATGATTGGTTAAATCCCAATACCTGGAATAATGTCACAGGATTGATCATACCCCAATACCTGGAATAATATCACAGGATTGGTTACAACCCAATACCTGGAATAATGTCATAGGATTGGTCATAACCCAATACCTGGAACAATATCATAGGATTGGTTAAATCCCAATACCTAGAATAAATTTCACAGGATTGGTCATAACCCAATGCCTGGAATAATATCTCAAGATTGGTTAAATCCCAATACTTGGAATAATGTCATAGGATTGGTCATAACCCAATACCTGGAATAATATCATAGGATTGGTTAAATCCCAATACCTGGAATAATGTCATATGATTGGTCACAACCCAACACCTGGAATAATATCACAGGATTGGTTAAATCCCAATACCTGGAATAATGTCACAGGATTGGTCACAACCCAATACCTGGAATAATATCACAGGATTGGTTAAATCCCAATACCTGGAATAATGTCACATGATTGGTCATAACCCAATACCTAGAATAATATCACAGGATTGGTTAAATCCCAATACCTGGAATAATATCATAGGATTGGTCACAACCCAATACCTGGAATAATATCACATGATTGGTTAAATCCCAATACCTGGAATAATGTCACAGGATTGGTCATAACCCAATACCTGCAATAATATCGCATGATTGGTTAAATCCCAATACCTGGAATAATGTCACATGATTGGTAATAACCCAATACCTGGAATATATGCAAAGGTTTGGCAAAGTCCACTACCTGGAATAGATGCACATGTTTGGCATAGTCCACTACTTGGAATGGATGCACATGGTTGGC
Organism: Alisma plantago-aquatica; assembly: GCA_963693085.1. Taxonomy (NCBI): domain Eukaryota; kingdom Viridiplantae; phylum Streptophyta; class Magnoliopsida; order Alismatales; family Alismataceae; genus Alisma; species Alisma plantago-aquatica. The sequence goes on along the minus strand of OY856412.1, from coordinate 666,688,756 downwards.
ATAGCCCAATACCTGTAATAGATGCACATGTTTAGCATAGTCTAAAACCTGGCATGGTTGTATGAGATTGATAATGTCTTAATCTGAGATGTTTATATAGGATTGGTTAAGTCCAATACCTAACAAAGGCATGGAGCCTGTACCCAAGGATTGTCATAGTCCAATACCTGAATAAGACATGATGATAGATAATCACATGTTTGGCATAATGGAATATCTATTTAGCAGATTAGCTAAAGCCAACAGATAAAAGCAAGAATGAATCATGAGTGACCTATCAGAATGATGAGTGTCATGAGCAAAGTTTGAGATGTTGAAAATGTATGATAGATACATGATATATATGTTCTTCCTATTCCTTATAAAGAGAATAAATGATTTACTACTCTATCATACATAGTTACAATACTTAAAAGATGAGAATGATCTAAATTGCTTATCCTCTGCTCAGTTTTATATTAGTCAAACTGCAATAATGATGTTTCTGATGGAGAGTTATATCTCTCGCTGGGGCAATTTTCAATTGTCTCACGCCTGTGGGAACCAACATTTTTAGGTGGACGAACACAGAGGAGGTTGAGAATATCTTGCAGAGGAAGGACATCAGCAGCAGCTGGGATAGTAGTGACAACTCAGGTGGAGTGTAATGTCTGTCGTGTATATAGATAGAAGTCCTATATGTCATCTCTGTACTCTCAAGTCCTAGGAGTTAGTAGTTAGTTGTGTTTTTATTAACAATATGAGATTTTGGCTTGATGCCTCGAGGTTCTTATGCTGTCAGTGTTTAGCTTTTAACAAGGCAGTTGATGTTGTAACCCTTGAGAAGAGATGGTACAAGATGTCTACATATGAACCAAGATGTAAATGTAATACATTGGTTCTTGTTGAAAGAGTTTTCCTATGATTGGATCTCTTTGAAAAAGGTTTTAATTTTTAGTGATTTTCAGTAATCTGCTATTAATGATCGTTTCCGCATGTTTTATTGTTCACTTGTTATCTTAATGATAGTGGGTGTTTCAGTAATCTACAACTCTCTATTAGCAATACCTAGATGGTGCTATTGTGATAAGGGAAAGTATGTTTCCTTTATGTACTTCCTTTCTAAGGATGTGATGTTCAAGTGAGTCTCATATCACTTGATATGCATGGTTTCGAGGTGACCTTGATATGGATACTTGAAAAGTATCAATTGGGGCTTGGACTTGGTTTCCAAGATGGTGACATCTATAAATAATAATATTTTTGAATTCTCCAAGATGATAGGTAGATTCTTCTAACATGTTTGGAATCAATAGTGACCGCTAAAAAGATGAATGAACATGAATGTGATACATTTTGGCATATGTGATGGATACCAAGGTAAGGAATCCTAGTATCCAAGATGTGCCAGTGGTATGTGAGATTAAGAAAAAGTTTCATAATGATATTTTGATGGTTAATATCCTTGAAAGTATGGTCTTACCTTTATCCTCAGATAAATATAATGACTCCAAGGTTTGTGAACCTTCTCTTGTAATGTTACAAGTTGTCAAGCTGTCTAAAAAGTTAGGGTTTCAATATATGTTGTACAAAGTACATACAATGTTTCTATGTTAAGAAAGTATGACTTGAAATAAGTGTTAACTCTACAATCTAGACATGGTAGAGTTAACTAAGGGTGTATCCTATGTAATAAATCTTGTGTTAATCTTGGATAAAGTTCCATGACATCACTGTGATAAATGAGATGTTTAATATAATAATATTTCTTAGTCATAACTAAGTTTACTATTTTGATATTCCTTTGATTGACTTCATAAAAGATTAATGAAGAGTTAAAAAAAGAAGTACCTTTCTCTTTTCTATTGAGATTTTGGGGACAAAATCCTAGTTAGGGGTTGATAACTTGTAACACCCCTGACCTAGGTTATAAGGTAACCCTGGATGTTTTGCCTAATTAAGATGATTAAAACCTTGTATTAATCTTTTAAAAGTAATTAAGACTTAAGGAGATCTCAAGTTTCATGTTTGAGCCTGTTTGAAGATTGTTTGTGTTATATATGATAGTTTTGGTGCAATTTCAATTTACCCAAAATATGGGGTTGATGTGCAAGTTACCACCTCTAGAGTGTCCCTTCTCTCTCTTAGCATCATTTAGAGGAAAAAGGAAGTAGAGGGAACCTTGTTTGAGTGTTGGTTGAGTGATAAAACTCTTGGTGGTGAAAGAATCAAAGAATCTTGAGTATCTTGAACCCTATATGAGGTTGTGTCGAATTATGAAGAGTTACAGGAGTGCCTATCAATTTAGAAACCATAGAGCAGGTCTCATATCAGTTAAGAAACTTTTTGGAAGGATTCATATCAGGATAAGAACATCAATTAGGTGAAGGCTCATAGTTTAGATGTTCCTTGCAAAAGTTGTATTGGTTTGCATATAAAGGATGTTGAGTTGTGATATCTTGCCAAGCAAGCTACCCAATGGTCGATATTTCATCCTTGAATTACCCATAAGATTTGTCATGTCAAGATAATTATGGTTTCATGGTTCCACCATGCATGGACATGTGTAACCTATTTAGATATGGTGATGAAACCTCACATATATTCTCTCTTGAAACTCAACTATATAAGCCCCTCTTTTCACAAGCAAGTAAACCTTTTGACTCTCATTTCATTTCTTTCTTGGTGGATGACCCTAAGAGATCAAGGAGCAGGAGGAAGGTCGGGCATATTGTCTAAGGTCATGACATGACCATCTTCAGCCTTGGAAATTATGTTTATCGGGTCATAATTCTTTTTTTTTCTTCACCAAGTTTCTAACTATGATGCCTTCTTCTTGAAGAATGTGAAGCAATAGCCAAATTTTGGACTTTTGATAAGTCCTCTTCAACCTTGGGAATGTGGATATTTGGAGCTTGAATCTCTAGTGGCGATCTTGAGGAGGGTTATATAACTTGAATTCAACTTTATTATTATTCACCTTCTATCATGCAATACTTGATGACCCTTTTCAATTTAAACTTTACTTGATTGAATGATGATTCTATGAGCTCTAATGGATATATGGGGTTGTTGTCCATGAATTGAAGTGTTAATGGATGAAGGGTTGAAGCTTGAAGATGATAGAATCTCTCATCCACAATCTGATATTAGTTTAAGAAAACCCTAACCTGATATGATGTTACGTGAAGGGAAACCGGTACACTTGGAGTCCTAACTCGGTACCAGTTTGTTACATGAAAAGGACCATTATTCTTGCATCTATTTAGCATGTCACCTAAGTCTAAGGATGAGGGCATGTCGATATCTTTAAATTGAGTGAAGATATGAAGTCTATAGGACTAATCCGACATGCCTTAACCTTAGCAACTCAACACATCTCTTGCCCAACACAAGTGCGATGGGAGGCACACGTAGTCTGACACACAATGTGAAGGTATTAGTGACACACTCCTTGATGTCATGTTTGATACACCAAGAAGTGGTGAGGTCAGTACCTTAATAGGTAAAAAAGTGTAAGGGTGTTGATGAGGGCTAAACCGATACAATCAAAGCCCTAGAACCTGATATGTACTGAAATCCTAGATCCCGATATAACTTGGTGATAGCTAGGCTGAAACACAAGATAATTGTATGGCTGATATCCTAAAGTACACTATAGCCGATACATAAAGTGATAGGGTGGTCGATACCTTAAGGTGAGGTCAAGATGTTATGCTTAAGTAAAGTGAAAATAGTTTTCTAAAGTATGAAGAAGGTGATGAACCAAGGTATGGTGAAGGTGATACACCAAGATGTCATTCATGGTTGATATCACCTTAAGCACCTCAAAACTGATATCACCAAAACCACCTCTAAACCAATATCACTCTGACGTGTCTTGGGTGATACAATCAATAGAGCCTTGGCCGACACAAGCAATAGTGCCTTGGTCGATAGAAGCAATAATTCATTGTCCAACACAAGCAATAGTGTCTAGGCTAACACAAGTACATGTGTCTAGGCCGACACAAGAGTTAGTGTGTAGGCCAAGACACCTTGATGAGTGTAGGCAAATACACCTTGGTGAGTGTAGGTTGATGAACCTTGATGAGTGTAGGCCAATACTGTTGAATATAATCAATGAAGACATTATGAAGTAATGAGATGGATACACTTTAAAAAGTGTAGGGTAAAAAAACCCTAAAGAGGGTTAATCCATGTTGGAATCAATATCCTAGTAAGGATGAGCAAGAAACTTATACAACTCATATGAGAGAGTAATACTTCATGTTGATAATCAATTGATGATAATTGGTGAGAGTAATTAAGTATGCTTGGATATTTATGGTACTAATATATATCTTATGATGTGAATTAGGGTTTGGTTGTTAAAAATGAACTTGATTACCCTAATTGGATACAAAGGGGAAACCCTAACCCTAATTATGAGAGGGTTGCAATTTAAATGATTCTCTTTATGGCATGGTGATGGCATTTAATTGATATTGGGTTTACCATGAAATCCTAACCATGTAGGTATTATGAGACGATGAGCATAGACAGGTATGAGATATGATGATTTAGCATGATACAGTTAAAATAGGCCTTGTGAGATATGTGATATACTTATACAAAAAGTCTGATATATATATATATATATATATATATATATATATATATCTGTGTGTGTGTGTGTGTGTTTGATGACCTAGAGATGATTTTTTCCTGGTAAGAGGTGTCACTGTTCAATGATGAACTGAGGGTTTGATACCTAAGACATGTGATCAGAATAATGAAAATGTTGAAGATAACATGTTTATGGGATTGAGATCCCATGATGAGTGTAATAAGATGTGTTCTAATTGACATAAGATTCTTTGAAAATGTATTACACCTTTCTTTGTAGCAATTATCTATAATTCATGCTTGTAACTTGATTGATGCTAAAATATATTGTAATGCACTTAACTTATCAAGTGAAACTAAAAATGTAGTTTGCCATGGACATAGATCCATTAAGTGTCAAAACTTGTTGGATGGTGAAATGAGTTCTACTCAGAGTAGATGTTTTTGAATATGTGAGGTGCAAGACAAGTATTTCCTTTCTTCCTGCAAACCTCAGGATTGGCTATAAGCCATACCTTGAAAAGAGTGCAGTTATAGGACATAGCTCTAATGCAACATCAGGATTGGCGGTATAACCATACCCTAATAAGAGTATGGCTGCGGGCCATGACTCAATATATATATGCAAGATTTACTGTAGGTCATACCCTAGATAGAGAACAAGCTGCAAGTTGTATCTCAATATACCCTGGCTAGCTAAATTACAGTTTGACACATAATGTCACTGCCAGTAATCTCATACTGATTGAGAAAGGAGAGGTCGTGGAGTGAGGATCTTCCATGGACCTTGTATGAAACTAATGCTATCTAATTTTGGTTGGTTGGAGCATGAGTAGTATACTTCATCTCCTCAGGGAATAATATTAATGTTGAAAGATGTAATTAGCCATGTAGCATATTTGAGGTGTGTTGATAGTTGTGTTGATAGCCGAGTAGCATATTATCCATGTAGCATATCTAAAATTTGAGGTGGTGTGTTGATAGTTGTGTCTTGTTGTAGATAGAGGTCTTATGTGTCATCCCTGTACTCTCAAGTCCTTGGGGAATACTTTCATATCAGGTCTTACAATCGATCTGAGATTTTGTCTAAAAGGTGGATATTGCTAATAGTTTGCTCATGTAAATCTTTTTGGTAAAAGAAAACTATTATCATATGAAACAAGGATGCTGCTAAGACAACACATGTGTGATGCATCATGTTGTATATGAGAGGCTTTGGGCCTTTCTATAATAAATTTCCTGGCAATGGATCTTTATGCAAAATGGATTAAATTTTTAATGATTTTTTGTAGTTCATTGTTCATTGTTAATGGTTGTTTCCACGTGGTTTTGTGCGACACCGTTATCAGTTTGATAGTAGTCGTCACAAATAGATTGAATGATAAAAAGATGGCAATTCCATGACTCAACTTCAATCTAAATATCCATGACAAATGGATTATACAATCATGGTAACATTGATCACTTTACAATTTAAAGTTTTTATCTAACTTATACTCCTATTACTTGAGTGGGAATGATGTGTGGCTAGACACCAATGTTTTCTTGTGAGGTTTTGAAAATTACTACCAACATAATAGGTAATGTACTCGGTCACACATAGAAATATGCATACAAGAATTGGATTTTGTAATCAAACATATGGTTATAATGGTTCTGAGTCATAAATATATTGATTCATACCCATTGAGTATTTGGAATGTCTAGTCGGCATATTGTCTTGGATGGGTCAATGAATCAACTCATTGTCAAGTAGTCGCTTGAATTTTACATTGGGCAGAACCACCCAACTAATTGGGAACCTTAGAAGGATGATTGGAGTCAACAACAAAAGGTTTCAATTTGGAAATAAATTGAAATTGAATCTGGACTAACCTAGTCAGGTGACTGAATGTCCCAGTCAGTCTCTTAAAATGCAATATCTAGATCTAGACTAACCCAATAAGATAGTAGGAATCCCTATTAGCCAATTTGAATTATTGTCTGAGTTTTCAGTATTAAGGCTGTTTTAATATCGGGATTAGGAAAGGAAGTGGGAGTTAGGGTTTTGCAAGCCCATGGCTCTCCTATATAATGGGGGCATGTACTAAAGGGTGAATATAACACTTGAGACAACTTATCAAATAGGTTGGTTGTCATATTTCTCTTCTTAAAGAAAGAGAGAGATAGAGAGACAGAGAGAGTTTCCCTATGGATGGTTGCTCGAGATACGAGAAGAAAGGGAGTTGTGTGACAACTAGCACACCGACAACTCCTATTCTTATTTAGCTTGGTGGCCAAAGCACTGCACCACATTCTCCTTTCCATGTGAACAACGTAGAGGATGAGGCACATGTATTGAGGATTGGAGAAGATATCCTACAAGATGACAATAAGGTGTTGTGAAGAAAATACTTTGTAATAGCTTAGTGTCCAAACTAGAGTTCTTGATAGACATTCTAGATTTATTAATGGTTGATTTAGATCTAGATAAGACAAAAGTTTGAGTTATTCACCAAAAAAAATGTGTCTAGTTACTGGACAACTAGTGTGCATAGAGGCATAATCTTTATCCTTTCCATTTCTTGTGTTCACCAATGTTTCATAGCTACTATGGATCTGATAGCTAAGGGAAAATGTAAAGCTAAGGGAAAATGTAAAGGGATTTTTTTTGTTATTCTATTATGCCTCCTTCCAAAAAATACTATAGTGGTATTAGAGACATCGTCGTACACTTCCAACTCCAATTTGCATTTCAACTGTGGTGATTCATTGGATGAATTATGTAGAACATTGAAGTCATTTTAAATCACCTAATATCATATATTATATATATTACAAAAAATGATGTGATGCCTTGAAAATATTTTTATTTAGTGGATGCGGATATGAAAATTAGACCATTGTGGTGAGATATGAAACATATAAATCTCTATTTTGATTTGACCAAATTTTGTGCAACATATACACCACTTGCATGCCATGCCTCTCTTTTTATATTCTCCATGTAAATTTGAATTATGTAATTAGAGTAGGATTATGTGATAATATCACCAATGGAATACAATGGATAGGATGAGACAATCAAAACCCCACACCTAAGAGGATGGCCCTTGGAGGGTTCATGATCAAGATAAGAAAAAGAATCAATTAACAACACAAGACTTGTCCACAATAGGGACTACCAATCATCTTACTAGCTTGCCCAATTGGGCCACTAAAAATCATGTAGAGGGCAGATTCAGGGTTACATCAGATGTGAACCTCTTAGTTGCTTTTCTAAAACATTAGATGGCTCAAGATGGTGTACTAGTTTCCATATCATGCTTTATTACATGTGGCAATTGTTGTAGTATATGATATGGATAGTCATGTATGTGTAATAGTGATCGGATATATAATGATATATATATATATATATATATATATATATATATATATATATATATATATATATATATATATATATATATATATATAAACATGTCAACATAATGTCAATGTTGAAGATTCCTTCAAAGGTCAATATACATGAAAACCTTGTTCAACTAAGTGTAGGAACACTCTGCATGGTGCATCCTCTACTCTAGGAAGTGTGATAATAAGCATGTGGTTCTCCCTACCATGGTGCATTGTCTATCGACTACTTGGTTTTTGCAAGCTAAATCTAACCATTATGTAAATAAATCAAATTTCATTCTTTTATAGACCATCCTTATACATGTGATCCTATAGCCACTTATTATGTTGGAAATGAAGGTTACCATCTCATTATACCTTCACAAAAAAATGTGCATCATCTTGTAGTACATCACTATAACCCAACTAATCAAATTTAGTTGAAGAGTGACCTTAACCTCATGGTGAAAAAACATATCATGTTTGCAAAAACCTTTTAACTCTTATATCCAGATTGAACTAGAGATATGGAAAAGTCTTCTCCATCAAGTCCAATATGTTTCTTTGATTTATACAAAGACTATTTAAGGGACACTCACTCAACCTTCATATTGCTACACTAATTCTCATGAACATGGCCACATGTTTCATGATATCACTTATAAAATGGATAAGGATATATCTACAATTATATAATTGGGGTAATTCACTTCTACATTACTCACACTATTCCACATGATTCATGGTGCACCCCATCACTACCACCTTTTACAAGGTCAAATTTGGTAATTACAATGGATATCACACGATTAGTGAAATGACGTCACGTCAAAAGATTACTGACACTATTGTCAGATGAAAGTGGATGATGACCATCATATACTAATCTATGTATCACTCTTGTTGTTTGTTTATTGCATAGATTTGTTTCTCCAACATATACTTCAACATTTGAAATGATATTCAGAATCATGATACCATGATTTAAATAATTAGTTGCTACACATACTAGTCTTTGATGTGTTATAATTGTCCGAAACCCACAATCATATTTAACTAAGAACGTATTCGAATATCAACTTTTAACATTTCTCATGTTCAAAGTCACACACTCTAAAGTTTATAGTGTTGATCTTGATATTCAAGAACCTTTATTATGATCATAATTAAATTTCCAAAACAAAACGTAATATTGGAATTGACTTTTATTTATACAATTAATTAGTTCATATGTTCATCAAGCATCATCCAATCCCAACATATCTCCATCTTTAACTGGGCAAAAGAGGGATTGGGACAGAAAGGATGTTTTCTCTTTAGATCGATTGATTGAAGTGATTGTGGGTGTTTTGTGACTTATTATATATACTTTTATTTACAATTATTACTTTGAAAGAATTTATACTATTTTATACTCATTTTTATATCTAATTGCAAAGTAATCATAACATAATATTGTTTATGATATATAATTTTAATATTATATAAATGGACACACAAGTTTGGCATGGCTAGTTAAACAACATGCATTTATTGATCCAAAAAAAATTTAAAACAAAATTTGACCGTGTTGTCATCCAAGTTAGACTAAGATTTTTTTGGTTACCTGATCCAAGAGGTAATGTTATTCACCACTCCCTCTGGTTGTAGGCATAAGAGCGTGGTCTACACCATGTTGCCTAGAGTCCCCTCATAAATTTTCAAGGGAGAACTTTGGGCAAGAGATGCACTGGTAAATGCCCTTCTCCACTCTAGCTCCCCATTTTGTAAGGCCATCCTCCATGTTGTTCAATCTTCTTGGTCTAATGATAGTTGTAACATTTTGCTTCCTTTCTAATAGTTGGAGGATGAGCCTCATTGTAGGTTTGTACGTAGCAGGAATATGTACCTTACCATTAATACAACCAATGGAAAGCTTGTTGCCCGTGTCAATTAGGATATATTCAGGACATTGGTGAACAACAAGGAGACCCCACACTACGGGCTGCACCTAAATCTCTGAGACATCAAATAAGGTAGATGTCACCACTATCCACTACCCATAATGATTTCAAATTATAAAGAACATGGCATCCCTCCTTATTCTCTTGATGAGCCCTCCATCTATTTTGAGTTTGAGGAAATTTGGTTTAGGTAGTCTCTAGTTTTTTTTGCTTCCTACTTGCATCCAGTTTAGGGTATAGCATTTATTTTGAAGGATTTCATTGTTGATCAATGGGGATGCTTGGGATGGACTCATATGGGTGTTATTGAAGATGAAATCATTTATACTCTTCTAGATCACATCCATCTTGACGGAAATATAGAGTTGCATGTTGGCCTTTCCTATCTTTTTTCTTAGATTATCGACCATCCAAACCTTAAGTTGGGTTTATCTTCGAATTGAATGTCCTACAATTGTGACAGTAGATGCCAAACCGCATATGCATAATGCCACCCATTTAGATAAAGCATGGTTGTCTATGGGGCCTCACCCACATTGGGGACAAGATTACGGATGGCCATGCCTCTTATCGCATGGTTATAATTCATCATCAAGCCATCATGAAGAGCATGCCACATGAACATCTTTATACGTTAGGGGATCTTGAGTTTTTAGATGCTTTTCCAACACCCCTAAACTTGGACTATAACTTCCTTTAGGAGATGACTATAGTCATGTTTATTTGATAAACATCCATCATTGGCATCAATGTATTTCCACTTGTCCTTGCCTATTTGAGGATTGGGGCATTGTATTCATAATATCCTGGAATGTGATTTCTTCAAGCCAAAATCATATGAAGTCAGAATCCCAATGGTCTTCAACCATCATTGAAGAGACTTTGAGGTCATGATACTCTACAACACCACACACTTGGCTTTCATAACATGTTTATCTCTTCCACTAACCCAACTATGGCTCCAAATACAAATGTCTTCCCCGTTGCGAACAACATGACCCACAAGTGTAAGAATTTCCTATTCATGGATTCTTATGAACTTTCACAACCATAACCCATGTGATCTTCCTTTTACTTTTAGATGCATGTATTTTGTGTTCATAACCAAGCTCCAATGGATTTTCTAGTGAGCACAAAAGTCCTAGACTAATTTGGATAATAATGCCTCATTCTGGACTATCGCGTGCTTTATACTTAGACCCCATCTTCATTCTTGGCAATCATTTTCTTCTAGTTGAACATGTGCAATTTTTGGTGACCTATGCTACTTCCCCAAATAAAATTCTGATACTCCAATCAATATTGTCATCGAATGCCATGGGAAGGTGTGTGGTTTGCATCAGGTAGAGGGGTGGCATTTTGTATAGATTGAGAAATAATGACTTTTTCAACCAAGGATAGCATGTGATTGGCCGATGAGTTGATTTTATTTCAAATTCCATTTAGGATGTTTAAGTACATCGATTTGTTTGTGCTGCTATATAGAAATCATACCCTAAGGTGATGCCCCAAATTGTCTGTTTTCTCAATGCACATATGCTTATAAATTCTCCTCTTTCTTGTTTTTTCAATGTTCTTTAAATAGAATATAGACAAATTTCATTTAGATAGGATATGACACGAGGCTTCCCCAAAGTCTTGCATGAAGTTCATAAGCATCTTGTCTTGAGTGAGGATTCCATTCCAAAAAAAAATTACCTAATCCATGAAGTTGACATGTGTGAAGTTAGGACCCATCCTGTTGATGTGGAGCAGAATCCACTTCCCCTCATTGAATAGCTCTGCTATAGCCTAACCTAGTCTCTCTAGTCATAGAATGAAGATGTAAGTTGAAATGGGTCTCCCTGGCAAACATGTCTTGTCGGCTTGAAAGGATTGGGCATTTCTCCTTGCCAGGATATGGTGATCTGATTGGAGGTGATAATGTTCATGATCCATTATGTCATCTTCTCTGGATGTCTATTCTATTGAGAATGTCCCATATATAGCTCCATTCCATCCAGTCATAAGTTTTCACCAGGTCTAGTTTAATCACCATACACATGTGTCCAGTGGATCTAGTTCTCATAAAATGGGTGACCTCTTGTACAAGGACAATGTTATCTGGAATCTAACAACCTGGTATAAAGTGGATTTAGAAGGGAGAAACCCAATCGTCTAGAAACAACTTGATTCTTTCTTCCCTATTCTTAGAAATCAGCTTCAGTCATGTTGTTAAGCTCAATGGGACTCAAATGAATGCACATTTCTGGGTTGGGTGTCTTTGGGATTAGAATGAGTGTGGCATTTTCCATTTTAGGAGGAATGGGAGCTCCTTTAAAACATTTAGATGTGGTGAAATTTGAGGATCTTATCAGCTTTGCCCAATTGGTTTGTGTGATGCATGCATCAACTCCATCAGGCCCAGGTGATTTTATCGAATTTATCTTCATTAGAACCATCAATATCTCCATGTCAAAAGGGAACTAGAAAGTTCCATTAGATTTTGATGTTGAACAGTAGTAAATGTCCCAAGATTTCTCGTAGCATAAGCTAGTAAAGTTACCTTCCTTGTCCTCTATGAACAAATCGACAAATTGAGTTTTGACTAAGTTTTTTTAGGGTGGAAGCATTTTCAACCCATAGAATATCATTATCTTTCAACCTTGTGATAACATTAGATCCTCTTTTGGTACAAGCAAGATCATGGAAGTATTTGATGTCCGAGTACCCCATATTGATACTGTAGTATCTCACTTTCTACCGCCATTCAACTTCTTCTCTGTTTGGTATTTCTAAAAACCGCCATGCATAGAAGTGAGAATGTCATCCACCTCTTTTGAATAGTTTCTGCTTAAATTAGATTGAAATCTGCTAATCAATTTTACAAGCCAATCTCTCCTTTTGCTTTTATCTTTCTTCTCTACTGAGTCCCAGGAGTTAGCTTTCACCATTAACTCATTGATGGAATTCATATAGTCTATATCCCCATTCCATGTCTGAGTGAGGAGGAAAGATTGATGCTTGTTCCACCCAACACTCGTATTTTAGAAGGTAGAGACCAACGTTTGAGATAATATCAGTCTACACGAGTATGGGTGCATGGTCAGAGGCAACCTTGGGAAGAACCTCATCGTAAGGGGGAAGGTCTCAAGCCATTCCATGTTTGCCACTGCCATGTCTAATCTCTCTTCTAACATTCCCTTTTTGAACGTCATGGTAGGACCTGAGGCTTCCAAATCCTCAAACTTGACTTCATTAAGTGCTTTTGAGAAATCTCTACAGCTATTGACATTAAGGGCATCACTTTCTATCTTCTCATTGGATAAATGTGTTGAAGTCACCCAGCTCTAACCACAATAGGGATGAAGCATCTACAATGGTGCATAGGTTCTTCTTGAGTATGCATCTTTTCTCATGGTTGGTCTTGATATAAACAAAGGTCATGAGGCATTGTTTATTAATCAAACAATGTATGAATTTCTCATGAAGGGCTAGTAGTTCAACCAATCCACCTCTGGAGCACCAAAGGACCCAAATGCCTTTGCAAACCCATTAGCTTCAACACGGTGGGAGGAATGGAACCCCAGAAGTCTAATAGTATTTTCAGCAACTTGCCCACTTATGTGAGGCTCAATAATACTAAGGATTTCTATTTTATATCTATGAGAATAATCCTTTGTTGTGTTTTAGATATCTATCAAGAAGATGTCATGCATGTTCTGTAAAGTACAAATCATTGAACATGTGGGTAGATATGCAAGCTTATCTCCCCCTCAACCCCAACTCCCTATGGGTTTTTTCTTCCCCGCTTCCTTGATCCATAGAGGACGAGGTCATTGGAGGTATACACCTTCCTATTATGCAAGTGCACCCACACACTTTCACTCAGTGGTACATGGGTCTCGATGTTTGTTGGCAATGTTTATTTGAGCCCAAAATAGAAGGTCATTGGGGGACTATTAGTGTGTTGTTCTCCTTTGATGATCACGATGCCATCATCAATGATAACAGTGGCCTAATGGTGATTCACATTCTCTATTTCTTCCCTTCCCTCCTTGTGACTCCTATATGTTAGGGCCTTCCTATTTTGGATACCTTGAAGGGGGGTCTTACCGGATGGCTTTGCTTTTTTATGTTTTTTTGTTCTCAAGTCTAATCCTATTTTAGATGACAAAGTGTGAGTTGATGCATGTTTTTACATTGCAAACTCAAAAAATACAATAGACCACACCTATGCAATCTAGCCCTTAAACTTGGTCCAAACAAGTACAATTGCTAATGTAATCGGGTTCATTTCTCACAACACATGCCTTGTCTGGTCTGGATTCAGTCCTGATGGGTGTGTCTCTCAAGACATCCTCAGCATGCCTTACATCAATATAAACACATGAAATCCTACTTTTTGCCCAATCTCTTAGGATTATTTTCAAGAACAAATACATTATCAAGCATGCCACTTCAAGACAAACACTCACAATTTTACAACCATGATTTGATGGGCATTCACTACTAGAAAAATGTATCCATGCTAATACTTTACCACTTACTAGTTTCAATACTTTTTCTTTGATAGGTTCTTTTCCTTCCTCATCTCATTGTACATCCACGTACAACATTGCTCTTCTCTAGAGCTTCACATCATTTACCCTACTACTTTTCTCTGGTGGTGTTTCAACATGCATGTAGAATCACCCACTCAACTATGTATATTAGGAAATTGTTTAAAAGCAGTCAGGTGGAGAGGTAATACCTTCAAGATCATCCATTTTTCACATGGAGAGGAGTCTAAGGATCACTTGTAATCGAGCGACCAAGGATTTGTCAGGATTCCATAGAGAGTTAATGCATTTACTCATCCAGTGTGGAAACATTCAAATGAGATTTCTAAGTATTACATCTACACTCTATTATTATTTATAATTCAATTTGTACGACATTAACATTTTTGGTTGTATCTAAGGTTTTTCATAGACTCCAATGTCGATGTCCCCTTGTAAGTTTAGTTTCTACATCTAACTAGTTTTTGGGCACAATTATACACCATCGATTGAAACTTGTTTGGACTTCATGATATTCCACTTTCTTTGACATGAATAACTAGCTTTGACTTCACAAATAACCAACATTCATTGACTAGAGTAACTGGTTATGACTTCACAAATAACCAATGCTCATTTGCATAAATAAATAGATTCAACTTTGCAAGTAATAAGTATTTGATGGAAGTAGCAATTTGTTTCGATTTTGTGACTAACCAATGTTCATTTACATGATATACCAATTAGGATGTGTCAAACAATGGGTGTTCAAAGGCACCGATAACCAATTTTGATGTCACAACTAACCATCATGAATGATCTTTCTCTTGGAAATACTAACCAACACTTGAAGCAATTCTTGACATGTAAGGTAAGACCTAATCAAATGAAACAATTTTTTATTAATAATTAATACCATAAAATCATAATTCCCATCAATGTATATTGCATATCTTGCGATTGTACATCATATCTACCATCTTGTATCCTAAGAAATTGAATACCTACCATTAATCATAGATGTTACAGATAAATAGTATTTGGAAAATTCTACCAAGGTGTTATTTATCTATTATCACATCACCCTTAACACAAATTACTATCTAAATCACCGCCATGATTTTATTGATGCATGCTTTCTACTTGTTGGTTGTCTCCTCTTTTGTTCTACTCCAGTGTCTTCATAATGGATGGAGAACAACCAATCAAGTGGAAGATGATCATTAATGATGACTTGAATGATAAGAAAAAACAAAAGGTCATTACACAATAGGTGTGGCAACACATCCCACTATCACACAGACAACAAGGTGTTACGTGAAAACATGCGGAAATCACCATAACCACAGATTACCAAAAACACGGGTTAATTAAAACCGATTGCGGAAAACTGATAAACTGAGAAACTATTGCGTTCCAGTCCACATCCTGCAAGAAAACAGGTTATATAAACATATACAAGCCTTGAAACGTGTCCACAACTTAGAGCAATAGTTGTCATATCATCACATGAGTTCACCACCTGTTCATATACATAAAGGCCCACATCCGGCCAACAGCAGGATATACAAAATATCAACGATCATACATCGTGAAACAACGTCAAAATACCACTAAGGACCTGAGAGTATAGGGATGACTCTAGACTCTACTACAAAACATCCAAAACAGCAGCATATCCATCGCTTGCCTTCTACTGCTCGTCTAGCTACTCGGTCGTAACACCACGACCACCACCACGTCTAGCTCGACCACCTAAAAAGGGTGTAAACTAGTAGAGTGAGACAATTGAACATTGTCCCAGCGGGAAACATAACTCCCCACCGCAACTACAAAACCTCAGAAAGATAGAGCTTATAACAACAGCTAACTGATAAGAGATATAACAGGAGCAGTTTATGTAAATCAAAGCTATTCGTACTGACAAGCTTACCAGTTGTACGAAGGACATGTAACCAAGTAACTCTCAGTGTAACATGATTGATAAGATAAGATATATTGTTATGTTGCATGAGGAACATATAAGATATATCACCACATATCCTGAGAAACATATAAGCAACTAAAAGATTTAACTACACAAGCAAGGCCTCAACCAATGTTCCGTGTTTTGCCTTAAGCAATATATATACTAAACGGTTGGATTACATATTCTTATGCCCTGAGGAAGTGAACCGTACCGTTCAAATCCAACCGACGGCTGCAAAATCCGGAGTCGGTGCCATACAAGGTCACATGGAAGAGTCGGACTCCACAACCTCCCATCTCGTAGTCAGTGCATGAGTACAACACAAGCAGGACCGCAGTCTCATGCTGAAGTGGTCTTAGCCACAAGGTCAGGCTACCCTCTGCCTAGCCCGCCTCGGTACAGGTATCAGCGCTAGTGAAACTGAGCCACGGGCCTGTTCATCGTGCTCTGAGCCATGAACGCATTCATGCTCCTCATATCACATATCCTGAGTCATGGGCCTGTTCACCATGCTCTTCACATATATGGGCTACGGGCCTGAATCTACACCCTGGAGTCTACAACCGAAGTTGCACTCTTACCTCCTCACTTTAGGCTAGGAGCAACCTCGCATATTCAACAATATGCACTCTGGGTTAACCCGTAGGAGAACCAGTTTCACCATCACCAAATCCTGACGATGATGGATCTATGGCCAGGGAAAACTACATGATATATTTCACTGTGATTATTTAGTGTCTTTTAGATGGATTGCAAGGTTCAACCAAGTTGTATAACATGCAAACTATAACAGAATAAACAACATAAAACTCAACATTATGCTTTTATTGTAATCACATCAACCTGATCCATGTCAAGGATCCAACATCACATGTTATCACTTGGCCTCTTGCCAACCATCCAGATCTATCTCAAGGATCATCACATACCATGGGATCTCAATCCCTCATCATGTATTGCCACTGCCTCTCAAGGCTTACATTATCATCATGGAACAATCACATCACATGTGCAATCTCATCAACAAGAGTAATTATCAGAGTGATGTTTCTCATCACATATTTCTCATAGCCTTTTCATGGCTAAGCATCACATGCATGGTTAGTGTACTCAATAATCATATTTTCAACATAAAGACTATGCTTACTATCATGAGATGACATTCAAGATGCTATACCTATCGATTATACATCATATGGTGCTCATGTGCGTAAGACAAATTATTGAGCAAATCATATCTATGCTTATCCTCATCTCAGTATTATATAGATAATCAAGATGATTACTTCATGCATATAGTCATGTTGGATATACAGAACAAGCGTTATCATTACCACTACCATTATCATTATTATGACTATTACCATCATCATTATCATTAAGTGAGCAAGGAGTCACCAACATTTAGGCAAGGGTATATATGTACATACAACTAGTCTGTTTCCATGATACGAGCAACCGTCACAAAAGGATAACATGAACCCTCACTATAGATCACAACGAACCCTCACAAAAAGGGGGTGTATCGACCACCTTCCCTCGCCCAAAAACTCAACGCATAACAGAAGATATAAACAAGCAGCAACGTTGCGTTGCCACCAAGGCAACCAGCACGCGACACAACGTCACAAGGAAAGGGTAACGCGCGATAGGAGTGGGTTTTCAGGCATTCCTCCCATATCGGGCAACACCCGTTATAGAGTGATGTCGACCAAGACAACCCACAAAAGGCTAACGTCCAGGAGAGAGAACACACTCCACAAAACGTGCAACAACTTGGTCAAGGCATAATGGCCAACACAAAGCAAAGGAAAGGGTGTGACGCCCATCACAGGAGCAAGGGGTGTCGCCCGACACCTCAACCTATCACCCAACACAAGAGCAAACTCGTCGCCCAACACACACACATACTCATGTCGAGCAAAATGAAACTAGAGGGCTGTCGGCCAGTGCCTCATCATCCTCATCTCGACCAAGATACATCTCACAAGGTCGTCTTCTACCTCAAGCAAAAGATAACCAAAACCCTAGAGGGTCAAGGAGATGGCTCACCTCAATCAACCAAGAAAGAGGGGTCTTGCACACCACCTATCACCCATCGGGCAACACAAACACCAACCCGAAACAAGGTCCACTACAACCGAGCTCACCCTTCTAGTCCATGGTGAGAGGAGAGTGTTACTTAAGCAACTAGGAAACAAGCTCACCTCAATCGACTATGAAAGAGGGGTGTTGCTTATGAGACTAGAAGCTTAAACTCACTCCTCTAGACCAAAGAGAGAAAGGAGTATTGCTCACCCAAGACAACCAAGAGGATCGGCCAACAAAGATACTAAGAAAGATACAAAACTAATCAACAACATATAAGAAAGAAAGGAGATAATGTAGCTAGGGTTAGAAGTTATGCAACCCACCTTAAGCTCCAAGCTCCAAAGAAGAAGAAGAGCTCCAAGCTTCAAGGGATGTCGACCACCACTTGCTCCTTCAAGGAAGGGTGTATCGTCTGACACAAGCAAGGAAGAAGGGAGTTTCGTGCACTCAAGGTGGAGAAAAGGCTAAGGGATCAAAGGAACTCAAAGCAAGGAAAAGAACCACCTATATAGAAGGAAAGGGAGGAGAAAACAAAGTAGAGCAAGGCAAGGTGTCGTCCACCTAAGGACACCTGTCCTAGAGCTCAAGCCACGACTCTAGCAAGCCTTATACACTTGTCCAAGGTCATTGCCACATGCATGCATCAAGCTCCAAGTGTCCATTAGTGGTGACACAAACGAGGTCAAAGCTGGGTCAAACACCATGGGCGACACAACACTTGCCCCATGGGCGACACACCTCACATGTTGGCCGACACACTCACCTCTAGGTCGACACACACCTCTCTTGGGTGACACAAAGCTCAACCAAGCCCAAACAAGGCACCTCAAGGCCCAAACAAGCTCAACCAGGCCCAAAAGAACTCAAGCAACGAGCCCAAGCCTTCCTCTCAACCCTAGAGGAAGCAAAGCGAGAGAGAGGAACACCTCACAAGGTGGCAAACTTGCCCATAAAACCCTAGACTTGGGTTATTTGCAAGTAGCACCTCCAACTCTCAACAAAGCACAACCAAACCCTAATCACCACTAAAGGTGATTAGCAAGCACCAAAGCACCATGGTTAAAGCAAAGAAAATAGGGTAAACCCTAAATGAAGGTCAGGGTCCTTACAAGCTAACCCCCTTTAAGGGATTTTGTCCCCAAAATCCGAAGAGAAAAGTGAGGGATACTTCCTCCTCATCTCTTCCTCAAGCTCCCACGTGGCTTCCTCAATGCCACGACGCTGCCAAAGAACCTTCACAAGAACTAGGTCCTTCCTCATCAGCTTCTTGACCCTTCTGTCAAGGATCGCCACAGGACCCTCCTCGTAGGTCACATCTTCATCAAGCTCAATCTCAACTAGCTGTATCACTGTACCTGAATCTGGATGACTTTTCTTCATCATACTGACATGGAACACTGGATGCAACCTGTGCAACTCTGGAGGCAACTCTAACTCATAAGCTACCTTGCCAACACGTGCTATGACTGGATAAGGCCCCATATACCTGGTTTCTAACTTACCCTTCCGACCAAACCTTAGAACACCTTTCCACGGCGAGACCTTAAGATACACTTTGTCTCCTACTTGGAACTCCAAAGGTCATCGGCGATTGTCTGCATAAGACTTCTGCATATCCTGTGCCACTTTCAACTGTTGCTGTATCACTTTGATCTTTTCTGTTGTCTGATGTACTAACTCAGGACCCAAAAGATGATACTCACTGGACTCGTACCAACACAAAGGAGATCTGCATTTCCTTCCATACAGAGCCTCGTAAGGAGCCGTGTCAATGCTCCGCTGATAACTGTTGTTGTAGGCAAACTCTATCAAACTAAGATGTACATCCCAGTTGCCTAGAAACTACAAAACACAAGCTCGAAGGAGATCTTCCAAAGTCTGAATAGTCCTTTTAGACTATCCATCTGTCTGCGGGTGAAAAGCGGTACTGAACCTCCACTGCGTTCCCAACGCTTTGTGCAACTGTTCCCATAAACGACTCGTAAACTGAGGACCTCTGTCAGAAACTATCGTTGCTGGCACACCGTGGAAACGTACTATCTCATCAACATACACTCGAGCGAGTTTCTCAGATGTATACGTCGTCTTCACTCGTAGGAAATGGGCAGACTTTGTCAATCTGTCCACTATCACCCAAATGGAATCATGATTCCTAGTTGTCCGGGGTAGACCAACTACGAAATCCATGATTATATGATCCCATTTCCACTGCGGTATCGGCAAAGGTTGCAATGTACCTGCCGACTTCTGATGTTCAGCCTTCACTTGCTGGCAAACCGCACATCTCGCTATGAACTCAGCTACATCTTTCTTCAAATCGGGCCACCAATACAAGTCCTTTAGACTATGATACATCTTGGTGACACCTGGATGCATAGCATACATCGACGTGTGTGCTTCCTCGAGCACTAACTTCCTCAGATCATCAGCATCTGGAACCACCATCCTATCACGATAGCAAACTAGTCCATCCTCAGACTCATGGAACCCATCATGCTTTTCACTTCCGAACTCTGATATGATAAAATGTATCGCATCATCTGTCCACTGTGCATCCTTGATCTTCTGTCTCAGTGTAGGCTTGACTTGCATCTTTGCTAAAAGTCCAACTAGTAAGGAAACTTCCATCTGCACATTCATCTGCCGCTGAGAAACAAACATATCTCGCCTATGGCATACCAGAGAACTCAACCATGCCTTCCTTGAGGAAAGAGAAGAAGACTTTCTGCTCAGCGCATCAGCTACCACGTTCACCTTACCAGGATGATACTTGATAGTACAATCATAATCATTGATCCACTCCATCCATCGATGTTGTCGCATGTTCAACTCATGTTGCGAAAAGATGTACTTCAGATTCTTATGATCCGTAAAGATTTGACATACTTCCCCATACATATAGTGTCTCCAAATCTTTAATGCATGAACCACAACTGCCAACTCCAAGTCATGAGTCGGATAGTTCTCCTCATGTTTCTTGAGTTGTCGTGAGGCAAAAGAAACCACATGATCTTCTTGCATCAGCACACAACCTAAACCTTTCTTGGAAGCATCACAGAAAACAACATAGCCCTTCCTAGGCTTTGGAAGGATTAACACTGGAGCACTGGTCAGCTTCTCCTTCAAACTCTTGAAAGCTTGCTGACATCGATCATCCCAAACAAAAGGTACATCCTTCCTGGTCAACTTCATCATCGGCAGCGCGATTGTACTGAAGTCCTTAATAAACCTCCGGTAGTATCCTGCTAAACCCAGGAAACTACGAACTTCTGTCGCCGTCTTCGTTTGCTCCCAATCTGCAACAGATTCCACCTTCTTCGGATCGACTTTGACTCCTTCAGTAGATATCACATGACCTAAGAAAGTCACTTCCTCCAACCATAACTCACACTTACTGAACTTGGCATATAGTTGATGTTGACGAAGAAGAGTCAACGCTAGATGAAGATGTCGATCATGCTCTTGCTTATCCCGACTATAGATCAAAATATCATCTATAAAGACTACAACAAACTGATCTAAGAATGGACGAAACACTCTATTCATCAGATCCATGAAAGCAGCAGGTGCATTGGTTAGCCCAAACGGCATAACCACAAACTCGAAGTGACCATACCTCATCCTGAAAGCAGACTTTGGTATGTCATCCACCTTAATCCTCAGCTGATGATATCTGGACTGTAGATCAATCTTTGAAAATACTGTAGCACCACGCAACTGATCAAATAGATTATCTATCCTCAGTAACGGGTACTTGTTCTTGATCGTGACTTTGTTCAACTGCCGGTAATCTATACACAACCATATCGAACCATCCTTCTTCTTGACAAACAACACTGGATCACCCCAAGGCGACGTACTCGGTTGGATAAAACCTTTGTCCAGCAACTCTTACAACTGCTTCATCAGCTCTGCCATCTATACTGGAGCCATCCTATACGCTGTCTGTGCAACTGGCTATGTTCTTGGTACCAGATTGATCTCGAAATCAATCTCTCGGGGTGGAGGAACACCAGGAAACTCCTCAGGAAACACGTATGCAAACTCTCGAACAACTGACACCTCCTCAAGGCTAGGACCTTTCGCCTTGGCAACCACAACGGTATCCACCATGTGATCTAAGAACGCCTCACATCCTTTCCGTAGCAACTTCTCTGCCACCATAGCCGATATCAAACACATCGGAAGAATCTTCCTATCTCCCTGGAAGGTCCACTTCTCTCCAGCATCATCAAACACTACCTGCTTGGAACCACAGTCCAAAACAACCTTATACTTCTCTAAGGTATCCATCCCAAGGATAACATCGAAACCATGCATATCAAGTAGTATAAGTTCCACTTGGATGCGGTGTCCCGAGAAAGACAAGACACAAGATGGACACTCTTCTCGAAGCAAGGAGGAACCATCAAGAGGGGTTTCTAACAACAAACTATCCTCCTTACGGCTAACAGATAAATGACAGTTTTCAAGAATACTATAGGCGATAAAAGAGTGTGTAGCACCCGGGTCAACCAGAACAGATATAAAGCAAGAAGAAGACATATCAGAATGAAATAACTCCATCTGACCTGTCACTACTCACGGGTTGACTATCGCCTCCGGCTGACTCATAGCATAGAATCGAGACGTTGCTTGCTATCCACGACCTATGCTTCCTTGAGAAGATGAACCTACTTGTGACGCCTGACCGCACCCTCGCCCTCTGCTACTACTCGGCCGCTCTCCTTCTAACCTTTGAAAACTCTGCCTTGGCTGCTGCGTCACTTCAACATTTCTATTCGGGCAATTGAGCCTGAAATGCCCGACTTGTCCACAAAGATGACATGTCATGTCCTCAAACCGTGGCCTGGCTGGCCTTGTCACTACGACAGAAGATGTACTATGCGCCTTAGATGGCGAAGAAACATAACCTCTCCCCTTACTTGAAGACCACTAGGATGGTACACCAGAACCTCTCATCCCTGACGGTGATGAAAACCTGGGCTTCTTAAAGCCACCAAACCTCCGTCCCTGAAACTGAGCAGGTCTTTTATGAGACATGGACTGTCTTTTCTCCCTTACTAACCTCTCAATCCTTCAAACAGATTCCACGAACGTAGAAAACCGTTCTTGGTTCTCCAACGCAGACACATGTTTTGTCAGCTCAGAACTCAGACCCTTCTCGAAACGTCTGATCCGCTCCTCATCTGTTGCCTCCATGTGAGGAAAAAACCTCAACAGATCCATAAACTTGGCTTCATACTCAGTGATGTTCATCGTTCCTTGTCGCAAACTCTCAAACTGACTGATCTTATCATCCAGATATGTCTTTGGAAAGTATCTACTGATGAACTCGCGTCAGAACACTTCCCAACAGATCACCTCACCAGGCCGCTTCTCTTCTTCGATGGTCCACCAGTGACCAGCACTACCCTTCAAAAGGTAGACAACATGCTTTACTTTGTCTACTTTGGGGATGTCAAGATCCAGAAAGCCTTCTCAAGACTTGTCAGCCAAAGATCTGCATCCGCTGGATCAGCCGTTCCAGCATACACCAAAGCTCCGACTCGGCGAAGCCGCTCGAAGGTCTTCCCAATACCCGATGCTTCTCCATGGGGAACCTGTGCTCTCGGAGGAGGCACTAGCAATCGCTCAACCATGAGATTCATTGTAGCCATCATCTGCCCCATAAGCTGTTGGTAGGCAGGATGTTCAAGAATGGCTGGGTCAGGTTGGGGGACCTCAAGCACCCGATCTCCATGTGCCTGCCCTTCAGCTGAAGCAGCATCACTATACTCAGCTGAGTGTTCTTCATGGTTTCCAGACATCTTGACTTTTCTTCCACTGAGGGCAGAAGACGGTTGTAAGAAAATCTAGACAACACACAAGAACAGACGACCTAGTCCTAAATCCCTGTAGACTCAGCGAACCTAAGGCTCTGATACCAAACTTGTGGCAACACATCCCACTATCACACAGACAACGAGGTGTTACACGAAAACGTGCGGAAATCACCATAACCACAGATTACCAAAAACACGGGTTAATTAAAACCGATTGCAGAAAACTGATAAATTGAGAAACTATTGCGTTCCAGTCCACATCCTGCAAGAAAACAGGTTATATAAACATATACCAGCCTTGAAATGTGTCCACAGCTTAGAGCAACATCTATCATGTCATCACACGAGTTCGCCACCTGTTCATATACATAAAGGCCCACATCCGGCCAACAGCAGGATATACAAAATATCAACGATCATACATCGTGAAACAATGTCAAAACACCGTCGAGGACCTGAGAGTACAGGGATGACTCTAGACTCTACTACAAAACATCCAAAACAACAACATATCCATCGCTTGCCTTCTACTGCTCGTCTAGCTGCTCAGCCGCAACACCACGACCACCATCACGTCTAGATCGACCACCTAAAAAGGGTGTAAACCAGCGGAGTGAGACAATTGAACATTGTCCCAGCAGGAAACATAACTCCCCACCGCAACTACAGAACCTCAGAAAGATAGAGCTTATAACAGCTAATAACTGATAAGAGATATAAAAGGAGCAGTTTATGTAAAGCAAAGCTATTCTTACTGACAAGCTTACCAGTTGTACAAAGGGCATGTAACCAAGTAACTCTCAGTGGATCATGATTGACAAGATAAGATATATTGTTATGTTGCATGAGGAACATATAAGATATATCGCCACATATCCTGAGAAACATATAAGCAACTACAAGATGTAACTACACAAGTAAGGCCTCAACCAATGTTCCGTGTTTTGCTTTAAGCAATATATATACTAAACGGCTGGATTACGTATTCTTATGCCCTGAGGAAGTGAACCGTACTGTTCAAATCCAACTGACGGTTGCGAAACTCGGAGCCGGTGCCATACAAGGTCACATGGAAGAGCCGGACTCCACAACATCCCATCTCGTAGTTAGTGCACGAGTACAACACAAGCAGGACCGCAGTCTCATGCTGAAGTGGTCTTAGCCACATGGTCAGGCTATCCTCTGCCTAGTCCACCTCGGTACAGGTATCAGCGCTAGTGAAACTGACCCACAAGCCTGTTCACCATGCTATGAGCCATGA
This sequence comes from Alisma plantago-aquatica, assembly GCA_963693085.1. Taxonomy (NCBI): domain Eukaryota; kingdom Viridiplantae; phylum Streptophyta; class Magnoliopsida; order Alismatales; family Alismataceae; genus Alisma; species Alisma plantago-aquatica. The sequence continues at coordinate 666,663,182 of OY856412.1, read as the reverse complement.
ACGCATTGATGGTCCTCATATCACATATCCTGAGCCATGGGCCTATTCACCATGCTCTTCACATATATGGGCTACGGGCCTGAATCCGCACCCTGGAGTCTACAACCAAAGTTGCAATCTTACCTCCTCACTTTAGGCTAGGAGCAACCTCGCATATTCAACAATATGCGCTCTGGGTTAACCCGTAGGAGAACCCGTTTCACCAACACCAAATCGTGATGATGATGGATCTATGGCCAGGGCAAACTACATGATATATTTCACTGTGATTATTTAGTGTCTTTTAGATGGATTGCAAGGTTCAACCAAGTTGTATAACATGCAAACTATAACAGAATAAACAACATAAAACTCAACATTATGCTTTTATTGTAATCACATCAACCTGATCCATCTCAAGGATCCAACGTCACATGTTATCACTTGGCCTCTTGCCAACCATCCAGATCTATCTCAAGGATCATCACATACCATGGGATCTCAATCCCTCATCATGTATTGCCACTGCCTCTCAAGGCTTACATTATCATCATGGAACAATCACATCACATGTGCAATCTCATCAACAAGAGTAATTATCAGAGTGATGTTTCTCATCACATATTTCTCATAGCCTTTTCATGGCTAAGCATCACATGCATGGTTAGTGTACTCAATAATCATAGTTTCAACATAAAGACTATGCTTACTATCATGAGATGACATTCAAGATGATATACCTATTGATTATACAAGATCTGGTGATCATGTGCGTAAGACACATTATTAAGCAAATCATATCTATTCTTATCCTCATCTCAGTATTATATAGATAATCAAGATGATTACTTCATGCATATAGTCATGTTGGATATACAGAACAAGCGTTATCATTACCACTACCATTATCATTATTATGACTATTACCATCATCATTATCATTAAGTGAGCAAGGAGTCACCAACGTTTACGCAAGGGTATATATGTACATATAACTAGTCTATTTCCATGATATGAGGAACTGTCACAAAAGGATAACACGAACCCTCACTATAGATCACCACGAACCCTCACAAAAAGGGGGTGTATCGGCCACCTGCCCTCGCCCAAAAACTCAACGCATAATGACAGATATAAACAAGCAGCAACGCTGCGTTGCCACCAAGGCAACCAGTGCGTGACACTACGTCACAAGGAAAGGGTAGCGCGCGATAGGAGTGGGTTGTCAGACATTCCTCCCATATCGGGCAGTGCCCGTTATAGAGTGATGTCGACCAAGACAACCCACAAAAGGATAATGTCCAGGAGAGAGAACACACTCCACAAAACGTGCAACAACTTGGTCAAGGCCTAACGGCCGATACAAAGCAAAGGAAAGGGTGTGACGCCGATCACAGGAGCAAGGGGTGTCGCCCGACACCTCAACCTATCACCCAACACAAGAGCAAACGTGTCACCCAACACACGCACATACTCATGTCAAGTAAAACTAAACTAGAGGGCTGTCGGGAAACACCTCATCATCCTCATCTCGACCAAGATACATCTCACAAGGTCATCTTCTACCTCAAGCAAAAGATACCCAAAACCCTAGAGGGTCAAGGAGATGGCTCACCTCAATCAACCAAGAAAGAGGGGTCTTGGACACCACCTATCACCCATCGGGCAACACAAACACCAACCCTAAACAAGGTCCACTACAACCGAGCTCACCCTTCTAGTCCATGGTGAGAGGAGAGTGTTTCTCAAGCAACTAGGACACAAGCTCACCTCAATTGGCTATGAAAGAGGGGTGTTGCTCATGAGACTAGAAGCTTAAACTCACTTCTCTAGACCAAAGAGAGAAAGGAGTATTGTTCACCCAAGACTACCAAGAGGATCGGCCAACAAAGATACTAAGCAAGATACAAAACTAATCAACAACATATAAGCAAGAAAGGAGATAATGTAGCTAGGGTTAGAAGTTATGAAACCCGCCTTAAGCTCCAAGCTCCAAATAAGAAGAAGAGCTCCAAGCTTCAAGGGATGTCGACCACCACTTGCTCCTTCAAGGGGGGGTGTATCGGCCGACACAAGCAAGGAAGAAGGGAGTGTCGTGCACTCAAGGTGGAGAAAAGGCTAAGGGATCAAAGGAACTCAAAGCAAGGAAAAGAACCACCTATATAGAAGGAAAGGGAGGAGAAAACAAAGTAGAGCAAGGCAAGGTGTCGTCCACCTAAGGAAACTTGTCCTAGAGCTCAAGCCACCACTCTAGCAAGCCTTATACACTTGTCCAAGGTCATTTCCACATGCATGCATCAAGCTCCAAGTGTCCACTAGTGGTGACACAAACAAGGTCAAAGCTGGGTCAAACACCATGGGAGACACAACACTTGCCCCATGGGCGACACACCTCACATGTTGGCCGACACACTCACCTCTAGGTCAACACACACCTCTCTTGGGCGACACAAAGCTCAACCAAGCCGAAACAAGGCACCTCAAGGCCCAAACAAGCTCAATCAGGCCCAAAAGAACTCAAGCAACGAGACCAATTCTTCCTCTCAACCCTAGAGGAAGCAAAGAGAGAGAGGAACACCTCTCAAGGTGGCAAACTTGCCCACAAAACCCTAGACTTGGGTTATTTGCAAGTAGCACCTCCAACTCTCAACGAAGCACAACCAAACCCTAATCACCACTAAAGGTGATTAGCAAGCACCAAAGCACCATGGTTAAAGCAAAGCAAACAGGGTAAACCCTAAACGAAGGTCAGGGTCCTTACAATAGGAATTAGTGATGGTGGAGAGAGAACCTTTTGAAGGTTCAATTGTACATGAGAAAGAGAAGACTATCATTTGTCTTGCTTGGAACCCTATTGAGAAGGATTAGTGAGTTTTTCATTTGATATGTTTTTTATTTATAGTGTGTAATTATGTGTAATTCTTATGGCTTAAGCCTCTTATGAAATTGAAGCAACATCTTCTTTGACGACTGTAGAAGACTAAAGGGGAATCATCTTTCTTCATTGGGCATCAACAACTAGTTGTATGATGAGGTCATAGATTCATATGTCCACTGTCTTAAAGATGGGAACTTAAGGATACTACATGTAGAGTAAAAAAAATTTCTTTACGTCATACATTTTAGTGTGTTGGATCTGTCGTCCAATTTTCCTTTTTACACGAATCAAGTTTCATGGATGTTCAACTTTTTGGTTCTCATTTCTTGAAAGACCAAATTTTAATTATTGATTCACTAAGTAATATTTTAATTACAACATAACACCTGCATTCTCATGGGAAAAACTAGATTCTATATTCAAAAGCATTTATGGAATGGATTATTTGAGATCTTACCCTAACTTCTGCCAAAATGGATATGATTACGTAACTACATGAGTTTTCCAATTTTATCTTATGTTGCATACTGTAACATCCTTGACCTGGGTTATGCCTTAACCCTAGGAGATTTTCATAAGTAAGTCATTTAGATTCTTGTTTTTATCTTTTGAAAATTAATTAAGGCTAAAGGAGAGATTATGTTTCAATTTTTGGTCCTATTTAAATAATATTGAGCAATATTTGCTTGCTTTGGACTAAAGTGCAATTTACCCAATATAAGGGGTTAACTTGCAAATGTACATGATAAATGTTCCTCAAGTACTATAGCATCATAAGAATGAGGATGATGCTAATGGATGGCTTGTTGAAGCCTAAGTTCCAAAAAGGAGCATGTTTGAATAATACTTGTACTTTGGATACTAGTTTTGGTGTAATTTGCAAATTACCCAAAACCTAGGGTTGAATATGTAAAATACCACCTCTAGAGTGTCCCCACTGTCTCTTAGTATATTTATAGAAAAGAAAAAGAAAGGGCGTCTTTTTTGAACCATATTTGATAAGTGATGCCCTTGATAAAAAAATAATTAAGAAATAAGCATAGTTGAAATCCTAAGTTATTTTGTAGCAAAAATATATATTGATTGAAGTTCCCATCAACTAAAAAGCTTTGGGTAAAATCCTATAATGAAATGGCGGTCAAAAAACCTTGGAGGTGCCAATATATATCCGAAGAAGTTGAAAATATATACCTATATTTCTTTATTGAAAAGTAATGTCCACTAAAAATAAAGGTGCTAATGAATAATAGTATTATATTCATTAAGGAGCTTAATGGCCGACTATAATTCAGGGTTAATTCAAAGGAATAAATTAAAAAGAAAGATAGATTTTGAGACAAGGAAGTGGAGGGGGCATGTGGCACCTAGAAAGGAAGGGTGATGACTTCCCTCCCACCTTCTCTCTCCTATGAATTCAATTATATATACTCAACCATTCACTACTTGAAAGGCTATTTTCACAATACACACTCACCCCTCACTTAGACCAACTACCAAGAAAGAAAAGGAGGAGGAGGAGATCGTTCCCCAAGCTTAAGGTAAAATTCATGGACATCTTCAACCTTGGGTTGAAGGCTAAAAAAATCGAATTATAACTCTTCTTTTCTTCTCTCTCCCATCCAATGCTCAACTTTGACAATATTTTACATCAAGAAGGTTGAGAATGTGCCTTGGATAATTGGAGGATCCATATTCACCATTAGAGATGAAAATCTTGAAGCTTTGAAGTTGCTTTGGAGGTGGGTTATATAACTTGAACCCATTGATATTATTATTTAATTTCCATCTTGCAATATATGTTGATCTTTCCTTCTTCTTGAATATTTATTAAGTAATTGATGAATCTATGAATCCATCAGTTGAATGGACAATAGAAACGGAGGTCTGAAGCTTGATGATGATGACATCATCTTATCACACACTTCTAGAACAAAAATATCAAACGATTTCAACTATTGGATGGCCAAATGGTTTTCAAATCGTTTAGAGGTCAAATGGTTTCAATCTTGATTGGCCAAACAGTTTTCGAACCATTTAGAGGCCAAATGGTTTCAAACTGTTAGAGGCCAAATGGTTTCTAGACATTCAAATAGACTAAACAGTTTCAAACCATTTGAAGGTCAAAGAGATTAAACGGTTTCAAACCGTTTGAAGGTCAAAAAGGTCTAACGGTTTCAAACTGTTTGAAGTAAAAAAAGTCTAACAGTTTCAAACCGTTTGAAGGTCAAAAAGGTCTAACGGTTTCAGACTGTTTGAGGGTCAAAGGGATCTTAAGACCGTTTGAAGTTCAGAGAGGTCCAAACTATTTCAAGGTCAAAGGGCTCTCAAGACCGTTTGAAGTTCAAAGGGGTCTCAAGACCGTTTGAAGGTCAAAGGGATCTCAAGACCATTTGAAGGTCAGAGAGGTCCAAACTGTTTGAAGATCAAAGAGGTCCAAACTATTTGAAGGTTAAAGGATCTCAAACCGTTTAAGGTTCAAATGATCTCAAATCATTTAAGGTTCAAATGGTCTCAAACTGTTTAGAGACCAAATAGTTTTAAAACCATATAAGATCGAATAACCCTATGAGTGTTTGTAAAGTATCTCAAGGTTGATTACAATGGAAGTACCTCTAAAGTACTTAGGTGAAAAGTACACTTAGAGTGATTATCATTTGATGCGTATGAATGCAATAAACTCAATACACTATGATAAGCATAGGTGCATGTACTTTAGTGAAAGGTTGAGCCAACTTAATGGAGTAATCAACATCCTAGAGAGGATGAGAGAGAAACTCATACTTGTGTAATAAACATGTAATGTGCAAACATTGATACTTTAATAAGTGTCGAGTATGAATTAGGGTTTAATCTTTGATAATAGTAGGAGAAACCCTAATTTATAAAGAATGGGAAACCCTAACCCTAATTTCATGTAATAGTATGAGAAACCCTAATTGATAAAGAATGGGAAACCCTAACCCTAATTTCAGGTAATGGTATGAGAAACCCTTATTGATAAAGAATGGGAAACCCTAACCCTAATTTCAGGTAATGGTATGAGAAAACCTAATTGATAAAGAATGGGAAACTGTAACCCTAATTTTGGGTAATGGTATGAGAAATGCTAATTGATAAAGTATGGGAACCCTAATAAGGGAATAGTGGTGTTACTCTTGTATTACATGGTGTTGATACATAATTGATATGATTGTTATCAAGTATACTAACCATGCAGGTATCATGAAATGATGAGCATTGTCATGTATGAGCTATGATGTTTATTTGATAAAAATGCTTAATGGGCCTTGTGAGCCATATGAGATGCTTGTGTAACAAGTATCATGTATACCTTGGTCAGATGACCTGGAGGTAATAGTTACCTAATAAGTGGTAACAATGTTCAGTGATGAACTCAGGGTTTGAATACCCAGATCCAGTAAACATGATGATGATATTATTGAAGGATGAAAATTCCCGATAATAAGATAAGGAATTGAAATCCCAATGTTTTATAAAGTTTTGAAAAGTATTTGATAGATGTATTACACCTTTCTTTGTAGCATTTGTTATAATAATTCATGATTGAAAACTTGACCGACGCTAAAAGAATATGGTAATACACTTAATTAATCAAGTGAAATCTTATCATGTAGATCCCTGACCATAGATCCATCATCGTCAGTAGCTGGTGATGGTGAAACAGGTTTTCCCATGGGATCTCCTGGAGTGCATATTTTTGAATATGTGGGGGTTATGGGCGAACATATCCTTACGCCCCATAGGAATGACTGCGGGCCATATCCTATGCACATGATTGGTTATGGACCATGTCCCAAGAAGAGTATGGCTATATGCCATGACTCCACAATACAATACCAGGCATTTGCTATGGGCCATATCCTGAAGTGAGTATATGTTACGAACTATAACTCTATAGCAAAGATGCCACTATACCCTGGCAAGATAATCGTTGTTTGACACATGATATCTCTGCCAAATAGTCTCATACTGACCGACACGGATGAGGTCATGGAATACGGCTCTCCCATTGACCTTGTGTGGTATTGATACTTACGTAATCGTGGTAGGTTGGAGCATGAATGGCATACTTCATCTCCTTAGGGATTAAGTGTGATTTTTAAAATATAATAAGTCGTGTAGCATATTTTCTTAAGGATTAAATACGAAAATCATTGGTTGATGTTACATTGTTTAATGTATCCTAAATGGATAAATGTTATACATATTCTTGATAGTCCTTATTAAATAGATGATTTACTATTTTATCATATATAGGTGTAATGCTTTAAGAAATGATATTGAACAATGATTAAATCCTGCTTAGTAAAGTAAAGAGAATCCTCTGTTCAATTATTACTATTTATCTGCAATGATAATATTTTTGGCGGAGAGTTATATCTCTCACTGGGACATGGGTCTCATCACGTTGGTCACCAACATTTTTAGGTGGACGTGGACGAGGAGGTAGGGACCATACAGTAGGGGAAGGACAGCAGTATCAAGGATAACAGTAATATCCTAGGTTGAGTTACTGTCTGTCGTGTGTTGTTGATATGAGTCCTATGTATCATCTCTGTACTCTCAAGTCCTTGGGAATTAGTACATATGGTTTTATATACAATTTGAGGTTTTGTCTTATATGCTTCGAGGTGTTAAAATGTTCCAGCAAGTGTTTTTGGGTAACAAATCATGTATATGATATTCTTGAGATGAAGAAGTACAATGTATGTACAATATAAATCAGAATGTAAATTCTACTTTGGTTATTATTTTCGAAATTTCCTGGTAATGGATCTCTTAGCAAATGGTTTTAATTTTTTGTGATTTTTGGTAATCCACTGCTAATGTTTTCTTCCGTATGTTTTTATTGTGCACACATTGTCTTTATGATAGCGGGTGTCACAATTTAGTGGTATCAGAGCTTAAGGTTTGCTGAGTCTACAGAGACATAGGATGAAGTAGTAGAGTCTGTTCTAGTGTCCTCCAGTTTATCTTATAGTGACTTCAGCTCTTATAGGAGGAGAAGAAAAACTTAAAGATGGCTGGTGAACATGAAGAACATGTTGTCGAGAGCAGTATTGCTGCACCAGGAGGAGGTGCAAGGGATCAGGCTAGAGAAGAGATAGTGCTTGAGATTCCTCACCTTGACCAAGCTTCTATAGAAAACCCAGCCTTCCATGCCCTCTTTGGGCAGTTCATGGCAACAATGACACATATGGTGGATAAGATGCCACCACCTGCACCTAGGGCACCAGTCCCCGATGAGGGACATGGGGTTGGCAAGACTGTTGAATGACTTCGACGGGTAGGAGCCACTGATTATGTTGGTACAACTGACCCAGAAGATGCAGACTTGTGGTTGACTGAACTGGAGAAGCCTTCAGAATTCTTAATATCCCAGAAGCTGAGAAGATTAGGCATGCTCTGTACCTTTTGAAAGGGAGTGCTGGTCATTGGTGGCCTATAGAAGAAGGCAAAAGGCCAGATGTTGAAGTTGGATGGGAAGAATTTCGATGAGAATTCGTTAGTAGATACTTTCCCAAGACTTACCTGGATGAGAAAATCTCTCAATTTGAGCGGATAAGGCAAGGACCAATGAACATTAGTGAGTATGAAGCTAAGTTTATGGAGCTTCTATAGTTTTTTTTGCATATGGCAACTACAGATGAGGAAAGGATTCAACATTTTGAGAAGGGTCTAAATGCTGATTTTACCACACCTGCATCTTCTCTAGAGAATAGAGAGAGGTTTGCCATCTTTATGGAGTCAATTAGGAAAATAGAAAGGTCTGCAACTGAGAAACGTCAAGCTAACAATAAGAAAGTGTATACACAATTTCAGGGACATAGGTATGAAAGTTTTAAGAAACCAAGGTTTTCTGCACTAACAACACGATCGTGGTTCAATACCCAGACACATGGGACATCAAGTAGGGGTAGGGGTCGTAGTTTTCTTCCAAGTAGAGCCCCCAATATAGCATCAATGTCAGTAACTACACCTTTTAGACCATATCAAGAGAATAGAATTTGTCACCGGTGTAGACAAGTAGGACATCTGGAAAGGGATTGTCTAGTTGGAAACATAATGGTAAACCAACCTCCGAGGCAGAATCAACAAGGTAATCAGAAGAAACATTTTTCTAGTGGCACTCGAGGACGTGGACAAACGTCCCAGGCAGTATCAACTACATCAAATAATAGAGCACAAAGTCAACATCAGGGAACTGCAAGATTTTATGCAATGAATCAGCCTGAGGCAGTGGTCAACCCACGAGTTGTGATAGGTCAGATGGAATTATTTCATTCATACATGTCTTCATCTTGTTTTGTATTGATTTTGACTGATCCGGGTGCTACGCATTCCTTCATCACTTGAGGAGTGATTAACGATTATAATATGATAGTTAGTAAGAGAGTAGATGAATTTTTATTAGAAACTCCATTAGTTGGATCTGTAGTGTTACGAGAAGTATGTTCTCCCTACGTTCTTTATTTTTTAGAACATAGCATTCATGTGGATCTTATACCACTTGAGATGCATGGGTTCGACATAATTCTTGGGATCGACACCCTAGAAAAGTATAAGGTTGTCTTGGATTGTGGCTCTAAGCAAACTTTGTTCACATACAATGGTGATACATGGATCTTTTAGGGGGACACAAAGATCCTTCCAACCTATCTAGTGTCACCAATGTTAGCTGGGAAACTAATGCGATAAGGATGTGAAACATTCTTGGCACATGTGGTAAATACCAGAGCAGAGAGTCCTTGTCCTTCTGAAGTTCCCATTATCAGGGAATTCTAGGATGTGTTTCCTGAGGAACTTCCAGGTGTTCCTCCACCTCGAGAGATTGATTTTGAGATCAATCTAATTCCGGGTACACAACCAATAGCTCAAACACCCTATAGAATGGCACCTGTTGAGATGGCAGAACTCAAGAAACAGTTACATGAGTTGCTTGAAAAGGGTTTTATTTGACCGAGTACTTCACTGTGGGGTGCTCCGGTTTTCTTTTTGAAAAAGAAGGACATGTCTATGTGATTATGCATTGACTATATATAGTTAAACAAAGTAACCATAAAGAACAAATATCCTCTTCCAAGGATAGATGATCTGTTTGACCAGTTGTGTGGTGCAACTATATTCTCTCAAATAGACCTAAGGTCAGGATATCATCAGTTACGTATCAAGGAGAGTGACATACCTAAGTCAGCCTTTAGGACAAGGTATGGTCATTATGAGTTCATAGTTATGTCATTTGGAATGACTAATGCACCGGCTGCATTCATGGGACTCATGAATAGAATCTTTCGGCCATTCCTTGATCAATTCATAGTAGTCTTTATAGATGATATCCTGATTTACAGTAGAGATGCTCAATATCATGAGCAACACCTGCGTCAGACCCTGACTTTATTAAGAAAGCACAAGCTATACACGAAGTTTAGCAAGTGTGAATTCTGGTTATTAGAAGTTTCTTTCCTAGGACACGTAATATTTGCCTCAGGTATTCGTGTTCATCCTAAAAAGGTAGAATTTGTCATGGAGTGGGAACAACCAAAGACACCAATGGAGATACACAATTTTCTTGGACTAGCTGGCTACTATAGAAGATTCATTAAGAACTTCAGTTCTGTAGCATTACCCCTAACTAGATTAACTAGGAAGGAGGTTCCTTTTGTCTGGAATGACAAGTGTCAATATTCTTTCCAATTGTTGAAAGAAAGGTTAACAAGTGCACATGTGTTAGTGTTACCTGAATAGGGAAAGGGGTATATTATATTCTGTGATGCTTCTAAGGATGGTCTAGGATGTGTGTTGATGTAGTTTAATAGTATAAAACTGAGCAGAGGATAAGCAGTTTAGATCATTCTCATCTTTTAAAGAATTGCAACTGTCTATGATAGAACAATAAATCATCTATTCTCTTTATAAGGAATAGGAAGAACATGTATATAAATTATCGATCATACCATTTCAACATCTCAAGTTTTATACAGCAGGCTCAAGGGTGGCCGGTGGAGTGGAGATCAACCAAGGTTCACAACAAATCGAGTTCCCTGCTCAGGCTCCGACGGTTCCCCCAACCTCAAACCTAGCCTCCTCATCTTCACAGCAGCCGTCAGGGGATAGCGCGGAGAAACCCTTCCCACAGGAAGATGACTGGATTTCATCCTCTCGTTCTGGTAGGGAGGCGATTCTCCCAGCTGTCATGGAGTTCGTCGAGCCTTCGGTCAAAGATGGATCGAAGCTCTTCATCATATCTAGCAAGGATTTGACAGTGCCATCATGGAAGGAGTTTGTCTCAATTCGCTTCACCGCGAGGAAACCATTCAGAAGCCAGATCCAAGGATGGATCAAGAGGAACTGGAGGTTGAGCGATGACGCGCAGGTGGTGGCGGAGGACCCAGAGGGCTACATCGTCAAGCTGCCAACGCCTAAAGAGAGGGAGAGAGTCCTGGACAAAGTGCCATGGATGCTAGATGGCGCCTTAGTTATCGTGCACCCATGGGAACCTGGAGTTGTCCTTGAACCTCTCTCCTTCAGCAAGCTCCCCATCTGGTTGAGGGTGGAAAACCCTGGTTCGCCATGGACCTTGAGCAGCCTCAGCGGAATTGCAAGTCTGCTGGGTCGCCCAGTGGATTTCGATGATGCTTCCTTATCAGTTGATTGCCTCAAAGAGGCGATGGTCTGTGTTGAGCTGCTCGCAGGTTCCGGATTCCCCCAGGATGCTCTGGTGGAAATGGATGGAGCGAGGAAGAAGCTGAAGATCAAATACATCTCGAGGCCTATCCTATGCCCAAGATGCGGCTGCTTTGGGCACAGACAAGCCTCGTGCCCTGTTGTGGCCGGACGACGACCTAGCTACAAGGAGCTGCAGCTGCGTGTAGGTAAATTCAGTGGGATCCAAGGTGCTCGACAGAAATCCCAGGAGAGGAAGGTCACCAGTCCTCCTCCTGCTGTCAAAGACACTTTGGTAGTCATCGAAAAGCCTACATCAGCAACACAAGTAGCTACAATGGACCCTCCTCAATTTCTTGAATCGGAAATGGTGTGTTCCTCTCTTACAGACTTTGTGGAGGGTCTGAATCTCGACTGGGAGCTTTCCATGGTCAATAGGAATGCTTCTTCTCAAGAAGCAAAGAAACTGATGCTTGTGTCTGGGATTCACTTGAACTACTCTAGGACAGTGAACAAGGACACAGATGAAGAATCATGTTGTTCATGTGACCTTGAACCGGATCCAGAGTATGATTTCAGGGGCAAGGGCAGTCCGAAGAATAGGAAGAGTAAGAAATAGTGAAGGATCTCAGGCTAAGGAGGAGGGTGTGAGGCTTCTCCCTTTTTTGGTTGGTTCCCTGTATGGCCTGCGGCTTTGGGAACCTTCCTACTATTTGCCTTAGTTTTTTTTTCTTGGTCTTGTAGCCAGTTGTGGCAATTAGGACTGGAGTGGATTTTCTTACAGGGAAGATTCGTGAAGGTCGATCTCTGTTCCCTCCCTTCCTTCAGGGCTAGGCTAGTTAGGGGAGGGCCCTTATCTTTGTGGGTGCTTTGATTGTTGGGGCCTGAGCTTATTCTTGTTGAGTGTTTGTTTGTAGGGTAGTTCTTGGAACTTCATCTTTCCTGTCTCTGCTCTGAGAGATGATCAATGTACCTTGATAAGTTTTGTATCAGGGACTTGTTCTTTCAGGGGCACTATGTACCTCATGTTTTGGTTTTCAAGCAACAAATTTTTAGACCGACAAAAAAAAACATCTCAAGTTTTTCTCATGATACTCATTATCCTGATATGTCACTCGTGATTCATTCTTGTTTTTATCTATTGGCCTTAGCCAATATGCTAAACAGATATTGAATTATACCAGACATGTGAATGTACATCATCATGTCTTGTTCAAGAATTGGTCTATACCAATCCTATGTAAATATTCCAAGCAGTAGACTATACCAATCCGGTGCAATTATTACAAGCATTGAATTAATATCATTCTTGTGTATCCATTCTAGATATTAGATTGTGCCAATCCTATGAAACCATTCTAGGTATTGGACTATGCCAATCCTGTGTAACCATTCCAGGTATTGGACTATGTCAATTCTATGTAGCCATTCCAAGTATTGGACTATGCCAATCCTGTGTAACCATTCCATGTATTGGACAATGCCAATCCTGTGCAATTATTCCAGGTATTTGGTTATGACCAATCATGTGCAGTTATTCCAGGTATTGGGTTATGATGAATCCTGTGACATTATTTCAGGTATTGGGTTGTTACCAATCCTATGACATTATTCCAGGTATTGGGTTGTTACCAATCCTGTGACATTATTCTAGGTATTGGGTTGTACCAATCATGTGCATCTCATCACATATTACCACATCTTATCACCTATCACTAGGCAATAACTATTCTCATGGCTCATAAAGCATATTTAATATCTTGTCACCTTTCACTAGGCAACAACCATTCTCATGGCTCATCGGGCACATTTAACATCTTGTCACCTCTCATTAGGCAACAACCATTCTCATGACTTATAATGTACATTACATCTCAACACACACATGTGTCACTCATTCAGACATATTGAATTTGAGGTATACTAAGGTGTATCAACCTTGAGGTGTTGAATGTGAAATCTATCATATCTTGATATATCACTTCCCTCATCACATTTAACTTTCGTAAGTTCATCAACTTATCTTGTATTAGGGTATTTCCCATCCTAATACTTTATGCATTAACCTATCACCTTTATCATATAGTATATATGCCATAAGTCACACATTTGAATTACCCATCTACCTTCAAGTGATATTGACTCACCTTTGATTAAAGCATTATTGATATAAGGTTGTTGTCTATTATCAACCACTTTAGGTGTTTCACCTATCAAGGTTTTAGCCATTATTCCATCATTAGGATTAGGGTTTCACATACCATCACCCTTCATTAGGGTTAGGGTTTCACATACCATCACCCTTCATTAGGTTAAGGTTTCACATACCATCACCCTTCATTAGGTTAAGGTTTCACATACCATCACCCTTCATTAGGGTTAGGGTTTCACATACCGTCACCCTTCATCAGGGTTAGGATTTCACATACCATCACCCTTCACTAGGGTTTGGGTTTCACATATCATCACCCTTCATTAGGGTTAGGGTTTCACATACCATCACCCTTCATCAACGTTAGTATTTCACATACCATCACCCTTCATTAGGGTTAGGGTTTCACATACCATCACCCTTCATCAGGGTTAGGATTTCACATACCATCACCCTTCATTAGGGTTAGGGTTTCACATACCATAACCCTTCATTAGGGTTAGGGTTTCACATACAATCACCCTTCATTAGTGTTAGGGTTTCACATACCATCACCCTTCATTAGGGTTAGGGTTTTACATACAATCACCCTTCATCAGGGTTAGGATTTCACATATCATCACCCTTCATTACAGTTTCATACATCATTAGTGAATTAAGGTTCCTTATAACTTTTTCCCAAATTAGGGTTTCATGTAACTTTACCCAAAATTAGGGTTTCATGAAGCATCCTCTTAGATTAGGGTTTTTCATTATATTTCCCTGAATTGGGATTTCTCATATCATCACACTAGATTAGGGTTACACCTAGCATTGCCCTAAATTAGGGTTAGGGCTCATCAACGTTCTCAATTAGGGTTTCATGATCTCTTTATCAAGGATCATACCCTAATTACATATTTTATTAATGTTGAAAGTTTTGAGGCTTAACCTATACATGATTATTATGCATGTATGAATTCCTCTCTCACTCATCCTCTCTAGGATGTTGATTACTTCAAACTAGATTAGGTTAAGTCAACCCTTCATTCAAGTACATACATTTAAGGTTAGCATAGTGTATTGAGATATTAATTCCACATGCATCAAAGGTTAACCCCTCTTAGGGTACTAATCACCATATTACCTTAAAGGTACAACCACTATAATTATCTTTGATATACATCATTAACAATCATGGGTTAATTGATCTTTCATCACATTAGGTCTTCAAATGGTTTTGGTTGCATTGAACCTCTAAACAGTTTTGACCCCATCAGCCTCCAAATGGTTTTGTCCCCTTAACCTCCAAATAGTTTGACCCCTTAACCTCCAAATGGTTTTGAAACCGTTTGGGAAACTAGGGTTGAGATCGTTTGCCCTTCAAATGGTTTTGAAACCATTTGGGCACTCAATCCTTGAAATAGTTTGATTACATGAATCGTGAAACCGATTGGACAAATCGATCTTGAAACTGATTGAACCTCCAAACGGTTTGAGACCATTTGATCTCAAATGGTTTGAATACCGTTTGCTTCCAAACGGTTACAAGACTATTTGTACTCAAATGGTCTCAAGACCGTTTGGTCAAAATCACCTTGAAACCAAAAAGATCAATTAGGGTTTTCCCTCAACCAATCAATTAGGGTTTACTTCTTTTGAGTCATCCACCAATTGGACCATTGAGAGTACATAAATTATAACCCTTGGATCTTCAACCATCCATCATAGTCCTTGATCTCGAAACGGCCTTGAGACCATTTGATCCCAAATGGTCTTAAGACCATTTAGCCTCAAATGGTCTTGAGACCGTTTGGTCCAAGACTGATTGAAATTGTTGCATTCAAATTTCGATTTCCGCCTTCAATCGATTTAGGGTTTGTAATTGGTGAATTATCCATCAATGATCCTATTATGAATCAATCATTTAGAGCCATTGGATCAATATCCAACTACATCAGCATATATCTCCAAATGGTCTTGAGACCATTTGATCCCAAACGGTCTTGAGATCGTTTGGTCTCCATCAGTTTTGAGACCGTTTGGTCCCAAAAAGTGAAACTGTTTGCTCATGATATTTATTGAGGTGTGTGATTAAGATGACATCACCATATACAAGCCTCAGACCTTTGAAATTTGTTGTGATTCTTGTGATGGTTTCATCAATTAATCAAAATAGATTTCGGGAAAGAAGAAAGATTCAACATATGATAAGAAAATGGAATCAATAATACCATTTAAGGGTTCAAGTTATAAAACCCGCCTCCAAAGAAGTTTCAAAGCTTCAAACTCCACGTCTTCAATGGTGAAAGCAACTCCTTCAACTATCCAAAGCTCGTCCTCAAGTCTTTGAGTGAGAAGAATGGCTAGGGTTGAAGATTGAATGGAGAAAAGAAGAAATCAAGCATTGATTTTTTATTTCCACCATGAAATCAAGGTTGAAGATGATGAAGGAGCTCACCTACAGGTTTGGGTATGTCCTCCTATTGCTCCCAAGCTCCCTTGAGTTTTTCCAAAGCAAGGAAAGAAAGATGGGTCGAACAAGCCTTCCATGTGGGTGAAAAATGGAGTGTATATAAGGAAAATTGAAGAGACAGAAAGTATTATAAAAATCTTTCAACTCCCTAAATTGGTGCCACTTATCCCCCTCACTTCCTTTCATACGAATACATCATACTCCCCTTCTAATTTCTCTTCTTTATCCATGAATTAAAAGAAAACAAATTAAGCACCTTAGTTATTATAATAACAATATCCAAAATTAGTGGATATTACTTTTTCTTTAACTAATGGGAGTGGGCTCTCCACTGACTTTTAGATATTTCGGTGCAATTTCAAGGCACAAGGACGTCCAAACTTATATAAATTCATCCATCACATTTTTGGTTGAAGGGAACTTCCATTAACATAATTATTTTTGCATTAAATTGAATATCAATTATGCATATTTCTTGATTATTTTAATATCAAGATTCTCTCTCCTTCAAAGAGATTCAAATGAGATGCCCGTCTGATTTTCTTGTCTCCAAATGATACCAAGAGACATTAGAGACTCTCAAAAAGTGGTATTTTGGATATTGAACCCTAGGTTTTGGGTAAATTGCACATTATACCAAAACTAGGTTTTAATGCACAAACATTGCTTAATCAACTCTTTCTTGGTGCTCAGGCTTCCACAAGCCATACCTCTACATCATTTGCATTCGTATGATGTTTCAACACCTGAGGAACTTTTTATCATGTAACATTTGCAATATAACCCTTCATATTGGGTAAACTGCACTTTAGTCCAAAATAAGCAAACATTGCTTCAACATTATTCAAAAAGGACTAAAATTGAAATATAAGTTCCTCTTGAGCCTTAATTACTTTTCACAAAATAAAATCAAGGATCTAATTAACTTGCTTAAGCAAAATTTCTAGGATCAAGACATAACCCAGGTTAGGGATATTACAATTATAAACCCCTAACAAGGATTTCGTCCCCAAAATCCCAGATAAAGGGAAACATATATTATTCATTTATCATCTCATCAAGTCTTCACATAACATCTCAATGTCATGTTTATGCAAAGCATAAACCCCTAACAAATGATGTCCATTCTATATTATGTAACTAAACTGATTTCACTGTTAACCATTCTAGGTAGTCAACATAAATAATCGGATATTTCTCAGATACCAGAATTCCTTACCTTGGTATCCATCACATGTGTTGAAAACACATCTCATTTTCACCTTTTTTTCATCCTAGGACATTACTTGTTACACATATCTTTTTCTTGGAACCAAAATCCAAGACAAACTGAGACTTTTCTAAGTATCCATCAAAAGAACTTGTTTAACTTATGCACATCAAGTGTCCTAAGGCCCACTTGATTTCCATGTCCCTGAAAGGAAAGAAAACAAAGGATCATATTCCTCTTATCACTCCATTATTATCCAGGGTTGTTTATCCATGAAAAGAGATTATCATCTCTTCTAATTATTGCATGAGCTTTCTATTGTTCATGAGTTATTTACTCTTATTTCTTCCTTGGTTCCTTGCCATTAGCATAGGAATTTTAAGGATGATTACATGTCATCATTCCTTAATATCATTATCAGCATGATTACTAGATATGGGTATCCAAACCTTTAGTTCATCACTGATTATTGTTGCCTCTCATCAGGTAACTATTACCTCTAGGTCTGAGGACCAAGATATGCAATTATACTAAACATCTTCTTTTGTTTATATATTGATTTATGATTAATTCAGATCCCTTCGAATATCAATTAGAATGTGGTAGAAATATCCATGCCACATCTCCCTCTTCTTTATTCTCTTTAGATTGTCTCAAAACGACTACTTGATCAGAGTAATCAGAAAGATAGCAATCTAAGAGTGTCATATTTACCTTGCCTTCAATAAGTGAATACCTAGCCAGGGTATTCAAGAACTGAAATTAGGTAGTATGTATTTGTTTTATATTATGTTTCATATTTTTAACATCTCTTTAAATTTCACTACTTAGTATCTCAAATTTTCTCTGAGTGTTTCTTTTACATCTTTTTCCTTTCCGTATGAAAAGAGAAATTTCAAAACATATAAGAGAATATTGGACTGAACATAAGTTTTCATCCTTCTTATCTCTTCCTCATATCCTCCAAGGATTAATAAGATGAACTAAACAACAACTATCTTTCTTATAGTATAGAGTAGAAGATAATTCAAAATAGAAAGTTCTATCTTGACATGTTTACCGCTTACAAGTTATCTAGTGTCTTATCTGACCCAATACATGGAGTTAGTAGTCATCTATTATTGCCTTTGTCCTCTACTACCAGAATTAGATGGACCAAACTGTGACACTTGTCTTCATCCTATACCTTCTATTCCACTAGACTGAGGTCCTTGTGGGTTTTGCAGATTATCCCTTGACCGTTGGGTCACCTCATTATTTCTCCTTGGACATTGTTGCCCAAAATGTCCTATATATCCACATTTATGGCAAGATCAACTCTGACTTGATGACCTCTGCATTGGTGCACTATATTGAGGTTGAACTGGTGAAGGTTTTGGTTGTTTAGTACCACTAATCAACAGTTCTTGTGATTATGTAGACTTTCTTTTGAGGGTTGTCTCCTATTTCTTTATCACAGACCTTTCTATCCTCTGAATTGATTCCATAAATGTAGCGAACCTCTCTCTACTTTCTAGTGCCGATGCCAGGATAGACATCTCAACATTCAGTCCCTTGTCAAAACATCGAATCTTCTCCTCCTCAGTGGAAACCATTTAAGGACAAAATCACAAAAGTTACCTTGCAAATTTACATGATAAATGTTCCTCAACTACTATAGCATCATAAGAATGAGGATGATGCTAAGGGATGGCTTGTGGAAGCCTAAGTTCCAAAAAGTAGCATGTTTGAATAATACTTGTACTTTGAATACTAGTTTTGGTGTAATTTGCAAATTACCCAAAACCTAGGGTTGAATATGTAAAATACCACCTCTAGAGTGTCCCCACTGTCTCTTAGTATCTTTAGAGAAAATAAAAAGAAAGGGGCATCTTGTTTGAACCATATTTGAGAAGTGATGCCCTTGATAATAAAATAATCAAGAAATAAGCATAGTTGAAATCCTAAGTTATTTTGTAGCAAATATATATATATATATTGATTGAAGTGCCCATAAACTAAAATTTTTTGGGTAAAATCCTATAATTAAATTGTGGCCAAAACACATGGAGGCACCAATATATATCCCAAGAAGGTGAAAATATCTACCTATATTTCTTTATTGAAAAGTAATGTCCTTTAAAAATAAAGGTGCTAATGGATAATAGTATTATATTCATTAAGGAGTTTAATGGCTGACTATAATTTAGGGATAATTCAAAGGAATAAAAGAAAAATAAAGATAAATTTTGAGATAAGGAAGTGGAGGGGGCATGTGGCACCTAGAAAGGAAGGGTGATGACTTCCCTCCCAACCTTCTCTCTCCTATGAATTCAATTATATATACTCAACCATTCACTACTTGAAAGGCTATTTTCACAATACACACTCACCCCTCACTTAGACCAACGACCAAGAAAAAAAAAGGAGGAGGAGATCAATGCCCAAGCTTAAGGTAAGATCCATGGCCATCTTCAACCTTGGGTTGAAGGCTAAAAAAAATCGAATTATAACTCTTCTTTTCTTCTCTCTCCCATCCAATGCTCAACTTTGTCAATCTTTTACATCAAGAAGGTTGAGAACGTGCCTTGGATAATTGGAGGAGCCATCTTCACCATTAGAGATGAAAAGCTTGAAGCTTTGAAGTTTCTTTGGAGGCAGGTTATATAACTTGAACCCATTGATATTATTATTTGATTTCCATCTTGCAATACATGTTGATCTTTCCTTCTTCTTAAATATTTCTTAAGTAATTGATGAATCTATGAATCCATCAGTTGAATGGATAGTAGAAACGGAGGTCTAAAGCTTGATGATGATGACATCTTCTTGGCACACACTTCTAGAATAACAATATCAAACGATTTCAACCATTGGATGGCCAAACAGTTTTCAAACCGTTTAGAGATCAAACGGTTTCAATCTTGATTGGCCAAACGGTTTTCAAACCGTTTAGAGGCCAAACAGTTTCAAACCGTTAGAGTTCAAATGGTTTCTAAACATTCAAAGAGACTAAACGGTTTCAAACTGTTTGAAGGTCAAAGAGACTAAATGGTTTCAAACCGTCTGAAGGTCAAAAAGGTCTAATAGTTTCAAATCTTTTGAAGGTCAAAAAGGTCTAACAGTTTCAAACCATTTGAAGGTAAAAAAGGTCTAATGGTTTCAAACTGTTTGAAGGTCAAAGGGATCTCAAGACCATTTGAAGGTCAGAGAGGTCCAAACTGTTTGAAGATCAAAGGGGTCTCAAGACCGTTTGAAGGTCAAAGGGATCTCAAGACCATTTGAAGGTCAAAGGGATCTCAAGACCGTTTGAAGGTCAAAGAGGTCCAAACTATTTGAAGATCAAAGAGGTCTAAACCATTTGAAGGTTAAAGGATCTCAAACCGTTTAAGGTTCAAATGATCTCAAACTGTTTAAGGTTCAAATGGTCTCAAACCGTTTAGAGACCAAATAGTTTTAAAACCATATAAGATTGAATAACCCTATGAGTGTTTGTAAAGTATCTCAAGGTTGATTACAATGGAAGTACCTCTAAAGTACTTAGGTGAAAAGTACACGTAGAGTGATTTTCATTTGATGCATATGAATGCAATAAACTCAATACACTATGATAAGCATAGGTGCATGTACTTTAGTGAAAGGTTGAGCCAACTTAATGGAGTAATCAACATCCTAGAGACGATGAGAGAAAAACTCATACTTGTGTAATAAACATGTAATGTGCAAACATTGATACTTTTAATAAGACTCGAGTATGAATTAGGGTTTAATCTTTGATAATAGTATGAGAAACCCTAAATGATAAAGAATGGACAACCCTAACCCTAATTTTGGGTAATAGTATGAGAAACCCTAATTGATAAAGAATGGGAAACCCTAACCCTAATTTCAAGTAATGGTATGAGAAACCCTAATTGATAAAGAATGGGAAACCCTAACCCTAATTTCAGGTAATGGTATGAGAAACCCTAATTGATAAAGTATGGCAAACCCTAACCCTAATAAGGGAATAGTGGTGTTACTCTTGTATTACATGGTATTGATACATAATTGATATGATTGTTATCAAGTATACTAACCATGCAGGTATCATGAAATGATGAGCATTGCCAGGTATGAGCTATGTTGTTTATTTGATAAAAATGCTTAATGGGCCTTGTGAGACATATGAGATGCTTATGTAACAAGTATGATGTATACCTTGGTCAGATGACCTAGAGGTAATAGTTACCTAATAAGTGGTAACAATGTTCAGTGATGAACTAAGGGTTTGAATACCCATATCTAGTAAACATGATGATGATATTATTGAAGGATGAGAATTCCCAGTAATAAGATAAGAGATTGACATCCCAATGTTTTATAATGTTTTGAAAAGTACTTGATAGATGCATTACACCTTTCTTTGTAGCATTTGTTATAAAAATTCATGTTTGAAAACTTGACTGATGCTAAAAGAATACGGTAATGCACTTAATTAATCAAGTGAAATCTTATCATGTAGAGCCATGACCATAGATCCATCATCGTCAGTAGCCCACGGGATCTCCTGGAGTGCATATTTTTGAATACGTGGGGGTTATGGAAGAACATATCCTTACGCCCCATAGGAATGACTACGGGCCATATCCTATGCACAAGATTGGTTATGGACCATATCCCAAGAATAGTATGGCTATATGCCATGACTCCACAATACAATACCTATTATTGGCTACGTGCCATATCTTGAAGAGAGTATATGTTACAGACTATAACTCTATAGTGAAGATGCCACTATACCCTGGCAAGCTAATCGTAGTTTGACACATGATGTCTCTGCCAAATAGTCTCGTACTGACTGAGACAGCTGAGGTCATGGAATCTGGCTCTCCCATTGACCTTGTGTGGTACCGATACTTACATAATCGTGATCGGTTGGAGCATGAATGATATACTTCATCTTCTCAGGGCTTAAGTGTGATTTTTAAAATGTAATCAGCCGTGTAGCATATTTGCTTACGGATGAAATACAAAAATCATTGGTTGATGATACATTGTTTAATGTATCCTAAATGGATAAATGTTATACATGTTCTTCATATTCCTTATTAAATAGATGATTTACTATTTTATCATATATATCTGTAATGCTTTAAGAAATGATATTGAACAGTGATTAAATCCTACTTAGTAAAGTAAAGAGAATCCTGTGTTCAGTTATTATTGTTTATCTGTAATGATAATATTGTTGGAGGAGAGTTATATCTCACGCTGGGACATGGGTCTCACCCTGTTGGTCACCAATATTTTTAGGTGGACGCGGACAAGGAGGTAGGGACCATACAGCAGGGGAAGGACAACAATATCAGGGACAATAGTAATATCCCATTTTGAGTTACTATATGTCATATCTTGTAGATATGAGACCTACGTGTCATCTCTATACTCTCAGGTCCTTGGGAATTAGTACGTATGGTTTTATATACAATTAGAGCTTTTGACTTATATGCTTTGAGGTGTTAAAATGTTCCAGCAAGTGTTTTTGGGTAACAAATCATGTATATGATATTCTTGAGATGAAGAAGTACAATGTATGCACAATGTAAATCAGAATGTAAATTCTACTTTGGTTATTGTTATCAAAATTTCCTGGTAATGGATCTCTTTGCAAATGGTTTTAATTTTTAGTGATTTTTGGTAATCCACTGCTAATGTTTTCTTCCGCATGTTTTTATTGTGCACTCATTGTCTTTATGATAGCGGGTGTCACACATACAATTTCCATTAACTTCCTCATTTGTAGCAGCATATGGTTTCCAAGTAACATCAAAATCATTATTGTTATTTTAGCTTGGATTTTTACCAAAGGAGATATGTTTGTCTCAACAAAAGCTCTTGTCAAGATACATTTGATGTTGTTGGTTTCCATGATGTTGATAATTATGTGATGAATTCAATGATGTTGAATCTCGATGCTGCCAAGAACTTTTCTTATTGGACCAAATGGCGTTGGGACATTCTGGTGGTTCTTGTTCAGTGTGATTTAGAAAACTATGATTTTTTTCCAACTACTGATGATGGAACACTAGAAAGGTGAAATCACTAGGAAGTATTATCATTGTTGGCCTCATCTAAGGTATATTAGGGAGTTTAGGAATAAGTTGGTATCCCCTCTAGTGAGGGATGATCATAATGTACTAAGGGATCATGTGTTTGAGAGGTTTAGTTTTTTGTAACTCATATTTTCAAGACATTTTTCATGTATTTAATCACTTGGATTGATTATTTTTTTCTGTTTGTACTTTGATTGAGAACGTGATCAAAAGAACCATCAAAATCCATTCGGTTGACTCTTGGAACTATGAGTGACCATTATACCGTGACATAATGTGACCAACACATCCTTATTTTATAATCATAACAAACACTCGTTTAGTACAATAACAAACATTCATGTACTACAATAACCAACATTTATGTAGTACAATAGACAAGATTTGTCTAAAATAAGTTGTATACATATAACATAAGAAACATTCATGGAATACAGAACCAACATTCATCTAACACAACCTGTATTTGATGAATATTGTAACCCACTTAATATGAACAACAGAAAAGCATTTGACCAACTTAATACATATAATTTCATGAACCTAATAAAAAGTGTATGCCAACCTTTTAAACATTCTTTTAACATACCAACACACATACTATTCCACCATTCTTCTAAAAAACATTTCAAATATCTAGTTTTCTTTGCATACTCGATAATATGCAACAATAATTAATGTTCTTAATATAGACCATGAAACTGCCTCCACACGACCAACATGATGTTTCAAGTATATTCTAATTTTATTTCTCAACCCTACCTCCGTAACTACCCCCTCACACTTCTTCTATTGCTTGTCATGCAACTTATAATTTGCGTCTGTTGCGGTTACAGTTGGTCCTCATCCTTGATATTATTCTCTTACTACAGTGTACCTCTCCTACAAATTCTATCAAAATATGTGAATGGAACCAAAGATGAAGCACATGGAGCATACATGATTTTCTTCTTCAAAGAGATTAAGATGCACAACTATCATGGTACCAGATCCAACTATGGATTCTAACCTCCCCTCCCCACACAGTATAAGATTCTTGTGAGGTTCTTATGGAGTTCCATAGAAAGATTATATGTTTATAGTATGTTTATGTTAATTGGAGTAATGAATTACAATTTAATATATATTTGTAGATATTATACTATGTTTAACAATGGATACATCTAGCTCCAACAAAAGGATATTAGGTCATTGTAAGGAAATAGGATTATTGATTACAATATCATTATTTCATAAGCCAACATGCTCAATAGGAGGATTCTTTACTACAATAGGGGAAGTGTGAAAAGGCTTTGTCTTCCATTCAAAATTAGTGTGAGTGGCATAGCATGCACCCATTTCCATTTTAGTACTAACTAAAATGTTTATATGTCTCAGGTTTCATATTTTTCCTATTTTGGAGTATGTTATATTACCAAACCCTTCAATGTTAAGTATGTATCAATAAGCCTTAGTTTATATATTTGCTACAACACCAAAATGAACTTGGACAAATTTGTGATCCTTTTGATGAATGGAACTTCATTAATTACATTTTTCAAATTGACTACCTTACACAAAAATCTCATTTTACCCACCATGTGTGTGACTTCATAAGTTAGCAATAATATTTATTTGTTCTTTACCAAAAAAAAATCTTCTTTAGTAACAATATCAACCATGTTAATATTTTTAGTACATGATTTTATTTATGGATAATGACAATCATGTCCTTCAATGCATCAAATTTTCTAGAAGGAGGTTCCTTTATTTCAGTTGTATTTTGTGTGAGCCAAGATTTGATTCTTTGTACAAGCTACTCGGGGAGGAAGTAATGGAAGTCATGAAGTTTTACCTAGAAACAACTAGGACCAATGATCTAATGAACTGGAATAATTGGTGTTAGGAAGTTCCAGAAGTGTCTGTTCAGTCTGATACGAATATTTTGGCTTGTTTTTCTTGTTGACGGTGAAAGTGTGGAGTAGGCATATTCCACAAATATGTTTCAATAAATGGGTCAGTCCATCATTCGTCAAAGTGTTCCAAATGAAGGTCATAAAAGAACTTCCTCCATCCATAAATAACAATATAAGGATGTAGGTTTTCAATGACATCTCAAAATTTCGTTATAACTTCTACATTCCTAGTTAAGGAAATGTTCTTGAACAATAATAAGTCTACAATGTAGATTTTATATTTATTGCATCTCACACCATTTATCTTGATTGCATCGAGATTGATTAGTCAATGTTTTAAGATTTAAGTTTTAAAGCCAAGTTTGACAACATAGTGAATTAGGATAAACTAATGTATGAACCAAAACTCATGCTCCAACATTAAAACATGTATGTCCTAGGTTTCACTTTATAATTAACCTAGTATCTATTCTTTACATACCAAAATATAATAAGGATCTGACAACCCCACCCCCACCCCCCGCGTGCGTAAGTCTTAGGTGACCCATAGTAAAATAACATATTATACAACAATGTATTATCCAAATTATAACAATATCCCTCACTTCAATCTGGTTCTTTCCAAAATCTAATCATATTATCCAAAGTGCATGTTCCAAGTTCCTTTGTGTACTAATAGATGTGATGCCAACCACCTTCTCAATCTCCTCTCAAACCATCGTAGCAGTCTCACCTTTGAGAAATAGGTGTTTCTATCTTTGTTCATCTTTCCTAAGGGAACATCTACACTTGGAGGCAAATTGAATGTCTCAAGTTTTAATTCTATTTTTAGTGGAAACTACAATCAATTTGTTCATTTTACATATTATCAAAGAATAACAATCATCTCAAAACATAAACTAAAATTTTCATCCAAAATATATTAAAACAACACCCATTATTTTTCTACAATGGTTTACCAAAGATAGGAAATTTGCTGTCAATGTTCATGAGAAATTATCTGATGTTGGGGTTATTTGAATTTGAATCATCCAACATATCTATGTATCTTTTAGTGAAAATAATGGAGATTATTGGGTGATCCACTAAAATACATTAGTAGGAGTGGAGGAAGAATGGAATTATGGCCTCTAGACATAGTAAACAAAGCATGATATGCCAGACCACTTCACGTCGCACGATGACTTGGAGTAGTTGGGGGTAGAGAAATGGCTCTACCATAGGAATCCAAGTTATTTGTTGTGTATGCAAAGATTTAGTGAGAGAAAACTTGTCCATATTACATGGAGTTAGTCTCTCATATGCCTAGTGTCTCAAATTCTTATGAATAATAGGAACACATAGATAGATGCCCTATGCATTCACAATTGGATCTATCATGTATGTAATCATCCCATTATCATGTATGTATTGGACATGACAAGAAAATATATATGCATTCATCATCTTGTATGTATTGGATATGACAATATGATATGCTCATCCAGTTATCTCGTATGTAATGGACATGATGAGTGGATGTCTGTGAGAATTACTGGAATGCCATAAAGAACTTATTTAAGTACTTATGAAGTATTAAGGGATTATTTCTATGGTAATAAAAGAAAGAGTTGAGTGTAAATTAGTTACGCTGATGCAAGCTTCTGAAATGACATAAAAATGGTCACAAAATATAAAAGTGAATATGTGTTGATAAATGGAAATGTTTAATTCTACAAGGAATGTCGAGTATCCTTGTGTTATGAACACCAGAGGATACTATATGGATCTAGAAGTTTATATGGATGAACTTATAAATATTCCAACCATTGATGACAAAGTAGAAATACTAAGTCAAACTATGGAGCTAACTGTTAGGAAAGGAATATCAGATAGCATATTACAGAAACTCCATCTCATAAAAAATGTCATATAGTGAGGAGATGTGAAACATGTAATATACAGACTAAAGAAAAATGCTGCTAACTCACTGGATTAGCACTAGTGCAATACAAACATGTGGGACATGTTTAGAGATCACTAAGAATATGATTCACAAGTGATTGGCTCTAAGTGCAAGTGGGAGTTCGTTGGTATGTATGCCCAGAGAGCCAATCATATGATGATTGGATTGGCATATGTTCTGATTGATTTGATAAATATCAAAGCAAAGCTTCCAATTTATTCTGGCTCAATCAATTATGAGATAAATGATGGAGTAGAATAAATGTCTAAAGAATGGCAATACTCAATTACGTATGTCTTCAAGTACGTGACTTGAACAATGAGATCATTCTGATGCTAAGAGTATGTACATTCTTGCTATGTCCCTAATCAGATGTCATTGTGGAAGGTTGATAGACAACAATGACACATCAAGACTAGAGTGTGTGTTGGTTTATGATAGTGTCTCATTAGTCTTCATATATGATATCAAACCAAGAACATAGATACATGTTAGAGAATAGTGTATCGGACAGACCCACCATGAGAGTGACACATGGAACCATGACATGGTAGTCAGAATCATCTGTCATAGTGATGGTGGTGATTGTGATTCTTAGACCTGAAATCACTACACTCGTCGAATGTGATTGGGTACACTTTAACATCGTCAAACATAGTCTTGAAACATGAGTTGTTATAAAGGTGATGATTTGGTGGCTTTAACACATGAGATAGACTGTGAGTGATAGCTATGGGATTTATCCCTCCTAAGGGAGTATGATGTATAGGCCACTTGATAAGCTAGACTGGGAAAGGCATGTGGATACACATGTGAATGAATATATGATATTAATGTCACACATATATCAAACAGTCTACACTAGTTCAAGAAACATGAATGAATGTTGAAAGGATGACAACTCCATGCCTTGAGCTCATTCAGGATATCAGAGACAAAGGAATTATACATTTACTAGAACACCAATCACATATTCTAGGATTGAAAGTTGTTCTCCAACTTTCCTTTTCACTTGGGTAGCACTGATGTGCGACTAGGTACCACTCTGTACTTGATATGTCATAAGCTAGTTATGGATATTCACTGCCAATGTGAAATGGGACCTATAGGGTCACACACCAAAGATTAACCTAGAAGAGAAGTTATCCATGAATGATGCATAGATTGATTGATAAAGTGTTTAGGTACTCCATTAAACATTCATTTAATAGACTTGATTTAGAATCATCAAATTCAAGTGTTGAACTAACTGATTAGAGCATCATATTGATTGAGAACTGAATTAACTATGTTCTGCACAATCTGGACCACCAACTGACTAGTTCACTGAGTGAACCGATCGGCTCATGGACAGTGAGAGGACCGGTTAAGTCTAGTGAACCGATCGATTCAACTCGACCAAATGAGTAATGTTGAGTTATCTTGCTTTGTGAGAAAAAGTTTTCTATTTTACTTGTTCAAATTGATTGGGACATGAATTAATCTTTGTGTTAATTAGAAACGAATAAGGAAAGTCAATTCCATGCAGGTCTGGGAAGTGAAACGATCAGTTCACTGGGTGAACTGATTGACTCACCTTGGCAAATGACGAGTTTAGTTATGAAATGACCTGCTCACCTACAGCGGTGTAAATTGTTCATGGAATTTCTGGAGCCTTCTACTCCCACACATACTGGGAAACCTGACTGTACCCTCTACTATAAATAGAGGGGTACATGCGACTTCTCCAAAGACACAACTCAGAACATCAGTTTCTCTACAAAGTTGTTGTCCTTTTTGGTTGTGGTAGTCGAGAGAGCCCAAGCAAGTTCTACCCGTCTAGGGAGGAACAATGTTACAACCCCAATTTTTGGGTTCCTTCGATGAGAAATGTAATTTCTCATATTAAAGATATTGGAAAAAATAATGATATAATTTTTTTTGAATAAATGTATTTCGTTTACAATAGCCTTGATGATTGTGTTGGCTATTGGGCCCAATAATAAGGAAATTCAATTAGTTAATGAATAATTGAGTTTTTGAGAAAAGAAAGGTGTGGAAACCTCTAGAAGGCAATGGAGTGTAATCCAAAGGTGCATTTCGTGCCTCTTGGGTTCCTTGGGTTTCAAGGAGTCCAAAGTTGCAAATATAATGCAAAAAGAAAAGAAAAAACCAATTAAATATTTCTTTATTAGGAAAGAAATTGAAAACAATGATAAAATAGGGGAAATAAGTGGAAAGAGGCATAATTGAGTTATCCTTGGTGGATTTTTGTATCCATGAGGTTTCTAATATTAAAAGGAATCCAAGATGATAAGATAATGGCAAAAGAAAGAGGAAATATCAATTAAATAAGTCTTATTGAAGAATAATTAACTTTTGAAGAAAAAGCCATTTTCCTTTGGAATTTGGGACTCAATTTTGGTATGCGCGTAGATAACGCCAAGAGGAAGTTTCCCTCAAATATTGGTTGCAAAATGATGCATGGATTTCAAGATATGCAATTTAGAAACTATCCTAAAGTATGGACATTAATTACATAGTAATTATGTGTCACGTTTTATCTGGGAATAAAATCCCAATTTTTTATTTTGGGCACTCTTTTGCGATCGTTGGATCCATGATCCACAGCCTGGGATGAATCTTGGTCTCATGAGGATAGGGAGTAACAGGGTCTAGGCTGCGAATCTTTGATCGAAGATTTCACGAGTTTGAGAGCTTATGTGGAGTTGTGGATGAGTCCTTTGCCTTCGGGAAGGTGTTCCGCTCTCAACCAACCTAGATCTTTGGTGGTTTTGTTAACATTTGAAGGTATCCCCAAACTCATTGGACACCTGTGGCAACCCTATATATAGGGTAATGCGCACAACAAATCGAGCAACCCTACAATTTACCCTCTCAGAACTGCGGCGCGGAGACAGTCGTCATGGTGCCGTCAATTCGAGGAATCGACCTGACCTTGATTCCTTCCGAGGACCTGCTTCAAGCCAAGGTTATGTAGTGTCGGTTGGGTACTGGAAGGGGGTAGGCGGTTCTATAAGGGGGACCTACGAGTTTGGGAGAATGTGGCGGAGCTCCTAGCGGCCTTGGATCGCGCAAAGGAGCAGCAGTGTACCAAGTCAACCGTCGAGTTGACCGGCGGCTCGCGAAGGGGGCAACCTGAAGGTAGAAAATGACCAGGGGGATTACTCCCCTGCCCTCACGTCCTTGTTAAAAGGGTGTGACCATTAAGGTAATTTCTCCACTTATCCCTATTAAGCAAGCGCGTTGCCCACCAGCCTTTTTCTTAAATCCAATATATACACGTGGTCGCTTCTGATTGGTAGAAAAAGAAGTTATCTTGTAAAATACGTATCTAATGATGGAAATGTCGGATGAAGGTGATCTATACATGAAAGTTGATAAGAAAAACGTGTGTAATCCAATAAAAATATAATTGGAACCCGATATTTCTTGCAATTTAAAAGTACACCAAGTTATCCCCTTTGATGTATTAAGTTATGGTAAAACCCTAATTTGATATGGAACTCGGAATTAATGACTCTTTTGGGTTATTTTGGTTTGGAACCCTAATTCTGAGACTTCTTAACCTATTAAGAATAAAAGGGAGATTTAATTTTGAAAAAGGTAGTTTCATGCTTGTTTTAGGGTTTTATGCACATAATTATGTTTAGAAACCCTAATTTGGGAAAATATGGGTTTTATGGGTTAAATCCGAAAATATCATTATAAAACTGAGTTTTCATGGTATGATACCCTTAAGTTGGTGATTAGGGTTTTCTAATGAGGAATTAATACAATTATGAATTAAATCATGATGAAGTATGAATTATCAATTCGAATGAAACTAAAGGTGGTAATTGAGTCTAATGATCTTGAAATAACTTAAAAGGAGAAAGATGGAAGTATAAAAGAGAAATAATGGGCTTTAACTATGCCTATGATGTTGGAATTAGGGTTTGTAACATAAGAGGGCATTAAATGTGATAAAAGTATTATGGAGGCTAAAAGCCTAATAAAACCCTAAAGTGGCCTAGAAAGCTTAAGGTGGAATCCAAGTCTAGCTTTAAAATGTTTTGGATAAACTATAACACTCGGATGTCATGCATTAATTTCAGGATATTGTTGATTGCTTGTTGCTTGTTCTTTATCATTATTGATTGGACATCAAGTTGCTCTGGATCAGGTATGTGGTTAATTATGAATAACCGCCGTAGTTTCCTGAGGATTTTTCGGATGGTTAATCGCATTGAATACGAATTATCAGTTTGGATGTTCATACTTGCAAGTCATAAAGTCACTATGATTATCACATTAATAATAGAAGTATGTATTCTCGCACCTACATGCCACCCTGATGGAAGATGCCAAAGGTCAGACCCATATGGGTAGACCAATGGGCACCATGAGTCGTGACCCCAGGCACCAAGATCAGGAATGACAAGATGGCCTACGATATTGCATGACTAGTGGGGACCATGAGTGGTGACCCCCAGGGACCAAGCTCGGGATTTAGAAGGTGGCCTTAAGTCATTGGAAAAAGAAACCCTAAGGTGGGTATGCCAGGGTTAGGGCAAAAGCAGTGGAGAATGTCATACTGAAAAGCATAAATTGACTTGTTAATTAACTTGATTATGATAATTAGATTGTTATCCATACGTGCAAACTTTTGGTTGTCCCCATATACCAGTATATTTTGATATGCTGACCGACGTTTTGTTTGTCAGTGTTTTAGGTACAAGCTTGAAAAGGACAAATAGTAAAGTGGCATATGTGAAATTAATTAAGAGTTAAAGTACAAAGGAGGATTAGTTAGAGTAGGCTCCTGATGTGGATAGATGTAGATGTCCCAGTTTTGAAAAAGGTATGCAAAGTTTTATTTTATACCAATTTTCAGTTTAGTTGGTAAAATTTGTTAAATGTTATTGATTATTTGTCGAACAGTTGATCCTGTTAATTGGATAACGACACCGACCTATTAGTCTCCCTTAATTGGGAGTTACCGGGAGGCGAGGTCGTTACAATTGGTATCAGAGCAAAGGTTCCCCATTTAATCTTTAATAATTAGTAAATTTTACAAACTCCATAGAACCCAAGGGAGTTATTAGAGGATTGTCTGAAGGACTGAGGTGTCTAGAAAAGGATCACGCCCGTGGGCTGGCAATATTTTCCTCCGCACCGCTAGTCAGAATACGAGGACTCCCAGATTGTGTGACTGCTTGGCCGATGTCTTAGGATATGACTTGAAATAAGATACCTTTAGGAATCTCTCAACTTGTTCATCCCTTCTCAACTCAAATTCTATTAAGGACCTTAAGGATTAAGGTTTTCGCTCTTCTCCTCACCCTCTTGAGGTATGGGTAAGGTTAACAAGGTCTAAGGAATCCTTAACCAAATTAATGAAATGCATGTAAATAAGATGTCATGGACATAAGCTTAATACAATAAGTGTGAAAGAATATATACATGCTTAGGTCGTATGACATAAGTTCTCATTGCCCTCAAGAGAGACCTGAGGCTAGACCTTCTTGTCAGGAGGATGAGTAGAGAAGGTACCACCATTAAAAGTAGAGACCTAGCACATCCTCTAACGATGATGTTAACCATAACCCTAAGTGGAGGTTAGAGAGAGAGATGACGTGATGAGTTAGATGTCATGGTTGACTGGGTGTTTGGATGGACATGCCTTTGGATTGCCATACGAGCCATGAGAGGTTGGATGACCTAGCACCTTTGGCAACCTATCCCTGGGAAGGGTCGTGCATGTTTGAGAGAAGGATAGCTCCTTCATGGATGAGGTTAGAGAAGAACCTATGGAAACCCCATGAGCTTATATGAGCATGGCATAGTATGCACCCAGAGCACAAAAAGTAGTACAGGCAGTAGGTCGAAACCCTGGCCAAGGGAGCATGTTGGATAGATGATGAGATAAGCATAAGGAATAATGGATAACCTTAAGTAAACATAAGCCTGAACATAGGCTTCACCAGGTAGGGATATGCTTGTGAGCTTGATCCAACTTCATGGAGAGGGGACCTCTAGTTGTAAGGCTGGATGTGGAGTTAGCTCTAGAGAGAGAAAGTAGGACCTGAGAAAA
Source organism: Alisma plantago-aquatica (assembly GCA_963693085.1). Taxonomy (NCBI): domain Eukaryota; kingdom Viridiplantae; phylum Streptophyta; class Magnoliopsida; order Alismatales; family Alismataceae; genus Alisma; species Alisma plantago-aquatica. The sequence continues at coordinate 666,629,833 of OY856412.1, read as the reverse complement.
AAGGTTGGGAAACTTAGATTCTAAGACATGAGGAACATTGGGGAGTTGAGGATGATGCGACCTAAGTGGATGATAGTGGTTGCCTTATGCTTGACCCCTGGAGGCTAATGATATCTTGGTTTCCTTTAGAGGAACCAAACCCTAGAGAGAGGTTGATGCTTCTGGTATCTATGTACCTATGGTATAAGTGGTTACCTGCTGAGATGAGACAAAGAGTGCCTTAGACCTTGAGGAGGTTTAGGAACCAGTTGTGAGGCATTATACCAAGTTGGTTGTCCTTGAGGAGGACTCAACTCTGAGGTGTTTCTCATATAAAAGGATCATGGGAGAGCATGACGTACCTTGGATATGCTTGATTCATGGTTAAGAGATTGAGCATGCAGTTGGACACCCAAAGGTGAACCTAGGGTTCCTAGGCCTAAGAGGGGAAGTAGTGTACCTGATGCTCATTCAAGTCTCCATAGTTCGAGAATGGTACTCCTCATGTGTGGAGGTAAAGGAAACCCCTTAAGTTAAGGGTATGTTGGATGAACCCCTCACAACTAAGTTGGTCTAATAGAACAAGTATGACTTAGCATGGTTTAATAGGTGGTCTACTTGTGCCTTAGTAGCTACTGGGTTAGGCATGCTCATGTGAATGTAAACCCTAAGGACGGTTGTGACTTGTTTGTCAAGAGTTGTAGTTTCCTCCCATCCTGGTAGAGGAACCCTTTGGTAGGGTGTGTACCAGTTTGTGGGTTTTGTGGAAACCCAAAGAGGTCTCATAGGATCGTGAGAAGCTAAGTACATGGTATGAGAATGAACATGTAGACCCATAGATAACCATCTCTAAGTGCATGTGGATGTATTACCATGGAGGTAATCGGTATGGGTCCTGACCAAGGTAGGCAGGTTGCCATGACCCCTATGAAGGGATGAAAGTCATTCATGAATGCATAGAGAGATGATGAAGGCTTGGGTAAGGTTCTAAGTTGAACATGTACTAAGTTGGAATCCTAAGTCTATCTTAGGGTCAGATAGGGATAAGACCAATGAAAGCAGGAGTTGCCTAATTCCCTAGTTGCACATGACCATAGGGTCGGGATGTAACCGCTATCATTGTTTGAGGGGCCTGGGTTAGGAGATTGATCACCTTCATGAACTCATGGGACCCAAAGGGCAGATGAGTAGGACACTCTTTGGATGCATAAGGGGAAAGGGATGAACCCAAAAGTGTCGACACCCTATAGACCTAGAGGAGATGACCAAGGATAGTGTGGTGACCCAAGTAGGTTCCAGATCAGTTTTCCATGAAAGTAACTTTGATATCAAGATGATTGTGAAGTAGAGAAATATGTGGCACGTTTCAACTTAGATTAGAAAGTGTACTGGCAAGGTGGGTTGTACCATCTCTATTCTTGGAACAGGAAGAACTCTATATTTGGACTGCAGACAAATGCTTATTTCCTCTTATTATGGGAGTGATAGATAGGATAGTACGCATGCCTTACACCAAGGATAAAAGATGATGGAAGTTGGAACGTTGCTACAACGTATGAGGATAGAGATGATAACATACCTTTGTGGAGCAAATAATACATGGATGGTTTACAAACACTAAGAGTATTAAGTAGATCATCTTGCGAGGATGTTTTATCTTGAACTAGGTGGATTTTTGCAAGTGTTACAAGGAATTACAAGGTTGAGTTTGATCACCATGAGGATGAGCTCAGAGTTTCTTGATAAAGACAAACTTAGAGTTGAGATAATAAGTGGAATACATGGAGGTGTATGTCTTAAACATTACCTAACACCTAAGGAGGTGAAGTGGTAATGAATGCTCTGGTTGAGATATAGTTTCCTAGTTTTGCTGGAAGCTAGAAGAAGTTGAGGTTGTTAGGCTAACCCTAAGTTTGAAAAAGAGATAAGTATGGCTAACACTCATATGTAATGATATTGGTTGGTCGAGTTAGTGGTTGTTTGGTTATCCAATTTAGTCCTTGATGTAGTGAAAGGATGGTGATAGAACCTCAGATACACTTCTTTGGATAGGAAGGTAATAAAACCCTGATGAGAGTGGTTTAGGGTTTCTAAGGAATCAACCTTAAGGAATCATGATAATAAAGGAAATCATGATTGAAGATCTCCATACACCATGGTACTACGAAGATAGTGGGTGACAGTAGTACTTTGGATGCTTAAGATGAAGTTGCATGAGGTATGTCGCCATTCGAGTCAAGAGGTGAAGGACGCACACCAGTAACCCAATGCATTGATATAAAGGATAGAGAGAGTTCCCAAGAGGGAATGGGAGTTCATCATTATGGATGTTGTGGTAAGTCTCCCCTAGACCAATGAAGGTCAAGTTACAATATGGGTTATGGTAGATCTCCTTGCCTAGATGACATGAGAAAGAAAGAGTATTGTCAAAGGATAGATCAAGTTGAACTACTTATAAGAGAGAGAGATGGTTCAACTACACCATGATATGAGCTCAAAAGTTCTTGAGTATGACCTGAAGGTTCAGTTCCATGAGGTGGAAGTAGATACAGGAAGAACTCGATGTTAGTACCGCTTATCACCCATAAATAATGGTTAGTATGGTCCAGACTAGAGGGTCTGATGAGAGAAAGTGTACTTGTTCAGGGTGATACATGGAGATAGTTCTTAAGATGTGATGTTAACCACCATAGCCTTTATCAGGATGCAATAAGTTCTATAGGGAGGTTGTGTCGGTCACCACTTCATTATGATGATGTTGGTGAAGGAGGCCTCGCGAAGGTCAAAGAACCACAGTGTGTGCAGATGAAGTCGCTTGATCATGCAATGGCTGAGAGAGAGCCCAAGGGTGACATGAGTCACAAGATGATGCAAAGCAGACTAACATGCAGTTCATTGTGGGAGAATATACTATGAAAATCTGACCACTCTAAGCTACAGCTGAGAAAGCTGAGTCCCAGATATATGGGTCCATTTGAGATGGATTGGTGGAGAAGGTTGTGTTTATCCCTACCCCTCAGGATAACATAATGGATAATGTGTTACATGAATCCGATCTAGAGCACTATGTGAGGTACCCAAGCCATGCGTTGAGCCCTGAACCACTACTACAGAAACAGCCTTTGGCGTCGGTTGTTTAACCCCCTTTGGCGACGGTTCTCAAGCGACGCCTATGTGGGCACCGCTAAAGGTCGAACTCTTCGGCGTCGGTTTTCTAACAGACTCCTATATGACATATAGGTGTCGGTTATATATAGTTGGCCGAAATCTATAAGGTTCACGCCACAAAAAAGAGCACCACCTAGGACACTTTCTGCGTCGGTTAACAACTTAACAACCGATGCCATACACCCAGACGACACGGCAAAGTACGGTCGTGCTTCACTGTATGGCCGTGTTTAGTACTATAGGCATCGGTTTTATACTAATAAACGATTCCTTTTCCACACGGCCGTGCTTTCCTGCACGGTCGGGTTGTTTGTCCTATTAGGCGTCGATTTTTATCAAATAACCGACGATGTAGGCCTTTGATGACGGTGTTCTATAAATAACCGACGCCTATACTTTCATTTTTTTTTCTTATTAGTTTGCAGGCCTACTGTGGCTGGTTAGTAGGATGAGAACCTGCAGTTCAGTTTTCTAAACTGCAGGTTTACGACATCCATTGATATCATCCAACAAACAGGCCACAAACCTGCAAAATCAACAAATATTTTTTCACACAAGTAGATACATTCAGACATCAATTCAATTCTCACATTCACACATATAGAAACATTCAAATACATGTAGAAACATTCAGACATGTATAAACATTCAGAAATATTCATTTACAAAATATCATTCAGCATCGCTATCAGCATCCCAATTATATCTTACAATCGCCACTACTTGTATGGCTTTTGCCCATTCTTCTCTTATTTCATTTAATGCTTCCATAGTATATGGAGCATGTACATTTTTCAAGCGTTTACCTATAGTGTGGTCAGTTTTAAACACCTGCAAAGAGAATGATGTATATATATAAGTAATAATATAAAAATAAGATTGATATATTTCATACTAACTAATGAGACTATATATAATACCTCATGTATGGTATTAATATCCAATGCGGCATGTCGGATAATCATCTGCATAAATCACATCACATAGTATTTGCATGCCCAGCCGTTGTCTTGTGTAGCGCACTATAAATTGAAACATACAAAATATAAAAAAAAATACAACTAAGCACAGTTCACATAAATAATATATACATTGGAGTCGGGAACTTACATTTACGTTCTCTCAAATTATTGGATGGTTCTTTCTCCTTGGGACATTTCCTCCAGTAGTTTTGAATGCATCTAAACCCCTACATGTTAATGTAACACAGTAAATTGCATAATTAAATAGTAATGTAATAACAAATGTTAACGGATATAAAAATGAAATATTTCTCACCAGAATAATGACATTCTCAATATGTGTCCAATTTTAGTGTTCAATGTACTTCCCGCAGGATCTAGATAATAAATAGTGAACGTCCCGGGGACAATAACTAGTAACTCCCAATGTCTACCGCTAGAGGTAAAAAAGATAAAAATTAATAACTCAAAATGCACAATAAAAATAGAATTTTCTTAAGTCCAAATTATAAATAAAGTAAACTTACTTAACATTGAATGGAGCTATTATTATCGTCTTCTTTTTCTGACCGAAAATTCTAAAAGCATCTATACAGTATTGTTGAACACTATCAGGGTCTTTAGCTACCATACTAATCAATGATGGAATCAAAAAACCCACATGAGCAAATGCAAATTGTTTGCATTGATCTTCGACTAAGTAGCTGCAAAACATGTATTACGTATGCATTAATATATAAGAAACTAGATCACTGGATCTTACACAAGGTATATGGATGTATAAACAAGATCTCACCTTATCCATGTCTCTATCATTGATGTATTCAGCCAATCAAACATAAACAACTCAATAATATCTTGTATAAATAAAGAGCTATCGTATGATTGACCTGCATAATCTGCTTCTAAAGAAACAATTATAGGGCAATGTATATTATGTGCCCACAGCCAACATGCCATTCCCCTACAAGCAGGACCTAACGGGTATTTTAGGTCAGTTAGAACCCAACTTGGTAATGCAGGAAGTGGAGGTGGAGGCCTAGGTGCTCCGAGTGTCTTCTTTTTAACCTATATATATAATTTCAGATCAGTTGACCTCATATATACACATTAACAATCTAAAGTAATGTAAATTTGTCTTACAATTTCAGTAGTGTAGACGACATCTCCTTTGGGCCACAATATCACCCTGCCTTCTGCCTCAGCAAGTGTATCAATATTCGGGTGGGGATATGGAAATGTAGCTTCCCTCCAATCGGGTAACACACGTATCGGGCTCACACAAACGTAGCCCTGTGGCATAGGAGTCATGTGAAACATTGCCCCAAGAAGGGATGGGTAAGCATGCGCCTCTGCAACAACATAGTCTTGCATTCTTAAGCGACATGGCTTCAATGCCTACAAATTTACATAAAGAATATTATACATATATACATATCATCTTGAAAACATATCATCTTGAAAAGACTAGATACAATGTCATAAACAATACTTACAACAGACGTGCTAGGCGATGGGTCTCCAGGATTACTCACAGTCTGTGCATCAGGAGAAGAGTGGGTCGCCATAGGCTGATTGGAAGCTTGAGATGCCTGCCACCGCACTATTTCTTCCTTGACCTTCTCAGTAACTATATCATTGACCTTCTTGGCAACTATATCCTCGACTCTCTTATTCTCCTATACATGGATAAAAGAAACAATAGCTTCTTATTATTGAATTCCCTTTTGCAGTAACATTCTAAAAAAAGAATAGGTTACCTCTTCTTGTGAAAGTCCCGCTCTAGGTTTGCGCTGGGATGGCCCAAAGAATGCTTTGATGCCCACACCAGCGCCTGCACCCCTAACACGTCCAAGATGCTCTGGGTTACCCAGAGCAACTGTCAATTCATCCCTTGTGCCCTGAGGGATGAACGTGCCTTGTTTGCTCTGCTCGTGCAGCTCCCTCTAATCACCATCAACAGAAATTGGTAAGTTAACACCACAAATAATCAATATTCAAACGATTGCTCTAACAATTGTATTTTACCATTTTCGCAGCCGCCTCAGCAGTTACGGGCTTCTTTATTTCAACCTTCTTGTTTTGCATCCCATCTATCCAGATATCATGGCGAGGCATGGGTGTGGCAGACTCCTGAGTAGCCGCAGACTCCGCCTGTAGTCTTTGGCGAACGCTTGCATAGCCCTTTGGACCCATAGTGTGGTCATGCACATTCAGTGCACGCCTTGCTTTTTGTGCGTCACTGAGGGCCTAGTTAGTATGCACATTAATGATTTGGTTAGTAGCACTAAATGTTAATCTTGAATAGGTGAATACAGCATATATTAATTAAATTGGGAGTGACGACTTATACCTTGAATTCTTCAGATTTTCTTGAAGCAACAAAACTATCCCAATCTTCTTTGTCCAAGAAGTTCCACTACTCAAGGGCTGACTTCTTCTTCTTATCACCATATTTTATGTATTCTCTGTTCAGATTTATCCTATAGTTCCTAAGCATCTTTCCAGTGCGTTGCATCAATGTTTTACGATGCAGCTTCTCATCCAATGCAAACAGATTCTGTAAAATAGAATTCTTATTAACTAGTATCCAAAAATAGAATTGCAAATAATATAATTTGTAATCTACAAAATAGAATTGCAAATAATAATAACTCATGCATAAATCCTTCCATATCAAGTCTTTCTTCCCCTGAGGAACTTTATGCCAATTATCATACTTAACACCACAATGGCTTCGAGTGACACACCCAAGATAGTTTACAAAATTATTGCGGTTCACTCCAATTGCATTTCCTCCATTATCAAACTCCACAACCAATTTGGATCCACAACCACTCAGCGCTATTAACTTCTTCAACAGAGTGATGCCCCTTTTTTTGTTAAGTGTTTGGTGCTGCGCAACAAGTTTCTCCAATGCTTCAGTGGGTACATGTGCATCATCAACCTAAAATTTGACAAAAATAAACCCACTGAATTAGCGCAATATAGAAATATGGGATATATGACATAACTAGAAGATAATGAATTTTATAGAAATATAGGATATGTTTTTAGAACTTACATTGGTATCCTTGCCATGCTCGTCATGGTCAACATGCTCATCATGGACTTCATGCTCATCATGGTCAGCCATCTGAAAATGTCATTAAAAAGGCAAACATTTAGCATTTGTATTAACTAGAAAAAGGCAAACATTTAGCATTTGTATTAACTAGAAAAAGGAAAACATTTATCATTTGTATTAATCAGAAAAAGGCAAACATTTAGCAATTGTATCAACTAGCATTTGTAAAAAAAATATAAACATACATGTCTCTAAAATTGTGATCTTTTATCAATTAACAATCCTTCATTGTGATCTCCGCGCACATATAAGTCATCATTAGCTTCAATATTTTGTGGAGTTGGCAACCCAACTAAGAATGGATTGGAGTCATCATACTTATCATAGTACTCTTCTTCATCTATAGGATCTTCAATGAACTGTCTTTTACCATGAAGAACAACCGGCCATTTATCATTTGTAGGATCATCGATATAGAATATTTGTTTCGCCTGTGATGCCAATATGAATGGTTCACCCTTCTCGCCAATCTTTTTAAAGTTCACCAAAGTGAAACCCAATTCATCCACTATAACTCCTTTGGTGTTATCAACCCAATTACATTTAAAGAGCAGAATTCTGAAATCTATGTAGTCAAACTCCCATATGTCTTCAATGAAATCGTAATATGACAATTTAGCTTCACGTGGACTCTTATGCTTTGCACTTGTAAAATACATAGTCGACGCTTGAAGAGTGACCCCACTGTTTTGGACGACACTCTTATCATCTTGGCTCTTTGTGTAATATGTGAACCCATTAATGTCAAACCCTTCATAAGACATAACATTCGGTTTTGGTTTAAAGGCGAGGCATGTGTAATATGTAAACCCATTAATATTTAACAGAGTACTAATGATGCTATCACAGACATTTTTCTCAACGTGCATTACATCGATACAATGCCTGACTGTCAAAGAATTCCAATAAGGAAGATCCCAAAATATTGACTTCTTCTTGAATGAAGATTTGTCACTCTGTGTGGCCATACTACATTGTGATTTCTTACCAAATTCATTGACAATATCTTTTACTCTTTCATAAACAACATCCCCTGGTATAGGTTTAGGTGCACTCCGTTCATCATTCCATCCATTGAATGCTTTGCGCTTCCTACGATATGGATGGGATTTTGAAAGAAACCTTCGATGACCAAGATATACAGTCTTGACGCCATGTTTTAGTCTTATTGAATCAATGTTTTCTTCACATATAGGACACGCTTTAGCTCCTTTGACACTATATCCAGACAAATTCCCATATGCTGGAAAGTCATTAATAGTGCAAAACAACATAGCATGCAAACGAAATGTCTCTCTTCCTGAAGCATCATAGGTCATCACACCTTCAGCCCAAAGTTTCTTTAAGTCATCAATCAGAGGTTCAAGATAAACATCAATATCATTTCTGGGTTGTTTAGGGCCCGATATCAACAACGACAGCATAACGTATTTATTTTTCATACACAGCCAGGGAGGAAGATTGTATATAACAAGCATGACTGGCCAAGTGCTATGTTGGCTGCTCAATGTCTCGTACGGATTCATCCCATCTGTACAAAGACCAAGTCTTAGATTCCTATCTTCTTCACCAAATTTGGGGTACAATAGATCAATCTTCTTCCACTATGGGGAATCAGACGCATGTCGTAGGATCCCATCATTATTTTTCTTAACATCTGCATGCCACCTCAAATTCTTCGAATCTTTCGGATTTGCAAACAAGCGTTGAAACTGTGATATTATAGGTAGATACCACAAAACCTTGGCAGGAGAACCAGTTTTGGACTCCCCCGAAGTCGTCAATTTATACCGTGACGCACCACATTTTGGACAATCTTTCAAATCTACATAGTCCTTTTGAAATAATACACAATCATTCGGGCATGCATGTATCTTTTTGGCCTCCATTCCCATTGGGCACACCATTTTCTTTACCCGGTATGTTGAGATTGGCAGCTTGTTTCCTTCAGGAAGCATTTCTTTCAACAAAGTCAACAATTCAGTGAAGATTTTCTCGCTCCATCTATTGTTAGCTTTCAACTTATACAATCTCAACACAGCGTTAAGCTTCGTAAACTTACCACATCCTGTGTATAACGGTAACTCAGCATCATGCACAATGTTTCTAAAGATAGGAGGTGGATCGGTGTTCTCTACCCTACAACTATCCAACATCGCATCAACAATGTCTATTGGAACTGGTTCGTTCACATCTACGTCATCGGAGGCAATTTTTTCTTCCACCCAAGCACTGCTATCGACATCTACTGGTTTCGAGTTTGAAATATCTCCATGCCAGTGCCATTCTGTATAGCCTTGTACAATCCCGTTGCACATGACATGACTTTTGATTTCCTCACCAGTGTTGACTTTCAAATTGTTACCGCAATGCCTACATGGACAGTAGAACCTATCTGTAGGTTTTTTCCTATGTTCCTCGACAAATCTAATAAACTGATCAAGACCAGATATAAACTCTGGGGTGCAGCAATTGCGAATGGACATCCATGATCTATCCATTCTATGATCAAAGAGAAAACAAGTATATATTAGGACAAGATTAGGGTATACACTTACATCCTATCCAAGATTTACTCCTATTATCTACAATGAAGTCGGACTCCATACAAACAGTATATAATTTAGTGATTGTTCATTCTAATTTATACCAATGTACAAGTAATATAAAGAACAATGATTGTTCACTTTCTAGGCCAAAAAACACATGTGATGTCATTCTTATATATAATAAATGTATACCACCTATCCCATCCTTAAACACCTAATCTCACTAGTAAGTGTATAATGTGTATTGGGTTTTCAAGAAAATTTTGGAAGCATTTCCCCGTTGTTCTCTAAGTACATATGTACTTAGAGAACAAATGGGGAAATGCTACTGAAATTTTCTCAAAAACCCAATACACATTATACACTTACATCCTAAGTGAGATTAGGTGTTCAAGAACAGTCCCAAACCGGGGACCATCCAAGATTTACTCCTAATGAGTAAATATTGGATGGGTTTCTAGGCCAAAAAACACATGTGATGTCATTCTTATATATAATAAATGTGTACCACCTATCCCATCCTTGAACACCTAATCTCACTAGTAAGTGTATAATGTTTATTGGGTTTTCAAGAAAATTTTGGCAGCATTTCCCCACTGTTCTCTAAGTACATATGTACTTAGAGAACAAACGGGGAAATGCTTATGAAATTTTCTCGAAAACCCAATACACATTATACACTTACATCCTAAGTGAGATTAGGTGTTCAAGAATAGTCCCAAACCGGGGACTATTCAAGATTTACTCCTAATGAGTAAATCTTGGACGGGTTTCTAGGCCAACAAACACAATAATAGATATGTACATGTTAGGGTTTCATCATAATTAATGTTAGGGTTTCATCACAATTGATGTTAGTGTTTCATCAATGTTAGGTTTAATCAAATCAAATTAGGATGCTAGAATTGACAAGTTTAAATCATATTTCAACATGCATCAAAATTTACTGAATTAAGTCAAACATTAGGATTAGAAGCACAAATATATGCAAACAAAAAATTTGTTCATATCCTTGGATTTACATAAAGCATTACATAAAAATTTGTTCATATCCTTACCAACAGCAAGCACGGTCGTGGCTGTGTTGGCCTACCACGGTCGTGCTGGACAGCACGGCCGTGCTAACGGCCGTGGCTGTGTTGCCCTACCACGGCCATGCTGTCCAATACGGTCGTGGTAGGGCAACACATCCACGACCGTTACCATGGCCGTGCTGTCCAGCATGGCCGTGGTAGGCCAACACAGCCATGGTCGTGCTTGCATGTTGGTAAATATCTAGGGAGAAGGAAGCAAAGAGGTAATGCTACCTGGAGCTAGCGTGGAAAGCGCGGCGGCGAGCGGCGGCAGCAGTGGCGGCGAGCAGGCGAAGAAGCAGAGGGGCGGGCGACGGGCAGAAGCAACTGATGGCTGGAGAAGCAGCAGGCGCCGGCCGGAGAAGCAGCAGGAGAAGAAGCAGCAGCGGCGGACGGAGGGCAGTGACGCCGGCGAGCAGAAGAGCACCAGAGCAGCAGCAACCGACGATGGGCAATTTTGGGAGAACGGCGGCGAGCAGCAGCACAGAAGAGAAGTCGCGATGAAACAGGAAGAAAGGGGGAAGAGGCGGGTGTGATCGGTTCTATTAAGTTGGTCATCGGCGTCAGTTATCTACAAAACTGACACCTATTATGCTTTAGCGTCGGTTATTAGTAAAACAACGATGCCCAACTAGACAACCTTTACCCTAAATTATTTGGCGGGAACTATTATCAGCATCGGTTATCGAAGGATAACCGACACTGAAAGTGGGACTTTTCGTGCAAATTGTCATTTTAAATAGGCGTCAGTGAATAGTTAAAAAACCAACGCTGTAGGTGACATAAAATGTTTTCGCTCGAAAATTGGATTTCGCATGCGATTTTAGGCGTCGGTCTGTTATAAGCAGCCGACGCTGAATACAAAGTAGTACCCATGTCTGGCTGGTCTTCGAATATAGATGTCGGTTTGCATAAATAACCGACGTTTAATATTATAGGCATCGGTTTTCCTTAATAACCGACACCCAGAAAAGCGACACTGAATGCTATTTCTGTAGTAGTGAACCTATTCAGCTTTATGAGAGGCTGAAATGTTCTGAGTCACCTATGAGGGTACGGTATACCAAGGTAAGAAAGAACTCAGATGGAAGAATATGAGAAGATGAAGGTTCTTGGGAAACACCATGGAAATTGGGAAGTCACATGGGAGCCCTGATGGACATAAGAAAGACTTATCCTATTTGTTTGCTTCCTTGATGGAATTTTGAGGGAAAAATTCTTATAAGAGGGGAAAGATGTTACAACCCCAATTTTTGGGTTCCTTCGGTGAGAAATCTAATTTCTCATATTAAAGATATTGGAACAAATAATGATATAATTTGTTTTGAATAAATGGATTTTGTTTACAATAGCCTTGATGATTGTGTTGGCTATTGGGCCCAATAGTAAGGAAATTCAATTAAAAATGAATGATTGAGTTTCTGAGAAAAGAAAGGTGTGGAAACCTCTAGAAGGAAATAGAGTGTAATCCAAAGGTGGATTTCGTGCCTCTTGGGTTCCTTGGGTTTCAAGGAGTCCAAAGTTACAAAGATATTGCAAAAAGAAAAGAAAAGACCAATTAAATATTTCTTTATTAGGAAAGAAATTGAAAACAATGATAAAATAGGGGAAATAAGTGGAAAGAGGCATAATTGAGTTATCCTTGGTGGATTTTTGTATCCATGAGGTTTCTAATATTAAAAGGAATCCAAGATGATAAGATAATGGCAAAAGAAAGAGGAAATATCAATTAAATAAGTCTTATTGAAGAATAATTAACTTTTGAAGAAAAAGCCATTTTCATTTGGAATTTTGGACTCAATTTTATTATGTGAGTAGATAAAGCCAAGAGGAAGTTTCCCTCAAACATTGGTTGCAAAATGATGCACGGATTTCAAGAATAGCAATTTAGAAACTATCCTAAAGTATGGACATTAATTGCACAGTAATTATGTGTCACATTTTATCTGGGAATTAAATCCCAATTTTTTATTTTGGGCGATCTTTTGTGATCGTTGGATCCATGATCCACAGCCTGGGATGAATCCCGGTCTCACGAGGATAGGGAGTAACAGGGTCCAGGCTGTGAATCTTTGATCGAAGATTTCATTAGTTTGAGAGCTTATGCAGAGTTGTGGATGAGTCCTTTGCCTTCAGGATGGTGTTCCGCTCTCAACCAACCTAGATCTTTGGTGGTTTTGTTAACGTTTGAAGGTTTATCCCCAAACTCATCGGACACCTGTGGCCACCCTATATATAGGGTAATTCGCACAAAAAAGCGAGCAACCCTACAATTTAACCTCTCAGAACCGCGGCGCGGAGACGGTCGTCATGGTGTCGTCAATTCGAGGAATCGATCTGACCTTGATTCCTGCCGAGGACCTGCTTCAAGCCAAGGTTATGCAGTGTCAGATGGGTACTGGAAGGGGGTAGGCAGTGCTATAAGGGGGACCTCCGAGTTCGAGAGAACGTGGCGGAGATCCTAGCGGCCTTGGATCACGTGAAGGAGCAGCAGCGTGCCAAGTCAACCGTCGAGTTGACCGGCGGCTCGCGAAGGGGGGCACCAGGGGGAATTACTCCCCTGCCCTCGCGTCCTTGTTAAAAGGGTGTGACAATTAAGGTAATCTCACCACTTATCCCTATTAAGCAATCGCGTTGCCCTCCAGCCTTTTTTTTAAATCCAATATATACATGTGGTCGCTTCTGATTGGTAGAAAAAGAAGTTATCTTGTAAAATACGTATCTAATGATGGAAATGTCGGATGAAGGTGATCTATACATGAAAGTTGATCAGAAAAACGTGAATAATCCAATAAAAATATAATTGGAACCTGATATTTCTTGAAATTTAAAATTACACCAAGTTATCACCTTTTATGTATTAAGTTATGGTAAAACCCTAATTTGATATGAAACTCGAAATTAATGAATCTTTTGGGTTATTTTGGTTTGGAACCCTAATTCTGAGACTTCTTAACCTATTAAGAATAAAAGGGAGATTTAATTTTGAAAAAGGTAGTTTCATGCTTGTTTTAGGGTTTTATGCAAATAATTATGTTTAGAAACCCTAATTTGGGAAATTATGGGTTTTATGGGTTAAATCTGAAAATATCATTATAAAACTGAGTTTTCATGGTATGATACCCTTAAGTTGGTGATTAGGGTTTTCTAATGAGGAATTAATACAATTATGAATTAAATCATGATGAAGTATGAATTATCAATTCAAATGAAACTAAAGGTGGTAATTGAGTCTAATGATCTTGAAATAACTTAAAAGGAGAAAGATGGAAGTATAAAAGAGAAATAATGGGCTTTAACTGTGCCTATGATGTTGGAATTAGGGTTTGTGACATAAGAGGGCATTAAATGTGATAAAAGTATTATGGATGCTAAAACCCTAAAGTGGCCTAGAAAGCTTAAGGTGGAATCCAAGTCTAGATTTAAAATGTTTTGGATAAACTATAACACTCGGATGCCATGCATTAATTTTAGGATATTGTTGATTGCTTGTTTCTTGTTCTTTATCATTATTTCTTGGACAGCAAGTTGCTTTGGATCATGTATCCAGTTAATTATGAATAACCGCCTTAGTTTCTCAAGGATTTTCCGTATGGTTAATCGCATTGAATATGAATTATTAGTTTGGATGTTCATACTTGAAAATCATAAAGTCACTATGATTATCACATTAATAATAGAAGTATGTATTCTCGCACCTACATGCCACCCTGATGGAAGATGCCAAAGGTCAGGCCATATGGGTAGACCAATGGGCACCATGAGTGGTGACCCCAGGCACCAAGCTCGGGAATGAGAAGCTGGCCTATGATATTGCATGACTAGTGGGCACCATGAGTGGTGACCCCCAGGCACCAAGCTCGAGATTGAGAAGGTGGCCTTAAGTCATTGGCAAAAGAAACCCTAAGGTGTGTATGCCAGGGTTAGGGCAAAAGCAGTGGAGAATGTCATACTGAAAAGCATAAATTCACTTGTTAATTAACTTGATTGTGATAATTAGATTGCTATCCATACGTGCAAACTTTTGGTTGTCCCCACATACCAGTATATTTTGATATGCTGACCGGCGTTTTGTTTGTCGGAATTTTAGGTACAAGCTTGAAAAGGACAAACAGTAAAGTGGCATATGTGAAATTAATTAAGAGTTAAAGTACAAAGCAGGATTAGTTAGAGTAGGCTCCTGATGCAGATAGATGTAGATATCCCAGTTTTGAAAAAGGTATGCAAAGTTTTATTTTATACCAATTTTTAGTTTAGTTGGTAAAATTTGTTAATTGTTATTGATTATTTGTCGAACCGTTGATCATGTTAATTGGATAACGGCACCGACCTGTTGGTCTCCCTTAATTGGGGGTTACCGGGAGGTGGGGTCGTTACAAACAACCACTGCTACATAACCGACCATTAGTGTCGGTTATTTAAGGAAATTAGCATCGGTTTCAATGCGAAACCTATGTGGGCATCGCTAAAAGGCAAACCCTTAGGCGTTAGTTTGCAAACTGATGCCATAACCCTTCACGCGCCACCGAAAATGTGCCAGCAGGGGGCCATAGGCGTCGGTTATTAGCATGGAAATTGACACCAGAAACCTTCGTGCCATAGAAAGAGCGCCATCTAGGACACCATCAGCGTCAGTTTATTAGCGAGAACCGACACCATATCACCTGCTGCCACGGCCGTGAGGCGTCAGTTTTAGCTATTATCCGATGATGTAAGCATACAGAAAGGGCGCCATCTAAGACACCATCAGCATCGGTTTATTAGTAAGAACCGATGCCATATCACCTACTGCCACGGCCGTGCTAGACACCATGACCATGATGTATGGCCTCATTAAGCATCATTTTTATCTATTATCCAACGTTGTAAGTATTTATCATCAGTTTTTACCAATAACTGGTGGCTATTTGTTTTTTTTTACCTTATCAGTCTGCAGGCCTGCTGTGGCTGGTTGTAGGATGTAGAAACCTGCAGTTCAGTTATGAACTACAAGTTTACGACATCTATTGATATCATCCAATAATAGGCCACAAACATGCAAAATTAAAAACATTAATTTTCACACATTTAGCAACCTGTAGTTCCATTCAATTTTCACACATGTAGAAACATTAATGTAGCAATCTACAGTTCCATTTATGTTCACATTCACACATACAGAAACATTCATGTAGCAACCAGCAGTTCCATTCATTTTCACATTCACACATGTATAAACATTTAGACACATGTAGAAACATTCTCACATATGACAATTCAGAAAAATTCATTTATGAAATATCATTCTTTAGTCATTATCGCTATCAACATCCCAATTATATTTTAAAACCCCCACTACTTGTATGGTTGTTTCCCATTTTTCTCTTACATCATTTAATTGTTCCATCGTATAGGGAGCATGCACATTTGATAAGGCCTTACCTGCAGTGGGGTTACTTTTAAACACTTTCAAAGAGAATGATGTATATATAATTAATAATATATAAATAAGATTGATATATTTCATATTATCTAATGAGACTATATATAATATTGTAGGTATAATATTGATGTCCACTGCGGCATATTAGATAATCATATGCATAAATTGCATCACATAGTATGCACATGCCTAGCTGTTGTCTTGTGTATCACACTATAAATTGAAACATATAAAATATTAAAAAATACAACTAAGCACAGTTCACATAAATAATATATACATTAGAGTTGGGAACTTACTTCCACGTTCTTCCAAATTATTGGTTGGTTCTTTTTCTTGGGGACCGTTCCTCCAGTCTTTTTAAACTCATCTAAACCCCTACATGTTAATGTAACATAGTACATTGCATAATTAAATAGTAATGTAATAACATATGTTAACATAAATAAAAATGAAATATTTCTCACCTGAATAATGCCATTTTCATTGTGTGTCCATATTTTGGATTCAATTTAGTCCCCTTAGGATCTAGATAATATACAATGAACATCTCAGGGACAATAACTAGTAACTCCCAATGCGTACCCCTAGAGGTAAAAAAGTTAAAAATTAGTAACTCAAAATTCATAATAAAAATGTAATTTTCTGAAGTCCAAATTATAAGCAAAGTAAACTTACTCCACATTGAATGGGGCTATTATCATCATCTTCTTATTTTGACTAAAATTTGTAAAAGCATCAAAACAGTATTGTTGAACTGGTGAAGGGTCATTAGCTACTAGACTAATCAAAGATGGAATCAAAAATCCTACATGTTCAAATGAAAAATCTGCACATATCTTGTCTAAGTAGCTGCAAAACATGTATTACGTATGCATTAATATATAAGAAACCAGATCACCAGATCCTACACAAGGTATATGGATGTATAAATAAGATCTCACCTTATCCATAGCTCTATCACAGATGTATTCAGCCAATCATAGTGAAACATCTCCACAATATCTTGTATAAATAGTTTGTTTTCGTATGATTGACGTGCAACATCCGCATCTATAGAAACAGTTATAGGGAAATTTATATCATGTTCGCCTAACCATACCACCATACCCCTACAATTAGGACCTAACGGGTCAGGTAGGTCCTGTGGAACCCAACTTGGTAATGTAGGAGGTGGAGGTGGAGGCCTAGATGCTCTGGGTGTCTTCTTTTTAACTTGTATATATAACTTCCAATCAATTGACCTCATATATACACACTAACAATCTAACGTAATATAAATTTACCATACAATTTTAGTATAGAGGACATCCTCCTTGGCCCACAATATCACCCTGCCTTCTGCCTTACCAAGCATTTCACAATCTGGGTGGGCATATGGTAGTGGAAGATCCATCCAACTAGGGAATATACGTAGCGGGCTCACACGAACCCAACCATCTGGTAATGGAGACCCATGAAACATTTCCCATGGAAGGGATGGGTAAGTCGACACCTCTGCAATGACATATTCTTTACCTTTTAGACGACATGGCTTCAACCCCTACAAATTTACATAAAGAATGTTATATACATATATACATATCATCTTGAATACATATCATCTTGAAAAGACTAGCTACTATGTCATAAAAATACTTACAACGGATGTGCTAGGTGGTGGGTCTATAGGATTACTCCCAACCTCTGTAGTAGGAGTAGAGCGAGACGCCATAGGTATTGTCTGAGTGGCAATCAGAGATGCCTACCACTTGCTCATTGCTTCATGGAGTGTCTTATCAACTGCTTCCTTAATTCTCTTACAACTACTTCATTGACTCTCCTATCAATTATCTTATCTACCTATACATGGATAAAAGAAACGTTAGCTTCTGATTATTGAATTCCCTTTTACAGTAACATTCTAAAAAAAAGAATAGGCTACCTCTTCTTGTGAAATTCCCACTTTTGGGACATGTTTGTGCTGTGATGGCCCAAAGAACGCTTTGATGCCCACACCAGCGCCTGCACCCTAACACATCCAGGATGCTCTGGGTTACCCAGAGAAACTATCAATGCATCCCTTGTGCCCTCAGGGATAGCTGGGTTACCCAAAAATTGGTAAGTAAGTAAACACCACAAATAATCAATATTCAAACGATTTCTATAAGAGTTGTATTTTACCATTTTTGCAGCAGCCTTAGTAGTTGTGGGCTTCTTTATTTCTCCCTTCTTGTTTTGCCTCCCAGCTATCCAGACATCATGGTGAGGCAGAGGTGTGGTACCTATAGTAGAGGACTCCTGAGTAGCAACAGATTGAGTAGTAGACTCAGCCTGTAGTCTTTGGCGAACACCTGCATAGCCCTTTAGACCCATTGTGTGGTCATGCACATTCATTGCACGCCTTGCTCTTTGTGCCTCACTGTGGGCCTAGTTAGTATGCACAATGATTTGGTTAGTAACACTAAATATTAATGTTGAATGGGTGAATACAACATATATTAATTAAATTGGGAGTGACGCCTAATACCTTGAATTCATCAGTTTTTCCTGAAGCAACAAACGCGTCCCATTCTTCTGGGTCCAGGAAGTTCCACTATTCAGTGGTTGTCTTCTTCCTCTTATCACCTTATTTTATGTATTCTCAGGTGATATTTGTCCTATAGTTCCTTCGGACCCTCCCACAGTGTTGCATCATGCATTTACGATGCAACTTTTCATCCAATGCAAATATACTCTACAAAATAGAATTGCTATTAAGTAGTATCCAAAAAATAAGTAATCTACAAAATAGAATTGTAAATAATAGTAAATCACGCATAAATCCTTCCATATTAAGCCTTTCTTTCCCTTAGGAACTTTATGCCAAGAATCTATCTTACAATCACAATGGCTACGAGTAACATACCCAAGATATGAAACATACGAATTGCGGTTCACTCCAATTGCATTTGCTACATTATCAAAATCCACAACCAGTTTGGGTCCATTGCCCCTTAGCACTGTTAACTTCTTCATCATAGTGATGCCCCTTCTCTTGTCAACTTTTTGGTACTGCTCATCAAGTGCCTCAAGTGCTTCAGAGGGTACATGTGTATCATCAGCCTAAATTTTGACAAAATAAACACATTTACAAGATATAACTATAAATGAACATATAGATAGAAATATATGATATATTTTTAAAACTTACATTTTGAGGAAGCGCATTGACGTCCTCACCCTCACGATAATCATCAGCATGGTCATTAGGAGAATGCTCAGCCATCTGAAAGTTCACATTCACATTGTAAAGTTCATATTGTAAAGTAATTCACATTGTAAAGTTCACATTGTAAAGTTCACATTCACATTGTAAAGTAATTCACATTGTAAAGTTCACATTCAGAAAAATAAAACATATAAAAAAATATAAACATGCCTCTAATATTGCGATTTTTTATCAATTAACAATCCTTCATTGTGATCTCCGCGCACATACAAGTCATCATTAGTTTTAATATTTGGTGGTGTTGGAAACCCAACTGAGAACGGACTGGAGTCATCATACTTATCATAGTACTCTTCTTCATCTATAGGATCTTCAATGAACTGTCTTTTACCATGAAGAACAACCGACCATTTATCATTTGTAGGATCATCGATATAAAATACTTGTTTCTCCTGTGATGCCAATATGAATGGTTCACCCTTCTCGCCAATCTTTTCAAAGTTCACTAAAGTGAAACCCAATTCATCCACTATAACTCCTTTAGTGTTATCAACCCAATTACATTTGAAGAGAGGAATTCTAAAATCTATGTAGTCAAACTCTCATACGTCTTCAATGACACCGTAATATGACATTTTAGCTTCACGTGGACTCTTATCATTTGCATTTGCAAAAAACATAGTCGACGCTTGAAGGGTGACCCCACTATTTTGGATGAAAATCTTATCATCTAGGCACTTTGTGTAATATGTGAATCCATTAATGTCATACCCTTCACAAGACAAAACATTCAATTTTGGTTTACAGGCGAGGCATTTGATAGTTTCAGTAATATCATTTGGTGTTTGAGATAGTTGATGTAAGACTTTATCTTCAAACCACTTAATAAATTAATGCCCTGTTATGCTCTCTAGCAAGCCACATTGAATTGGTTTGAGGATATTGTCTCTTGATGAAATTGGTATGTTCCTGGATATAAACACTCACTTCGTCCAAGTTGTGTAAAATATACAAGTGACCTTGTTCTAACTACTCACGGCTGATTACTTTCACCTGTGATCCCAAAATTCCTTTTCCAGATTGCTCCTCAATATTCTTGTTATTACCAGGAGTGTCATTACCACTGAGAAAGTCATTGCAAAAATCAATAACCTCTCTCGCCACATAACCCTCAATAATACTCCCTTCAGGCCTATAACGGTTTCGAACATCACTTTTAAAAATGCTCATGTATCGTTCAAAGGGATATGTCCAATACAAGAAAACTGGTCCCAACATTTTCACTTCCCTAGTCAAGTGGACAACAAGATGTACCATGATATCAAAGAACGAAGGAGGGAAATACATCTCAAGATGACATAGGGTAACAACCAATTCTCTTTGCAAATTATCAAGAGTATCAGGGTCAATAACTTTGTTGCACATACTGTTGAAAAAGAAACAAAGTTTGTTGATTGCAAACCTTACATGCTTCGACAATATAGATCGAATTGCCACAGGACATATTTGTTGCATTAAAGTGTGACAATCATGAGATTTAAGACATATCAACTTTAGATCTTTCATTGATACCAATCTATGGATGTTGGATGAGTAACCATGTGGCTCCTTAACATTTACCAAGCATTCACAAAAAGCTTCCTTCTCCTTTCTAGACAACGTGTAACAAGCGGGAGATAAGTATGTTCTCCGATTTCCCATTTCATGTAATTCTGTTAATTCTGACCTTATTCCCATTTCGCGTAGGTCCAGTCTGGATTTTATCCCATATTTAGTCTTACCTGGTATATTCAAAAAAGTACCAATGACATTATCACAGACATTTTTCTCAACATGCATGACATCGATACAATGACTGACTGTCAAAGAACTCCAATAAGGAAGATCCCAAAATATTGACTTCTTATTGAATAAATATTTGTTACTCCGTGTGGCCATAGTTAACTGTGATCTCTTACCAAATTCATTAACAAAGTCTTTTACTCTTTCATAAAAAACCTCCCCTGGCATAGGTTTAGGTGCACTCCGTTCCTCATTCCATCCATTGAATGCTTTGCGCTTCCTACAATACAGATGGAATTTTGTAAGAAACATTTGATGACCAAGATATACAGTCTTACCGCCATCTTTTAGTCTTGTTGAATCAGTGTTCTCTTCACATATAGGACACGCTTTAGCTCCTTTGACACTATATCCAGACAAATTCCCATATGCTGGAAAGTCATTATTAGTGCAAAACAACATAGCGTGCAAATGAAATGTCTCTCTTCGTGAAGCATCATAGGTCATCACACATTCACCCCAAAGTTTCTTTAAGTCATCAATCAGATGTTCAAGATAAACATCGATATCATTTCCAGGTTGATTAGGGCCCGATATCAACGGCAGCATAACGTACTTATTTTTCATACACAATCAGGGAGGAATATTGTATATAACAAGCATGACTGGCCAAGTGCTATGTTGGCTGCTCAATGTCCCGTACGGATTCATCCCATCTGTACAAAGACCAAGTGTTAGATTCCTGACTTCTTCACCAAATTTAGGGTACAGTATATCAATCTTCTTCCACTGTGGGGAATCAGACGTATGTCGTAGGATCCCATCATTATTTTTCTTAACATATGCATGCCACCTCAAATTCTTCACATCTATCGGATTGGCAAACATGCATTGAAACCATGATATTATAGGTAGATACCACATCACCTTGGTAGGAGAACCAGTTTTGGACTCCCCCGAAGTCGTCAATTTATACCATGACGCACCACATTTTAGGCAATCTTTCAAATCAACATAGTCCTTTTTAAAATAATACACAATCATTCGGGCATGTGTGTATCTTCTTGGCCTCCATTCCCATTGGGTACAACAATTTCTTTACCCGATATGTTGAGATTGGCAGCTCGTTTCCTTCAGGAAGCATTTCTTTCAACAAAGACAACAATGATGTGAAGCTTTTGTCGCTCCATCTATTGTTAGATTTCAACTTATACAATCTCAACACAGTGCTAAGATTCGTAAACTTAGTACAACTTGTGTATAATGGTATCTCAGCATCATGCACAATGTTTCTAAACATGGGAGGTGGATCGGTGTGCTCTACCCACAACTATCCATCAGCACATCAACGATGTCTACTGGAACTGGTTCATTCACATCTACATCATCGAAGGCAATTTCTTCTTCCACACAAGCACTGCTATCGACATCCACTGGTTTTGGGTTTGAAATCTCTCCATGCCAGTGTCATTCTGTATAGCCTTGTACAATCCCATTGCACATGACATGACTTTTGATTTCGTCACCAGTGCTGACTTTCAAATTGTTACCGCAATGCCTAAATGGACAGTAGAACCTATCTCCAGGTTGTTTCCTATGTTCCTTGGCAAATCTAATAAACTAATCAAGACCAAATATAAACTCTGGGGTGCAGCGATTGCGAATGGACATCCATGATCTATCCATTCTATGATCGAAGAGAAAATAAGTATATATTAGGACAATATTAGGGTCTAGGGTTAACAAATACATGTGATGTCATTCTTATATATAATAAATGTATACCACCTATCCCATTCTTGAACACCTAATCTCACTAGTAAGTGTATAATGTGTATTGGGTTTTCAAGAAAATTTCGACAACATTTCCCCATTGTTCTCTAAGTACATATAATAATTGTGTACCACCTATCCCATTCTTGAACACCTAATCTTACTAGTAAGTGTATAATGTGTATTGGGTTTTCAAGAAAATTTTGACAACATTTCCCCACTGTTCTCTAAGTACATATGTACTTAGAGAGCAAACGGGGAAATGCTACCGAAATTTTCTCGAAAATCCAATACACATTGTACACTTACATCCTAAGTGAGATTAGGTGTTCAAGAACAGTCCCAAACCAGGGACTATCCAAGATTTACTCCTAATGAGTAAATCTTAGACGGGTTTCTAGGTCAGCAAATACATGTGATGTCATTCTTATATATAATAAATGTGTACCACCTATCCCATCCTTGAACACCTAATCTCACTAGTAAGTATCTAATGTGTATTGGGTTTTCAAGAAAATTTCAGCAGCATTTCCCCGTTGTTCTCTAAGTACATATGTACTTAGAGAACAAATAGGGAAATGCTACCAAAATTTTCTCGAAAACCCAATACACATTATACACTTACATCCTAAGTGAGATTAGGTGTTCAAGAACAGTCCCAAACTGGGGATTATCCAAGATTTACTCCTAATGAGTGAATCTTGGACGGGTTTCTAGGCCAACAAACACAATGATAGATATGTACATGTTAGGGTTTCATCACAATTGATGGTAGGGTTTCATCACAATTGATGGTAGGGTTTCATCACAATTGATGTTAGGGTTTAATCAAATTAAATTAGGATGCTAGAATGGACAAGTTTAAATCTTATTTCAACATGCATCAAAATTTACTGAATTAGGTCAAGCATTAGGATTAGAAGTACAAATATATGCAAGCAAAAGATTTGTTCATATCCTAGGTTGATTTACAATAGCAACATCTAAATAAGTAAACTCAAAGCATTAGATAAATAAATATAATTAGTAGATAAACAAATACAAATCAATAGATAAAAAAGTACATGAACAAAATACCCTCTTTTCTTCCTTCTCCCTCCTTACCAAGAGAAAGCACGGTCATGGCTGTTTTGGCTGACCACGTCCGTGTTGGGAAGCACGGCCATGGTCGGCCAACACAGCCACGACCATGCTTCTTGTTGGTAATGAGGGAGAAGGAAGAAGAAGAGAGGCATGGCGAAAGAAGAAGAGGGTTATCTATTGAGAAGCTAGCAGCGTGGAGAAGAGCAATGATGGTGTGAGGAGCAGCGACGGCGGTGTGAGGAGTAGCGGTGGTGAGCAGAGAAGAGGCGGTGGCGGCGGTGAGCAGAGTGGTAGTAGGAGAAGGAGGTGGCAGCGGTGAGCAGAGTAGTAGTAGAAGAAGGAGGCGGCGGCGAGCAGAGAAGTACCAGTAGTAGCAGGCGGCGGCGATGCAGCAGGAAGCAGGCGGGTCGGCGGGGGCGTCGTCAGGAGGAAATTCTCACAATAAAACAGAAGAAAGGGGAAGATTCGGGTGTTCACGGGTCTATTTAGTTAGTAAAAGGCGTCGGTTATCTAAAAACTTGACACCTAAATGTCTTAAGCGTCAGTTGCTAGGAAAAACCCAACGTCCAATTGGACAATCTTTACCCTAATGTTTTTGGCGGAAATCTTATCTGCGTCGGTTATCGAAGGCAAACCGACGTCGATATTGGAACTTTTCACGCAAATTTTTATCTTCTTTTGGCATCGGTTATTAGCTAAAAAACTGATGCTATGCTGTATGTGACACTTTGGGGGCAATTTTTTTTCTTGAAAATTCGATTTCGCGCGATATTTTAGGCGTCAATTTCTTTTATCCAGCCGACATTGAATACAAAGTGATACCCGTGTCTGGCTAGTCTTCGAATATAGACGTCGATTTTCCTTAATAGCAGACGTTGAATGTTATCATCATTGGTTTTTGTAAAAAAACCGACGCCCAGAAAAGTGACGTTGAATGTTGTTTCTGTAGTAGTGAACGAAGGAAAGACAACTACAAAAAAGCAACTAATTGTGGAAGAGTGTGTTGGTGACTAGTACGCCAGCAAAAGGGGACAACTCCTTCTAGTTCATTCTTTAGGATGACTAGAGTTCTCGGTGGTCCGTGTGGACAATCTATAGAGGTGGGAGACTTCTGTCGCTCAAGAGGATGATAGTCAAACCGTAGTTTGGGTCAAGACCAGGAGCTACACAGATATCGTCAAAGATAGATGGTTGAAGACCACACTTGTTGTAAGGTATAGTCATTTAGAAAGCCTCGGGACCATGTATATATCGCTAAAACCATCCTTCCCATTACATAGATATTGGTGCGATCTGTTGGTTATGGTTTTATGGTCAAGAAATTTTTTTGTTTCTGCTGCCTACTCCAACCATGTAAAACCCTACAATTGATGTCACAAAATCAAATGTAGAGGTCGAAAAGAGAGATACAATCGATATATATATGGTCCACATAATCAATTCTAGTTGTTTTAACAAAGCCTACCTACCCTTCATATAAGGCCAATCCAGAGGTGTAGGGTGAAGTAGTTGGCGTGATGAAGGCCACCTATACAACCAATGTGTTGCTCTGAGACGCGAGAGATAGTTTTGTGGGAAAGGGAGGAGATTGTAGTACATCTTGTGGTGGAATATCTCACTAAAGGAACACTTACCCACTAACATGGTTATCTAGATTATCGAATATGTGGTAGTTTTGAATTCTCACTTGATGTAGAATACACTATATGTGACCAGGTTCTAGTAATAGATGAACCAACAATTGACCTTAGTTTGGTATACTTTTGAATTCTATTCTCTAACACACTACATGACAACTTCCTCAATTCCTAAAACTAAAAAGTATGACATGACTATAACATCATATCAATATCTAGTTCCCAATATAGTTGACCAAATTCAGATATAAAAGGATGTTATCAGGCTTTTCAATGAATGTTGCCATCTGCATAAGTAATTAAGAAATCTTCTATTTTACATGCATAACTGTTATTTTAAGTTAGTTGAAAAACTTATCCTATGTTACTTACACAATCAACGAAAAGGGGACACTTTTTCTATTATTTGTAATATTTGTATTTCTATGAATACACTTGGTTATTTCCCCCTCCCTCTACTTTGGTAGTGATAAGAATTGGTGGAAATTCAACAGAGAGATAATAACATGTATAATTGTCTAGGAAAGGGATTTAGTAGAAATTTGGTAATGATAGATTCTATATTAAATATATGATTATACATTATTATATTATTCAAATAATCATTGTTTATATATATGTTGAACAAGTACTAATGTATGTATAGAACATGTATTCATGTCACAAGAAAAAGTAATCAGACTATGATCCTAAATGTGGGAATAAAATAATGTTCATGGGTTTTAATATAAAATTGATAATGCACCCTTACGGTGGTTACAATGTGGTAAGTGTCTTAGATTTATCGAAAAGCTCTTAACCCCAATCGGCGACCAACTACTCTCACTAAAGTTCAAAAGCTTCTTCCAGGTTTCATTAGAGTTCAAAAGTTGCTTTCATTAAACCTCATTTGTTGTGATGTTTAGTGTCTCTCACTTTCTCTTTGTCGACATGGCATTTAGATTCTAGCACAGTGGTACATTCACCCCCATTGCTGAGATCAATGAAGCCATTCTCACAGAAACACAATTTTTTGCCATTGGAGGCATTGCAACAAGCTGGTTAGTTGGTCTGTTTAGAGATGAAGACCAGGACTCTAGATTTCATTAAGTTTTTTTGTACTTAATTTAATATGGAGACAAACATTTGGACATGTGTGAATGGAAAAAGGTTGGACATTTCAGTAGTCAATTATTCGAGAGCGCATGGTATTACAAAAGCAAAGATCTAGATTGATCTAGACAAATCAAAATTATAGGTAACTAATTTGACTGACAAAATGGGTTGTAGACCAACCAAAAGGGTTTCGTTTACCTTGAAGATGTGACACCCTTTTATCACATAAAGTGAGATTACTCAAAACCAAACACAGAATTAACACCAAGAAAGAGGATTACCGAAACTCACAGGAAAATTAAAACCAATTTCATAACCATGCATCAAGCTTAGCTCATCATGTTTGAAGCCATAAACTAGAGCCATTGTATTTCATTCATATCAAAACTTATTACATGACATAGTTTGCTGACTATCTAGCCACAACATATTACATGTGATGACATGATCATGTACACAAATCACATTTGAACTGTCATTATATATGTCCAAATAATCTAAACAATGTACAATGTCTATAAAACACCCTCAAGGACCTGAGTGTACAAGGACGACACATAAGAATCTTTTAGTAAACACTAGCTGCATATCCATTATCCAATAGCTAAAACACCTCAGGATGTCTGTCTCAGCAACATGGTCTCTATCTCAACATGCGCATCCACCTAAAAGATGTGGAAACCCATGGGGTGAGACCAAAATTCCCAGTGAGAGATATAAATCTCAGTCGACGTCTACTAAAGCATTGATAAGTTAACTAAAGAACAGTGGTCTGTTTAGCTGTTGGCTGCTTTCTGTTTTATTAGTTTTCTCCCGAAACACAATACAACACACTAGGAATCCAATGTTGAGTGACAATAGGGAATTTAACATCATCATTTGTTTTTTTCCCTAGTCTATGTTGCTCAACCATATCCATTGGATTTTAGCTTTTCAGATTTCTAAAAAATTACTATGTGAGCTTCATAATTATATCCCTCGTGTATGTTATACTTTTTCTTACTAAGAAATTATGATGTCTTCATATTTATTTGAAGAAAACCAAAAGTCATAAACATGGGGATTGAATGGGTCACGTGTATCTCAATGATTGACTGGTGGCATATAGTGAGAGAAACATCTTCAAATACATTTTACATATAAGTTAAACTACAATAATCTCAAATTATGCTACATTGATGAAGGTATAATGCCATATATTTGAGAAAAAAATGTCAAGGTTATGTATGAAATAACAAACAATTTGCTTGAACAGAGAATACCACATAAACATGTGCCCCACCCTCTCAAATATGTTGCCCGGCCACTGGCTCGACGATGCTGAACTGTTATTTGTAGGTGTAGGTTAGGATGGCCAAGGAAATTTTAGAGAGACAGAAAGGTAACTCGGAGAACTGCTAGGTTGATTTTTTTATGTTATGTTTTTTTTCTTCCATTGGGGTTTGTGTCCTTCATTTAGTACAACTCAAAATACATAATGTAGTTGCTTAAATCCCTTCAATAATTCTCTAATTAGATATCGAACTCACAACATATGGGTAACAAACCAAAAAGGCTTACGAATTGAATCAACTGACAAAGTACATGGCAAGTTGACTCTTATGAACCATTGTTCATTTTATTTTTCTAATTTTTGTCAAAATTAAGATTTTTTTTTATTACAACAAAAGATGAATCTTGAAGTATCATAATTCCCCAAATTCTATGTATGTGTCTTTTTAGTTGTAAAGGGGTCCAATCCTTTGTAACCACTCCCATATGCGGGATACAAATATCTCTTCCTTAGTGTTCCTCTATGTGATCCCACAACATGCCAATTGCCAACTGATAGGCTTTACTGGTAGGCCAAGTGACAAGTATATCCTAAGCACTTTTCATTCCGATTGTCATCGTAAATTTGCTTCATTTGAAACACCTCATCTACTCTTTGCCTTTCTTTTATTTTTTATTTTTTTGGGGTCTCTTTGCCTTTCTTTGTATGTGCATTTTAACCGATTGCCTAATTATTAGGGCTATCATAATATTATGATTAATGTTAGATCATATTCCTCTTTGAATACTTCATTTCTTCTTATTATTTTTAGAAATTCATTTGACCTCATAGGTTTCAAGGTCACTTAATGCCATTGTTGACAACCCCATAATGGCTCCATGATCAACAAATAATACGTAATGGTACTTAGTATGGAAGTCATTTCCCTCTCTACGTAATATTAGTTTTATCTATCATTGACCAATTTTCAACTAACTATAAGTGTGTATGATTGAAGATAGTTAGATTATGGACAACCACACCATACTGAACTCTTAAAATTGATTTGGACTAGCATTGAATTTGGACCTAAGTTGTATTTAAATTGTAGACAGCTTGTGTGTCCATAGCTGGGTAGGTCTCCTCATCTAGCCAGTATATTGAATAATGCTTAATGATGATAAGTTTGGTTTCATCTATTTCTTTGGGTATGCCATCGTAGTTGGCCAATGAGTCTTCCTTTGAACCACTTATCCATCATGTTTTCTTTGACATTATCGTTATTTTGATGCTCCAAATGTTCTCGATCATTAAGTGGCCTACCTACCTTGTTGGTTCTATGTAGTTGGTCAACAAAAGCCATCGTAAACTTTTCATGGGGATCAATGAGTCTTGGGGTTGGTAGACCGTACCCTAGTCACCTAGCATGTGTACTAAACTTTTTGAGGAATTATATGATGTCATAGCATATGCATTAGCATGATCTCGGCTTCTAGCTAGATGAGTATATCTAACCCACACCCCATTTGGGGTCTGGGGATATAATCGACATTTTAAAAGAATCGCAATCACCCATTTGCATACACTCCGAAATTGTAGACTTGAAATCTGACATCTTGTAGTCCAAGCTATCATTCACACGAAGTCCTAAAATAATTTGATAGTAGGAACATAACGTGACGTGAAATGGTGATATCACCTGAAATAAAAAATATTTACCCCAGGAAAGCATGCAGATCTCCCTGGCCTACCCCCTTGGGGTTGACTCGTCGGGAGCTCCTGGTTTGTTTTTTTTACTATTTTCACTTGCTTTAAGAATTTGTATTCCCTGACGAATAAACCCATAATTGTCAACTTCATTATAGTTGAATAGGAGTTCTCTTCTCTATTCTCTATTGTTGTTATTATTCTATTCTTTTTCATGTGGTCTCAGTTACTTCATAGTTGATCACAGTATTACTTGTCAACCAAAAGGTAACTTTTACTCAATTTCTTTTATAGAAAACCAGAGTTCTATGGGTTTGCTTAAAGGATAGGATTAGAGATGGGTCATTCTTTATAACATTCATACTAATCATGTCAGATATTTCTCCCTAATATTTCGTCTATGCAGTTTTCATGGTGGCAAAAGTCGGTTTCTCTATCACCCTATCAATTGCTACAGCTCTTTGCAATTAATATGTTCGTTTTATGTAGATGACAGATACGACCCGCGGTCCGCGCGTCTTCGGGAGGGTTAAGAGTTAAGAAAGTATTATAGTGGAGGCAGGCATGATATAGATGTCCATCAGTCCAGGTAGCACAAACAAATGTTGAGAACATAATGAAATGTCCGTTGTAACATTACAACCTATCCTATTTCTATTGATTTGGCACGGTCCAAGATGGCTGTCCCTATTAGGTCCGATCTTTGATCCCACCTCTTATGCGAATTCATCTGATTTTACCTTGGTTTGCACTCTTGAACTGATGTACTACTTGGGCCGTAAGGAACACACATACATGCATAATCTAAAACGAGCCATCAAATTAATCAAGTAACCCAAGAAATAAGTCTCCAAACATATAAGTCTTTTAGATGTACAATAAGGCTTCACCTCAACCAAACTCTCGGTGGGGAGCATGATCCAATCAATTACAACAGGAATGGTATGACGGAGCACAAGAATTCTTCTTAGTAACATTGAACTTCTTGCCACCAAGCTCCAGAACAGACGTTAGAACGATTCCCGGCGTCAGGAGGCGGGGCTGATTCACAGCTAGTTGTGATGCTGTCAGCGGCTTTGTCGTGGGATCATCCTAAAGACGGCAGAGGCGATAGAGTTGATGGACGTGGCGGATATCTTGGATTTGATCTGTCCATGCTTCGGCACCAGTCGAGCTCCCTGTGCCGAGGCTCACCGTGCACTGAAGAAGCCAGCGGCAGCGGCTACTGGAGATGAGGTGGTGGCGTTTTGACTCATGGTAAGCGAGACTGGAGGAACCAACAGAGTTGGAAGGATGAAAGGATGGAATGATGGAAGAAAGGTCAGGATGAGGAGAGTCTGATGGGAGTTGGTGTTCTGCTTAAATCCGCCACGTATGACGACGGTCAAGAGGATTTGCTTTCCTAGTTTCCTGACGGTCGGCTTACTACGTTTCACAAGGACTCTCGAACTTCTTTCATGTCGACAACAAAGAGGACATGCCAGAGAGAATCTTCATAAAGCTCCAACCTCTGACCAAGAACTGCTATAAGACAATAATGCACTTTGACCAATTATTTTTTTCTATTTCTCTTCCTCTCGGCGTACGATATGATTGAATTATGTCAACATGTTAATGGTTTTCTTATCACCCTTGTCGTGGTGATCGGATCCTACACATTGTGCAGCCACAAGAAACCAATAAATTTTGTAATCTTGGATACTTATTTGTTGATGCTCCCTGTCTCGTTGTTGGGTGTGATTGATGAAGTAGTGTAACAGCTTGAACTCCAGCCTCGACAGAATGCTTGATTGGTCAGTGGTCAGTGCAGGCGGCGATGAGAAGGTCGGTTAAGTTCCCTAAAGTCTTTGTGGGGGCCTGGAGACTCATATAATAGTCGTAGTCCAGATCCTCGACTTTCCGCCTATGCCGCCACCTGCCAATGATGAATAGGGTACATCCACACAGGTTCTCATGTTGTCAAGTGGATTGCAGTAACCGACAATGACCAACTGAACAATCACCAAGGCTGGTATAACAAAGGCCGACACAATAATCCCATCCAAATTTGAATTTTTTGAGTTGTTAGGCTGTAAAGTCTTTTTACACGATTGGAAATTGAAATGAACCCGAAGACCCAAAATTATTTAATTGTCGAGACCAGATTTAGACATTAGATCTTAATTGATCTGATTAATCAGAAATTCACATTTTTATATTTAGATAAAATTATAAATATTAAAATATAAGACATCCAATATAATTTATTTTGATAATTCTATATAATTTATATTAGTTTGTGTAATCTATTATACAAATTAATTTATGAGCAAACTAGAATATGCTTTATACGTGACTTTTAAGCGCAATAGTATGTTTTTTACATTGAATTTTTTATTATACTTGGTAATAATCAATAAATAGACAAATTGTAATATTTTTTTAAAATGCTCTATTGGTACTTGGATTTCTGGTTCAAACTCGATAAAAACAGAAAATATTTGTAACATACTGAAAGTTAGTACTAATTACATTATTGAACTACATTGCATGATTACATCTATTGAAAGTCTCAAATTTTTATTTGATACACTTCTTTTGATCCTAAATTTAAATATTGATGGTTTGATTCCATTCAATCATATGAGGGCCTCCTTTGATTTATATTGATCTAAATCTAAGTCCTTAGCGCGGGAATAATATTCAATGTTGGACCATTCAATATGGAATTGATAATGGAGACATGATAGTCATGTACAATATAGTCTAATATTTAATAAATAGCATTTTTAGAAAATATTTTGGTAAAAGTTATACAAGTGGTCAAATTTATAGAAAAAAATAGATAAATGATTCATGAGTTCTAAAAACATGAAATTCAATAGATAATATATGAGAGAAATAGATTGATACTGTATATCCAATTAAATCATGAGTTTTAAATTCTAATACTAAATATTAATATTACAATGACCAATCGGAGAGTCTATCCCTACATACAAGTATAAATGCAGAATTCATATTATTGAATTTAGAAAGACGCCAAAATTACTATCATATTAGAAACATTTCAATGTACATATTACATGGTGGTTCGATACCGTATTCGGTTTCATAAATGGATGACATGCAACACAAGTTAAGAATATCACCTCACCCATCACAATTTGACCAATATAAACTGTTATTGTTGAACGTATGCCTTTATTTCTAAATTATTTATGTAAGTAAAGATGTTAATTACTGCCAAGGATTCTGATCGTTGCCTTCTTGCTAAACGATTGGTATTCACCTTTTCCAACAAAGACTGATATTAAAGCAACAAGTTTACGTTTACCTACTTGATTTATTTTCCTCCTTGACCACGTAGCGAACGAAAAGTCCATCTAAATAATGGAGTAGATAATGTGTGTTAATATGATCGGATTCCAACCTCTCGTACTCTCTCCCGTTCCCTGTACTCTGCGGACACTTACTTCAGAATATGGCAAAGGCAAATCCAAGGTACGTGGCCATTAATTTTCTTGTCGCCTGAAAACGGAAACCGCCACGGACGACCACCGTTTCATTTGCCACCTGAATACCTCCTCAACGCCTTCCCCCTCTTTCTATATAAAACTTGGACACCTCTCCAGCAAGCAACAGACCAGCAGACCTCTGACCACCTAGAAATCCCAATGGCAACCTGCCTTCCTTCTAAACGTACAACGCCTCCATAATCACCAGCGCCATCGAGCATCAAGCTCATACACATCGCCGGGCACCTCCTCATCACCATAGTCGTTCTAATCCCAGCTGCTACATTGATAAATTGCGCTTTGCAATATGAATCACTAAGATGGTTAATCCAAGAGTTTAAACTTTTTTTACTTCTGGTTTTAAGGGTAGTATAGAAGGGTCGATCCCACAGGACAATTTTTTAGAGATTGTTCTTAGAACCCAAAGTTTGAAGAACTTGTTATTTATTTTTGGTATTTTTTTTGAGATTGGAACAGAAAGTAAAAGTCAAGTTGGGGTTTTAATTGATTACACTAATGCAAGAAAGAAAATGCACTTAACAAGAATAAAAAATGCACAAGGGAAAATTTAAGATTATTATTATAACACAAGCAAAACTATACGAAAGAAAAGACTAGGAATTAAAGGAAGCAAAAGTATGTGGTGATTAAATCAAGAGAAGGAAATCGAAGCTCATAGGGGTTTTCACCACCTTAGCCTAGGTGATAACAACTAATTCTTAAGCGATGATTCGATGAAGGTTTGCGAATTTAAAAACTCACAAGAGATAAACTCCACATGAGCCCATTGGTCTTGGTGCTCATGCTTCCTAGTTTATCATCCTAAAAGACGAAAATTCATGATCATATCAAAACGTCTATGTAATCGATTTTATTGTTCTAAATCTGGATTAACATGGTCATTTCCATCCGGATTAACGTGGGATCCGAAGATCAATTGTTAATTAAAATCGATTACAATCTAGTCGTTTAAGAAGAAGTCGTTAAACCATGGCTAAGGGGTTATTCCCCTTGCCTCGATAGAAGTCTACTCACTCATGGAGAAGGGAGAGACAGAGGAAGAAAGTACTGAAGCCATAGTCTAGCCCAAAAATCAGGAGATTAATCCTTATGCTAGAGACAATAAAATGGCTTAGTTCTTAGTTCCTTGCTCCAGAATTAAAGAACGGAGAAAAGAAAAACTAAGGTGGAATGAAGAGGTAAGAACAAGTATGAAAGAACAATGCTTGAACTAAAATCTACTTTATTGCATAATAAGAAGATGATTACAAGAATTATTGCTTCAGAATCCTAATACAAGAGAAATCCCAGATGCCTTCATGAGGAGGAAATGCCCCTCCTTTTATAGGAGAAGGAGGCACTTTTACAATTAGGTTGAGGGTTTTTGAGGCTGGCGGCTGGGATTTGGGCTGTCTGTGCACCACCAACCGACCAGTTCAGACACGAACCGATCGGCTGGAAGATTCTGGAGTGCGGCAGCCAATCGATCGGCTGCCAACCCTAATTAGGGTGGCGGCACAGTCCAAACTGCTCGGTGTCGTTTCTTCTCGTCAATAGGGCATCAGTCGAGCGTTTGGTTTACGAATCAGGCGATCTCGGCCATTCGTCTGATGAGAGCAATGATCGACGCTTGAAGGTAAATTGAGTGTTTCACTTGGTCAGACGATCGGGTCGATAAGGTAAGACGATCAGTTGACAATACCAGTCGATCGGCTCAGGTCCTGAAACTGCAATAAAATGCACATGATTATCAGATTTGTGATAAAAAATGAGAAAATATCAATTTGTGCAATTTCAAGAGTTGAATGGAGTATTTCTATGTGACAAGCTTAATAATTCGCAGAAAAGATGTGTTGAAATAGCACACATCAAAATATCACGGACTTAAAGTTTTGCTTGTCCTCAAGCAATTGAAAAATCAAAATGATTCAAAAATTTTGGAATAACAAGTTCATCCTCCCTAGATTAGCAATTCTTCTATCCTTTTCATGGCCAAGTGACCCATCTCCTAGAACCACAAATTGCAAGCACTATGTTTCTCAAGAAAACATTTTTCATAACTTAATTTTTTTAAACTTATACTTTGTAAAGACAATCATGATCTAACTTGCGCCTCGACACTCATCATTTTTTTATTGGGTTGATTGTTGCATGGGAATAGAGAATTTGAGGTGTGACGGAAAAATCCCTCCTCTATTCGACTTGGGATATAGTTTTTTCATGGACTTGTGATTACATTGACCACAATTTTTTTGTGTGCTCTTTTTGGCATTTTTTTATGGTATGCCCCTTTGTGGGGTATGGAAGAAGGGCATGCCACCCCTGACTTAGGTTTTGGCGTGCGATTTATTTTTCCCGTGCAACAAAAAACTCTTTTTTTTTAGTTGTCGTTGCATAAGATAGAAGAGACATGTAGCTACATTATATAAGAGTAAAAAAAAATAAGTTAATCTAATGCTAAAATTAAGAAAATCTGCATTTGATTCTATTTGATACTCTAAGGCTTGCCACCGTTTCCAAAAATTGCTATCATGGTCATAAGGAACTTGATATTGCAAAATTTTTTAAAATAAATATGCTAATGCAATTGATTTTTGAAGATAAAGTACAACATTCGGTCGACTAGATAAAGGTCTTATGTTTAAAAGTAAACAACACAAACAAATAAAAATGCAGAAGGAAATGTTGAAAAGGGAAGATAAAGGGTGGATCACGTACCACCCACCCCCACCCCGGACTTAGAAATTTGCTCGACCCGAGCAAACTCTAAGAGCGAGATGGAGGGAAGAGTCACTGCGGTGGAGGGTGTTGTTGGTGGGAGGAGTAGTAGTTTTCCCAATAAGAAGAACCAGGGCATGGATAACTTTGGTGTGCTTCGTACTCGTCATAAGTTGGTTGACTAGGGGCATAGTGACCGAATCCACATGCCAAGACTCCTGCGAACGATGCATCAGGTACATGTGATTGAGCTAGTGGCCCTATCTCTGCTGCTCTTGCTGAATCTCATCCAGCTGAGTCTGGATCTTATAGAAGTCGTAAGGACCGAAGTCGTCATCTGGTCGTCGCCTGGTGCGACATCTGGAAGGTGGCGGTGGCGGTCCAGTGTCGTTGTCGTGTTCCTCTAAAGAGAGGCTCCTCCTGTGAGGTTGTGGCTCGGGGAAGGTATCTGGATCTGGATGCTCCAGGTAGAATCTCTGGATATGGCCTGGTAAATCAGTCAACTCGTAGACATAGTTTGCTGCTGCAAACCGCGAATGTAACAGGAGCTGGAGGACCATCTGAGTGTCTTTGAACAAAAGGTAATAAATTCCCTCAGTGCCCAAATGGATAAACCTACTATTCTTCAAATAGTGAGTGTTGATGAGGTAATTTTTGAGCCCAAGCGGAGGAAAGGCGATGTGGGTGTAGCCCAAAAAGATGGCGAGTTGGGTAACATAGTGGCCAATGCGGAAAGAAGAGGAAGTGGCTCGGCTAGCTTGGGTACCAAAATGCTCAAAGATAGCATTGCCCTTTCTTCATGTTAAAGACACAAAAGGGCATAAAGCTCTACCTGAGTAATTGCACCCTGAGTACCTTCCCGACTGAAAATGGTGCAAGCCAAAATACGGTGAAGGTAACAGACCACCGGGTTGTGAATGCAGGAGACCTTGGGCCCACTAGGAAGATGGGGAAGAAGCCCAGTGATCTCTGCCCAAAACTTATCTCTGTTGTAATGGTCTGGGTAGGATTCATGAGAACGCGCCATACACTGTTCCAGCTAATAGTCATCCCTGCCGTCGAGGATAAAAGAAGTGATTTGCTTGGTAGATGATTCCAGATTTTCCCTAAAAATCCGGTATTTACAACTCGAGTTTCCGAAAGAACAGTGTAACCTGCGGAAAGTGCTAAAAAACTCGAGGGTAAGATCACAGTAGACAGAGGTGACATGGTAGGGAAAGACAAGGATGTGGTTTCTGCGGAGGATATCGTCGATGGCGTCGTGGATGCCCAAAGCATCAAGGGTTGTCCCGCACGCCCAACGAGGCAAGGAAACACCAATTGTGAACATATCCTCATAACTTTGGCGGTGTTCAACGCTAGTGAACTGGTCGTAGCTACCCGGAATAGGTTCTATACGGGGTGAACGGGGGGTGGTCGAATATGGATCATTGGCTTCCTTCTGAGTTCCCTCCATCTCGCAGAGAAGCTCATCTGCCTCGTCGATGTCCCGAAGCATCTCCTCGACTAACTCGGGAGAAGACTCACCCGTAGGAGAGGGTGTGCGGAAATGGATTCTGGGATGAGAACTGGAACGGCGAGGAGGATCCCTGGAAGAGGATGCAGGGGCCTTGCCTTTGCCCTTGCAAAAGTGGCTGAACATCACTGCTGCAGAGATAAAACGATCGGTTGAGGATGTAAACGATCGTATGCGGAAGCCAACCGATCGTCTGGTAGCTGAAACAGGCATTTTGGACGTCTGAGACGGGTGACTGGAGGCACCAACGGTTGGCTGAGTCTAGATCTGAGCACTCAGTCGATCTGGCTGACGGCCGTCATTGAGGAGATGGGATGGTGGCGACGCGGACGACGTCGGTCATCTGGAGAGCAAGACGGGCGGCGTATCAGTCAGGTGGGCAGCTGAATCGAACTCTGCAGAAAGACCAGACGACCGGCTGAGGTGAGACTGGTCGGTGGAAAACCGTAGACGTCCGGCTGAAAATCAAGGCGGTTGTCTAAAAAGCAGGGGGAACTATGAACAGAGAAATGGCAAGCTCGAGCGATCGAGTGAATAGTGAGGGAGGCGGCTAGGGTAAGTGAGGAGGGAGAGTGGTCGTGCGTCTGGTCCGTTATATAGAACAAAGGATCAATGAGCTGATCGGCTGGTCTTCCTTGGGCTCCAGACACGAGAAAGAAAAGGACAAAGGCTGCATTAAAGTTTTGTGGAACGGTCGGCGGTCGAGTTGAGCGTCTAAACATCCAACCGGTCATTTTGCTTCTTGAACCGAGCGTCTGGGAAAGGTAACCGATCGGGTGGATAGCAGGAAGAAAGAAAAGCAGAACAGAAGAACAAAAACAAGAAACAAATGAGAAGGGAAGATAGTGTTTGGATGCCTCCATACTAGCGCCTTATTTTACGTCGTGGCTCGACAAAGATCAGATTAATTGGAATCTGGGGGATTTGAAGGGTCAATGAGGTTCAGATCATGCAAGGGTGGAAATTTGGTTGAGTCTGAAGTGACAACATCTTCAGTGGTGATATATCTTTTCAGACGGTGCCCGTTGACCTTAAACTCACCCAGAACTTTATCCCATAGGAGAAAGGCACCATGTGGGTAAGCACATTTTACAATGTAGGGGCCATACCACCTTGACTTGAGTTTTCCAGGAAAAAGTCGTAATCTTGAATTAAAGACTAAAACTTGATCCCCTTCTCTAATATCTTTGTGCTTAATATGACCATCATGCCACATTTTGGTTCGGTTTTTGTAGATTCTTGCATTTTCATAGGCACTCATCCTAAGTTCATCAAGCTCATTTATTTGGAGAAAACGTTTCTCTCCAGCCATGGAAAGGTCAAAATTCAATGTTTTGATGGCCCATCTTGCTTTGTGCTCTAGTTCTATTGGTAAGTGACATGACTTACCATAGATCAGTCTGAAAGGGGTGGTTTCAATGGGTGTTTTGTAGGCAGTACGATATGCCCACAGAGCGTCATTGATTTTTAACGCCCAATCTTTCCTAGTGCGTCTAATAGTTTTTTCTAAAATTGATTTTATTTGTCTGTTGGATACCTCTACCTGCCCACTGGTCTGAGGATGGTAAGGAGTGGCAACTTTGTGATAAACCCCATATTTTTTTAAAAGAGCCTCAAAACTTTTCTCCAAAAATGGGATCCCCCGTCAGAAATGACGGTGCGAGGGACTCCAAATCTAGGAAAAATGATATCTTTAAAAAGTTTCTTAACGGGTTTAGAGTCACATGTTTTAGTGGGTATGGCTTCAACCCACTTTGACACGTAATCGACTGCGACTAAAATATAAGCAAACCCATAAGAAGAAGGAAATGGGCCCATATAGTCGATTCCCCAGACATCAAAAATCTCTAATTCCTACCAAGAGGTGAGAGGCATTTGGTCACGCTTGGAAATATTACCCCTCCTTTGACATTGGTCACATGAAAGCACATAATCATATGAGTCTTTGAAGATGGTGGGCCAAAAGAATCTGCATTGTAGGACTTTTCTAGCCATTTTTTGGGAACCCATGTGACCACCATAGGGGCCAGAGTGACATTGTTCCAAAATGGCGATGCTTTCTTGGTGGGATACACAACGACGATATAAACCATCGGCACAAAGTTGAAACAAATAAGGTTCATCCCAATAATAATTTTTGACGTCATGTAAAAATTTAGCTTTAGAGTGTCCCATATACGCGGGGTGCAATACACCTGCAACTAAATAGTTTACAAAATCAGCAAACCAAGGAAATTGGGAGTCTACCTTGAGCAATTGGTCATCGGGTAAGGATTCATTTATGGGATGTTCATCAATGGGGTTATAGCTAAGTCTGCTGAGGTGGTCAGCCACGACATTTTCAGATCCCTTTTTGTCTAGGATTTCTAGATCAAATTTCTGCAATAACAAAATCCATCTTATGAGTCTAGGCTTGGCATCTTTTTTGGTCATGAGGTAGCAGATAGCTGCATGATCAGTGTAAACAATAACCTTTGAACCAACAAGATATGAGCAAAATTTATCGAATGCATAGACAATGGCTAGCATTTCTTTTTCGGTGACTATGTAATTTCGCTGAGCCTCATCTAAGGTCTTGGATGCATAATAAATGACATGGTGTTTTTTGTCAATTCATTGTCCTAAAATGGCACCTACAGCAAAATCACTAGCATCGCACATGATTTCAAAGGATAAGGCCCAGTCAAGAGCACGGATGATAGGAGTGGTGGTGAGAGCCTTTTTCAAACATAGAAAGCTCTCCATGCATGCCGTATCGAAATGGAAAGGCACCTCCTTTTGAAGAAGATTGGTGAGAGGTTTTGTGATTTTGGAAAAATCACAGATAAATCGTCGATAGAAACCGGCATGTCCTAAGAAGGCTTGGATGTCTTTAACTGAGGTTGGGGGAGGCAGCTTGGTGATGACCTCAATCTTAGCTTGGTCTACTTCAATGCCCTGGTTGCTCACCTTATGGCCTAGAACAATACCTTCCTTGACCATGAAGTGACACTTCTCCCAATTAAGGACTAAGTGTGATTCAATACATCTATCAAGGACAAGGGAGAGGTTTTGAAGGAAGGAATCAAAACTATCTCCATAGATAGAGAAATCATCCATGAACACTTCCATGACAGTTTCAGTTAACCTTGAAAAAATGGAAGACATACATCTTTGAAAAGTGGCCGGTGCATTGCACAGGCCAAAGGGCATTCGTCTAAAAGCGTATGTACCAAAAGGGCATATGAAAGTGGTCTTCTCTTGGTCTTCAGGATGAATGGGAATCTGATAAAATCCCGAGTAGCCATCTAAATAGAAAAAGTATTGTTGATGAGCTAAACGTTCAAGAACTTGATCGAGGAAGGGAAGATGGAAGTGGTCTTTCCTAGTTTCTTTGTTGAGTTTCCTGTAGTCAATGCACATCCTCCACCCTGTGACGGTACGGGTGGGGATGAGCTCATTCTTCTCATTCCTAATGACTGTAGTCCCACCCTTTTTGGGGACGACCTGGACAGGGCTGACCCAAGGAGAGTCAGAGATGGGGTAGATGATTCCTGCAGTCAAAAGTTTAATTACTTTAAGACGGACAACTTCCTTCATGTTTGGGTTGAGTTTCCTTTGTGGGTCTCGGGAAGGTTTACTATTTTCAATCATTGGGATTTTGTGGATGTAAATTGATTTATCTATCCCAACTAAATCTGTCATTTTGTACCCTAAAGCTATTTTCCTTTTCCTAAGTTCTCCCATAAGCATGTTTTCATGTTCAATGGTAAGGTCAGAATTGATAATAACAGGGCACAATTGTTGTTCATCTAGAAAGACGTATTTCAGGCCTATGGGGAGAGCCTTCATTTCTGGGGCCTTTAGTGGTTCAGGTCGTTCTTCTATGGTGGAGATCATTTTAAGGTCTTCAATCTCAGCACATGGGATTTCCTCAAAGTTGTCCAAATGAATCTTGAGTTGATTTGATGGTTCATTATCAAAATCACATTCGGCGGGGATGGTAAGAGCAGTGCATAGGGGGTCATCAACTAATTATCATTCTTGCCTTAGTTGGTTTAATTCATAAATGCAATCAAGGAGGTGCACTTCTTCCTCAAGACTAGGTCCCCTCATAGTTTCAAACACCCTAAACTCTAGGGTTTGCTTCCCTAGCCTTAACAAAATGGTACCAGCCTCAACATCAATTAAGGCACGAGCAGTGGCTAAGAAGGGATGTCTGAAAATGAGAGGGTAGCGTAAATCTTCCTTGATATCCATGATCACAAAATCACAAGGGACGTATGCATCATTTCCAACTTTAACAGGAATGTCTTCTATGATTCCCATGGGTTTAGTTGTGGATGAGTCTGCCAGTTGGATGGTCATGATTGTGGGTAACATGTCATTGAATCCTAGTCTTTTGCAAAGACTATATGGCATGATGGATATACTTGCTCCTAAATCTGCTAGGCCTTTTCTACAAGCATTGTCACCCAAGTAGCATCCTATACCAAAAAAACCTGGATCCTTCTATTTTTTAGGCATCTTACTTAGGATAATGTCTGATGTGGTCCTAGCAAGTTTAACAGTCTCGTATTGTAACGCCTGGGCCCACTACCCAAGGCTCTAGTAGAGTTTCAGGAATGACGACTGGCCCCACAAACCACCACTAGCCTTAACTGCACGCTTTTTGTCCACTCACGCGCAAGCGTGGATCAACTTCCCGACTGGTCACCCATCCTAGTACTACTCCAAGATGAGCACGCTTAACTATGGAGTTATTTAGTGATGGGCTCCCGGAAAAGGAGGTGCACCTTGGTGATATGGGTAGTCCAATCATTCCTTTTAAGAGTGTTTTATCCGAGGCCTCAAATCCTGGGATGTTACAATCTCCCCCACTTAGACTCTTGACGTCCTCGTCAAGGCTCAACTATATGGCCTCATAATCTGACCCCATTTCAGTGCAGACCCACAATGGCCCATGGACACCCAGCTCCCGTCCACGGCTACCAGCGCAAGGGCGGCTCCATCTCGTCTCTACAAATAGCCCTTTCCAACTTGCCTGGACCACACGGCTCAAGACTGGCATGCCACATGCCCATGTGGGCCCCACCTACTGGAGGGGTTATGGCTCTGATACCATTTGTAACGCCTGGGCCCACTACCCAAGGCTCTAGTAGAGTTTCAGGAATGACGACTGGCCCCACAAACCACCACTAGCCTTAACTGCACGCTTTTTGTCCACTCACGCGCAAGCCAGGATCAACTTCCCGACTGGTCACCCATCCTAGTACTACTCCAAGCTGAGCACGCTTAACTATGGAGTTATTTAGTGATGGGCTCCCAGAAAAGGAGGTGCACCTTGGTGATATGGGTAGTCCAATCATTCCTTTTAAGAGTGTTTTATCCGAGGTCTCAAATCCTGGGATGTTACACGTATTCTTTAGTAACATACTTCCTAGTCAAGAG
This sequence comes from Alisma plantago-aquatica, assembly GCA_963693085.1. Lineage (NCBI taxonomy): Eukaryota > Viridiplantae > Streptophyta > Magnoliopsida > Alismatales > Alismataceae > Alisma > Alisma plantago-aquatica. The sequence continues at coordinate 666,586,873 of OY856412.1, read as the reverse complement.
ATATGTCATGTACTTGGACAAGGCGGGCATGTCTGCCAAAGCATCAAGGAAGGGAATGTCGACATGTATTTTTTTCATAGCATCCCTAAATTTCATGAAGCGGGCATCAAGTCTTATTTGTTTGAGGTAGGCTTGATAGGGAGGTCGGGGTTTATAAACTAGTTCTTCATCTTCCACTTGAGGGGTTTCGGGGACGGATGGTTTGGGTGTGGCTTCGGGTTCGACAACTACCATGTCCTCATCCTCGAATTCTAGAGGTGGGTCTGAAGATTTTTCTGGAGGGGGAAGGGTGTGCACTTTTCCCGAACGAGTAGAGACAACCTTGAGTTGTTCAGGATGTTTGGGGTTGTTTTCAGGCTGTCCTATAAAAGTCCCAGCAGGAGGTTTTTGTTGAGCAAATAGACGAGCTAACTGTGCGTCAGTTGCCTTTTGATGAGCTTGTATGGCCACGAGGGTTTGTTCTATGATAGCCAGGCTAGGATGACTTGGGGGAGGAGGAGGGGGGCATTTTGATGTGGCTGGGGAGGTTGAGGTTGGTTTAGATTTTGGGGTGGAAGGTTTAGGTTTTGGAATTGTTGGTAGTGTTGTCGATTTTGGTGGTTTCCAAAATTTTGTTGATTGTTGTATGGGAATCTAGGTGGTGGTCGATTGTTACTTTGAGGGTAGGGAGGCCTTTGTTGAAGTTGGTTAGAGTTCTTAGCACCTGAAGAGTTCCCATATTGAAAACTAGGGTGGTTTCTAGGTTGGTTGGAATTGTAGTAACTTTGGTCTGGTATTGTATGAATCGAATTGAGGTCTTCTGGTTGTTGTCCTACTTCAGGTTGCATGGGCATGTTGTAGAGATATTGAAAGTGGAGGGTGGTATGGCCGTATCCTTGGCAAATACCACAAAGGGAATCCATGGCTTTTAGTTGTTGAGGTGACTCCCTAAGGGTGACCAAGGATGACTCTAACCGATCTTGTTTTAAGGCAATTAATTTCAGGCTTTCCGCTATGCTTTGGATATCATTATTAACTTCTGCCTTGGCTACCTTAAGGATTCTGCCAATCCCTCTTCTAGCCCTTGTTTCGGAAGCCCGTTTGACTACCTCCCATGCACTAGTCAAACTTTGATGCATGAAATTTCCTCTAGATGAGGAATCGAGAAAGAATTTGGTATCATCATCAACACCACGATGGAAAATCTCTATGAGTTGGGCTTGAGAGATATGATGGTGGGGGCACTTCCTAAGTAAGTCTTTGAACCTTTTCCAGGCTTCACCTAAAGACTCTTATGGGGACATAGAAAAATGAGTTATTTGACCCCTAAGTTCATAGGTTAGAGACGGGGGGTAAAATTTTTCAAGGAACTTGCTTTGTAGAACTTCCCATGTTGTGACATGTTCTTTGCTCTCCATGGTGTTGTACCAGTTACTAGCTTGGCCGGAGAGGGAATACTTAAACAACCTAAGGCATCTTCAGAGACACTCGGGAGTTTGTTCAAAGAGCAAAGGTCAATGAACCTTTGAAGATGATCTTGGAAACTTTCCCCATTGTTTCCTGAGAAGGGGTTGGCTTGCATCATGGTGATCCATTGTGTTCGGATTTCGAATTTTGGAGAAATAATATCGGGGGGTATAACCGGATGTTGCTCATAGGCCGTTTTGGGAACAGAAAAGTCTTTTAATTGTTTTTGCCTTTCGGCTTCCCTCCTATCGGCTTCTATGGTTTCTTGTTCGGCACTAAAGGCTTATCGCAAAGCGGCTTCTCTTTCCGCTTGTTCGGCTTGGATGAGCTCTCTTTGAGCTGTGAGAGCTTGGTCGATCCTACGGGCGACTTCATCTTCATTCATTCTCACTAGATTTTGACGGTTTAGACGATGAAAAGTCCTTTCTATTTCCGGATCAAAAGGTTGAAAATCATCGTTCGGGCGTCGCATGCACAATTAAAGCAGTTAATTCGTGTGCAGAAAAAACGTATTGCCGGAATGGAAACTCAGTAGAAAGAGGAGTACACTTCCGGAATGTTAGTCAGAAGGCATGAAAAAAAGGAAAAAAATTCAAAATTGCTTTGGGGTTCGAGAAAACAATCCGTTGTCCCCGGCAACGGCACCAAATTGATAAACGTCGCTTTGCAATATCAATCACTAAGATGGTTAATTCTAGAGTTTAAACCTTTTTTACTTCTGGTTTTAAGGGTAGTATAGAAGGGTCGATCCCATAGAACAACTTTTTAGAGATTGTTCTTAGAACCCAAAGTTTGAAGAACTTGTTATTTGTTTTTGGTATTTTTTTTTAGATTGGAACAGAAAGTAAAAGTCAAGTTGGGGGTTTGATTAATTACACTAATGCAAGAAAGAAAATGCACTTAACAAGAATAAAAAATACACAAGGGAAAATTTAAGATGCTTGTTAACACAAGCAAAACTATATGAAAGAAAAGACTAGGAATTAAAGGAAGCAAAAGTATGTGGTGATTAAATCAAGAGAAGGAAATCGAGGCTCGTAGGGGTTTTCACCACCTTATCCTAGGCGATAACAACTAATTCTTAAGCGACGATTCGATGAAGGTTTGTGAATTTAAAAACTCACAAGAGATAAACTCCACATGAGCCCATTGGTCTTGGTGCTCATGCTTCCTAGTTTATCATCCTAAAAGACGAAAAATCCACGATCATATCAAAACATCTATGTAATCAATTTTATTGTTCTAAATCCGGATTTCCATGGTCATTTCCATCCGGATTAACATGGGATCCAAAGATCAACTGTTAATTAAAATCAATTACCATCTAGTCATTTAAGAAGAAGTCGTTAAACCATGGATAAGGGGTTATTCCCCTTGCCTCGATAGAAGTCTACTCACTCATGGAGAAGGGGGAGACAGAGGAAGAAAGTACTAAAGCCATAGTCTAGCCCAAAAATTAGGAGATTAATCCTTATGCTAGAGACAATAAAATGGCTTAGTTCTTAGTTCCTTGCTCCAAAATTAAAGAACGGAGAAAAGAAAAACTAAGGCGGAATGAAGAGGCAAGAACAAGTATGAAAGAACAATGCTTGAACTAAAATATACTTTATTGCATAATAAGAAGATGATTACAAGAATTATTGCTTCAGAATCCCAATACAAGAGAAATCCTAGATGCCTTCAGGAGGAGGAAATGCCCCTCCGATTATAGGAGAAGAAGGAGGCACTTTTACAATTAGGTTGAGGGTTTTTTAGGCTGGCAGCTGGGATTTGGGCTATCTGCGCGCCACCAACCGACCGGTTAATACATGAACCGATCGGCTGGAAGATTCTAGAGTGCGGCAGCCAATCGATCGGCTGCCAACCCTAATTAGGGTGGTGGCGCAATCCAAACCACCCGATGTCATTTCTTCTCGTCAATAGGGCACCAGCCGAGCGTTTGGTTTACGAATCAGGCGATCTCATCCAGTCGTCTGATGAGAGCAATGATCAACGCTTGAAGGTAAATCGAGCGTTTCACTTGGTCAGACGATCAAGTCGATAAGGTAAGACAATCAGTTGACAATACCATTCGATCGGCTCAGGTCCTGAAATTGCAATAAAATGCACATGATTATCAGATTTGTGATAAAAAATGAGAACTTATCAATTTGTGCAATTTCAAGAGATGAATGGAGTATTTCAATGTGACAAGCTTAATAATTCACAGAAAAGATGTGCTAAAATAGCACGCATCATACATGCACTGCCAGATTCGATAACCTACAACTCTGATGGTCATTACATGATCTCAACAGACCTGCACCTGCTAGCTCCCTCTCGCCAAAGCATCGGCCCTCCACCACCAGCGGCCTGCGTCGCCGTCCGACTTACAACAATGACCAATCAAATGAGTTGGTTCCCTTCATGGAATCAACCCATAAACTGACCAAGGATCATCCACCATAGAATTCACTAGCAACTTTTCAGACCTACAAATAATCCTTGATTCTCCTCGTCCATTGACCTTTGGCGCCGTCGAGACACCTGCAGCAGAGGTCGATGACCGGATATGAAACAAGAGACCTACAGACATCATAGCCGGGCACAGAACTGCCGCCCCTTGCATGGTGATGCCTCCTCCATCCAGCACACCTACAATTACAGATATCGACAACCACTCTCAGATTTGTAGCACCCGTCCCCCACCTCATCAGTGCATACTAGGTCGTTTTCCTCAACCTCATATTTGTTCTCCTTGCACACAGATGCCCTGCCTGCAAGAAGCACCCCCAGTGGTAGTTGTAGATGGAACCTAGGGGAATCAATAAACCATGAGGTCTCCCTCTCACCTCACCTACTGATCTGCTACCACACAAGAAACACCTAGCACCTCCCCTTGACATCATACAAGTTCAATGAACTGCATCTTTAGTGCTCCATTTATGAGCCATTGAATTCAAAGGCCAAGAGGGATATCTCAGAAAGCCACATGAAGCCAACCTACTCAGACCGTCTACAATAGCATCTGCCTACTACTACACTCATGGAAGGCTGGTGGAACTCCATCAACTATAGGTCAGTTTTCCCCTCCTTTTTTGTTTGATTGAAATATGAAAATATTATAGTATGATCCAATAAATATAAACAACATGGTAGTCAGATGAAACAAAACCTAATCATTTCATAGTAGCAAATAAACATATCCCAATTTTGTATAGCTATAATTATGTTTGTTATTGTTGGTTTGTTACACTAATGAGTTTCAATCCAAACAATGGATAGTTTACCCAACTTAACCAATCTCCGCAAGTATACGGAGGTAGTATAGTCGAGGTCAAACACAGGGAGCTTAACTAATTTAATTGAGCGCAACAGTACTAAAGTTCAACAATCTAGATCGGTTTTAAGGAAATAAAAACATTTGTCTCAATGCAGAGAATTCAGATTTTAACAGCAGAAAATTTAGATTTCTAACTAGCAAGCAAGAACTACTAAAAGATGATTGATTTCAGAAATATTAGGAATCTTGGACATTAGGATTTCGTTCACACATCATAGCAATCAAAGGAACACAATAATTTAAACATACATAAGGTCTTATCTCAAGGAAAGGTTGTGTTACATTTCACCTCCCGGTGTAAATGCAACGATCACAACTTAAAACAACACTCTCGTGTGTGAATTTCATTTTTGATCACAAACTATTCCTCAACTCATTACTCTCTACTCTCGTAGAAAAGGAAGAGTTGCCAAAAAGAGCACCTCCATACACTCTTACTTATCTTCTCAGATCATGCAAGAAAGAAGAAAACATGCACATAAAGTGGCCAGCAATAAATGTAAAAAAAGGATAAACCAGTACTTTCATGGTAAAGAAATAAGAAACATAGTATTTAGTACGAAATTACTTGTTCCATACATGATATGACATGGGAGCTACTCTCCCATGCCCAAGAAAAGAAGAATTATTCGTCCATAATCATGTCTTGCAGATTTATTATAGAGATTTTAGTTCTAAACATGATTTAGAAGGTAAAAGACAAAGAGAACTAAAGATGTAACTACAAGAAGGAAGAATTCCAGTTTTAGGACAAAATTCTCCTTCTTTATCTACTCCAAGACGTACTAGCTCCTTTCCCAAGAAGCTGCTCGAGGTTGGGGAAGCTTGGCTGCACCTTGGAGAAGACAATCGAGAAGTAGAGAAGAATAAATGGTCTCCTTATGCAAGAAACCACCTTGGATCTCTCCAAAATTGCCTTTCTCTGGTCTCCTCTAGCTCTGGGATGAGAGAAAACTTCTCAAATGACCGAACATAACCGCCCCTTAAGTTCCCTCCTTTTAAAATTGAATTCTCAGTTTTCGAATTTCTAAAACTTCCTGGTGCACGCCGTGCACCTGCAGTGCAATTTGCATCAGGCTGAACTGCGCACGGCGTGCACTGAGATATGCACGCCGTTCGACTTTCTAGAACTTTGTTTGGTTGATTTACGCTCCAGGTGCACGTCGTGCGACTCCATGCACGACGTGCATTTGGCTTTCTATGCTCTTCTGGAAACTCGCACGCTGTGCATTTTGTACATGCACGTCGTGCATTCTCCTAGCTGGTCAAACGAAGCTTTTCTGGAACGGTGCACGTCGTGCATCTGTTTTTTGCATGCCATGCACTCTGCTGTTTCTGTAGAATTAAACACTAAAATCAGTCCTTTTTGGGGTAAATCTACAATGCAAGTTATGAAATAAGTAAAATAATAAAAAGATGGCAAAAATAGTATGAAAAGAGGCTGAATTATATTAGAATGAACCAAATTTGTGCGTGATATCATGTGAAAAGATGGTATATAAATCACATAACAAATCCTCTAAGCTTGAACTATTGCTTGTCCTCAAGCAAAAAGGAACATAGCTATTTTCAGGGAGAAAAATTAAGTTCATGCATGGGTGAAATGAAAAGAAGGTATGTGATCAGTTCAGTCAACTATGTACATTGTGCTTGTGTTCATTATTATCATCTCAAATTTTTCAGCATCCAAGATAGAGAAATTAAGTTCAGCAAGGTTGGCTTCAAATTTTTGCAGAAAAACTCAACTAGACAACACGAAATGGAATTTGGATAATCAAGCCAAACTTTCATTCCATATACATTACAAGATTTTTAGCTAGTATGGAAGTAAGATGATCAAATCAATGCCAAAATTAACAAACTTAGTTGCACTCTTTTTCTTAAGGATATGATGATGAAACTTTTAGGTTTCCGGTATTTGGCTGCTAATTTAGTCTTATGCTCATGAGGAACGCCGGTTGAGGTGTTGCTTATACCCTCTTTTGATTTTCATATCACCTAACCATCATTTCCAGATCGGACTCACACTAGGTTAGCATAATATGTGGGCAATATGCCATCTTTTATTGGGTAATGATAAACTATTGATGGTTCAACACCAAAGAGTCAACAAGAAAGTTAAAGCTAGCAAGATTTCGATCATTCTTTTGAAAGTTTTTCATTGAAAAATTGATTGCAAATGCACTAAAAGTTTGGCAAAAGTATCCCGTATTCTAAAGAGTGTTGCAAATTGATTAATCTGCAAGAATTTGAAACTGGTGCATGTATTGAGTAGTCAAGATGTAAAAATTGAGATATCAAACCACAAACACAAATCACATCAATGTACATGGGAATCTTCAACTTCCATTTCATTCAAACATGCTCTTAATTTTTCTCTCTTAAATAAAGCCAAAACACATAGAGGACAGAAAATTTCAGCATGCTAGAGGGGGTTCAGGTCCATTCTAACAAAATAGCCTCAAAACATATAAATTTTACCATCAAGGAACATAACATGGAATAAAATTGAAAAATGGAAGAAAATGACTGACACAACTGACTCAACTAAGGAAAAACTAATGAAAACTACGACTATCGGCCGGTTGTGCCCCCCCAAGCTTGAAATCTGTAGTGTCCTCACTGCATAAATCTAACTAACAGAGTTCATAACTGGATACCTGTCATGAAAGGTATCAGAAAAGGGGTCGTCGCTCCCCTGCTCAGGGAAGAACTGACAGATGATATTAGGGATGTCCATTGGCTGGGCGGATGAGTCGGGTTGCTGCTCCTGGCACTGTTGTGGCTAGTGCTCTACAAACTGTGGTTGTTGCGGGGAAAAATCATGTTGTGGAACGTCGGTCTGCTGTCGAGGAGGAGTCTAGAAAGTTTGTGGGGTAGGGTAGTGGCCTTGAGAGATGTGCCACACATCCATCCTGTTAACCATGTCATACATGGTAGTGTACTGCACACTCAAGTGGTCAAACCTGGTGTTGTACTGTGTGCTCATCTGGTTGAAACGGGTCTCAATGTGGTCAAATCTCCGTTGAACATACCCATAGAGGTGCTGCACATCCGACATCATCCAACTGTACTCTGTCTGAGTGCTGGTGGATGATGGAAGTGGAGTGGGGGCTGCTGGTGTAGGCACTAGTGTAGATCTACTGGAACCTCGAGTGGGTGTCTCCTCATCTGCCTCTGGCTGTAACTACATCTTCCAGGTGGCCTTGTTCTTGATGTCATTTTGAGATGCATCAGGAATGGCTATGAATTGCTTCTTGGTGATAAAAACCTTGAATTTAGATGTGTTGTTTCCATGTCTTGAGATTAGACCACAAGAGATAAGATAGTTGACATCAACAAGGTTCTTTCCTGGTGTAGGTTCTAAATCATCCACATCTAATCCCAACTACATTGCAAGAATACTTATTAGCCCCCGACACATAATGTCACCAGCCTCCCTTTGCTTTCTTCTTCTTTGTGTCTAGAAGCTTGTTAACAATGTAATAACCAGAACTGATTTGCTCATTATTCACCAAGCACCATAAGAAAAAGAGATTATATTTTCCTACTACACCTTGAGTTTCATTTTTAGCAAAAGGCCCTATTCTAAGAAGACGATGCACAATTCTAAAAACTGGATTATGGAGTGTTGAAGCTCTAACGTTCCTTGCTCTATGCAAAGTTTCAGAAGTAATCTCAGACCAGAAAGAGTCACTATAGAAGGCGGCAGGATTATCAGTGTAGTCACCATAATTGCATTTAAGCAAAGCACAAAACCACTTAGGATCCATAGAAAAGGATTTATCTAAAAGTCAAAAATTGATCTTCAAATAAGGCGTACTGTAGTGATGTGGGTCATTCTTAGCTTTGAAAGTGGTCAGAAACTCATAGACCAGGCGGGGATAAGTTTTAGAAATTCTGGTGCAATGTAGTGCATACCCAAAAACATTAAATGGTCTACTACCTCATTCTTGAAACGCAATTTGTTGAGGGTTTCCTCGCACATGTAGAGGGAGGGTAGAATGCGCCTGGTGATGAGGAACTGGTAGTCGGCGTTCTCCTCGAAGGTGACCCTGAACTGAGTAGAGGGCACAAATGTTGTAGGTGCTTATGTGGAAGGTGTTGCATCAGCTGTGGGAGGTGCGGAGGAGGAAGAAGCTCCTCCAGGGCGTCTGTCGGATGTCCACTTGATAGGTGCCATTAGGTCAACGGCTGGTCGCACGGCGTGCAAATTGTGTTTACGGCGTGCAATTCACACTATTCTTCTTGCTCAGGCAGTCAGACGCACGACGTGCAAATCCAGTGCACGGCGTGCACCTACAACTCAGTGGTAGTTCTTGATCTGTGCCGAAGTGCTGTGAATCTTGGGGAAAATTTGAACTAGGGTGCAGAAAACAGTGCCAACCGGCTTGGTGGTAGACGGAATACACGGTACTTGGCCACTGCTGCTCCCGTGCGATCGACGACGACAGAATGGTGTTGGAGGTCGAAACAACGGTTGGTTGCAGCGTGAAGGAAAAGAAGAAAACGGAGGCGGCGGCGAGGTGGCAAACCCACCGGCGGTGCGGCAACTGCTAGGTCGGTGGCTCGTTTGGCGCTGGACGGCGGAGATGGTGCTGGAGGTCGACAGCAGTGGAGTACAGCATGGTGGCTGCTCGTTCGATACTAGATGGCTGCACACAGAGGCGGCATGGGGATGATGACCAGAGGAAGAAGAAGGTGGCGAGGTGCACTTCCGTCTGAGCGGCGTAACGACGTGCGGTAGATCGGGCTCTGGTGGATGGAGGATCGCACGGCTGCTAGGGTTGGAGTGCACGGCTTCTGGTGTGGGGCAAAATTAGATCGTGCACTCCATCCCCTTTTTGTCTAACTTTACGAGAAAGTATGCAGCGTGCACTTGCAGTGCATGTCGTGTACGCCTCCAAATTTTCTTTTGAATTCTCTTTTTTACGACCAGGTGCACGACATGCGTTGTTGATTGCACGACGTGTGAGTTTCCAGAACCTAATCGCCTCATGTGAAAATCTAGGTGCACGGCGTGCATGGAAAAAATGCATGTCGTGTGAGTTTCTAGAATTTGTAATCTTCATTTGACAATGTAGGTGCATGACGTGCATGGCAAAAATGCATTCCGTGTGAGTTTCCAAAACATATTTATGCATCTTCAGCTCCCAGATGCACGACGTGAATAAAAAATGCACGGTGTGTGAGTTTCCAGAAAGTTTCTGAAATCTTTTAGCTCTCCAGGTGCACGGCGTGCATATTGATATCGCACGTCGTGTCAGTTTCCAGAACATCTTCTGTCATAATTTTTACTATGGGGCATGCCGTGTCTTCAAAAGACATGCGGTGCACTTTGCGATTTCTCTAGAAAGTTGCAATTAGTCAGCGGTAAACAAAGACGGATAGGGTGGAAATCAAGTCTAGATTATTACATTCATCCATGAAAGGCTTATTAATGAAATTAAAGAATGTTTTTGACTCAAAAAACATAAAAGAAATCTATCCTAACGTGGGGTTAACTCCCACAAGGTCCTGCATTTACAGTCTGGAGTAAGACTCTTCTAATTCTTTAAGCATCCTGGAGGGAGCAAGAGGCTCCTTTCTCCACTTCATTGCCAAAAGAGTAGAGTTTGCAACATTGTCCATTTACTTTGAAGGTTCCATCCTTGCCTTGGAGTTCCACAACTCCATATGGAAAAATCTTTAGCACTAGGAATGGGCCAGACCACTTTGATTTCAGCTTTCCTGGGAATAACTTTAATCTAGAGTTGAAGAGTAAGACTTTATCTCCTTGGAAATCTTTCCTGTGAATTCTTTTATCATGCCAAGCCTTTGTCCTTTCTTTGTACAACTTTGCATTTTCATAAGCATCAAGACGGAGTTCTTCAAGCTCCTGCAGCTGCAACAGGCATTTTTCTCCTTCCCTCTTCATATCAAAATTTAAGAACTTAATTGCCCACCATGCACGATGCTCCAACTCGAGTGGAAGGTGACATGATTTGCCATAGATCAGCTTGAATGGAGTAGTCCCGATGATGGTTTTGTAGGCTGTGTGATATGCCCATAGTGTGTCATCTATCTTTAATGCCCAATCTTTCCTTGAACTGGAAACAGTCTTTTCAAGAATATTATTCAGCTACCTATTTGAAACCTCCACTTCCCTGGATGTTTGGGGGTGATAGGACGTAGAGATATTATGAGTCACACCATACTTAGAGAGAAGATTGTTGAATTGTTTTTCGGCAAAGTGTGTGCCTCCATCAGAAATTACAGCACGTGGAACTCCAAACTGAGGGAAAATAATCTTTTGAAAAAGCTTAATTACAAATTTGGCATCTGGTGCTTGGGTTGGGATGGCTTCAACCCATTTGGATACATATTCACAAGCAACAAGAATGTATTGATACCCGCAAGAAGATGGGAATGGTCCCATGTAGTCCACTCCCCATACATCAAACACCTCAACTTCTAATTAGATAGAGTTGAGTGGCATGTCGTCGCGGAGGGATATACCTCCTGTCCTTTAGAATCTATCACAAGATTTGACAAATAGATTGACATCTTTGAATAATGTGGGCCAATAGAAACCGGCTTGAAGTATTTTGGTAGCAGTTTTCTCTCCTCTGAAGTGTCCTCCATAAGGAGAGGCATGGCATTCAGCAATAATGTTTGGGATTTCTTCTTCAACAACACACCTCTGAATTAGCCCATCACTTCCATGCTTGAATAGCAATGGGTCATCCCAGTAATAGAATTTTACATCATGAAAGAATTTCTTCTTTTGTTGATATGTCAAGTCCGGTGGAAGTTGTCCAGTAGTGAGAAAATTGGCGATGTCTGCAAACCATGGTGCTTGAGTGGATGACAGTGCGTACAACTTTTCAATAGGAAAATGATCCTCAATTGGCAATAGATCTCCAACCTCTGTGGTCAGTCTAGAAAGGTGATCGACAACACTATTTTATGTACCTTTCGTGTCTCGGATTTCAAGATCAAACTCTTGCAGAAGTAATATCCAGTGAATAAGATGTGGTTTGGCATCTTTTTTGTTCAGCAAATACTTTATGGCAGCATGATCGGTATATACAATCACCATTTATCCTACCAAATACTGTCGGAACTTATCAAATGCATATACAATTGCAAGCATTTCTTTCTTTGTGTTTGTATAGTTGATTTGGGCTTCATCAAGAGTTTTACTAGCATAATAGATGGCATGGAGTTTCTTGTCTCTTCGTTGTCCTAAAACAGCTCCAACTACATAATCTCTTGCATCACACATTAGCTCGAAAGGAGAATCCCAGTCTGGAGGTTGAATAATTGGAGCTGAAATGAGAGCCTCTTTGAGCTTGGAAAAGGCTGCATGGCAATCATCATCAAACACAAATTCTGCATCCTTTGCAAGTAGAAAACACAGTGGTTTTGCAATTTTGGAGAAATCTTTAATGAATATTCTATAAAAACATGCTTGTCCTAAAAAACTACGGATGTCTTTAACTAAAGATGGAGTTGACATCTTATCAATTGCTTCGACCTTTGCCTTGTCCACTTCAATGCCCTTTGTTAGATACAACATGTCCTAGTACTACACCGGATTGTACCATGAAATGGCATTTCTCCCAGTTTAGCACTAGGTTAACCTTTTTACATCGGGCTAAGACTAGAGACAGGTTAAATAAACATTGATCAAAAGAGTCACCATACACGCTGAAATCATCCATAAAAATCTCCATTATATTTTCAATAAAATAAGGTAATATGACCATCATACACCGCTAAAAAGTAGCGAGAGCGTTGCAAAGACCAAACGACATAGTCCCTGCTAAGGGAATATGTTCCATAAGTACAAGTAAATGTGGTTTTCTCTCTTGGTCGGGAGGATAGATAGGAATTTGAAAAAATCTGGAATACCCGTCCAAGTAACAAAAATAAGAGTGCTTGGCAAGACGTTCAAGCATCAAATCAATGAAAGGCAACGAAAAATGATCTTTGCGGGTTGCCTTATTCAAACATCGGTAGTCAATACACATACGACAGTCGGTAACCATGCGTGTTTGTATGAACTCGTCATTGTCTCCTTTAATGACAGTTGCACCCCCCTTTTTAGGTACCACGTGAATAGCACTAACCCAGGGGCTGTTGACCGACCTAAATCACACGTCCAAAATTGGAGGCGGATTTGAGGTAGTCGAGCTTTTTCATTTATAAACCTGAATCCTTCTAGGCCCCCGCAACTTTGCTCATGGGGTCGAAGTAGTCATACGGGGTCGAACACAGGGACAAGGGGGTAGTGTTGAGAACCATAAATCGACACGCTACACTCCGGTAGGTAAAAGAGATATAAATTCCCGAAAGGGAACGGTAAGATGTCACAAAATAAATAAGAAAACTATCTCCAAATGGAGCTACAAGAGAGATTTAAGGTTTTAGTCATTTAGTAGTTTTTAGGGGTTTTCATGCAACAGAAGCAGAAAGATAAAGACTAGAACTCAGGCAAGGTTCGGAGGATAAGACTGTAGTAAAACAAGCGGTAGCAGTAACACCCTGCACCCCTCCTCTCAGAGTGGGAACCTCTAACCTCTACATCAACACCCCTCTCAAGGTTGCTGGGCTTCAGTTAGAGTGGAATGTTACAGAAAACAGCTCCGTTCCAAGCACTCTCGTACTCCAGAATCGGACCGAATGCTAGAGCCACAACACAACTCTCGAAGTTGTTGCGACAGGAAAATGGTTCGGTAGCTAATCGAAACGTGATCCAAATCATGCAAGCTAGGGTTCGGATATGAAAGAGAGCAGTCATCCAACATTGTACACCAAGCATAGAGCAACAAGTAATTGAATCTTTCCATTTCCATAAACATTTAAAGGTCTTAATTCATTGCATAAACAAAGAATTAAATAACATAATTAAAAGATAGGTGTCGTCTCCTTGATGTAGAACGGCGACAGGGAGCTGTAGCTCTCCTACCCGATATCGTTCAGAGGCCTAGCCCGATACAGAGGTGTCGGGCGACACACCCTCTCGGGCGGCACGCGCCGACTGGCGACTGCATCGGTCAAGGGCTCTGGCCGATACGCTCATGTCAGACAACACACCCTCTCGGGCGGCACGTTCGATAGACTAAGCGTATCGGGTTGATATCGTGTCGGGCTAAGAGCTAAGCATTATTGATGTCGGTCACTTGTGTCGGGCAGTGATGTCGGCCGATATCGGCCCGCAGTGTCGCCCGGGACGGTCCTAAGTGAACTGTCCCCTCCCTCTCGGGATGAGGATAAGCTCACCTAGTGTCGCCCGAGATGAACACTGGGGCACGATACGGGTGCTCTCGGAGTCTCCTCGCTCAAGCTCTCAACTGTCTAACTGTCAGTGGTCCGAATGCGAACTGTTCCGGCCGTGTGAGCCGTGCGATCTATGCTGGCTGTCTTTTCGGCTCCCTGTAGCTGCTATTTATAGTCAGCTGGTTGGTGGGAAGACATGGTGCTCGAAGCGCCACGTAGCTCCCTTGTACGCCGGTCGATGGAGATGGACGTCCGATACAAGCATTTCTCGCCGCAAGGTGCTGGCTATTGGTCACGTGGCGGGCGGCACGCCTGCCTGTGGGTGGCTGTGTCGCTCGACGAGCTGGGTCGTCGAGGTAGCTTTGGCTCCCTGTCGGGTAGAAGGTGTTTCGGTCGGCACGTTCCTGTCGTGCGACATCTCCTCATCGAGCATCTTTGTGTCGCCCAGCCCGTGTCAGGTAGAGGCTGTATCGGGCGTCAGGGAGGCCGAGACGGGTCTAGACTTATTCATGGGCCGGAATCGGCCTTATTGCACAAAAGCGAGGAAAATTCTGTAAAAGATAGGAAAATCGGAGTAAGAGCATTGCTTGGCCAATTATTGTGAAAATGCTAATAAAATAGAGGAAAATAGCAGAAAAAGGGCAGTTTTGATAACAAAATAAAGGGCAAAACGTCACAAAAACTGATGTTATCAACTCCCCCAAACTTAGCATTTTGATTGTCCTCAATCAATATTTAAACTATATTTTTGTGATGCTTCTTTTTGCTCGGAAAACTTTCAGGCCAAGAGGTAAAACAAGTGTAGTAATGCCTTTAGAGATAATGCTGCTTCACTCAAACGAAAGACTATGCATTTCCTAGCCTTATTATTTCAATAAAAAAAATTTCTACAGCTTCAGTGAGACTTTGTTGTATGATTCCGAAGTTAGCTTACGCACCAAACAACTTTATTTTTGGGGCAGAAAGTTGTGTATAGGGTAGGCTAAGGCTTTTTGGGTTTTTCATTCTTGTTTCCTATCAGTCCATCCAGGTAAGGGTCCGTTAACGGGCAAGTGGTCCCTGCAGTCCAAGCCAGTTGGCTTTAGAGCAGTGATTTCACATCCTACGTACCACTGCCCCGGATCTACCATGCCTAAAGATGGGTACTTTTGGAAAACAAGTGTGTGTATATTTTTTTTTCTTTTTCTTTTATTGAGCACAACTCTCATGCTTTTATTCACTCTCATAAGGTTTCTCTCCCTTTTTAGGATTTTTGTCGGGTAAGGGAAACAAAGAGATTCTTGTTGTTTGGGCAGCTTTTTCCTTCTCCATACTCGTCTCTTAGCTGTTTGCGAGATTATTATATTTTCAAAATTTTGGGCAAGGCAAAACATATTCTTTTGTTTGTTTGGAGCAGCATTATCAAAAAGATATAACAGGACTTGTGTCACATTAAGCATATAGAAAACAAACTTTGCAAGCAGTTGCATCAGGGTTTTTACTAATATAGCGACTTTGTACATATGCATGGGAACAAGATAAGCAAAATTTTTCAAAATTTTATATGAGCGAGGCATTTTACACGAGCATGGGTACATATATGTGATATAGAAGAACAAAATGGCACAAGAGAATTTTTATACCTCCTTCACTGGTACATGGGTACCCCCCCCAAACTTATCCAATACTCT
Source organism: Alisma plantago-aquatica (assembly GCA_963693085.1). Classification (NCBI taxonomy): domain Eukaryota; kingdom Viridiplantae; phylum Streptophyta; class Magnoliopsida; order Alismatales; family Alismataceae; genus Alisma; species Alisma plantago-aquatica. Next base: position 666,571,171 of record OY856412.1, on the reverse strand, counting down.
GTCCCAGAGTAGTGAAGAAGAGGGTGAGTTCATGTTAGTCCAGTGAAGGTTATTTAGCGGGTTCGCTTGTGCCTTGTAGAAGCTGCAATATGCTTCTGTTGCTGCCGCCTCCTTCTTTCTCATTTGGAAACAGCTTCAACAAGTGCGAGCACTTGTGGCCGCTTCCTCTTTATTAAGTAGATGGAACCGGGATGCCGAGGTTCCATCTGGAGGTCGCCGCCAGAACACTTCCCCAGCTCAGCCTCCATTTTATTTCCCAGCTCAGCCGGAACACGCGCAATAGCTCAAGGTAGACAGAGAGCTCTTGTGTTGTCCCGGCAGTCACCAGGGTTGTACTCGTGCTGTCTCTGTAGTTGGCCCCAGGCTACTACAGAAGACATACTATGATAAGGAATTGCCCCTCTTCAGGGTGCTGACGTTTCTGACCGACAGTTGTTGCTTCAGGTGCGGCATCCATGTTGCCTGTTATCAAGTTCATCAACCATTATAAGTCGTTAGATAGAAAAAGTTAAAGAAGCTCGATAATGCTAGACTTATTTCAAAATCCGGGTATCGTCCACTAAAAGAAACTCGAGTCGATGCAAAATTGGGTGATACGAGGAATGCCGCACGATATGACTCGCCGCCCGACACTGGTGTATCGGGCGACAAGGTCATATGTAGCGCTTTACTGCCTCGGGTGATACAATCCTGTAAGGCACATAAACCCGATCAGCAGCGTGCGCTAAAGAAACCTGTGTCGGGTGATAAGGTTATCGGTCGGTAGACGTGTCGGTCTATATCTATGTCGGGCGATAAGAAAATAACAAGTCGACCGATACCAAGCGCACCATACAATACTCGTGTCGGGTAAAAGAAAATGTGTCGGGTAAGAGGTGTGTCGGGCTATACCCTTGCTCATAGGAGACATTGCCCGATACTAGAGTGAAGGCGAGATGGCCGACACATGAGCAAAAGATGGGTCACTGCATGCGTTCCAGGTGGCTGAGAAGTGAACAAATGAGGTACCCCAGCACGATGCCCCCCTTCGTATTTATACCGAGTTCAGCTGGGGGCAAATCGGTCAGATCAGGGCGCATGCGTCGACCGGTTAAAACATGTCGTCCCCGAGACGACGGTCCCGTCGGCCAAAGTGAAGGGCATTTACTCCTCACATGAAACGGATGTCGCTCAGGGATGCTAACCGTCGCGGCGCTTGCGGTGCCCAAGAAACTCTGGCCGATATGAGCGAGTCTGTGCGCCAGCTGAGCGGCTGCCCGACACGGCCTAAAACTTAAAGCAAAGCGGGAAAAAGCATTTGACGGGCAAAACATCATAGGTCAGGGCAGAACCCATCGCCCTCAGATAGAAATGCTCGTCAAAGCTTCGTAAAATTAAGCGATGGCCCATAAAACAGAAGAGTCAGCACGCTCGGCGCATGCTCTGACTTGGGCCTTATTACAATTCATAAAGTTTGTTTTTGCTGCTTATAAGAAAGATGCAAACTATTCTAAGAAAGAAAGAAAGAAGGACTCGGGCTGCCTCCCGAGGAGCGCTGGGGTTTGCGTCGCCAGCTCGACCGGTGTGGGATCATCATGTTCAGCCCTCAATTGTACCCATATCTTGCAGACTGGTTTCTGTCCTCTTGACAAACGCTTCGTCTTCGTAGAACCTTTTCACCCTGTGCCCATTTACCTTAAAGGCCTTACTCGGATCGTCTTTGTCGTAGAGATCCATCATCCCTGATGGATATATCTTTGACACTGTGAACGGTCCCGACCACCTTGTTTGCAACTTCCCAGGGAAAAGACGAATAGAGGACTTGAATAACAAGACCTTATCTCCTTCACTTACATATTTTCTCCTTAGATGGGCATCATGCCACAACTTGGTCCTCTGTTTGTAGATCTTTGCATTTTCGTAGGTGTTCATTCTCAGCTCTTCAAGCTCTTGAAGCTACAAAAACCTCTTTTCTCCAGCTTTGTCGAGGTCCATATTTAGGAATTTGATTACCCAAAGGGCCTTATGTTCCAATTCCAACGGCAAGTGGCAGGATTTTCCATAGATCAGACGGTAGGGGGTGGTTCCAATGGGTGTTTTGTAAGCGTTGCAGTATGCCCATAGTGCGTCGTCTAGTTTCATGGACCAATCTTTCCTTATTCGGCTGACAGTTTTCTCCAAGATCTGCTTGATTTGTCTGTTAGAAACCTCTACCTGTCCTGATGTCTGGGGATGGTAGGGTGTAGCGATCTTGTGCTTCACTCCATACTTGCGCAGAAGTGCTTCAAACTATCTTTCTCCGAAATGCGACCCTCCGTCACTTATTACTGTTTGTGGGACGCCGAAACGAGGGAAGATGGTCTTCTCGAAGAGCTGGATAACTGACTTGGCGTCGCAGGTCTGGGCGGCTACCGCTTCCACCCACTTCGATACATAATCTACAGCCACAAGAATGTATTGGTACCCCCGGGATGGGGGAAACAGTCCCATGTAATCGATCCCCCATACATCAAATATCTCCACTTCAATCCAGCTCGCCATAGGCATTTCGTTCCTCTTTCCTATGTTCTCCGTGAACTGGCACTCTTTGCAAACCTTCACAAACTGTGCCGCGTCTTTAAACAGGGATGGCCAGTAGAAACCTAACTGCAGCACCTTTGCAGCTGTTCTTTCGCTGCCTAGGTGACCACCATAGGGAGAGGCGTGGCATTGCTTTAGGATGTCTGCGGTTTCTTCTTATGGGATGCACCTTCTGTATAAGTTGTCGGCGGATCTTTTGAATAGGAGGGGATCATCCCAGTAGTAGTTCTTAACATCTGCGAGAAGTTTCTTCTTCTGATTGTACGTAATGTCAGGAGGCAGCTCACCGCAAGCAAGATAGTTGCAGATGTCTGCAAACCAGGGTAGGCTTTTTTCTTGGGCTTTGCCCGACATAAGGGCTTCGTCGGCATAGTCGTCATTGATAGGAGGTCCTCTATCTTTCTCAGTCACGATCCTTGATAGGTGGTCTGCGACCAAATTCTCTGTGCCCTTCTTGTCGATAATTTCGTGGTCGAACTCTTAGAGAAACAAGGCCCACCTCAACAGTCTTAGCTTGGCGTCTTTCTTTTGCATCAAGTATTTTATAGCCCCGTGATATGTATATACCTTGACCTTGTCTCAAACGAGATACGACCTGAATTTATCAAACGCGAAGACGATCGCTGGCATCTCATTCTCAGTGGTCGTGTAGTTCACCTGAGCTTCGTCCAACGTGCGACTCGCATAGCAGATCACACGGTGCTTCTTGTCTTTCTTTTGCCCCAGGACTGCCCCAACCGCGTAGTCGCTAGCGTCGCACATTAGCTCGAAAGGTAAACCCCATTCAAGTGCTTGAAGGATTGGTGGTGAGGTTAAAGCATCTTTTAGGGCCTAAAAAGCACTTAGACAATCATTATAGAAAACAAATTTAACATCTTTTACCAGAAGATTGGACAGTGGTTTGGAGATATTTGAGAAGTCTTTTATGAATCTTCGGTAATATCCCACGTGTCCGAGGAAGCTTCGCACCCCCGTCATGGATCTTGGTGGAGGAAGCTTGGATATTGCTTCAACCTTGCTTGCGTCCACCTCGATCCCACGCTTCGAGATCTTATGCCCGAGGACGATGCCCTCCCGTACCATGAAATGGCACTTCTCCCAGTTCAGAACTAGGCTTTTCTCCTCGCACCTTTGAAGGACCAATGACAGATTCTTCAGGAAACTATCGAAGTCTTTTCCATAGACAGAGAAATCATCCATGAAAACTTCTACGATGTCTTCTAGAAAATCTGAGAACATTGATATCATGCATCGTTGAAAGGTGGCGGGGGCGTTGCAGAGTCCGAAGGGCATCCTTCGGAAGGCATAAGTGTTGTAAAGGTAGGTGAACGTTGTTTTCTCTTGATTGTCCGGTAAGATGGGTACCTGGTAAAAACCTGAAAAGCCATCAAGAAAACAAAAGAAATCGTGATGTGCTAACCTTTCAAGAACTTGGTCAATAAAAGGTAGCGGAAAATGATCCTTCTCTGTAGCCTGATTAAGCTTTCGGTAATCAATGCACATCCTCCAGCCGGTGACGGTCCTTACCGCCACCTCGTCTCCCTTCTCACCCCTGACCACCGTCATCCTGCCCTTTTTGGGTACTACGTGGATCAGACTTACCCAATTGTTGTCGCTGATTGGGTAAATGATCCACGCATCCCTAAGCTTTATTACCTCTTTCTTGACGACCTCCTTGAGCATCTGGTTCAGCTTCCTCTGGGGTTGGGCCAGGGGCTTGGCAGATTCCTCCAGGTTGATGTGATGCATGCACAAGGTGGGGCTAAGGCCTCTGATATCATCCACTGAGTATCCTATAGCCCTCCTATGGAGTCTTAGCTCTTCAAGGAGTCAGTCTAGCTGGCTGCTCGACAGATCGGCATTCACGATGACGGGGTTTATGTGCTCTTCATCTAATCATTCGTACTTCAGGCCCTCGGGTAACTCTTTTAACTCTGGTTTTGGTCCGGGTGTCTTCTCCTGAGGTTCTCCTTCAAGAGAGACATACATCGCAGACTCTACCGCCACATCTTCCTCTGACAAGCCTTCCTCAGAAAGGCTGAGAAGGTCGAGATGCTTTGCGACCTCAGGATCTTCAAGGTCAGGATCTTTATAGTTTATAGCCCTCAAGAGGGGGTCTATTGTCCGGAAGTCCTCCTCTATCTCCTCGCAGAATTTATTGTAACTATCTGCGAACTGTGTTGATTCAGAGATGGACGGGCCCCTCATTATTTCTTTCAGCTTGAAGTCCATATGGTCATTTCCGACCCTTAAGTGATCATCCCCTCGGAAACATCAATTAGCGCTCTTCCTGTTGCCAAGAAGGGGCTCCCAAAGATGATCGGGCACCGGGGGTCTTCAGCTGTATCCATGACTACTATATCGCAAGGGATGAAGAAATTGCCACCCCTTATCGGCACATCTTCGACAATGCCAACGTGTCTCTTAAAGGTGTGGTCTGCCAGTTGAATCTGCATGCTGGTTCCAACCATGTCGGTCAAGCCCACCCTTCGTGCAAAACTTAGAGGCATGAGGCTAATGCTTGCCCCCAAGTCCGCTAGACCTTTGCGCTCGACGTTGTCCCCGATGGCGAAAGGGATTGTGAAAGCTCCGGGATCCCTTCTCTTATTTGGTAAGTCGGGTTTGAGGAAGGCGGATGAGGCGGAAGCTAGATGCATTGTCTCTATCCTTCCTCCCCTTCTCTTCTTCGTGATAAGGTCCTTGAGGAACTTGGCGTACGTAGGCATCTCCTCCAGGGCGTCAAGGAAGGGGACTTCAAGATGTAGTTTTCTGATCGAGTCCATGAACCTTTCGTGATGCTTCTTCAGATTCGCCTTTATTAGTTTGTACGGGAACGGAATCCTAGGAGCGTAGGCATTCCTTCTGCCAGGTAGCTCCTCAGGGGAACCTTGCGCAGACTCCCAAACGTCTGTCTATCTTTCTTCTCCTTCTGCTGGATCTGCACCCTCATGCCTTTGCTCAGGCTCGGGCCTGGCTTTATCAGGGCGCTCCAACATCCTTCCAGACCTCAGAACTGCCATTACGGCAGATTCTGGGTGTGGGAGTGCTTTTATTGCAGGATTCTTCATCAGAGAAGCCATCTGGGTCAGTCGCTGATCAACCTCGCGCTGGCGTGTCTGCAAGCTGGCCATCTGGCACAGTATTGAATCCAGAGCCCCAGGGCTAGGGAGCGTGTTCTGCACCAGTCGACTGATGATGGCATCCTGTCTCTTTATATAGGCAGAAAGTTGGCCAACCAAGTTAGGCTGGCTTGACCTCTTGCCCTTGCCCTGACATTCATCCGCAGAAAGGGACTGCTCGCAGCGAGACATGTCTCAAAGCTTGGCGGAACAAGTCGCAGATCTTCAGAGTTTCTGAAAAGGCATGGAAAATCAAGTTTAGAAAATTGAAATTTTTATTTAAAGCAAAGTATAATGCGACGAAAAGAAAAAGGAAAAAGAGTGTTGTCAAGCTTATCTCTAAGCTTGAGGCACAGGAGTGTGGTTAGTGGATTCAGGTTCATCTTACAGTACCTCTATTGCCTTGTCCCCGGCAACGGCGCCAAAAAGTTGACCGGCCTAAATCGCGCGTCCAAAATTGGAGGCGGATTTGAGGTAGTCGAGCTTTTTCATTTATAAACCCGAATCCTTCTAGGCCCCCGCAACTTTGCTCACGGGGTCGAAGTAGTCATACGGGGTCAAACACAGGGACAAGGGGGTAGTGTTGAGAACCATAAATCGACACGCTACACTCCGGTAGGTAAAAGAGATATAAATTCCCGAAAGGGAACGGTAAGATGTCACGAAATAAACAAGAAAACTATCTCCAAATGGAGCTACAAGAGAGATTTAAGGTTTTAGTCATTTAGCAGTTTTTAGGGGTTTTCATGCAACAGAAGCAGAAAGATAAAGACTAGAACTCAGGCAAGGTTCGGAGGATAAGACTGTAGTAAAACAAGCGGTAGCGGTAACACCCTACACCCCTCCTCTCAGAGCGGGCACCTCTAACCTCTACATCAACACCCCTCTCGAGGTTGCTGGGCTTCAGTTAGAGTGGAATGTTACAGAAAACAGCTCCATTCCAGGCACTCTTGTACTCCAGAATTGGACCAAATGCTAGAGCCGCAACACAACTCTCGAAGTTGTTGCGACGGGAAAATGGTTCGGTAGCTAATCGAAACGCGATCCAAATCATGAAAGCTAGGGTTCGGATATTAAACAGAGCAGTCATCCAACATTGCACACCAAGCATAGAGCAACAAGTAATTGAATCTTTCCATTTCCATAAACATTTAAAGGTCTTAATTCATTGCATAAACAAAGAATTAAATAACAGAATTAAAAGATAGGTGTTGCCTCCTTGATGTAGAACGGCGACATGGTGATGTAGCTCTCCTGCCCGATATCGGTCAGAGGCCTAGCCCGATACAGAGGTGTCGGGTGACACACCCTCTCAGGCGGCATGCGCCGACTGGCGACTGCATCGGTCAAGGGCTCTGGCCGATACGCTCATGTCGGACGACACACCCTCTCGGGTGGCACGTTCGATAGACTAAGCGTATCGGGTTGATATCGTGTCCGGCTAAGAGCTAAGCATTATTGATGTCGGTCACTTGTGTAGGGCAGTGATGTCGGCCGATATCGGCTCGCAGTGTCGCCCGAGACGGTCCTAAGTGAACTGTCCCCTCCCTCTCGGGATGAGGAGAAGCTCACCTAGTGTCGCCCGAGACGAACACTGGGGCACGATACGGGTGCTCTCGGAGTTTCCTCGCTCAAGCTCTCAACTGTCTAATTGTCAGTGGTCCGAATGCGAACTGTTCCGGCCGTGTGAGCCGTGCGAGCCGTGCGATCTGTGTTGGCTGTCTTTTCAGCTCCCTGTAGCTGCTATTTATAGTCATCTGGTTGGTGGGAAGACATGGTGCTCGAAGCGCCACATAGCTCCCTTGTACGCCAGTCGATGGAGATGGACGGCCGATATAAGCATTTCTCGCCGCAAGGTGCTAGGTCACGTGGCGGGCAGCACGCCTGCCAGTGGGTGGCTGTGTCGCCCGACGATCTGGGTCGTCGAGGCGGCTTTGGCTCCCTGTCGGGTAGAAGGTGTGTCGGTTGGCACGTTCCTGTCGCGCGGCATCTCCTCGTCGAGCATCTTTGTGTCGCCCAGCCCGTGTCGGGCAGAGGCTGTATCGGGTGTCAGGGAGGCCGAGACGGGTCTGGACTTATTCATGGGCCGGAATCGGCCTTATTGCACAAAAGCGAGGAAAATTCTATAAAAGATAGGAAAATCGGAGTAAGAGCATTGCTTGGCCAATTATTGCGAAAATGCTAATAAAATAGAGGAAAATAGCAGAAAAAGGGCAGTTTTGATAACAAAATAAAGGGCAAAAACGTCACAAAAACTGATGTTATCAGCTATCACTTATGGGATAAATGATTCCAACATCAATTAATTTAAAAATCTCTTTCTTTACCACTTCAAGCATATTTTGGTTTAGGCGTCAAGGTGGTTCTACTATTGGTTTGGCATCATCTTCCATATTTATTCTATGCATACAAATTGAAGGATGAATGCCTTTTAAATCTTCTATGGAGTAACCAATGACGTCTTTATACAAACACAATTCGGCAAGCAATTTACTTTCTTGGTCATTGGTTAATTCATTATTTATTATAACATGGGATGTAGAATTTGGGTCAAGAAATGCATACCTTAGCCCGGGCGGAAGGGCTTTTAGTTCTACCTTTTTGCCCGCTTTACTTTCATCAACTTTATCATCGACAAGTGGAGCACCTTCATTGATAGTTGTTGCTTTAGAAATAGAGAGTGCTCCAGAAATTTCAGAATTGTTGATTTCAGTTACATCATCATCATAAAGATTAATCATCAAATCAACATCATCTTCATTATCATTCTCAACAGGGTCAATAATATCTAGCAAACATATTTCTTCAACACGTGCGGGTGCTTTCATGGCTTCATAAACAGAAAATTCCATGGCTTCTTCCTCAACACGTAGAGTGAGCTTTCCTTCCCGAACATCAACAAGACATCTGGTAGTCTTCAAGAATGGCCTTCCAAAGAGAACGGGGTTGGAAGGAGCTTCCGCCATGTCAAGAACAACAAAATCACAAGGTATATAGAATTTCCCAATTTGTACAAGTACATCTTCCACTATACCTTTTGGGTATTTAATAGAATGATCAGCTAATTCAATAGCCATCCTTGTGGGCTTCAAATCCCCAAGATCTAGTTCTTACCATAAGGTAAATGGGATGAGACTAATACTAGCACTGAGATCTACTAGACCTTTATCAAAAGTGGTATCATTGATCTTACATGGCAGTGTAAATGCTCCCAAATCATCAAGCTTTTGTGGAAGACGATCTTGAATAATAGAACTCACTCGTTCTGAAAGCATTACTATTTCTACTTGATCAAATTTTCTTCTTTTAGTCAAAATATCTTTAAGGAATTTAGCATAAGAAGGCATCTCAGTAATAACTTTGGCAAAAGGAAGATTGACATGCAATTTGTTGATTATGTCCATAAATTTCCTGAATTTCTGGTCTTCTTTCTTATTGGCAAGTCTTTGAGGAAAAGGTGCAATGGCTTTAAAGGAAGGTGGTGCTTCAGATTTACCTTTTTCCTTGCTGCAATGAGGAGTGTTAGACTCCTCTTCATCAGTTACCTTCATGTATTTCTCCTTGGATGGAGAAGGTCTTTCAATCTCAGCTCCACTTCTTAGGATAATTGCATGAGCTTGTTGCCTTGGGTTCACTTTCGGTTGGCTTGGAAGAGAACTGGACTATGGAATCCTTTGTTGGTTTAGAGCTTGTTGTGCTATTTGGTTTTCTAACATCTTGGTGTGAGTGGAAATTCCATCCACCTTTGCAGAAAGTTGAGCAATAACATATTTTAAAATCTTGTCATTCCCCCGGAGTTCCTCATTCTGTTGCATTTGTGTAGATATGAATTTTTCCATCATAGCTTCTAGAGAAGAACCTTGGGGTTGTTGTGGCTGTTGATAACCCATGTTATTGAAACTTGGTGGATTTCCTTGACGGTTGGCATGCTGTTGTTGCGGTTGTTGTTGTCCTTGTTGGAAGTTTTGAGTGCTGCTTGTGTTCTGGTAAGAGAAATTAGAATGATCTCTCCAGCCCGGATTATATTGATTGGAATAGGGATTGTATTGCTTATTCCCTTGCATTCCAATAGCATTGACTTGTTCGAAGTTTCCTTCCATTGCATTAGGGGCAAAACATGAAGAATACGTATGTCATGCATTACCACAAGCTTCACATGTTGCTTCAGTGGATTGAATTTGCAAAGTGGTCATCTTCTCAAATTTTTGTGTAAGCACATCTAGCTTGGCAACAATTAGGTCAACGAAATCAACAGTGTGTTTTCCTCCTTGTTTTCTGATTGAAGAACTTGTTGTAGAGATTGATTTTGCTCCTCTATCTCCTCCCCATTGACAGTGGTTCAGTGATATATCTTCAATAATATCATAAGCCTCTCTATAAGACTTAGTCATTAATGCACCACCAGCTGCGACATCTAAAGTCAACCTGGTATTGTAAAACAGTCCATTATAGAAAGTTTGAAGTAAAAGCCAATTTGTCAAACCATGGTGTGGGCAAAGGCATTGCAGATCCTGAAACTGTTCCCATGTGTCATATAGAGTTTCTCCTTCACTATGAGAGAAATTGGTGAGTTGGTTCCTCAAATGGGCTGTCTTGCTTGGAGGAAAGTACTTTGCAAGGAAAGCATTAAGGAGCTGGTCCCAACTTTTAATTGACTTCTTGGGAAGAGACAAAAGCCACGCCTTGGCTCTATCTCTTAAGGTGAAGGGAAATAGCATGAGTCTAATTCCGTCAACAGACACTCCGTTAATCTTGAAGGTATTCAGATATTCCAAGAACTCGACAACATGAAGACTTGGGTCTTCATTGGCTGTACCTCCAAAATGATTCTGCTGAATCATTTGCATCATAGAGGGAGCAATTGAGAAATTATTTACTTCTAAATCAGGAAAGTCAATGGCCCCACATATGTTTGTGGAAACTGGCATCGCAAAATCCTTTAAGGGACAGTCGTCTTCCATGGCTGGATTACTTGGTGTAGCTTCCTTAAAGGGTGAAGAAGATGGCGGTGGTAATGATGGAGAAGGTGGAGTACACCCTAGCAGCGGCTATTCTACTCTTCTTGTTCTCCTCAAACTTGAAAGAGTTCTCTCTATTTCAAGGTCTAACAAAGCGGATGTTTAAAGACCTTGTTGTGATCAATGCATACAACCTGAAAAATAACAAGAGGAATTAAGAACACAACTAAGAGGTATATGGAAATTTGAAAAATATGAGTGATGATCTAGTCTCGGATACTAATTAGTACTTATTACTCCAATTAAATTACCGTAGCTCCTCAGAAACGACGCCAAAAACTTATTGGTTTATTACACTAACAAGTTTTAATCCAAACAATGGATAGTTTACCCAACTTAACCAATCTCCGCAAGTATATGGAGGTAGTATAGTCGAGGTCGAACACAAGGAGCTTAACTAATTTAATTGAGCACAACAACACTAAAGTTCAACAATCTAGATCAGTTTTAAGGTAATGAAAACATTTGTCTAAATGCAGAGAATTCAGATTTTAACAGTAGAAAATTTAGATTTTTAACTAGCAATCAAGAACTACTAAAAGATGTTTGATTTCAGAAATATTAGGAATCTTGGACATTAGGATTTCATTCACACATCATAGAAATCAAAGGAACACAATAATTTAAACATATATAAGTTCTTATCTCAAGGAAAGGTTGTGTTACATTTCACCTCCCGGTGTAAATGCAACGATCACAACTTAAAACAACACTCTCGTGTGTGAATTTCGTTTTTGATCACAAACTATTCCTCAACTCATTCCTCTCTACTCTTGTAGAATAGGAAGAGTTGCTAAGAAGAGCACCTCCATACACTCTTACTTATCTTCTTAGATCAAGCAAGAAAGTAGAAAACATGCACATAATGTGGCTAGAAATACATGCGAGAAAAGGATAAACGGGTACTTTCATGGTAAAGAAACAAGAAACATAATATTTAGTATGAAATTACTTGTTCCATACATGCTATGACATGGGAGCTACTCTCCCATGCCCAAGAGAAGAAGAATTACTCATCCATAACCATGTCTTGCAGATTTATTACAGAGATTTCAGTTCTAAACATGATTTTGAAGGGAAAAGACAAAGAGAACTAAAGATGTAACCACAAGAAATAAGAATTCCAGTTTGAGGACAAATTTCTCCTTCTTTAGCTGCTCCAAGATGTACTAGCTCCTTTCCCAAGAAGCTGCTCGAGGTTGGGGAAGCTTGGCTGCACCTTGGAGAAGACAATCGAGAAGTAGAGAAGAAGAAATGGTCTCCTTATGCAAGAAACCACCTTGGGTCTCTCCAAAATTGCCTTTCTCTAGTCTCCTCTAGCTCTGCGATGAGAGAAAACTTCTCAGATGACCGAACATAACCGCCCCTTAAGTTCCCTCCTTCTTTTAAAATCAAATTCCCAATTTTCAAATTTTTGAAACTACTAGGTACACGCCGTGCATCGTGGGTGCACGCCGTGCACCTACAGTGCAGTTTGCATCAAGATGAACTGCGCACGACATGCACTTAGATATGCACACTGTGTGACTTTCCAGAACTTTGTTTGGTTGATTTACGCTCTAGGGGCACGCTATGCGACTCCATGCACGTCGTGCATTTGGCTTTTTGTGCTCTTCTGAAAACTCGCACGCCGTGCATTTTGTACATGCATGCCGTGCATTCTCCTGGCTGGTCAAACGAAGCTTTTCTGGAAAGGTGCACGCCGTGCATCTGTTTTTGCACGTCGTGCACTCTGCTGTTTCTGTAGAATTAAATACTGAAATCAGTCCTTTTTGGGGTAAATCTGCAATGCAAGTTATGAAATAAGTAAAATAATAAAAAAGATGACAAAAGTAATATGAAAAGAGGTTGAATTATATTATAATGAACCAAATTTGTGTGTGATATCATGTGAAAAGATGGTATATAAATCACACAATAGTTATAATACCAAGTCTAGTATAGGAGAAATATGTATACAATAGTATCGATAAATCAAATTCCTAGATTGCAATCAGGGTCAAGATAAGTCACAAGTATGATTTCCATAAAATGTATCATATTGGTACTAACATTAAAATAGATATGGAATTTTAGTTATAAGGGTCAAAAGGTGGCTTGTAATCCTTAGTTTGAAGATCAATAAGACAATGTGACTATTTCCAATAAAAAGGCATATATGTATATCTATATCTAATAACTGATCACTGTGCATAAGAATCTAAGAAATAAACCTATGAAGAAAGTTAAGTGAGAAGATGTAAAAGAAAAACCTATTCGGTCATGGGTAACCCCAACTTGAAAATAAAATTGGTGACAAAAACCGATGTTAAACTATACATAAAGTTATTTGATTCTTATACTAGTATATCAATAATTCATGCTTTAATTAGTATAAATAGTTGGGTCCTAGGTAAGATTTTAAAACTAGTATGTATTGAACTTAACCCTAAATATCCCTAGTAAAGGTACATTGGTAGATAAACATAATTGATCTTAGGGAATTAATGGAGTTACTTTATATAAGAGAGAAAATGACATTATCTAATTTAGAGGAAAAATTATACAGCAATGGAGTATGTATTATTGATAATATATATGACCTAGTTATGACTAAGGATAATGTAAGAGCCACAAGATAACAATAACCCTAGATGGGAAAGAAAACACCAATAGAAAATATTGAATATGTAGTTGATTCCAAGACAAGTGATGACACCATACAATACTTTGTAGATTTCTCTCTCTTGGAGCCTTTCTTGGTGGATTATATCATCTATGGAGTCTTGGATAAATTGAGGTACTAAATCTTCTATTTCATTATTGAACTATTTTCCCTCTTGATGGAGACACATATATCTTGAATACTGGTGAATTCCATATAGTTTTGAACCCTCTACATGTTCTTCAAAGTTCACCACTCTTATTTTGTAATTGATGAAATGTTGTTGATGATAATTTTGGCACTAGATTTGATCTAATTGGAGTTTTGACTCCCTGTGGACTTTCGCTCTATAGAGCTTTGGCTCACTTGAGTGGGCCAAGTACCCCACAACCCTGTGCAGTGGATAGGGATTAGTTGTCCCCCAGTTAACTGGAATAGCTAATAAGGCACTAGTGTCGTTCTCTCCTAGAGTGTGAGAACACAAGGCACTTAGCCCTAGAAAAGATATGATAGAAAGGTGCCAAAACTTGTCAAATAGAATATCTTGCAATTGATATACTTCGTGAATAGCTTGGATAAAGTTTGCATACTTGAATTGTTGAATCTTGCTTAGTGATATTCTTGTGAAATATTTTCTATCTTGAAGTTGATATTGGAATTTCTTTTTGTTAGCCTTTAGTCCACCAAATAGACCTTTCCTAACTTTTATCATACATCAAAATCCTATTTCGTACATAGTTCAATGATTGGATTTAGTACCAGCTTTGTTGACCCTTATTTTTCCTTCAATGGGGTCCATGTGTGGTTTCGTTCCCTCTGGGAACTCATGAAAAGGTGGTAGATAGAAGAACTTGAAGAGAGATGTACTAGGTAGTCCTCCATTGAAGACTAGATAGTAATAAATTTCATTATTAAAAGTTGTAGTCATATTTGTAAGCTTCCGCGACGCTGATGTACAAGCATGATTGTAATAAAGATTGTTTATGTTTTTGATATCATTTTGTAAATATTCGACTGTAAAGATCAGGTCTTTACAACATGGTATCAGAGCCATAAACGGTCGGCACGCATGCATGTTTCTTGAATTAGGTTAGTCAGGAGCATAAATTTAGTGCTGCAAACTGAGATAAATAGTTGAAAACAAATCCTAGTCTTACTAGCCCTAACTATCAAGAATAGAAATAAAACATAAGTGGACATATATGTACCCTGTCCAAGAAGTACTTAGAATATAAATCCATCATACAGTAGATTTTGAACCCTCCATCTAAGCTTGGAATTGTTTTGAGTTATGGTTGGAGAAAAATAAAATATTTGGGGTATATGTGTGTACTTGTGCAATGAGGTCTAGTAGGACATCATTTTGACCCCTAGTATACAAATGTGGTAGAGTGCCCTAGATTATATCCTTAGTTGGGACATTCACAAATAAATATAAATATGGAAAGTAGAATGAATTAATATCATAATTCCTAAAATCGTTTGAGTTCATGTCAATATTGTCACATATGATACAATTTCCATTTTAGATATTGCATAAACAAAACAAAAAATATTAATCCTAAATTAATTCACTAACCTAATAAAGATAAAATATTCACAATTTGAAAAAAAAGATTAGTATTACCCCCTTTATAATTACGTAGTTACACCTTTTGAGGAAAAAAAGCCTAAAGAAGCTATGACATTTGAAATAAATTCAACATTAGATCCACATAAGTAGGAAATTGAGGAAAAAATTGCAATGGGATGATTTATAGTTAATATTATGCTAAATTAGGATAAAAATGATGAACTCAATAATTTTTGAACTTGTGATACCCATGTACATACAATAGATAATTAATGCAATCTAGACATCCTAGAGAAGTAAAACCCTACCTTGAAATAAAAAAAGGGCATGGAGTGTACCAAAATTTTGACCCAATAAATCATCACACTTCTATAACATATAAAAAATGATCAAGCATGATAAACAATAGTTCCTTTAATCAATTTGTAGTCATGACATTGGAAATTTTATCATTAAAGACAAAAATATAATGAATACAATAATTGATACATAAAAATAGGAAATAAAAGGTCGCAAAGAAAAAGGGTCATAATTTGAACCCAGTCGGAGTTAGGTTGTAACTACTAATTGTTGGAAGAAAAAATATTAGGGACAAATATATTATTAGACCATCAAGTACATAAGAAATTTGAAGAATGATGTGGTACCGAGACCCCTACAAATATAAACATCACTCACACATTAGTGACAAATATACTTAATTAAAGGTGATGAAGTATTGATAACTATATCTTGACCAATAAACTTGTGGTGTAAGTCAAACTTTTGATAATGATGGCCAAGACTTACAAGTTACAAATTGACTTTTTCAGCTCACATATTAGTTAGATGCCTTATGGACTAGTCATCATTAAATGCAAAAATTAATACTTTTCATAGTAGCATTTACACCTAGATCAGTTTAGTAATTCCATGGTAGTGTAAATAATTTGCGATCACCCTCAGTAGGACATATGTTAGTGGAAGGTAATTGTAATTAGATATTCAAATTGAAGTTGATCTAGGATAACAAGAGTAGTATGTGGAAAAATTATTGGATTAGAACCTAGAAAAAGAAGATTATTCAGAAGGATTTGATTTCGGGGACGAAATCCTTTTAAAGGGTGGAAGAGTTGTAACATACTGAAAGTTAGTACTAATTACATTATTGAACTACATTGCATGATTATATCTGTTGAAAGTCTCAAATTTTTATGTGATACACTTCTTTTGATCCTAAATTTAAACATTGATGGTTTGATTCCATTCAATCATATGAGGGCCTCCTTTGATTTATATTGATCTAAATCTAAGTCCTTATCGCCGGAATAATATTCAAAGTTGGACCATTCAATATGGAATTGATAATGGAGACATGATAGTCATGTACAATATAGTCTAATATTTAATAAGTAGCATTTTTAGAAAATATTTTGGTAAAAGTTATACAAGTGGTCAAATTTATAGAAAAAAATAGATAAATGATTCATGAGTTATAAAAGCATGAAATTCAATAGATAATATATGAGAGAAATAGATTGATACTTTATATCAAATTAAATCATGAGTTTTAAATTCTAATACTAAATATTAATATTACAATGACCAATCGGAGAGTCTGTCCCTACATACAAGTATAAATGCAAAATTCGTATTATTGAATTTAGAAAGATGCCAAAGTTACTATCGTATTAGAAACACTTCAATTTACATATTACATGGTGGTTGGATACCGTATTCGGTTTCATAAATGGATGACATGCAACACAAGTTAAAAATATCACCTCACCCATCACAATTTGACCAATATAAACTGTGATTGTTGAACGCATGCCTTTATTTCTGAATTATTTATGTAAGTGCAGCCGTTAATTACTGCCAAGGATTCTGATCGTTGCCTTCTTGCCAAGATATAAACGATTGGTATTCACCTTTTCCAGCAAAGACTGATATTAAAGCAACAAGTTTACGTTTACCTACTTGAATAGCACATAATGCGTTAGATTAGTATTTATTTTCCTCCTTGACCACGTAGCGAACGAAAAGTCCATCTAAATAACGGAGTAGATAATGTGTGTTAATATGATATCGGATTCCAACCTCTCGTACTCTCTCCCGTTCCCTGTACTCTGCGGACACTTACTTCAGAATATGGCAAAGGCAAATCCAAGGTACGCGGCCATTAATTTTCTAGTCGCCTGAAAACGGAAACCGCCACGGACGACCACCGTTTCATTTGCCGCCTGAATACCTCCTCAACGCCTTCCCCCCCTTTCTATATAAGACTTGGACACCTCGCCAGCAAGCAACAGACCAACAGACCTCCGACCACCTAGAAATCCCAATGGCAACCTGCCTTCCTTCTCAACGTACAACGCCTCCATAATCACCAGCGCCGTCGAGCATCAGGCTCATACACATCGTCGGGCCCCTCCTCATCACCATCGTCGTTCTAATCCCAGCTGCTACATGCACTGCCAGATTCGATAACCTGCAACTCCGACGGTCATTACATGATCTCAACAGACTTGCACCTGCTGGCTCCCTCTTGCCAAAGCATCGCCCCTCCACCACCAGCGGCCTGCGTCGCCGTCCGGCTTACAACAACGACCAATCAAATGAGTTGGTTCCCTTCATGGAATCAACCCACAAATTGACCAAGGATCATCCACCATAGAATTCGCTAGCAACTTTTCAGACCTACAAATAATCCTTGATTCTCCTCGTCCATTGACCTTTGGCGCCGCCGAGACACCTGCATCACAGGTCGATGACCGGATATGAAACAAGAGACCTACAGACATCATAGCCGGGCACAGAACTGCCGCCCCTTGCACGGTGGCGCCTCCTCCATCCAGCGCACCTACAATTACAGATATCGACAACCACTCCCGGATTTGTAGCACCCGTCCCCCACCTCATCAGTGCATACTAGGTCATTTTCCTCAACCTCATATTTGTTCTCCTCGCACACAGATGCCCTGCCTGCAAAAAGCACCCCCAGTGGTAGTTGTGGATGGAACCTAGGGGAACCAATCAACCATGAAGTCTCCCTCTCACCTCACCTACTGATCTGCTACCACACAAGAAACACCTAGCACCTCCCCTCGACATCATCCAAGTTCAATAAACTGCATCTTTAGTGCTCCATTTATGAGCCATTGAATTCAAAGGCCAAGAGGGATATCTCTGAAAGCCACATGAAGCCTAACCTATATTTTTCGTAATATGGTACAAACTGCGATGTAAGCTGTAAACAGTAAAGTTTTTACCAGAGATACGCTGAGGCGTGCAGAGAGCATTGTCCTTAAGAGTATTTCCGCGGCACTCGACGGTGAGCGCGTGTGCGATAGTCTCCTGCACGGCTACTCTCCCAGGATCCAACAGCGTTTGCCGACGTGAAGCGCACACGTAGTCACGGCGACGAGCGAAAGACGACTGATCGTTCTTCCAGTACACAGACTGTAGGAGGAGGAGAAGAGAGGAAGAAGAAACGAGAGAATTTTTTCGTCTGTTTTGAACGACAGAGGAAACATCTACATTGAGACATATTATAACACAACCTTGGTTATCGACTTTAGAATATATACATTTGTCTCCTTCATCTATATAGAATCCATATGATACAACGACCTTATCAAATTTCTCATACCACTGTTTAAGTGTTTGTTTCAAACCATACAGAGATTTGATTAGTCTGCATATCATATGCTCTTTTCCTGAAACTACATACCCTTCGGGTTGATCCATATAAATTTCCTCATCTAAATCTCCAAATCAAGAAAGCAGTTTTAACATCCATTTGGAGTATAATTAATTTCTTAATAGATGCCAAGGCAATTAAAATCTGGATTGAAGAGATCTAACAGGAGAAAAGGTATCAAAATAGTCAATATCCTTTTGTTGTTTATATCCCTTGGCAACCAAACGAGCTTTGTATTTATCTACAGTCCCATCTGTTTATAATTTTCTTTTAAATATCCATTTACATCCTATGGGTTTAATACCTGGTGGAAGTTCCACTAGTTCACATGTATGATTAGATAATATAGATTCAATCTCACTATTAATTGCTTCCTTCCATAAAGAGGAATCAGTTGAATTAATAGCTTCATTGTAAGATTGAGGGTCATTATCCACTATAAAGGAATAGAAATCATCACCAAGATTCTTTTCCTTCCTCATCCTAGTGGATCTTCTAGGTTCTATATCATCTGATTCTAAAACATCATTAGAATTGGATGTACTTGGGATATTCTCTAAAATTTCATTTGAAGGATTAGCTAAGTTTTCTAAGGGAGTTTTCATAGGAAAAATATGTTCAAAAAATTCAGCATTTTTAGATTCAACAATTGTATTAGGTTCTACAACATTGTTGCCACTTCTAATAACCAAGAATCTATATGCGGCACTATTCTGAGCATAACCTATAAAAACACCATCTAGGGTTCTAGATCCCAATTTTCGTTTTTTAGGCTCAGTTAATAAGACTTTAGCTAGACACCCCCACACTTTGAGATATTTCAAATTAGGAAGATATCCTTTCCATAATTTATATGGTGTCTTATTTGTTTTCCTACTAGGAATGCAATTTTGAAGAAAACAAGATGACAAAATCGCTCCCCCCATAAGTTGTTGGGTGCTCCTGAATTGATTAAAATAGAATTCATCATCTCCTTTAGAGTTCTATTTTTACATTCAATAATACCATTTGATTGAGGCAAATATGGAGGTGTGTATTCATGTATAATACCATGGTTCACACAAAATTCATTAAAGGGAGAACAATCATATTCACCACCTATATCTGAGCGAAGATGTTTTATTTTTTCTTATTGAGTTGATTTTCTACTTCTATTTTATAATTAACAAACATTCCAAAGGCTTCATCCTTTGAATGTAGTAAATGTAATTTTGTATATCGTGAGAAATCATCTACAAAAATAATGTAGAAATGTTTCCCACCTCCAGATAGATTTCCTTTTAAATCTCCAAGATCAGTGTGAATTAAATCAAGCAATTCAGAATTTCTATGTGAAATTTGAGGACACGGTTTCTTGGTAGATTTAGTTTCAGCACATATTTGACATTTATTATTTAAATTAACAACACCATCAATATCCTTTAGTAAACCTAAAGATTTCATGTGTTGTAAATATTTAAAATTAACATGTCCTAGTCTATTGTGCCATACATCAAAAGAATCAACGATATAAGCAGAAGGACTTATTTCATTAGCAGAAGAGTTTGGTACATTCAACAGAAAGAGACCATTTGAGCAGTAACCCATGCCTAAGTAGTCCCCATACTTGGTCAGAATGACCTTGTTTGATTCAAAGGACACTTTCACCCCAAATTTAACAAGTTGAGAAACAGAAATTAAATTAACACGGATATCTGGGACAAACAACACATCTTTGATCAGCAGAATTTTTCCAGAAGTCATCTTGATCATGACATTACCCTTTTCGGCCACAGGAGAAGCAGTTGAGTTGCCCATAACAACCCGGTGTTCCTCCTGTCCTACTTTAGTGTAGGTCACAAAGGCATCTCTATTGCCACTGATGTGGCGACTAGCCCCCGAGTCAATGATCCAAATCCCATGTTGACAATGTTGACAAATGCCACAAATATGTCCTCAGTTACAAGGTTGGTTGAAGGTTCTTTTGAATCCACTACTTTGTTTCTTCCTATTCCTGCATTTAGGAGAAGTATAAACAGGTTTGCCACAAACATAGCAAATAACATTCTTTTTATTAATATCTTTGCTTCCTTTATATTTATTCTTATTTCCTTTCCCTTTCTTATTTTTCCATTTATTTTTGGACTGATCAGTAGAAACTTTATTTTCTTTAACTTCATTATTAACAAAGTTAGCAGTACATGACAACTCTTTATTCAATTCAGATTTTTCTCTAGTACGATTTTGATCTTCAACTCAGATATGTATTATTACATCATCCAGTGACATAGTCTTTCTTTTGTGCTTTAAATTGTTCTTGTAATGTTTCCAAGAACTAGGTAGTTTTTCAATTAAAGAACCCACAACAAAATACTGAGGAAGATCAATTTTTTTGTTTTTCAAATCATCAAGTAAAATCTGAAATTCATGAATTTGAGTTGTGATTTCTTTATCTTCAGTCATATGAAAATTTAGAAAATTTACAACAGTAAATTTTTGGGTAAAGCCTCTTCCAGAATATATTTCTTGTTCAGACTTTCCCAAATTTCGGATGCAATTTTAATTGGAAACTAGGCGTCAAACAGTTGATTAGATAATGTACTTAAAATCACATGTCGGCAAATGCGATTTGCTTTTTCCCAATAAACATAATCATTTTTAGGTTTGGGTTCAGTTAAAGCAAATGACACATTAAAAACTTCTAAAGCAGTAATAATTTTTTCTTGCCAACGCTTATACTGTTGTCCATTAAACTGTTCAATTTTCATAACATCAGGGATAGGTGTTTGTGAAACAGTAGAAACAGTGACGATTTGGTTGTTATTACTTGATGGCGACACAGGCATAAAGGGGGTTTCAAAACCTTCCATATTAGTACCCATCAGAGAAACTGATTACTCTTAAGATTGTTTTTCGTAATAGGGTACAAATCGCGATGTAAGCTGTAAATAGTAAAGCTTTTACCAGAGATACACTGAGGCATGCAGAGAGCACTGTCCTTAAGAGTATTTCCGTGGTACTCGACGGCGAGCGCCTGTGCGATAGTCTCCTGTGCGGCTACTCTCCCAGGATCCAACAGTGTTTGCCGACGTGAAACGCGCACACGCAGTCACGGCGACGAGTGAAAGGTGACTGATCGTTCTTCCAGTGGACAGACCGCAGGAGGAGGAGAAGAGAGGAAAAAGAAATGAGAGAAGTTTTTTGTCTGTTTCGAACGACAGAGGAAAATAAACATAAATAACTAGGAAAGAAAGCGTGAAAGGATGTGTTCGGTTGCAAATGCGGTGCGATTTGGAACTGCCAAACGAAAATGTACATTGCAGCGGCCCAAATTAAAAATGGTTCAATGAACCGAAGGGCAAAACCAAACCGGGGCCACGCCCGTACAAGGGGCTCCAGGAGGCCGGATTTACACCCCCCTACGCGCGGGATGCGACGTGCGCCGACGCACCCGTTTAAAGGGTTTCCAGACCGGGTCGTCCCAAACCCCATTGGAAAGGCCCACCATGTGCGTGTGTAGGGCCTATCCCCTTTCATTCCTCAATTGTACTATGGATAAGAGTCCATATATAAGGAGGAGGGAAGTCTCCAACACAAGCAATATGGGACTAAACTTTGCCTTTTGGTTTGAAATACAACAAAAAGCATAACAACCTACTCTGACCGTCTGCAATAGCATCTGCCTACTACTACACTCATGGAAGGCAGGCAGAACTCCATCAACTATAGGTCAGTTTTCCCATCCTTTTTGTTTGATTCAAATATGAAAATATTACAGTATGATCCAATAAATATAAACAACATGGTAGTCGGATGAAACAAAACTTAATCCTTTCATAGTAGCAAATAAACATATCCCAATTTTGTATAGCTATAATTATGTATGTTATAATACCAAGTCTAGTATAGGAGAAATATGTATACAATGGTATCAATAAATCAAATTCCTAGATTGCAATCAGGGTCAAGATAAGTCACAAGTATGATTTCCCTAAAAGGTGTCATATTGGTACTAACATTAAAATATATATGGAATTTCAGTTATAAGGGTCAAAAGGTGTCTTGTAATCCTTAGTTTGAAGATCAATAAGACAATGTGACTATTTCCAATAAAAAGGTGTATATGTATATCTATATCTAATAACCAATCATTATGCATAAGAATCTAAGAAATAAACCTATGAAGATCAACTTATTCTGATAAAATAAAAGTTAAGTGAGAAGATGTAAAAGAAAAACTTATTCGGTAATGGTTAACCCCAACTTGAAAATAAAATTGGTGACAAAAACTGATGTTAAACTATACATAAAGTTATTTGATTCTTATACTAGTATATCAATAATTCATGCTTGAATTATCATAAATAGTTGGGTCCTAGGTAAGATTTTATAACTAGTATGCATTGAACTTAACCCTAAATATCCCTAGTAAAGGTACATTGGTAGATAAACATAATTGATCTTAGGGAATCAATGGAGTTACTTTATATAAGAGAGAAAATAACATTATCTAATTTAGAGGAAAAATTATAAAGCAATGGAGTATGTATTATTGATAATATATATGACCTACATAAGATAACAATAACCCTAGATGGGAAAGAAAACCCCAATAGAAAATATTGAATATGTAGTTGATTCCAAGACAAGTGATGACACCATACAACACTTTGTAGATTTCTCTCTCTTGGAGCCTTTCTTGGTGGATTATATCATATATGGAGTCTTGGATAAATTGAGGTACTAAATCTTCTATTTCATTGTTGAACTATTTTCCCTCTTGATGGATACACATATATCTTGAAAACTGGTGAATTCCGTATAGTTTTGCACCCTCTACATGTTCTTCAAAGTTCACCACTCTTATTTTGTAATTGATGAAATGTTGTTGATAATAATTTTGGCACTAGACTTGATCTAATTGGAGTTTTGACTCCCTGTGGACTTTGGTCCCTTGGGCTTTGGCCCTATAGAGCTTTGGCTCACTTGAGTGGGCCAAGTACCCCCACAACCCTGCGTAGTGGATAGGGATTAGTTGTCCCCCAGTTAACTGGAATAACTAATAAGGCACTAGTGCCGTTCTCTCCTAGAGTGTGAGAATACAAGGCACTTAGTCCTAGAAAAGATATGATAGAAAGGTGCCAAAACTTGTCAAATAGAATATCTTGAAATTGATATAGTTTTTGAATTTCTTGGATAAATTTTGCATACTTGAATTATTGAATCTTGCTTAGTGATATTCTTGTGAAATATTTTCTATGTTGAAGTTGATATTGGAATTTCTTTTTATTAGCCTTTAGTCCACCAAATAGACCTTTCCTAACTTTTATCATACATCTAAATCCTATTTCATACATAGTTCAATTATTGGATTTAGTACCAGCTTTGCTAACCCTTATTTTCCCTTCTATGGGGTCCATGTGTGGTTTCGTTCCCTCTGGGAACTCATGGGCAGGTGGTAGATAGAAGAACTTGAAGAGACATGCACTGGGTAGTCCTCCGTTGAAGACTAGATAGTAATGAATTTCATTATTAAAAGTTGTCATATTTGTAAGCTTCTGCGACTCTGATGTACAAGCATGACTGTAATAAAGATTGTTTATATTTTTGATATCATTTTCTAAATATTTGACTGTAAAGATCAGGTCATTACAATATTTATAGTCTAACAGTCAAGAAAGTTCCTTTCGTTCTAGTCATCTTACTATATTTCATAACGACCGTCTATTCAGAGACATCCGATAAAATTGGAACGATATAGAGAAGATTAGCATGACCCTACACAAGGATGACACACACAAATTGAAAAATGATCCATATTTCACAAGGACCCCTCAGACCTCTTCGGTTTCAACAGCAAAGAGGACATTTCGGCTAGACCATATGTACTACATGCTTGAGAGATTCATCATAGACCTATAACCGTTGACTGTGTAATGCTTCCAGACAAACATGCACTTAGAGTAATTAAAGTAAAATTTTGTGTATGCTACAATGGTATTGTGTCAGCAGGTTAATGGTTTTCATATCACCCTTTTCATTGTGATTCAATGCTATACTTTGTACACAGTCACAAGAAAGAGAAAACTTTTGAGATTTGGGATAGTTATTGGTTTTTGGAATGTGCTAGGTAGACATCATTTTGAAACCCAAAATGAAGTGTCACTCATTTTCCAACACTTGTTTAAAAGTATAACAAATAAAATATATATTTTATTTATTATACACTCAAACATGTGGTGGAGAATGAATACGATTCTGTTATAGGTTTCAAAACAGGTTGGAAAAAAACCAATTTAGCACACTTTTATAAAAATATTTACCAACATAGCACACTTTGTAAAATATTTTCCAAAGTAGCAAACTTTGTGTGGAACCCGTCATTTTTAGTGGCATTTTTATATGCGAGATTGAAAAGCGAAAATAATTTGTGTTTCTACTTTTAAATAAAAAAATAAAAAAAATAAAAAATTTCCACTGAGTGCAAATGGAAAGTGCCACTTCATGTGGCGTATTTCAATTTTTTTTTTCAATTTTTTTTTTAAAAATAGAATGCCAATTAGGGCTTGTTTGATAGCAGGTATCTACACTTCATTACAATCAAATGTCCACTTTTTAGATCTAGATTTTATTTAGTTGGATGTAATCGGGTGCAGTTGATTGAATTCATTTTACATCCAACTCCACACTTGGCTCTAAGAACACGAACATTGGTACGACACTGGAATTCTAAGGAGTCGGGTGCAGTTGATTTTTCGGTTATTTACAGTTGTGAAACTTACGAGTGCTTCAGTGGGAACATGCAACAACCGGTGCCAGGAGGAAAATATCAGATGCACGTAAGTGATACCAGTAAAGACGGGAGACAAGTCACCAGTCGGTTCTTCTTCTTTTAACTTACCAAATAGATACCAAATAGGTCAAATAAAATAGTTAAGTCTGTGTTGCATCCTACTAAATACAGTTTGAGTAGGACGAAAGATAGGATTATATGTGACACCTTTTTTAAATCCTAAAAATGCACCTGACTACAACATACCAAACTGGCCATTATTGTGTCGCTTTTCAGTTCTGATTACAAAATGTTCCACATAAAGTGGTGTTTTCAGACCAAAGTGTGCTACTTTAGGAAATATTTTGTAACGTGTGCTATATTGGTAAATATTTTTTCAAAAGTGTGTTAAATTGGTTTTTTTCCAAATAGGTTTAGATAGCAAACTTATTGGATAAAAAATAAAAATAGCACACTTTAATAAAAATATGTACTGAAATAGCAACATAGTCATCTTATATCCCATAATAGTCCACTTTCTGGTGAAAGTGCCAAGAAATTGGTATTTTTCTTGTTCCCGGGACTAAAGGTGCCAATTGGTCTGGCGTTTTCAGTTGAAAGCATCCAAAACTAGGCGTTTTCAGGTAAAGCGTCATGATCTTGGCGTTTTCAGCCAAAAGTGCCAGCCGCTTTGGCGTTTTCATATAAAAGTGTCGACGTTTTCACATAAAAGTGCTAGAAGATTGAAGGTTTAACAGAAAGCTCTAGAAAGTTGGCGTTTTCATTTCCTAGAGGAAAGAAGCTAACACAGTAGATTAGAACGGAACAGAGCAGAAGGCAGATGGACCGACCTGGTATGCTTTCATGGACTGTTCTGCTACATCCCTCTTCTCAGCACCGGTCTTGAACTCGGCCATGTACCGGTAGTGATCTCCTTCCTGGATCATACACAGAATACGGTCTTTTCAGCACCGGTCTTGAACTCGGCCATGTACTGGTAGTAATCTCCTTCCTGGATCATACACAGAATACAGTTTCCCAAACTACTCAGCACTAGATAGACAGCAGAAACGGGAGAGTTGAACAAGAAAAGAAAAGAAAACCTCACATCTTTTGTTAGAAGATGGCGGCGGAAGAGCAGGAGGAAAAGGGGAAGAAGAAGAACGAGAGAATAGATGGGGGTGGTTTGATCGTGATGGCATATTAACGGCTCCGACTGGCACCTGCAACCTTTCCGATCACATCGTCTGTCCTTTCGATGATCGTTGGCATCCACCTTCCACTTGTCACCGGCCTTTGCCTTCTACATTGCCTAGTTGTCACGGTTGATGGCTTTGAGTAGAGGAACTTGTGGTCTCCGCTGTCCAAGCATTTCAATCTTCAGTGTGCATCCGGTCAGGTTGACTAGTCGTCGGCCTTGACACATCGTTGTGCAATAGATTCATTTTTATCACAGCCGTCAAATGGACATAACAAAAGAAAACACCAACTTTTTGACGCTTTCATGTGAAAATGCTAAATCTGCTAGGCCTTTTGGTTGAAAACGCCAAAATTATGACGTTTTTTATTTGAAAACGTCTAGTTTTGGCGTCTTTAGTCCTGGAACAAGAAAAACGTCAATTTTCTCGCGTGCTCATGAAAAAGTGATTTATTATGGAAAATAAGATGACTATGATGCTATTTCATTACATGTTTTTATTAAAGTGTACTATCTTGATTTTTTATCCAAACCTATTTACTCCATGTTGGGTGTGAGTAACTGACGACTGACAAAACAGAGTAACAGTCGAACTCCGACCTCGCCCTGATGTTTAGTCCTATGTTGATCGCGGTCACCAGAGGCAGCGACATGGCAGTCATGACGGCCGGTCAAGATCCCCGAAGTCCTCGTGAGGGCCATAGAGTCGTATTCCCGGTCCTGGACTTTCAACCTGGGCCGCTACCTGCCAACGCTGAACAGGGTGGATCCAAATAGGTTCAGGCAGTCAACTAATCAAGTTGACTGGAGTACCTGGCAGTGATCAACTGAACAAGTGTCAAATGAAGATGTTAGATGGGACATGGAAGTCTAATAGTCTGTATCTGATGCAAGGTTGACAAGGCGGGTAAAATGCCCTTGACAAGGCAGCGAAAAGATCCTGCCTGGGTCTTTTCTTATGACCTCCCGAGAACATTATTGTTGTTTCGATTTATTACTTTGTAAATCAGTAGTCTGATTGTTGGGTACGCGAGGACTTGTAGATAGCCGTCGCTCTTGTGTTGGTCATTTTTTATAGCATGTTTGAATAAAATGTCTTCACTAAAGGATATATGAACCATAAATGTCATCCATATGAGACTATTTTTGTCCTCTTACATGCATGAGAACATAACTAGGAAGGAAAGTAAGTTACTTCATTCTCTAATTTTGTTCTTATGCAGGCAAGAGAACAAAATTGGTCTCAAAATGGGTGTATCATATTCCTATAAAGCTTGCCTCCAAGGTCATATTTTTAGATCATAGATAGCTTCGTCAATTCTGACAACTTGAAGGTCGGTTCTTTAGGTCATAAATAGGTTCCAGAGCTCCGGATCATAAATAACTTCCCCACTGTCGGTGATTGTAAAGTCGAATTTGTAGGTCGTAAAGAACATCTTGACCTCTGATGAGACTCAAATAAAAGAATCTTAGACACTTTTTTGACCTCGTCTCTGAGGAGTTCTAATATCTAATCGATCGCCAAAACAGACGCCGCATTCCAGTCTTAGTGTAAGAAAGGTACTTTGCGCTTTTTCTATGTAAAAGCTGAAGTATGAATATCTTTCTTGTCCTCTTCATTGTTATATATATGTATAACAGTTAGCAGTTAACATTTATTTTCTTCATAATTGGTATTTTTATATTTAAAAACTGTTTATTAGCACGACTGAGTTCAAATATTGGTCGTCATAGGTCTTAAATATCACATAAACTTTAAAAATAGATTGGTCAATTATTTTCCACCTAGCCATTTGAAGTGTGCTATCATTAATGCTTAATCACTAATATATTAAAACAAGCATGAAAACTAGTAGAGAACCATAGAGAGAAACTCTGAACCTAGTATGTATTTTCTAAATGAAGAAATATTGCATATTGATTTGTGTTCATAGCTTTCTTCCTTCCTTAAGCCTTGGACTGCATGTAGTAGGTTGGGCTCAGATCGACATTGGAAAATGCCACATGTATATGTTGTTCACTTGGCACTATAACCATCATATGGTATTTGTCTGGGATCGGAAACAACTTATATAAAACCTAAAGATGAAAGAGGAACATGACTTCTCCTTGAATCTCACTAATAACAACAAAATCTTGATGCACCTCTTCAACAAAGCTGGACATGGCTATGACACCCCTTCAAAACCCAACAATGATGATATGGATATTGTTTCACAACCTATATGTGGAGGTTCCAATCTGATGCCCTTGTGGAAAGGGTTAAGAAACTTGGGCTTGATTGCCATGAATCAAAATGAGCTTGTAGTAACTGACATTAGAGGGAATGACAAGTCAAAGGGAAAAAGAAAATTTGACCAAGTCAGACTAATATTAGCGGTAGTAGCAGGAGAACCCTTGTGACGATCTGACCACAAATCAAACTGTCACCAGTAATACTTGCAGAATTAACCATAATCAATGGAATAACAAAAATCACTAAAAATTTAAAATCATTTGCAAAGCAATCCATTTCCAGGAAACTCTTAAAAAGAGAACCAAAGTATTGCATACATTATGGTTCACATTGTACATACCATGTACCATCTCTTCTCGATGAATATATACAACAGTTGATTTGCCAAAACTATACATAAGCAACACAAAATATCGAGGCATTCAAGCCAAAATCTCAGATCGATCATAAAAACACTAAGTACTGACTCAAAGGACCTGAGAGTACAGACACGACACATAGGACTCATATCTACAAGATACAACAATTAGTATCTCCACCTGAGATGTTAGTATTGTCCCTGATGCTGCTGTCCTTCCCTTGTTGTAAGGTCCCTACCTCCTCATCCGCTTCCACCTAAAAATGTTGGTGACCAACGGGATGAAACCCATGTCCCAGCGATAGATATAACTCTCCGTCAAAGATATAATAATTACAGATAAACACTAGTAAACTGAGCAGAGGATTCTTTTAAATTAATAAATAGGATTTAATCACTATTTAAGCAGAATAGAGCAATGTCATGTTTTAAAGCATTACGGCTATATATGATAACGCAATAAATCATATGTTTAATAAGGAATATGAAGAACATGTATAACAGTTATCCACTTTAGGATACATTAAGCAATGTAACATCAACTAATGATTTCTGTATTTCATCCTTAAGTAAATACGCTACATGGCTGATTACATTTTACAATCATACTTATGCCCTGAGAAGATGAGGTATACCGCTCATACTCCAACCAACCACGACAACGTAAAGCATCAGTTTCATACTTAGGTCAATGGAAGAGTCAGACTCCATGACCTCATCCATCTCGATCAGTGCAAGACCACATGCAGGACATCTCACATCACTGCTAAATAGCTTTCCAAGGTATACTGGCAACTTCGCTATAGAGCTACAACGGCGGCTGCACTTTCTTCACAATCAAGAGATTTCATGTTTATCTCACCTTGATTCGGAATTAATCATCATCGGGAGATTCATGATACATCCATCCCGACACATATAATGAAGGATTGAGAGATCTCATGTTTATCTCACGTCAATCCCACATTAGTACGTAATAATATTTGTTCCCATCACCCCCACATATTCAACAATATGCCCTCTAGGAGATCCCATGGGAAAACCTAATTCACCATCACCAGCTACTGACGATGATGGATCTATGGCCAGGGCTCTACATGATAAGATTCCACTTGATTAATTAAGTACATTACCATATTCTTTTAGCATCAGTCAATTTTCAAACATGAATTATTATGACAAATGCTACAAAGAAACGTGTAATACTTCTATCAAGTACCTTTCAAACTATATATATAACAATTAGGATCTCAATCCCATTTCTTATTACCGGGAATTCTCATCCCACAACAATATCATCGTCATGATTATTGAATCTGGGTATTCAAACCCTTAGTTCATCACTGAACACTATTACCACTTATCAGGTAACTATTACCTCTAGGTCATCTGACCAAGGTATACATGATACTTGTTACACAAGCATCTCACATAGCTCACAAGACACATAAATCATTTTTATTAGATAAACATCATAGCTCATACCTGGCAATGCTCATCATCTCATGATACCCTGCATAGTTAGTATACTTGATAACAACCATATCAATTACATATCAACATCGTGCAATACAAGGGTAACACCACTATTCCCTCATTAGGGTTAGGGATTTCTCATTCTTTATCAATTAGGGTTTCTCATACCATTACCCAAATTTAGGGTTAGGGTTTCCCATTCTTTATCAATTAGGGTTTCATGATCACATTATCAAAGATCAAGCCCTAATTTATACTCTATACTTATTAAAAGTATCAAGGTATGCAAATTACATGTGTATTACTATAACATACCGGATCTCGAACCCTACCCTAGAAGTTTAACCTTTTGGTCTAGCCAAACAAGGTTGATGATAGAGTGATCCTAATAATCTAATGCATGAATAATGTAATCTAATATGTCACATAATTCATTTGGTAATAATAAAATGATAAATAACTTAATTTCATGCATAATATGGTTAATGGGCCTCTAATGGGCTAGATGATATAACCCATGTAAGAAAGCCTAAAATTAAATAATAGACTTCAAATTCGTAATCTACACATCAAAATAAGCCTACATGTCAATTTTCATTTAATTTGGACCACCTCAAAATAATATGGTAAGTTAGGAGAGAGAAATTTCCTTAAAGGTGTAATTAATAAATAAATATAATAAATGACTCCAAAAGAGGAAAATAATCTTATATTCGTGATCTACATAATAAATATAGCCTTTGAGTGAATTTTTATCCAATTTGGATAAAGTTGCTTAAAGGGTGAAATCAGGAGAGAGAAAACCTTCAAGATATTAAATAAATATGCAAATATATCCAATATGTAAAATTGATAGCAAATTCGTATCCAACACATTAATTGTGACTTGTGGGTTAAGTTTTATAAAATTTGGATAATCCTAAAGCCATTAATCGAGGAGGAAAGAGAATATATTAATTGATTTATTTAACACATTAAAAGTTTCCAAAAGGAAAAACTAAGTGCATAATTGGAATCTACATGCCTTAATTGGCATCTATGCAAAATTTGGCTTAATTTGGATAATGTATGAACCCTTAATTGAAGAAAGAAAGAAATAGGAAATAATGTGAATGTTTCACTTTAATCGAATTTGGTTTGAATAAGTGTCTGTCGATTTTTTTGGTCACGCGAGTCTTTTTCTACTTGCTTAATCACGGGCCCATCTTGGGCCATTGGATTTTGATCTATCAGTTTCTATTTTATCCCCTACCTTCCATTTTCTTCTGGCTTCCTGGCGCACATGTTCCCTTTCCTTCTTCGGTCCTCCTCTTTTCCCTCCACCTACCTTCCTCCTTTGCCTCGAATTCCTTCTCCCTCACCTTCCTCTTCTCTTCCCACAATCAAGCATCCTATATATATGGGTTTTTGTCTTTTGCACCTCTTTGCAAAGTTATCTTCTTCTTCCCCTGTTTTCACTCCATTTCCTCTGCTTTCCCCACTTCTCGCCCATGCAGGATCTCAGACCAAGAGGGATTGGCCCCCTGATATCCAGTGAGGTCTCAGATGTGTTTTTCCCACCTCAATTCTAGCCTTGTCAGGCTCTGGGCCGTCGCCCCCACTCTGGTCATCTTGCCGCAGGCGCTCTGGTCGGAGGTTGGCACCTTGGCCATTGAGAGGCCTGGACAGGTTCTGGAGATCGTCTGTGCAAATTCTACATGGATATGCAGAGCTCTATGCTCCTCCGCGACATACAATTCGAGGTATACCATGTTTCCCCAAATCTGGGTGTGCGCAGTTCTCTACCCAGCCACGGCCATGGCACGGCTTGGGTAGAAGAAGGCTTGTAGGTCATTTACTCATTTGCCCCTCTGTTCGTCTTTCGTTTTGTTTTTCCGCGGAGGGTAAAACTGTCTTTTCACCTCCTTCTCCTTTTCTTGGGTGAGTCAAGGCCGAGGGTTGACACAGTGACTTGTCCAGCCCTGATTGGTCCAAGTCATGCGGGCCCAGCCTGTTCTTCCCTTTCTTTTAGTGGATTTTTTTCGCCTATGTGGCTTTATCGGATTTCTTGATTGGTCGGTTTTGTAAAATTGATAACTAATTACCTATTTGGCCAAAAATTACGAATAAATACTCGTTGGAATCAGAAAAAAAATCTAACTAATGGTACATGTTTTGATAACCAAATCTAAAGATTAATAATAGGTGTTTTTCAATGGATGTAATTAATGATGAATTAACTTGTATAATTCATAACTAATAATTTATAAGTGAGAAAAATACAATTAAATATGTTTCAAACTCAAGAAAATATAACCTAAAATATGGCATAGTTTTGATAACCTAATTCATTAATAATAAAAAGGTGATTTTTAGGGTTTTGTATAATTAATGGAAACCTAACTCTAATTCCACATATATGCATAATAGGTTCTTTGGATGCCAAGGCTTGGACCTAGAAGTGACTTTGGATCATTTGACTTTGCAGTTGAGGTATGTTGCATCCCCTATTATTCTATGTTGAGCAATTCACCTATATTTTGTCTTTCTCTTGGTCCTATGGACAATAGCCTATACACATTGCTCTAATCTCTTGTTATATTGGTTCATGTGAATTACTTTGCTTTGTTATTGATCTTGTGATCATGGATATTCTCTTGGAATCTTATCTTGTTGCCTTGGTGCAAGTGAACTTTTGATACTATATGATCATTGTGATGTGGAAGTTTACTTGATGTTATGTGCCCACTTTGAAGTGGATGTTTATATGTTTGTGTTGTTCATTGTGTGATGGAAACATCATATTATTTTGACCATACTTGTTTGCTTACCTCTACATTAAACATGCTATGTGATTTAGTAGCACTAGAGTAATATAAATTACTTTGGTTTTGGGGCAGTAATCCCCTATTATTTATTTGGAGGGTGGCAGTATACCATTCCTCTGTAATCGAGTGTGGCAATAATCCATACTAAATTTTATATATTTGGGAGATTGGCAGTATTCTTTTCTCTATCAGGGTTCAAGTTTGTGCTTGGCCGCCTTTGTGTTTATATTATTCTAGGGCTATGCTTATCTCACATGCATGCAGGTTGATGATGATATGTGCTTTGTTTCCCACCATGGTAGTGGATGTTTATATTGATAGCACATTCTTATTATTTTTTGGTTATGGCAAGTATCCCTTTTGTCATGTTACTTTTCTCTTGATACCCGTTTGGGTGGTACTTATCTCTTGCATGGGAAGCCTTTTATTTTGATGTCCCTATTTCCTTATATTGCTCAATTTGCTTTTTAGTATGCACATACCAGCCTTTGCTGATGTTTCCTTTTGTTTCTCTTTTGTTGGGGTATGCTTCCAACCCTAGGTGGAAGACTTGGATGCATGGCATGTTGACCTAGACTTAGTTTGTGATGATGAAGGTTGGAGACAATCTTGAGGTGGTTTAGATTTCCTCTACATGGATCCTTATGATGTAAGTTTGTAACCCTTTGTTTTATAATTGAATATAGTCAAATATTATCTTCCGTTGTTATACTTTGGTCTTTTGACTACCATTATATAAAGATTTGAAAATTTTACACCCACTCCATCATACCTTTTGAGTATGTTTGGACTGGAGGTTCTATTTTTCAAATTTTTAGTAGAGAAGTGGTTACACTTTTTTTACAACATGGTATCAGTGCCCATTGTAGTCGTAATCGACTATTTCAATTTTATCTCCCTGTAGAACCCTTGACTTTGCTAGTTAGCTCTAAGTGAGATGTTGACCCTAGATCTGATATATGATGATCTTTTATGCAATAAGGTTTGGTTTGAAGTCAAGATTAGGTTATAAGGAAGTATTTATATGGAAATATTGTGACTTGGTTCTCGTATTGATTTTTAGCACGCATGTTGGTTTTACATCGCAAAAGTTTTTCATCAAAAAAAATTATTTTCATTATATCACTATATGTATAAAATTTTATGGATTTTATCGAAGTTTTCTTGAACTATGTCACAATAATGAAAAACTCTAGTTTGAGTAAAATCTAACCCTAGTTGGTAACTAGGATTGATGTAACGGTGTAGTTGACCTACCCTATGACTTTTTGGTGGTTCATGTAGGGTTGTTAGGTTAGAGACACAAGGACCTAAAAGCTCAACCCTAGATGGTATGACTATTAGTTGCATACATGAGAAACATAAATCTCTAAAACTTTCACAACTAAGAGATGTGGGTAGCTCTAAAAAGTTGTTTAGTTTGACTTGTTAGGTTGAACCTTTTTAAAGGGTGGAGCTTAGTTAGTTGTTGATGTATGATCTACAGATTTGGAGGACGAAATCCTTTTTAAGGGGTGGAGTGCAGTAACATACCGGATCTCGAACCCTACCCTAGAAGTTTAACCTTTTGGTCTATCCAAACAAGGTTGATGATAGAGTGATCCTAATAATCTAATGCATGAATAATGTAATCTAATATGTCACATAATTCATTTGGTAATAATAAAATGATAAATAACTTAATTTCATGCATAATATGGTTAATGGGCCTCTAATGGGCTAGATGATATAACCCATGTAAGAAAGCCTAAAATTAAATAATAGACTTCAAATTCATAATCTACACATCAAAATAAGCCTACATGTCAATTTTCATTTAATTTGGACCACCTCAAAATAATATGGTAAGTTAGGAGAGAGAAATTGCCTAAAAGGTGTAATTAATAAAAATATATAATAAATGACCCCAAAAGAGGAAAATAATCCTATATTCGTGATCTACATAATAAATATATCCTTTGAGTGAATTTTTATACAATTTGGAGAAAGTTGCTTAAAGGGTGAAATCAGGAGAGAGAAAACCTTCAAGATATTAAATAAATATGCAAATATATCCAATATGTAAAATTGATAGAAAATTCGTATCCAACACATTAATTGTGACTTGTGGGTTAAGTTTCATAAAATTTGGATAATCCTAAAGCCATTAATGGAGGAGGAAAGAGAATATATTAATTGATTTATTTAACACATTAAAAGTTTCCAAAAGAAACTAAGTACATAATCGGAATCTACATGCCTTAATTGGAATCTGTGCAAAATTTGGCTTAATTTGGATAATGTATGAACTCTTAATTGAAGAAAGAAAGAAATAGGAAATAATGTCAATGTTTCACTTTAATCGAATTTGGTTTGAATAAGTGTCTGTCAATTTTTTTGGTCACACAAATCTTTTTCTACTTGCTTAATCACGGGCCCATCTTGGGCCATTGGATTTTGATCTATCGGTTTCTATTTTATCCCCTACCTTCCATTTTCTTCTGGCTTCCTGGCGCACATGTTCCCTTTCCTTCTTCGATCCTCCTCTTTTGCCTCCACCTACCTTCCTCCTTTGCCTCAGATTCCTTCTCCCTCACCTTCCTCTTCTCTTCCCGCAATCAAGCATCCTATACATATGGGTTTCTGTCTTTTGCACCTCTTTGCAAAGTTATCTTCTTCTTCCCCTATTTTCACTCTGTTTCCTCTGCTTTCCCCTCTTCTTGCCCATCCAAGATCTCGGACCAAGAGGGATTGGCCCCCTGATATCCGGTGAGGTCTCAGATGCGTTTTTCTCACCTCAATTCTGACCTTGTTAGGATCTGGGCCTTCGGCCCCACTCTGGTCATCTTGCCGCAGGCGCTCCAGTCAGAGGTTGGCACCTTGGCCATCGAGAGGCCTGGACAGGTTCTGGAGATCGTCTGTGCAAATTCGCCATGGATATGCGGAGCTCTATGCTCCTCCACGACTTACAATTCGAGGTATACCATGTTTCCCCAAATCTGGGTGTGCGCAACTCTCTACCCAGCCGCGGCCATGGCACGGCTTGGGTAGAAGAAGGCTTGTAGGTCATTTACTCGTTTGCCCCTTTGTTCGTATTTCGTATTGATTTTCCGCGGAGGGTAAAACTATCTTTTCACCTCCTTCTCCTTTGCTTGGGTGAGTCAAGGCCGAGGGTTTACGTGGTGACTTGTCCAGCCCTGATTGGTCCAAGTCATGCGGGCCCAACCTGTTCTTCCCTTTCTTTTAGTGGATTTTTTTCGCCTATATGGCTTTATCGGATTTCTTGATTGGTCAGTTTTGTAAAATTGATAACTAATTACCTGTTTGGCCAAAAATTACGAATAAATACTCGTTGGAATAAAAAAAACAATATATAACTAATGGTACATGTTTTGATAACTAAATCTAAAGATTAATAATTGGTGTTTTTCAATGGATGTAATTAATGATGAATTAACTTGTATAATTCATAACTAATAATTTATAAGTCAGAAAAATACTATAAAATATGTTTTGAACTCAGGAAAATATAACCTAAAATATGGCATAGTTTTGATAACCTAATTCATTAATAATAAAAAGGTGATTTTTAGGGTTTTGTATAATTAATGGAAACCTAACTCTAATTCCACATATATGCATAATAGGTTCTTTGGATGCCTAGGCTTGGACCTAGAAGTGACTTTGGATCATTTGACTTTGCAGTTGAGGTATGTTGCATCCCCTATTATTCTATGTTGATCAATTCACCTATATTTTGTCTTTCTCTTGGTCCTATGGACAATAGCCTATACACATTGCTCTAATCTCTTGTTATATTGGTTCATGTGAACTACTTTTCTTTGTTATTGATCTTGTGATCATGGATATTCTCTTGGAATCTTATCTTGTTGCCTTGGTGCAAGTGAACTTTTGATACTATATGCCCACTGTGATGTGGAAGTTTACTTGATGTTATGTGCCCACTTTGAAGTGGATGTTTATATGTTTGTGTTGTCCATTGTGTGATGGAAACATCGTATTATTTTGACCATACTTGTCTTCTTACCTCTACATTAAACATTCTATGTGATTTAGTAGCACTAGAGTAATGTAAATTACTTTGGTTTTGGAGCAGTATTCCCCTATTATTTATTTGGAGGGTGGCAGTATATCATTCCTCTGTAATCGAGTGTGGCAATAATCCATACTGAATTTTATATATTTGGGAGATTGGCAGTATTCCTTTCTCTATCAGGTTCAAGTTTGTGCTTGGCCGCCTTTGTGTTTATATTGTTCTAGGGCTATGCTTATCTCATATGCATGCAGGTTGATGATGATATGTGCTTTGTTTCCCACCATGGTAGTGGATGTTTATATTGATAGCGCATTCTTATTATTTGTTGGTTATGGCAAGTATCCCTTTTGTCATGTTACTTTTCTCTTGATACCCATTTGGGTGGTACTTATCTCTTGCATGGGAAGCCTTTTATTTTTATGTCCCTATTTCCTTATATTTCTCAATTTTCTTTTTAGTATGCACATACCAGCCTTTGCTGATGTTTACTTTTGTTTCTCTTTTGTTGGGGTATGCTTCCAACCCTAGGTGGAAGACTTGGATGCATGGCATGTTGACCTGGACTTAGTTTGTGATGATGAAGGTTGGAGACAATCTTGAGGTGGTTTAGATTTCCTCTACATGGATCCTTATGATGTAAGTTTGTAACCCTTTGTTTTATAATTGAATATAGTCAAATATTATCTTCCGCTGCTATACTTTGGTGTTTTGACTACCATTATATAAAGATTTGAAAATTTTACACTCACTCCATCATACCTTTTGAGTATGTTTGGACTGGAGGTTCTATTGTTCAAATTTTTAGTAGAGAAGTGGTTACACTTTTTTTACAATTACACAAGTATGAGTTTCTCTCTCATCCTTTCTAGGATGTTGATTACTCCATACTTTATTAAGTTGGCTCACGCTTTCACTAAAGTACATGCACCTATGCTTATCATAGTGTATTGAGTTTATTACTTTCATAGGCATCAAGTGACAATCACTCTAAGTATACTATTCACCTAAGTACTTTAGAGGTACTTCCATTGTAATCAACCTTGAGATACTTTACAAACACTCATAGGGCAATTTTGATATTTCATGGTTTTGAGACTATTTGGTCTCTAAGCGGTTTGAGACCGTTTGAACCTTAAATTGTTTGAGACCATTTGAACCCTAAACGGTTTGAGATCGTTTGAACCTCTAAACGATTTGAGACCGTTTGAACCTTAAACGGTTTGAGACCGTTTGAACCTTAAACGGTTTGAGATCGTTTGGCCATACATAGTTGAAACCGTTTGATATTGTTGATCTAGAGGTGTGTGCTAATATGATATCATCATCATCATCAAGCTTCAGACCCCCGTTTCTACTGTCCATGCAACTGATGGATTCATTGATTCATCAATTACTCAAGAAAAATTCAAGAAGGAAAGATCAACATATATTTGCAAGATTGAAATCAAATAATAATATCAATGGGTTCAAGTTATATAACCCACTTCCAAAGAAACTTCAAAGCTCCAAGATTTTCATATCTAATGGTGAAGATAGCTCCTTCAATTATCCAAGGCACGTTCTCAACCCTCTTGATGTAAAACATTGCCAAAGTTAAGCATTGGATGGAAGAGAGAAGAAAAGAAGAGTTATAACTGGATTTTAGCCTTCAACCCAAGGTTGAAGATGACCTTGGATCTTACCTCAAGCTTGGGGAACGCTCTCCTCCTTCTCCTTTTCTTCCTTGGTCGTCGGCCTAAGTGAGGAGTCAATGTGTGTTGCAAAAATAGCCTTTCAAGTAGTGAATAATTGAGTGTATATAATTAAATTCTTAGGAGAGAGAAGGTAGGAGGGAAGTCATCAACTTTCCTTGCCACATGCCCCCTCTACTTCCTTATCTCAGAATCTATCCTTCTTATCTTCAAATTCCTTTGAATTATCCTTGAATTATAATTGACCATTTAAGCTCTTTAATAAATATAATACTAATATCCATTAGCACCTTTATTTTAGTGGACATTACTTTTCCATTAAAAATGTCGGTAGATATTTTCACCTACTTAGGATTATATCAACGCCTCTCAAGGTGTTTTGGCCACCATTTCATTATAGGATTTCACCCATATATTTTTAGTTGATGGTCACTTCATTTATTATATATATTTTTGCTACAAAATAACTTAGGGTTTCAATTATGCTCATTTCTTGATTATTTTATTATCAAGAGTATCATTTATCAAATATGGTTCAAACAAGACGCCCCTTTATTTTTCTTTTCTCTAAATGATACCAAGAGACAGTAGGGACACCCTTGAGGTTGTATTTTACATATTCAACCCTAGGTTTTGGGTAAATTGTAAATTACACCAAAACTAGTATTCAATGTACAAGTATTATTCAAACAAGCTCCTTCTTGGAACTTAGGCTTTCACAAACCATCCCTTAGCATAATTCTCATTCTTATGATGCTAAAATACTTGAGGAACATTTATCATGTAACATTTTGCATTGTAACCCCTTATATTGGTTAAATTGCACTTTAGTCCAAAATAAGTAAATATTGCTCAACATTATTCAAATAGGACCAAAATCAAAACATAAGCTCTCAATTAGTCTTAATTACTTTTCAAAAGATAAAAACAAGAATATAAATGACTTACTTAAGCAAAAATACTAGGGTTAAGGCATAACCCAGGTCAGGGATGTTACAATTATCCACCCCAAATAGGGATTTCGTCCTCGAAATCATCAAGAGAAAAGAGAAGGGTACTTCCTCCTCATCTCTTCCTCCATCTCCCACATAGCCTCTTCAACACCACGATGATGCCAGAGAACTTTCACAAGAATTATGTCTTTCTTTTTCAACTTTTTGATTCTCCTGTCAAGAATCATCATTGGTCCTTCTACATAGGATATATCTTCATTTAACTCTACCTCCACAGGTTGCAATACTAACTCTGTATCAGGGTGACACTTTCTCAGCATGGATATATGAAATACTAGATGCAATCTATGTAGTTTGGGTGGCAACTCCAACTTATAGGCTACCTTTCCAATCCGTTCAGTGATTGTATAAGTCCCCATAAATCTAGGAGCTAACTTACCCTTCTTTCCAAATCTAAGAACACCTTTTCAAGGTGAGACTTTAAGATATACTCTGTCTCCAACTTGGAATTCTAAAGGTCTTCACCATTTATCAGCGTATGACTTCTGTCTATCCTGTACAATCTTTAACTGTTGTTGCATTACTTTAACCTTTTCAGTTGTCTGTTGCACTAATTCAGGACCCAAAAGTTGGTATTCTCCTATTTCATACCAACACAATGGAGATCTACAATGTCTAACATATAATGCTTCATATTGTGCCATATCAATATTGTACTGATAACTATTGTTGTAAGAGAATTCTATTAAGCTCAAGTGTAGAACCCAACTTCCTACAAATTGAAGGACACATGCCCTAAGCAAATCCTCCAAGGTTTGTATAGTCCACTCAGATTGTCCATCTGTCTGTGGGTGAAAGGTGGTACTAAACCTTAAATGCATACCCAATGCTTTATGTAGTCGTTCCCAAAAATGACTCGTGAACTAGGGACCTCTATCAGAAACAATTGTAGCTGGAACCCCGTGTAATCGCACAATCTCATCTATATAGATCTATGCAAGTTTCTCAGCGGTATAGGTTGTTTTGACAGGAAGAAAATGTGATGACTTAGTCAACCTATCAAATATCTCCCAAATAGAATCATGACTTTTGGCCGTTCTAGGTAAACCAACCACAAAGTCCATGGTCACGTGATCCCATTTCTATTGTGGTATAGGTAAAGGCTGCATTGTTCCCGCGGGCTTCTAATGTTCAGCTTTAACCTGCTGACACACTGGACACTACATAACAAACTCAACTACATCATTCTTCAATCTGGGACACCAATACATATCTTTCAAATTATAATACATTTTGGTGCTTCCTAGATGCATTGCATACATAGACGAATGAGCTTCCTCCATGACTAAATTCCTTAAGTCATTGGCATCAGGTACTGCCATCCTACCATGGTAATAAACTACATCATCATCTGACTCGTGAAAACCATCCCAATTCTCATTACCGTACTCTGATATGATCTACTGAATCACAGTATCAGTCTGTTGTGCCTCTTTGATCTGTTGTTTCAGAGTAGGTTTCACTTGCATTTCAGCTAATAGTCCAGCTAACAAGCATACTTTAAGCTGTACATTGTTTTACCTCAAAGAGACAAGCATGTCTCGTTTAAATAACACTAAAGAGTTTAACTGTGCTTCGTCTATGGTTGGTGAC
Organism: Alisma plantago-aquatica; assembly: GCA_963693085.1. Classification (NCBI taxonomy): domain Eukaryota; kingdom Viridiplantae; phylum Streptophyta; class Magnoliopsida; order Alismatales; family Alismataceae; genus Alisma; species Alisma plantago-aquatica. The sequence goes on along the minus strand of OY856412.1, from coordinate 666,529,417 downwards.
GGTGACTTTCTACTTAGTGCATCAGCCAGTACATTAGCCCTTCCCAGATTATAATCAATTATACAATCGTAGTCCTTGATTAACTTCATCCAGCGGTGTTGTCTCATATTCAACTCGTGTTGTGAAAAGATGTAATTTAAGTTCTTATGGTCTGTGAAAATCTAGAATGTCTCTCCATAGAGATAATGTCTCCAGATTTTCAAGGCATGTACCACTGCAGCAAATTCTAGATCATGCTTCAGATAATTTTCCTTGTGTTTCTTAAGCTGTCGAGAAGCAAAAGAAATCACTTGTTTATCATGCATCAACACACATCCTAGACTGTTCTTAGAAGCATCATAGAAAACAATGTATCCCTTTCCCTACTTAGGTAAAACTAACACATGCACACTTATTAACCTTTCTTTCAACAACTGGAAAGAATGTTGACACTTGTCATTCTAGGCAAAAGGAACCTCCTTCCTGGTTAACCTAGTTAGGGTAACACAATAGAACTAAAGTTCTTAATGAACCTCCTATAGTAGCCTGCCAGTCCTAGAAAACTGCATATCTTCGTTGGTGTCTTTGGTTGTTCCCACTCCAAGACAGATTCCACTTTCTGTGGATCAACACGAATACCTGAAGCAGATATAATGTGTCCTAGAAAAGACACTTCTGATAACCAGAATTCACACTTGCTAAACTTGGTGTATAGCTTGTTCTCTCTCAGTAAAGTTAGGGCCTGATGGAGGTGTTGCTAATGCTTTTGAGCATCATTACTATAAATTAGGATGTCATCTATAAAGACTACTATGAATTGATCAAGGAATGGCCGAAAGATTATGTTCACGAGTTCCATGAATGCAGTTGATGCATTTTTCAGTCTAAACGACATAACTATGAACTCATAGTGATCATACCTTGTCCTAAAGGCTGACTTAGGTATGTCACTCTCCTTGATGCGTAATTGATGGTATCCTGACCTTAGATCTATTTTAGAGAATATAGTTGCACCACGTAACTGGTCAAATAGGTCATCTATCTTTGGAAGAGGATATTTGTTCTTTATGGTCACCTTGTTGAGCTGTCTATGGTCTATGCATAATCTCATAGACCCGTCCTTCTTTTTCACAAAGAGAACAGGAGCACCCCAAGGTGAAGTACTCGGTCAAATAAAACCCTTTTCAAGGAACTCCTGTAACAGTTTCTTGAATTCTGCCATCTCAGCAGGTGCCATTCTATAAGGTGTTTGAGCTATTAGTTGCGTACTCGGGAATAGATTAATTTCAAAATCAATCTCTCGGGGTGGAGGAACACTTGAAAGTTCTTTAGGAAACACATCCTCAAACTCCCTAACAATTGAAACTTCAGAAAACTAGGACTTTCTGCTCTAGTATCTACTACATGTGCCAAGAATGCTTCACATCCTTGTCGCATCAGCTTTTCAGCTACCATTGCTGACACTAGACAAGTTGGAAGGATCTTTCTATCCCCTTGAAATACCCATGTTTTATCTTTATTTGTAAACATAGCTTGTTTGGAACTACAATCCAAGACAACCTTATACTTTTCTAGGGTGTCCATCCCAAGAATTATGTCAAACCCATGCATCTCAAGTGGTATAAGATCCACCTGAATGCTATGTTCTAAAAGAGAAAGAACACAGAGAGAACATACCTCCTACAACACTACAGATCCAACTATAGAGTTTCTAATAACAAGTTATCTGCTCTACAACTGACAGTCATATTGCAGTCATGAATTACTTCTCCAGTGATAAAATAATGTGTAGCATCCAGATCAATCAAAATAGATACGAAGAAGGATGAAGACATATCTGAATGAAATAATTCCATCTGACCTGTCACGACTCATGGGTTGACCATTGCTTCCGGCTGATTCATAGCATAGAATCTTGTCATTGTTGGTTGTCGACCACTTACCCTATTGTTAGGTGCAGTTGAACCAGCTTCGAACGCGTGTCCATGTCCTCGTGTGCCACTGCTAAACTATCACCTCTGAGAGCCTTGTTGACTCGACCTTGGTGGTTGGGTTACACTCACATCTCTAGCTAGACAATCTTCCATCAGATGTCCCATCTTCCCACATTTATAACAACTTCTGTTCTCCCATTGTGGCCTAGATGATCCTGTTACTGACATTGATGCCGAGCTGTGGGCTCCCTCTGGTGGTAAACTACGGCCTCTACCCTTTCTGGATGTCCATTGTGTTTGAGTATTGAACCTCAGTGGTGTTGTTGGTGCAGAAAACCTTGGTTTCTTAAAACTTTCAGACCTCTATCCTTGGAATTGTATATACACTTTCTTACTGTTGGCTTGACGTTTCTCATTCACTGACCTTTCTATCTGCCTAACTGAATCCACAAAAGTGGCAAACCTATCTCTATTCTCTAGAGAAGATGCAGGTGTGGTCAAATCAGTGTTCAAACCCCTCTCAAAATGTTGAATCCTCTCCTCATCTGTTGTAGCCATGTAAGGACAAAACTGTAGAAGCTCCATAAACTTAGCTTCATACACACTAATGTTCATTGGTCCTTGCCTTATCCTCTCAAACTGAGATATTTTCTCATTCAGGTAAGTCTTGGGAAAAATATCTGTTAACAAACTCTCGCCAGAACTCTCTCCATTCGACCTCAACACCTGGTCTTTTGCCTTCTTCTATAGCCCACCAATGACCAACACTCCCTTTCAATAGGTACACCGCATGCCTAATGTAATGACCCCACCTCTTCGTAACCCCCAATTAAGGGAGACCAAAAGGTTAGTGTCGTTATCCATATTAACAGGATCAAAGGTTCAACAAATAATCAATAATAATTTTGAAATTATACCAAACTAAACTGAAATCTGGTATAAAATAAAACTTTGCATACCTTTTTCAAAAACTTGGATATCCACTTCTATCCACATCTGGAGTGTATTCTAACTAATCCTCCTTTGTACTTTAATTCTTATTTAATTCCACAGATGCCACTTTACTATTTGTCCTTTTCAATCTTGTACCTAAAACGCCGACAAACAAAACGTTGGTCAGCATAAATGAATATGCTGGTATGTGGGGACAACCAAAATTTCACAAATATGGCTAACAATCTAAATATCACAATCAAGTTAATTAACAAGCCAATTTACGCTTTCAGTGTGACATTCTCCACCGCTTTTGCCCTAACCCCAGCATACCCACCTTAGGATTTCTCTTTTGCCAATGACTTAAGTCCACCTTCTCAATCCTGAGCTTGGTGCATGGGGTCACCCTTCATGGTTCTTGTTAGTCATTCTATAAAGACCTCCTTCTCAATCCTGAGCTTGGTTTCTGGGGTCACAACTCATGGTGCCCATTGGTCTTCCCTCCTGGGTACCTTTGGCATCATCCATCAGGGTGGCATGTAGGTGTGAGAATACACACTTCTATTATTATTGTGATAATCATAATGACTTTATGATTTGCATGTATGAACATCCAAACTGATAAGTTGCATTCAATGCAATGAATCATCCAAAAAACTCTTCGGGAAACTAATGCGATTAACCATAATTAACCACATACATGATCCAAAGCAATTTGATGTCCAAGCAATAATATTCAAGAATAATCAAACAAGCAATCAACAATATCCTGAAATTAATGCATATCATCCAAGTGTTATAGTTTATCCAAAACATTCTCAAGATATACTTGTATTCCAGCTTTGGCTTTCTAGGCCCACTTTAGGGTTTTAGCCTTCATTATGCTTTTATCACTTTTAATGCCCTTTTTAGTTCACAAACCCTAATTTCAACATCATAAGCATAATTATCATCTTTGGTTTCTTTCAAATTGACAACTCATATTTCATTATGGTCTAATTCACGTATGAACTCCATTTATCATTAATTCCACATTTATCCATTAGAAAGCCCTAATTACCAAATTAAGGGTATTTATCCACAATTGGGAACTTTTATACTCAAAATAGTTTAGAACCATCATATCTCAACTTTATACATGAATTTGATCAATTAAAGCCATTAAGAATCATAATTAGGGTTTCAAGGCCCACTAAAGCCTATTTATACACATGGAACCCTAAATTAATCAAATTATGCCTAAAGATTATCCTTTTGGATCTAATGTGCCCTTTTTATAATCAAGTCAATATCAATTTTAAACATCCATATAACCCTTCCCAAATCATTAATCATCATGGATTAGGGTTTCTTAATCATTAATGCATTAAAGTTGATAACTTCAACTACTTTTAGAATTTAAAGAGGAATTAGGATGTAAATCTATTTTTAAGGGATTCCTCGCATTTTTCTGAGCAAAATCATATACAGGTTTGATTCATTCTGACCTACCAATCATTTTGTATGATTTTTGCAAGTTAAATATATTTGGACCAATCGAAAAGTGCCACGTTAGCAACTTAGTTGTTATATCCAAGTTGACAGCTTGGCTGGGATTTAGAGCAGAATGACCTATTTATCCTCATGTAATGAACAAACATAGAGGGGCAAGAGAGTCCTTTCAATCTATCCTTCTCCTACGTCGCGCAAGGCTGCGCCAGACACCCGAGGCCGCGGAAGGCAGATCCCACCAGTGACAACTTCGTGCCCACGGGTGCTGGATGGTCATGGCGAGGCCTCGACACTGTTTTTGGGTACTCACGAACTCAAGGCAAGCATCTGCGTCGATAATAACCGCCCATGTTCTTCTCCACTGGGAATGCAAGTCCATGGTCCATATCTTCCTAACCAATCTCCCAAATGGACTCTTATTTCTCGCGTACGGCCGGCGGGTTGCGATCTCTCACACTTGACCTGTGCTGGTCCCAATCCGGTCGGCGCTATAGTTTGTACTTAGCCATGCTTAGCTATCTTTCCTCTTCCCGTTCACAGCCTCTACCCCCTGCTAGGTTTGGAGGGGGGCTCCGCCTCTGTTCGCAATGAACAACTTCGTTGGTCCATCTCTGCCAACTCCAGATGTCTGGGACCCAAGATGGTCGATGCTCATGGCATTAGTCCTTGCGCGGCTGATCGCCGGTCTACTCTAGTTCATAGCATCCTTGGCCTAGCACCGGGGCTACTAGAGGAAGGGGGAGCTATGTTGCTTCCACCCTCGGACTAGAGATCTTGGTCAGGGCAATTGCTTCCTGAGTTGGTAGGAAGATGAAGGAGGAAGGGTTATCGATCCAGTCTTAGTTGCCCTGATCATTCTCCTCGGCAGTACTCTTAGTCTCTTCTAGTTTTTTGGGCCAGTAAGGTAGAACAATACCCTATTGACCAGGAAAGACTATAGCCATGACGGGGAAGATGGCTTTGCTATGAACTATGGTGGTGAGAGGCACATCTAGGATCGAGAGTAAGGGTGGTTCTCTGTCCTTCACCAACCTGGATATATATATATATATATATATATATATATATATATATATATATATATATATTGTGTGTGTGTATACACACACACACAAAGCTATGTTTGAGAAAAGATGGATTGGTCTCCAAGTTTTATATAGTTTTTTTTGGTCGGTCAAAAAAACATGTTTCTAGTATTACCAAAACTTAGGGCACTAAGTACCCCATTACATCTGACAGAGTTAAACAAACATAACCAAGATTCAATACCCCCACGCAGGGGGATAAAGAACCTTATATAGAGCTAAGGAAGTTAAGAAAAACAACAGACGACTAGATCCTAACACTCCTACCAGAAGAAAGGCTATTACAAACCATGATTACATACATTCAGCATACCCACAAAAAACCACAGCTTGACATAGACTACCTCCAGCCACCCTGAAAGGGTCAAGCCTTTGAGTATCCCTCTTTCTTAGCTAGATGTCATAAGGACCCATAAGGAGTACAACCCAAAACGGATCCTCCAAACCAGAAACAAACACAGTCTAACTGTGTGACAAGCAAGGGCCAATGTAAATTCTAACATGGAGTTTGCAAGAAGGAAGCTCGAAGAAGACCTTCTTGCTAAGTACAATACCAACTAACTGTAGCCACACCCACAAAATGTGGCATAGCACCAAGAATCAGGACTCCTATTCACTTCAACCTCACTAACTAGCCCAGCCAGGCCTACAACTCTCTTGCTTGACTAGCACAGATCAAGATTCAGGTGACCAAGCAGAACGGAGAAACTTAACCAGCAAACTATCAAACACCTTGAAGGTGTTCCTATACTTAACAGAAGGAAAGCCCAAAAGGAAGAAGAAGAAGAAACCTTCCACCCCCTTGAACCCAACCCACACGAGGCAAGCCTACTGCTTGCACAAAGATGCCTAACTCCTTGATCAGAGAACCTGTCCAGATGAGAAAGAGCTCAACCAGTATCTTCCTAACTGAAGAGAGACCCCTTCTAGGAGAGGACTTCGTCCAGGATCCAGAACCCCTGTTTGCACAGAGGGATACCACCGAGCACCTTGTGAGTGCTCCAAACGCAGCAGCCATGGAGATGCAGCGCCAGTGGATGTCGTGGAGCCGTCGCACCACTGGGCGAGACCTGGAACCAGCAACGACCTAGGTCACCGATCTGTCACGCCCGTAGCAAGCTTGATGATGGCTGAATGGAAGGAAGCCACTGCTGGACGAAGGTGACGCAAGCCCACGCCGCCCAACTGGACATCTACCCATCTCCGACATCATCGGGAACAGGTCCATCCTCTCCTGGGCCGCCGTCTTCCTGGTTAGCCAGGATGCATCACGGAACAGAGAGGGCGAGCCGCACCTACGAGGCCTGGATCTGAGGGATAGGCTCATCTCCATCCATCACTCATCAACAGAAAGGAGTCGAAACTAATCGATATGCCTGCTCGCGATCCAATCGAACCTGCATGGAGCTTCTCGTCCTCTCCTCTCCTGGATGCTAAGCGGGAATACCCTGGCGAGGACGGTGGAGAGCTGTCGTGCAGCAACCCTGCTAGCCGAGAGGCATAACGACACCAGGATCAAAACATGATGTCGCCCGAGCCGCCACCCACAGATGGAAGCGAGCAACAGCCGCCAGCCGAACCACCAAGGAAGGTGGAGAGGCCATGGAGATGGAGAAGAAGGTAGGAATGGAGAAGGTGAGTGAGATCGGTGGAGAAGAGCCAAGGGGAGGGAACGCCTAGAGGAGCGGTGCCCCTCCCCCCAGCGGAGGAGAAAACCTAGAGAGAAGCGAGAGATCGCATTCTAGAGAGAAGATCAGATCGCATTTTGTATATAGTTGGCAAGATACCTTGTTTAGGGAATAATTAATGCATCCTCCTCCCTTACTATTTTAAGATATTCCTTTTATCTCTCTTTTTGGTGTATCTTTTAAAATAACTATTCCATGACAATTCATTATAATCTTTTCCAATTTATATTTATTAAGAGAGATGTTTTCCTTAAAAAAGACTTATTTCTTTAGACATCTCAACAATTACCATTATGCTTATTGGGATTTCCTCTCCTGTCCAAAACATATTCCTTTTTCATACAAATTTTAAGGAAATTCTTGTATTAGCATTATCTACTCATTACCAAGTTTGAGCCCCAATTTCCAAAGGAAAAGGGCATTATCTTCATGCAAAAGTTATCCTTTATTAAAGCTTATTTACTTTGTAATTTCTCTTTCTTCTCCTATTAACTTTACAACTCAGACTCCTTGAAACCAAGAAATCCTAAGATTTTGAAATCCTTTTCAAAGGATGCTTATTATCCTTCTAGATGCATCTACATTCTTCATTTCTCATTATCTTACTTATTCCTTTATTCAATTGATTTCCTTTTTCCTTTCTTTTCGTATTTCTTTTATTAGAAATCATATGTAAATGAATTTTACTCAATTGTGGCCATTAATGCCACTTTCTAGATATTTCCAAGTATTTCTTATAAATACTTTTCTTAATATTCATTATCTTGTATCTTTTTCTAATATTTAGACTTTTCTTCTTTTCTTCTCTTTTATATCCATTATTGGATTAATATAGTAATAGGAATCATGAAATTCCTATACAAAGGAATATTTGCAAGGAAACTCATCCTTTGAAGCAAAGCATACAACCTTTTTAACTAAGCCCAAATTCACAAAATCATTATATTTCAATTATGAAAACATATGCAAAATTGAGGTTGAAACACTTAGCCTTCTCAGCTTCTAGTATACTAAGAATTTTGAAGGCCTTTTCCAGCTCAGTCAGCCACAAGTCTGCGTCTGCTGGGTCAGCTGTACCAGTATAATCAGTAGCTCCTACCCATCAAAGCTGTTCAAAAGTCTTGCCAACTCCATGTACCTCAACGGGGACTGGTGCCCTAGGTGTAGGTGGTGGCATCCTATCCTCCATAAGTGTCATTGTAACCATGAACTGCTTAAAGAGGGCATGGAAAGTTGGGTTTTCTATCGAAGCTTGGTCAAACTGGGGATTCTCAGGTACTAGTTCCTCTCTAGCATGATCCCTTGCACCTCCTCCTGGTAAAGCAACAATGCTTTCAGCAGCATGTTCTTCGTGTGATCCAGCCATCTTTTAGTTCTTATTCTCCTCCTATAAGAGAAGAAGTCACTATAAGATAAACTGGAGAATACTAGAACATACTCTACTACTTAATCCTATGTCTTTGTAGACTCTACGAACCTTAGGCTCTGATACAAAAAACTTTATGATGATCTGACCACAAATCAAACTGTCACCAGTAATACTTGTGAAATTAACCATAATCAGCGGAATAACAAAAATCACTAAAAATTTAAAACCATTTGCAAAGAGATCCATTTCTAGGAAACTCTTAAAAAGAGAACCAAAGTATTGCATACATTATGGTTCACATTGTACATACCATGTACCATCTCTTCTCGAGAAATATATAAAATACTTGCTTTGCCAAAACTATACATAAGCAACATAAAGCCTCGAGGCATTCAAGCCAAAATCTCAGATCGATCATAAAAACACTAAGTACTGACTCTAAGGACCTGAGAGTACAGAGATGACACATAGGACTCATATCTACAAGACACGACAGTCTGTATCTCCACCTGAGATGTTGATGTTGTCCCTAATTCCTCTGGCCTTCCCATGATGTTAGGTCCCTACCTCCTCGTCCGCATCCACCTAAAAATGTTGGTGACCAACGGGGTGAGACCCATGTCCCAGTGATAGATATAACTCTCCGTCAAAGATATTATCATTGTAGATAAACAGTAGTAAACTTAGTAGAGGATTTTTTTATATTAATAAATAGAATTTAATCATTGTTTAAGAATAATAGAGAAATGTCATCTTTTAAAGCATTACGACTATATATGATAAAGTAATAAATCTTATGTTTAATAAGGAATATGAAGAACATGTATAACATTTATCCACTTTAGCATACATTAAGCAATGTAACATCAACCAATGATTTCCGTATTTCATCCTTAAGCAAATACGCTACACTGCTGATTACATTTTACAATCATACTTATGCCCTGAGGAGATGAGGTATACGGATCATACTCCAACCGACCACGGCAGTGTAAAGCATCGGTTCCATACTTAGGTTAATGGAAGAGCTGGACTCCATGACCTCATCCATCGTGGTCAGTGCGAGACCACATGCAGGATATCTCGGGTCGCTGCTAAATAGCTTTCCAGGGTATATTGGCAACTTCTCTATAGAGATACAGCGGCGGTTGCACTCTCTTCACAATCGAGAGATTTCATGTTTATCTCACATTGATCCGACATTAATCATCATCGGGAGATTTGTGATACATCCATCCCGGCACATATAATGAATGATTGAGAGATCTCGTGTTTATCTCACGTCAATCCCACATTAGGACGTAAGGATATTCACGTCCATCACCCCCACATATTCAAAAATATGCCCTCCAGGAGATCCCATGGGAAAACCTGTTCTCCATCACCAGCTACTGACGATGATGGATATATGGCCAGGGCTCTACATGATAAGATTCCACTTGATTAATTAAGTACATTATTATATTCTTTTAGCATCCATCAAGTTTCCAAACATGAATTATTATGACAAATTCTACAAAGAAACATGTAATACTTCTATCAAGTACCTTTCAAACTATATATGTAACATATAGGATCTCAATCCCTTTTCTTATTACCGAGAATTCTCATCCCACAACAATATCATCATCATGATTATAGAATCTGGGTATTCAAACCCTTAGTTCATCATTGAACACTATTACCACTTATTAGGTAACTAATACCTCCAGGTCATCTGACCAAGGTATACATGATACTTATTACACAAGCATATCACATAGCTCACAAGACCCATAAAGAATTTTTATCAGATAAACATCATAGCTCATACCTGCCAATGCTCATCATATCATGATACCTGCATAGTTAGTATACTTGATAACAACCATATCAATTACATATCAAGATCATGTAATACAAGGGTAACACCACTATTCCCTCATTAGGGTTAGGGATTTCCCATTCTTTATCAATTACGAGTTCTCATACCATTACCCGAATTTAGGGTTAGGGTTTCCCATTCTTTATTAATTAGGGTTTCATGATCACATTATCAAAGATCAAACCCTAATTCATACTCTATACTTATTAAAAGTATCAAGGTATGCACATTACATGTTTATTACACAAGTATGAGTTTCTCTCTGATCCTTTCTAGGATGTTAATTACTCCATACTTTATTAAGTTGGCTCATCCTTTCACTAAAGTACATGCACCTATGCTTATCATAGTGTATTGAGTTTATTACTTTCGTAAGCATCAAATGAAAATCACTCTAAGTACAATATTCACCTAAGTACTTTAGAGGTACTTCCATTGTAATCAACCTTGAGATACTTTACAAACACTCATAGGGTTATTTTGATCTTTCATGGTTTTGAGACTATTTAGTCTCTAAACGGTTTGAGACCGTTTGAACCTAAAATGGTGTGATACCGTTTGAACCTTTAAACAGTTTGAGACCGTTTGAACCTCTAAACGGTTTGAGGCCGTTTGATCCTCTAAATGGTTTGAGACCATTTGAACCCTAAACGGTTTGAGACCGTTTGAACCTCTAAACGGTTTGAGACCGTTTGAACCTTAAACAGTTTGAGACCATTTGAACCTTAAACAGTTTGAGACCATTTGGCCATCCATAGTTGAAACTGTTTGATATTGTTGATCTAGAGGTGTTTGCTAAGATGATGTCATCATCATCATCAAGCTTCAGACCTCCATTTCTATTGTCCATACAATTGATGGATTCATTGATTCATCAATTACTCAAGAAAAAATCAAGAAGAAGGAAAGATCAACATATATTTGCAAGATTGAAATCAAATAATAATATCAATGGGTTTAAGTTATATAACCCGCCTCCAAAGCAACTTCAAAGCTCCAAGCTTTTTGTCTCTAGTGGTGAAGATAGCTCCTTCAATTATCCAAGGCACGTTCTCAACCCTCTTGATGTAAAAGATTGCCAAAGTTGAGCATTGGATGGAAAAGAGAAGAAAAGAAGACTTATAACTCGATTTTAGCCTTCAACCCAAGGTTGAAGATGACCATGGATCTTACCTCAAGCTTGTAGAATGTTCTCCTCCTTCACCTTTTCTTCCTTGGTCGTCGGCCTAAGTGAGGAGTGAATGTGTATTGCGAAAACAACATTTCAAAGTAGTGAATAGTTGAGTGTATATAATTAAATTCTTAGGAGAGAGAAGGTAGGAGGGAAGTCATCAACTTTCCTTGCCACATGCCCCCTCTACTTCCTTATCTCTGAATCTATCCTTCTTATCCTCAAATTCCTTTGAATTATCCTTGAATTATAATTGACCATTTAAGCTCTTTAATAAATATAATACTAATATCCATTAACACCTTTATTTTAGTGGACATTACTTTTCAATTAAAAATGTAGGTAGATATTTTCACCTACTTAGGATTATATCGGCACCTATCAAGGTGTTTTGACTTCCATTGCATTATAGGATTTCACCCATAGCTTTTTAGTTGATGGGCACTTCATTTATTATATATATTTGTGCTACAAAATAACTTAGGGTTTCAATTATGCTCATTTCTTGATTATTTTATTATCAAGAGTATCATTTCTCAAATATAGTTCAAACAAGACGCCCCTTTCTTTTTATTTTCTCTAAATGATACCAAGAGACAGTATAGACACTCTTGAGGTGGTATTTTACATATTCAACCCTAGGTTTTGGGTAAATTACAAATTACACTAAAACTAATATTCAATGTACAAGTATTATTCAAACAAGCTCCTTCTTGGAACTTAGGCTTTCACAAACCATCCCTTAGAATCATTCTCATTATTTTGATTCTAAAGTACTTGTGGAACATTTATCATGTAACATTTTTCACTGTAACCCCTTATATTGGTTAAATTTCACTTTAGTCCAAAATAAGAAAATATTGCTCAACATTATTCAAATAGGACCAAAATTGAAACATAAGCTCTCCTTTAGTCTTAATTACTTTTCAAAAGATAAAAACAAGAATATAAATGACTTAATTAATAAAAACTCCTAGGGTTAAGGCATAACCCAGGTCAGGGATGTTACAGCCCTCCTTGGTTCTCCTCATGTAAGAATCATCCATATGTGATGATGACAAAGATGACAACAACAACGAAGTCTTCAAACTTGTAATGACATAGACATGGCCTCCCCTAGAAACAACTCATACTCATGTTACTCTTTTTTAATCATGTAGGATGTTTCAGGGGAACCCACCCCTATATTTCTATTTTGTAGCTACAACTTTTCCCATATGAAATGTGTGTGTGTGTGTATATATATATAATATTATATATATGCACTTATGATGATACTTATGTATTGTATTGTACATATTAGATTTGCAAGTCTTAAAATATATTATGGTACTGTTGCTAATAATGGTTCATATTAGATTTACATATTGTTATCGGTCATCCTTGAAAGTTCATACTAGATATATGTCTGTGTAGATAACCAAGTATAGGCATTAATCATTATTCGGTATCTCCACAATATGTTAACATGTATTAAATATGATATTTCAATTGTATACTGGTCATACAGGCAAGTTACCTAGTATATGCAGTTGTGAATATTTTCTAATATTGTTTAACCGTTTTTGACTATCATAGGTTAAAAATTGAAGTTTGGACTCCTACCAATATATAATTTGATATTAATTTTCATTCATAGGTTAGTCTTAATATTGGATGGACCTTTGTGGGAGGGGGTTGCTGCTTTAACTCCCTTTAATCTTTCCTCGTGACTTTGTTCTACTCCAATTTTTGATGATTTGATATATCAATATTAAATAACACTCAAATTCCAAGATGTAATTGTTACCCGGTGTGCCATTTTCCTACCTAAAAAGATCTACCCAAATGACTCATCATAATTCCTGTAAGGAGCTATATAACAACAAGATTGAAATGGGAATAAACATAGAAATAAACCCTAAACCAAATAATATTTAAGCAATGTTTTCTATTGATCTTTGTTTTTAGTATGAACTTCAAAGAACCGATAGAAGAAATGCTTTTCTTCCTCGCATTTAATAAAGACATGGACTAGAGATTGGAGGTTGAGTTTAGATGAGCATTGGACAATTTCCTAGGTATGTGTTGTTCCTTTGGCACTCTAATGACCATCTAGTGCCTTTTTGGGGCTAGAAATAGCTTATCAAAGACCTGAATATGAAGGAGAACACCTCGTCTCACTAACTCCCACAAATAATAGCAAGATCTTGATGGGCCTCTTCGATGAAGCTGGACTTGGCTATGTACCCCTCTCCTTATCTCAACAGTGATGATACATATATTGTTTCACCACCTAAATTTGGAGACCTCCGTCTGAGGACCTTCTAGAAAGAGTTACAAATCTTGGACCTCATAGCCATGACTGACAATGTGCTCATACTAGCCAAGGAATAGATCAAAGGGGAGGATATTACCAAACCAACAACAATTGGTAAAGAAGATGAAAAGGTAGATGAAGCATAGGAGCTGGTCTAAAAGGACAATAGAAGATTGATAAGGAATGGGAAACATTAACACTATCAATTTGTGCATCCTTATCCCTCCACATCAAGATAGACATACCTAATGATGATGAATACAATGATTATGACAATGATGATGATGATGATGATGATGATGATGATGATGATGAAAAAATCTTTAACACCAAGGTTTGTAAACTTTGAAGTCGATGTAAAATTTTTTGAAGATGTAGACATGGCTTCAACCAATGGCAATAACACTTCTTGAACATCTCGTGGTTGTGTTTTTTGTTGTATTTTCTATGTCGACCCGCTATCATTAAGATAACAAGTTCTCAATAAAACATGCATAAATGATCATTAACAGCGAATTATAAAAATCACTAAAAATTAAAACCATTTTCAAGTAGATCCATTCTCAGTAAAACTCTTTAAATAAGAACCAAAGTATTATAATCACATACTGGTTCACATTGTACATTTCTTGTACCATTTCTTCTCGAGGAATGTATATACAACATTTGTCCCATTAAAAGTACAAGTAATAAAATCCTCAAGGCATTCAATCCAAAATCTCAGATTGATTATAAAAACATTATCCACTGACTCCTAGGACCTGAGAGTATAGAGAAGACACACATGACTCTCTATACAAAGCTTGACAACCAGTATTTCCACCTGGATTATTACTACTATCCCTATTGCTGCTACTGCTGCTGCACTTCCCCTGCTATAGGGTTTCTGCCTCTTCGTCTGCGTCTACCTAAAAATGTTGGATCCCATGGGGGTGAGAGAATTGAAAATTTCCCCAACGAGAGATATAACTCGCAGCTTAAAACATTATTATTACAGTTTAATATAAATAAACTGAGCAATGGAATTATATATTCAACAGCAGATTAGAGCAACATTCTTACTCAAGCATTTCAGCTATAACTTGATAAAGTAGCTTGTGTATTGGGTAAGTGACATGTATAATATTTATCCATCTAGAATATGCTAAGAAAAATAACATCAACCAATGATTCTCGTATTTTAATCTTAAGCAATTATGCTACATAGCTGATTACATTTTACAATCATACTTAAGCCCTGAGGAGATGAGGTATACCGCTCATACTCCAACTGACCATTGCGAAATCGAAATCGGTACCATACAAGATCAATGGAAGAGCCAGCTACCATGACCTCATCTTGTCCCGGTCAGTGTGAGTCCACATATTGGACATCTTGTGTCTCTGCTAAATAGCTTGCCAGGGTATAGTGGCAACTTCTCTATAGAGTTATAGTGATGGTTGTACTCTCTTCTCAATCGATAGATTTCATGTTTATCTCCATCGATCCGGCATTAACATCATCGGGAGATTTCTGATACATCCATCTCGACACATATAATGAAAGATTGAAAGGTATAATGTTTATCTTCCATCAACCCCACATTAGGGCATAAGGATATTCACGCCCATAACCCCCACATACTCAATAGTATGTGTTCCAGGATATCCCGTAGGAAAACCTATTTGACCATCATCAACTACTGATGATGGTGGATATATGGTCAGAGCACTACATGAATAAATTTCACTTGATTAATTAAGTACATTATCATATTCTTTTAGCATCGGCCAAGTTTTCAAACATAACGTATTATGATAAATGCCACAAAGAAACATGAACTATTATCATCAATTACTTCTCAGTCTTTATAAGACATTGGGATCTCAGTCCCTCATTTCAATACTGGGAATTCTCATCCCTTCATAATTTCAATACCATAAACATATGGATCTGGGTATTCAAACCCTTAGCTCATCACAGAGCATTGTTATCGTTTTTTTCAGGTAACTATCACCTTCAGGTCATCTGACCAAGGTAAACATGATACTTGCTACATAAGCATCTCACATGGCTCTTAAAGCCCATTAACTCTCTTGTTACCTCTTACTAAGCAACAAAGCATATTATGGCACACAAGGCCCATAAAACAATTTCAATAAATAAAGCATCATAGCTCATACCTGGCTATGTTCACCATCTCATGATACCTACATGGTTAGTACATATGATAAAAAATATATCAATTGCATTTCAGTACCATGTTATTCAAGGGTATCACCACTATTCCCTCACTAGGGTTAGGGTTTCCCTTTTTATGTCAATTGAGGATACTCATCCCATTACCCAAAATTAGGGTTATGATTTATCACCATACTGCCTAAGATTAGGTTTCATATGCATTCACCCTAGATTAGGGTTAAGATTCCATATTAGAGTTTCATATATCATTACGTAGCATCACTCTAGATTTGAGTCTCACATCACTTCATTGCATCAGGGTTTCGCATGACATCATCCTAGATTAGGGTTTCACATAGCATCACCCTAGATTAGGGTTTTCATTCAATTATTCACAATTAGGGTTTACTATTCATCCCAATTAGGGTTTCATATTCAACTACCCATAGTTAGGGTTTACTATTCATCCCAATTAGGGTTTTACATTCCATTACCCATAATTAGGGTTGACATTCAATTTCCCACAATTGGGGTTTACTATTCATCCCAATTAGGGTTTACATCCAATTACCCATAATTAGGGTTTACTATTCATCCCAATTAAGGTTTCATGAAGCATCCTCTTAAATTAGGGTTTCTCATTATATTACCCTAAATTAGGGTTTCTCATGTCATCACCCTTAATTAGGGTTACACTATTACCCTAGATTAGGGTTTCACTCAGAATTGCCCTAAATTAGGGTTAGGGCTCATTAACCTTCTCGATTAGGGTTTCATGATCTCTTTATTAAGGATCACACCCTAAGTGCATAATCTATTCATTTTTGAAAGTGTCAAAGTTTATTCACTACATGTATGAGCTCATGTATGAGCTCTTATCTCTCATCCTCTCTAGGATGTTAATTATACCAAAATTGATTAGGTTACATTAACCTTTAATTTAAATACAAACATCTATGATTGACATAGAGTATTGAGTCACTACTTTCATAAGCTCTTAGAATAACCCCTCTAAAGTTACTAATCCTCCAGTACCTTATGGGTACAACCATTGTAATCACCTTGGATTTACATCAATAATCAATTAAGTAATTAATTGACCTTTCCTCACATTTAGGTCTTCAAAAATTTTTGGTCAATTGAACCCCAAACAATCTTGATCACTTAGTCTTCAAACGGTCTTGATCAATTTGGACATCAAATGGTTTGAAACTATTTGGGAAACTAGCCCTTGAAACGGTTTGGATAGAATTACATTGAAACCGTTTGGATAAAGTTACATTGAAACCGTTTGGACAATTTTCTTTTGAAACCGATTGGATCACCAAATGGTTTGAGACCGTTTGGTGCCAAACCGTCTTGAGACCATTTGATCCCAAACGTTCTTAAGACCGTTTGGACCAAACCACCTCAAAACCGAATGGTCCAATTAAGGTTTCAATCAACCAAATTGATTTAGGGTTTGTAATTGGTGGGTTGTCCATTCATCGAACCAATAAATTGAATCCATTAGATAATTATCCAACATGTTCTAATCCTGACCTCAAATGGTCAACACCTCCATTCAGTCAACCATGTCCAATAGGTTTTGAACGCTCACCCCCAAATGATTTGCAAACAGTTTGGTCACCAAACGGTTTGGTGAAACCGATTGGACCATTTTTTGTTGAAACCGTTTGCACCTAATTCCTTTTGAGGTGTGTTCTTAGGATGATGTCATCATCATCATCTAGCCTCAACCCTTAGAAATCTACTTCCATTTTCATGGCAGTTCCATCAATTATTCAAAGGAATTTCAAGAAGAACAATTGAACAAAATAAATTGAAGAATTGAATGCAATAATCAATGCTTAAGGGTTCAAGTTATATAACACACCTTCAAAGAATCTTTAAAGCTGCAAGATTCACATCTACAATGGTGGAATCATCTCCTTAAACTATCCCAAGTCTCATCCTCAAGTCTTTGAGTGAAAAGATTGGCTAGAGTTGAAGATTAAGTGAAGAAAAGAAGAAATCAAGCATGGATTTGTGATTTCCACCATGAAATCAAGGTTGAAGAAGGTGATGGAGCTTACCTAAAGGTTGGGGGTCGTCATCCTGTTGCTCCTAAGCTCCCTTGGTCGTTTTTCAAGCAAAGAGTGAAAGAAAATCCGAAAATGAGTCCTCATGTGGGTGGAAAATGGGATATATATAAAGGATTTTCAAGAGAGAGAAAATGTTTATAAAATGATACCTTAAGGAGATAAGCATATCTCTTTTAAAGCACACTAAAGAGTTCAATTGTGCTTTGTCTAAGGCCGGTGTTGCTGATTTTCTACTTAATGCATCAACAACTACATTGGCCTTCCCTGGATGATAATCAATTGTACAATCGTAGTCCTCAATTAACTCCATCCAGCGACATTGTCTCATATTTAATTCATGTTGTGAGAAGATATATTTTAGGTTCTTATGGTCTGTGAAAATCTGGAATGTCTCTCCAAAGAGATAAAGTCTCCAGATCTTCAAAGCATGGACCATAGCAGCTAGCTCTAGTTCGTGTGTCGGATAATTCTCCTCGTGTTTTTTAAGCTGTCGAGAAGCAAAAGAAATCACTTGTTTATCCTGCATCAACAAACATCCTAGACCATTCTTAGATGCATCACAGAAAACTATGTACCCCTTTCCCTACTCAGGTAGCACTAACGCAGGTGCACCGGTTGACCTTTCTTTTAGCAACTGGAAAGAATGTTGACAGTTGTCATTCCAGACAAAATGAATCTCTTTCCTGGTCAACTTGGTTAAGGGTAAAGCTATAGAACTGAAGTTCTTAATGAACCTCCTGTAATAGCCTGCCAATCCTAGGAAATTGTGTATCTTCGTCAGTGTCTTTGGTTATTCCCATTACAGGACAGATTCTACCTTCTTAGGATCAACACGAATACCTGAGGCAGATATTACGTGTCCTAGAAAAGAAACTTCTGGTAACCAAAACTCGTACTTGCTAAACTTAGCATACAACTTATGTTCTCTAAGAAAAGTCAAAGCTTGACGGAGCTGTTGCTCATGTTGTTGAGCATCTCTACTGTATATCAAAATGTCATCTATGAAGACCACTACACACTGATCAAGAAAAGGCCAGAAGATTCTATTCATGAGTTCCATAAATGCAGCTGATGCATTAGTTAGTCCAAACAACATAACTATGAACTCATAGTGACCACACCTTGTCCTAAAGGCAGACTTAGGTATGTCACTCTCCTTAATATGCAAATGATGATATCCCAACCTCAGATCTATCTTAGAAAAGATAGTTGCACCACACAACTGATCAAACAAGTCATCAATCATTGGCAGAGGATACTTGTTCTTTATAGTTACTTTATTCAACTGTTTATAGTCAATGCACAATCACATAGACCCATCCTTCTTCTTAACAAAGAGGACTGGAGCACCACATGGTGAAGTACTTGGTCGGATAAAACCTTTCTCAAGTAACTCCTGTAGTTGTTTCTTAAGCTCTGCCATTTCAAAAGGTGCCATTCTATACGGTGTTTCTACTATTGGTTGCGTGCCCGGGATTAGATTAATCTCAAAATCAATCTCTCGGGGCAGAGGAACACCTGGAAGTTCTTCAGGAAATACATATTAAAACTCCCTGACTATTGGATCTTCAGAAAGATTAGGACTCTCCATTGTGGTATCTACCACATGTGCCAAGAATGCAAAGCATCCTTGTCTCATCAGCTTCTCACCTACCATAGCTGACACTAGACAAGTTGGAAGAATCTTTCTATCTCCCTAAAAGAGCCATGTGTCACCATCATATGTGTACACAACCTACTTGGAACCACAATCCAAGACAACCTTATACTTCTCTAGGGTGTCCATTCCACGGATTATATCAAACCCATGCATTTCAAGTGGTATAAGATCCACTTGAATGTGATGATCAGAAAAGGAAAGAATGCAGGGAGAACACATCTCCTGCAACACTGTAGATCCCAGTAAGGGTGTTTCTAGCAACAAGCTATCCAATCTATGACTGACAATCATATTGCAGTCATGAATCACTTCTCGAGTGATAAAGGAATGTGTAGCACCCAGATCAATTAATATAGATACGAAGCAGGATGAAAACATATCAGAATAAAATAGTTCCATCTGACTTGTCACAACCTGAGGGTTGACTACTGCTTCGGGCTGATTCATTGCATAGAATCTCTCCGTTGCTTGTTGACCCTGTGCTCGGTTGTTGGGTGTCGACGATCCCACTTGGGATGCTTGTCTACATCCTCTAGCGATACTAGAAAACTATCTCCTCTGTGAGCCTTGCTGACTCTGCCTCTAGGGTTGAGTTACAATCCCAACTTTCTCAAGACAATCTCTCGTCAAGTGTCCTAGCCTCCCACACTGGAAGCAATTGTAGCTTCCCAAATTCTTCCTAGGTGGCCCTATTACTGATGTTGATGATGTACTGGGGGCTCTATTTGGAGGAAAACTACAGCCCCTACCCCTACTTGACGTCCACTACGTCTGGGTATTAAACCTTGGTGGTGTAGTTGGTGCAGAGAACCTTGGTTTCTTGAAACCGTCAGACCTTTGTCCTTGAAACTAAGTATGCAATTTCTTACTTTTAGTCTGACGCTTCTCAATCACAAACTTCTCTATCAGTCTCACGGACTCCACAAAAGTAGAAAACCTCTCCTTGTTCAACAAAGCAGACACAGGAGTGGTCAAATCACCATTCAACCCCTTCTCAAAACATCATATCCTCTTCTCATCAGTAGATGCCATATGCAGACAGAACCGTAAAAGCTCCATGAACTTAGCTTCTTACTCACTAATGCTCATATGTCCTTGCCTCAACCTCTCAAATTGAGAGATCTTCCCATCTAGATACGTCTTGGGGAAGTATCCAGTGACAAATTCTCATTAGAATATTTCCTCCCATCCGATATCAACACCTGGCCTCTTGCCCTCTTCAATGGTCCACCAATGACCAGCACTCCCCTTTAACAGGTATACAACATGTCTCACCTTCTCATCTTCAGGAATCATAAGGATTTTGAAGGCTTTCTCCAGCTCATTCAACCATAAATCAGGAACTTCTGGGTTAGCTGTACCAGCATACTCAGTGGCTTCTACCCGCCGAAGCCATTCAAAGGTTTTGCCAACTCCCCGTCTTTCATTGTGAGTTGGTGTCCTTGGTACCGGTGGTGGCATCCTATCCGCCATATGCGTCATAGTCACCATAAACTGCCCAAACATAGATTGGAAGGCTGGGTTCCCTATATCTACTTGGTTGAACTGGGGTTGTTCAGGTACTAGCTCCTCCCTATTCTGGTCCCTTGTACCTCCTCCTGGTGCAGCAACGCTACTTTCAGTAGCATGTTCATCATGTGATCCAGACATCTTCAAGTTCTTCATCTCCTATATGAGCAGAAGACACTATCAGATAAACTAGAAGACACTAGAACATACTCAACAACCTTAATCCTATGTCTCTGTTGACTCAGCGAACCTAGAGCTCTGATACCAACTAAACTTGTGACGACCCGCTATCATTAAGATAACAAGTGCACAATAAACATGCAAAAACGATCATTAACAATGGATTACTAAAAATCACTAAAAATTAAAACCATTTTCAAGTAGATCCATTCTCAGGAAAACTCTTTAAACAAGAACCAAAGTATTATAATCACATACTGGTTCACATTGTAAATTACTTGTACCATTTCTTCTCAAGGAATGTATATACAACATTTGTCCCATTAAAAGTACAAGTAAAAAAATCCTCGAGGCATTCAAGCCAAAATCTCAGATCGATTATAAAAACATTATCCACTGACTCTTAGGACCTGAGAGTACATAGACGACACATAGGACTCTCTATACAAAGCTTGACAGCTAGTATTTCCACCTAGATTATTAATGTTATCCCTATTGCTGCTACTACTGCTGCACTTCCCCTGCTATTGGGTTCCTGCCTCTTTGTCTGCGTCTACCTAAAAATGTTGGATCCCACGGGGGTGAGACAATTGAAAATTTCCCCAGTGAGAGATATAATTCTCCTCCAAAAACATTATTATTGTAGTTTAATATAAATAAACTGAGCAGTGGAATTATATATTCAACAGTAGATTAGAGCAACATTCTTACTCAAGCATTTCAGCTATAACTTGATAAAATAGCTTGTGTACTGGGTAAGTGACATGTATAATATTTATCCATCTAGAATATGCTAAGCAAAATAACATCAACCAGTGATTCTCATATTTCAATCTTAAGCAATTACGCTACACGGCTGATTACATTTTACAATCATACTTAAGCCCTAAGGAGATGAGGTATACCTCTCATACTCCAACCGACCATTGCGAAATCGAAATCGGTACCATACAAGATCAATGGAAGAGTCGGCTTCCATGACCTCATCTTATCCCGATCAGTGTGAGACCACATGCAGGACATCTTGTGTCTCTGCTAAATAGCTTGCCAGGGTATACTGGCAACTTATCTATAGTGGTGGTTGTACTCTCTTCACAATCGAGAGATTTCATGTTTATCTCCATCGATCTGACATTAACATCGTCAGGAGATTTATGATACATCCATCCTGGCACATATAATGAAGAATTGAGAGATATAATGTTTATCTTCCATCAACCCCACATTAGGGCGTAAGGATATTCATGCCCATAACCCCCACATACTCAAAAGTATGCATTCCAGGATATCCCATAGTAAAACCTGTTTCACCATCACCAACTACTGACGATGATGGATCTATAGTCAGAGCATTACATGAATAAATTTAACTTGATTAATTAAGTACATTACCATATTCTTTTAGCATCAGCCAAGTTTTCAAACATAACTTATTATGACAAATGCCACAAAGAAACATGAACTATTATCATCAATTACTTCTCAGTCTTTATAAGACATTGGTCTCTCAATCCCTCATTTCAATACTAGGAATTCTCATCCCTTCATAATTTCAATACCATAAACATATGGATCTGGGTATTCAAACCCTTAGCTCATCATTGACCATTGTTACCATTTGTTTTAGGTAACTATCACCTTTAGGTCATCTGACCAATGTAAACATGATACTTGCTACATAAGCATCTCACATGGCTCTTAAAGCCCATTAACTCTCTTGTTACCTCTTACTAATCAACAAATCATATTATGGCACACAAGGCCCATAAAACAATTTCAATAAATAAAGCATCATAGCTCATACCTGCCTATGTTCACCATCTCATGATACCTACATGGTTAGTACATATGATAACAAATATATCAATTGCATTTCAGTACCATGCTATTCAAGGGTATCACCACTATTCCCTCACTAGGGTTAGGGGTTCCCTTTTATGTCAATTGAGGATACTCATCCCATTTCCTAAAATTAGGGTTATGATTTATCACCATACTGTCTAAGATTAGGGTTTCATATGCATTCACCCTAGATTAGGGTTAAGATTCCATATTAGAGTTTCATATATCATTACATAGCATCACCCTAGATTTGAGTCTCACATCACTTCATTACATCAGGGTTTCACATGACATCACCCTAGATTAGGGTTTCACATAACATCACCCTAGATTAGGGTCTTCATTCAATTATTCACAATTAGGTTTACTATTCATCCCAATTAGGGTTTCATATTCAACTACCCGTAGTTAGGGTTTACTATTCATCCCAATTAGGGTTTTACATTCCATTACCCATAATTAGGGTTGACATTCAATTTCCCACAATTAGGGTTTACTATTCATCCCAATTAGGGTTTACATCCAATTACCCATAATTAGGGTTTACTATTCATCTCAATTAAGGTTTCATGAAGCATCCTCTTAAATTAGGGTTTCTCATTATATTACCCTGAATTAGGGTTTCTCATGTCATCACCCTTAATTAGGGTTACACAATTACCCTAGATTAGGGTTTCACTCAGAATTGCCCTAAATTAGGGTTAGGGCTCGTTAACCTTCTCAATTAGGGTTTCATGATCTCTTTATTAAGAATCACACCCTAAGTACATAATTTATTCATTTTTGAAAGTGTCAAAGTTTATTCACTACATGATTATCACTCATGTATGAGCTCTTCTCTCTCATCCTCTCTAGGATGTTAATTATACCAAACTTGATTAGGCTACATTAACCTTTCATTTAAATACATACATCTATGATTGACATAGAGTATTGAGTCACTGCTTTCATAAGCTCTTAGAATAACCCCTCTAAGGTTACTAATCCTCTAGTACCTTATGGGTACAACCATTGTAATCACCTTGGATTTACATCATTAATCAATTAAGTAATTAATTGACCTTTACTCACATTTAGATCTTCAAACGGTTTTGGTCAATTGAACGCTAAATGATCTTGATCACTTAGTCTTCAAACAGTCTTGATCAATTTGGACATCAAATAGTTTGAAACTGTTTGGGCAACTAGCCCTTGACACTGTTTGGACAAAATTACATTGAAACCGTTTGGACAAAGTTACATTCAAACCGTTTGGACAATTTCCTTTTGAAATTGATTGGATCACCAAACGGTTTGAGACCATTTGGTGTCAAACCATCTTGAGATCATTTGATCCCAAATGGTCTTGAGATCGTTTGATCCAAACGACCTCAAAACTGAATGGTCCAATTAAGGTTTCAATCAACCAAATTGATTTAGGGTTTGTAATTGGTGGGTTGTCCATTCATGGAACCAATCAATTGAATCCATTGGATCATCATCCAACATGTTCTACTCCTGACCTCAAATGGTCAACACCTCCATTCGGTCAACCGTGTCCAATCAGTTTTGAACCCTCACCCCTAAACGATCTGCAAACCGTTTGTTCACCAAACGGTTTGGTGAAACCAATTGGACCATTTTTTGTTGAAACTGTTTGCACCTAATTCCTTTTGAGGTGTGTTCTTAGGATGATTTCATCATCATCTAGCCTCAACCCTTCGAAATATACTACCATTTTCATGGTAGTTCCATCAATTATTCAAAGGAATTTCAAGAAGAACAATTGAACAAAATAAATTGAAGAATTGAATGCAATAATCAATGCTTAAGGGTTCAAGTTATATAACTCGCCTTCAAAGAAGGTTCCAAGCTCCAAGATTCACGTCTACAATGTTGTAAGCAACTCCTTCAACTATCTGAAGGCTCGTCGTCAAGTGTTTGCATGATAATATTGGCTAGGGTTGAAGATTGAGTGAAGAAAAGAAGAAATCAAGCATTGATTTGTGATTTCCACCATGAAATCAAGGTTGAAGAAGGTCATGAAGCTTACCTACAGGTTGTGGGTCATCCTCCTATTTCTCCTAAGCTCCCTTGGTCGTTTTGCAAGCAAAGAGTGAAAGAAAATCCGAAAATGAGTCCTCATGTGGGTTGAAAATGGGATATATATAAAGGATTTTCAAGAGAGAGAAAATGTTTATAAAAATCCTTAAATTCCCAAAATTGGTGTCACAAGCACCTTAAATCATATAATAATAATATCCAAAAGTTAGTGGATATTTCTTTTTCTTTTATTAATGTGAGTGGGCTCTCCACTCACTTGGGATATTTCTTGGCCTTTGCAAGGAAAAAGGACGTCCACATACATGGATTTCAACCAACACAATTTTGGTTGAAGATCACTTCAATTAATATATTTATTTTTGCATTAAATTGAATTAGGGTTTCAATTATGCTTAAATCTTGATTATTTTAATATCAAGATTCTCTCTCCTTCAAAGTGATACAAATGAGACGCCCCTCTCATTTTCTTTGCTCTACATGATTCCAGGAAACATTCGGGACTCTATATAAGTGGTAATTTGCATATTGAACCCTAGGTTTTGGGTAAATTGCACATTACACAAAAACTAGGTTTTAATACACAAACATTGCTTTATCAGCTCTTTCTTGGTACTCAGCCTTCCACATGCCATTCCCCTGCATCACCTTTATTCTTATGATGCTTCAACACTTGAGGAACACTTTATCATGTAACATTTGCAAGTTAACCCCTCAACTTGGGTAATTTTCACTTTAGTCCAAACAAACAAAACATTGATTTCAACATTATTCAAAAAGGACTAAAATTGAAATATAAGTTCCTCTTGAGCCTTAATTACTCTTCATAAGATGAGATCAAACATATAATTATCTTTCTTAAACAAAACATCTAGGGTTAAAGTATAACCTAGGTCAGGGATGCTACATTTTCACTCATGTGGGTGTCCTAAGGGGAACCCACACCCATTTTGGTAATTGTGACCAACGAAAACTTTCCCCATTGCTCTTGGTGACATGCATGCAATGTGTATGAAGTACATATCCCACAATGACTTATAATTACATATAATGATGGAAACACTTTGTTATAATATACAATGGAATTGTCTTTGTTTAATTTCATAATGCAATATGTTTTTATTTTACTTTATAAATTGCATTTTCGTTACAAAATTATAGAATTCTAGATTGTACATCATTCATTACATGCAATTACAGAATATTCAATCGTTATCTAATGGATGCATTGTGATGGGAGATAGAACAATAAATCAAACATGGTTGCCACAAATGATGATATTGATTATATATAAATAAAAATAAAAAAAATGTTCTAATACAATCAAATTAGGTTATTTCTTTATTACACTTGAAGCACATTCTTACTTTCTTTTCGTGGTTTTGATAAGAAAAAATCCTGAAGACACATGGTCTACAATTTTTTGTTCAATGTTTTTGCTCTGATAGAAAATTGTGTACTACCAACTCTGCATGAAGCTTTGTCAGAAATTACAATTTAGTCCAATAAATAAAAAATTATTTCGGAATATGACCTACCCAATGCCGCATAATCAACATCACAAACTATGGACTACTATGGACATTAGGTTGTACAAGTACATACTGAATTCTCATTTCCATTCATCCCAGTCCAGGCCGTTCCTTTTAACTCAAGATACTTCTTTACAATACTAAAAATTCGATCCCCAAGAGCTTTGTAGTACGAACTAAATTTATCTTGGTACAATAAGTTGTTAAGACAAAGGTATTTTTTGATCTAAAACCATGACGTTTAGATAGAAATGAGATGAATTGATGATTGGGAGAAAATACTAGAAGTAAATATTGATTTTCAAAAAGAAAAAAAAAGAAATTATTTAATTGAATTAAAATATACTAAATTGACTTACAAAATCACATCCAATATGGTCGGAATCCTTATTTTCTTTAAAATAGTATGTGAAAAATACATCCTCCATAGGTTGAAATACTTGTCATGTTTACGATCTGATTCATAAGTGGGATTTTTAAGGTCTACAACGTGATAACATCATTTTTTAGATTGGTAATGGTGTTCAGCGGAACCAATATTAAACGAATTGTGTATCAACATCAACAAAAATATGCATCATAATTGAATTGACAACCTTTTTGGTATAATTATTGTTTTGAGACAACGAGCATTCAAACCACTAAACCATCATTCAGACCACACTAAATCATCACTCAGACCGCACTATACCATATTCAAAGCAATTCTGAAATGGTTTATGCACCATGAATGAGAAGCATTGTTGTGTCACTTTACCCATGGTGACTGATAGTTCTTTTATGTTAATATCATGGATGTATGCTTCTATAGTGTTGTCTTCCATCCACTAAGTTCCATCCATCATCTTGAAATCAAGTGTTTTTTAAGATAATAGTGTCATTTTTATACATATGGTACCCACTATGACATGATATGTCATTGGGAGTAGCAGGTTCATATATTATATATCAATACAATATGGAAAATGATAATGATGCCCCTTCTAAAAATTAGTGATTGAAAGTGAACTTAACAATCATGTTTTATATGGAGGATATCTTGTTTCCCTTCTTTTTTTACTGATGTGAACTTCTTTGTTTCTTTTCTCTTCTTCAATCAATGAACCCGTTCTATTCTTCATCTAGCTGAATTGTTTGTCTGGCCTAGCTTGCACTTATAAACTTTTTTTATGATTTATCCAAATCACCCCTTCCTAAAACACACAAACAAAATGGACCTTGTAACCATTTTCTCATGTTCAACGTTCCCCTACAATGTCATGAATTTTGCCTCCTCCTCCTTGTTGTCATACTTCCTCATCAGCGTTCATGTCATATCATCTTCATCATTCTCCAACTTCCTCTTGGCCTTAGTATCCTCCTTCATCTTGGAAATAACAACCTCCTTCCTCTTGGAAACATCATCTTTCCGTCTTCCTCTTGGCTTCAATGTCTTTCTTCATCATTGTCTCAACTTCAACCTTCTTATTGGCTTCAACTTTATCCATCCTCACTTCCTCCATACTCTTTGCCTCGCCTTGCTCCCTCCTTTTAATCTCAACTTCAACCTTATACTTGGCCTTAGCTTCATCCCATCCTCACTTCCTCCATCCTATTTGCCTTAGCTTCCTCCCTCCTCTTGGCCTTGGCGTCTTCCTTATCTTTATCCTCAATAGCTTCCCTCCTCTTAACCTTGGCTTATTCCTCTTCTTATCCTCAACAACCTCCCTCCTTTAGATCTCACTTCATCCTCCTTGATGCCCTCATATTCCTCCTAAATCTTCTCCCATTCTACTCCTCAAATTCACCATCATTGTCTTCTTCGTCCCTTTGTTAGACTAACGATCCTCCTTGCCTCCTCCCTCAATGTTAAATCATGTGATGTATATTGTCTCGTAGTCTTTCATTGTATCCTAAACCTATTCATCAATCAAACTGTCATCATTGTTGTTATTAGTGTCATATAAAAGTTGAGATCCAATGTACATTACCCCATCAGAATAATCAATGTATGTGGCACTAGGAGAAGTATCAATCATCAATGGTTACTTACCAATGACAAGCCCTAATTGTGAGTGCCTATAACATGCACCATTTTAATGGATGCCTTACTTCGAGATGTTCTTTTAAAGGTCTTTTTATGGGAGGTCATCTTCTGGGAGATCATATTTATATGGATAGCTGGCTTCTTATTGGAAGTTGTGTTCCTTTTGCTACTCCTATTGGAAGACACCTCCAATGATGAGGCACCATCCACAATCTTTATAGGAAAGCTTAGGTTGATTCTCCTTTGTTGGGAAAGAACATTTGTTATCTCCTTATCCATTGCATTGAGCTTCTTCTTGTAGTAATTAGCCATTCCATTGTACTCTAGATATAGGTTTGCAACTTGGCAATCCTTATTTCTCGATTAAATTCATTTTTCTCTCGGTCATCTTCTGACACAAGGAGATCTAAGAATAACCCCACTTCATCAACATAATCCTTACTCACTTCATTAAGGACAACAAGCTCTCTTCCATCCATTAGTGCTTTTGTTGTTAGAATATCTATAACATGAGCCCACATACAACATGTTGGTTGTAACGTCCAAGCCCACTACCCAAGTCTCTAGTAGAGTTTCATGAATGACTACTAGACCCATAAACCACACTAGCCTTAACTATGCACTTTATCCTTACTCACACACAAGTCAAGATCAACTTCCCGATTGGTCACCCATCCTAGTACTACTCCAAGATGAGCACGCTTAACTATGGGGTTCTTTAGTGATGAGCTCCCAAAACAAGAGGTGCATCTTGGTGATATGGGTGATCCAATTATTCATTTTAAGAACATGTTATATAAGGCCTCAAATCTTGGGACGTTACAATCTCCCCCACTATACTCTTGATATAGGTTTGCAACTTGGCAATCCTTATTTCTCAATAAAATTCATTTTTGTCTCGGTTATCTACAGACACAAGGAGATTTGAGAATAACCCCACATCATCAACATAATCCCTACTCACTTCATTAAGGACAACAAGCTCTCTTCCATCCATTAGTGCTTTTGGTATTAGAATATCCATAACATGAGCCCATATACAACATGTTGGGTGTAATGCCCATGCCCACTGCCCTAGTCTCTAGTAGAGTTTTAGGAATGACGACTGGCCCCACAGACAACCACTAGCCTTGACTATGTGCTTTATCCTCACTCACACGCAAGACACGATCAACTTTTCGACTGGTCACCCATCCTAGTACTACTCCAAGATGAGCATGCTTAACTATGGGGTTTTTTAGTGATGGGCTCCTAAAAAAGGAGGTGCACCTTGGTGATATGGGTAGTCTAATCATTCATTTTAAGATCATGTTATCCAAGGCCTCAAATCATGGGACATTACAATATCCCCCACTTAGACTGTTGATGTCCTCGTCAAGGCTCAACTATATCGCCTCATAATCTTTTACCCATTTTAGTGTAGACCCAAATGACCCATGCACACCCATCTCTCGATCACAGCGACCAATGCATGGACTACATGGCTCAAAGATTGGAATGCCACAGTCTCATGTGGGCCTCACCTACTGGAGGGGAATTGGCTTCATTACCATTTTGTAAGACTCGGGCCCACTGCCCCAGGCTCTAGTAGAGTTTCAGGAATGATGATTGTCCCCACAGACCATCACTAGCCTTAACTATGCTTTATCCTCACTCACGCACAAGCCAGGATCAACTTCCCAACCGGTCACCCATCCTAGTACTACTCTATGTTGAGCATGCTTAACTATAAGGTTCTTTAGTGATGGGATCCCGAAAAAGGAGGAGCACCTTGGTGATATGGATATTCCAATCATTCCTTTTAAGATTATGTTATCCAAGGCCTCAAATCCTAGGACGTTACATTGGGTGAGGTGCAAATTTTTCCTCACCACAAAAAGTGTCTATGTAGTGTAAGTACAATAAATAGAATGTCATTTTTATAGACATTAACTTAGCATGTATGACACCAACATTCAAATTGAAGAGAACCAACATTAAACTTGTATGGAACACTTTTTAGAACATACACAAAACCTAAATTTGTGTGTAATCCAGTTTACATGGACCATTATTAACTTTCAAAAGATCCAACTTAATGTGTTTGATAAAATCACAATTGAATGTGAAAACTTAATGTAATATGTAGATCAATCTCTTACTAAAATTATGTGCATATCTCCCACATGTATTCCGTTACAATAATTTTCCTTGTAGTTGGACATTCCTTCAAGTAAGTAGTCGACAACATAGCAGCCCAATTTTAGTTTCTCATGACGGGTAAGTTTTCTTTGTGGATTCCATAGTAGAACGACATGGGAGTAGACTGATTTGGTTCAAGAAGGTTCTCTATCATGTGTATGATGTATAGTTGTGCTATGACTTGTGCATCAGTTGAGATTGAAACAGTGATTATGATATCTTCCATAAGACTCCTGACCTGGGTTTTGACGTACTATGTTTGTTTAGCTTAAGTAAGATGCTTAGAACCTTTCTCTAATCTTTTGATATGTAATTAGGGCTTGTGGAGAGCTTAAGTTTCAAGTTTGAGCTTGTTTAGATTATGTTCATGCTTTTTGTGCTAGTTTTGGTGCAAATTACAATTTACCCAAAGTAGGGGGTAAATGTGCATTTTACACCTCTAGAGTGTTCCTTATCTTTCATGGCATCATCTATAGTAAATAGAAACAGGTGGGTGCCTTGTTTTATCCTTAGTTGAGGAGTATCACCCTTAATGGTGATTAGGGTTTATATGGGTGATGTGTGTCTTGACCTATGTGTACCTAGTGTGTTGTCTTGACCTAGTTCGCAACCTAGGGTAGGTTTTGTAGGTGTCATAGTTGACACACTGCCTCTTGGTGTTGATTTTATGACCAAGGTGATCTTGGGTCGATATGGTTGCCCTCTTATAGGATGTTTCGACCTAGGATTGGAGTTGGTCTCTTGTCTCGACCAAGTGTTGATGGTTGGTGTGTATGTCGTGACCATGGATGGTGAACCATGGGAGGGTCAGACTGCAACCATGTGGGGGACCAAGGTGGTCAAAACCCAACCTAGAGTGTGTCTCCATGTCTTGCATGTTTGGATACGGTGGTTGCATGAGGGTGCATGGCTATCCTTTGAGTAGGCAAGTGTCCCTTTGGTACCTAGGAGTGTTGGTACATCATCCCTTGCCTACTCTCTCATCTTCCACCTATATAACCCCTTATCACTCCATTTTTGTAACCTTTTCGGCCCTCCATCTTCTTCCTTCTCTTTTTCTAGTTCTTGGAGCTTGGTGGAGCAATGAGATCCAACCATGGAGCTAGGTGACCGAACTCCTCTTGCATGTGGTGCTAGTGGTGACCATAGTTCATCTTCAACCTTGGTAAGTGCTTACCTTTCCTTGGTGGCATTTCCTTGGATCTCCTATTTCAATTTCCTTCTCTTTTCTCAGCCCTAGATCATGGTTCATCCATGATGGTTGTTTTGGGAAAGAAACTCCTAATCACATGGGTCATAGACCATGTTTTGACAAGGTAGACCCAAGTGAGAGGAAGGTTTCTCCTCTCTTTTCCTTTTGTTTTGTCCTAGTGAATTTTCTCTTTTTTCTTGGGATTTCTTTTACCTAGTTCCTTCTTATTATTGAGGTGCTCTTGTGGCTTAGAGTGGAGCCTTTGGTGGAGTTTCTTCAACCTTTGGATCGTATGCTTGTAATCCTTAATGGTGATCTTGTTAAGGTGGGTTATATAACTCTTTGCCCTCTCTATTACTTGCATTGTTTCATACATGCAAGATACTATTTTCTTTCTCTAAAATTCTGCCTTAGCATGCTAGTAGATGATGCTAAACTATAGGACTTGGTTGATGTTTAAATCATGCTTGGTTTGGAAGAAATCCGAACCCTAATTTTGGTGATTGTTGTATTATGGTGATCTTTCATTACCTTTTGACCTTGATTTTACTCACATGCATGATGTCCGAGTACCTAGATGTTGAAGAGATTTTAGGTTCTATTTTTGATACCTTAATCATGGTTCCTGTCTCTTCTATGAGATCATTTCATGTGTTTTCATGATGTATTACCAAGGGTTTATGGTGATCATTTTGCATTAGCCTTTTCCTTCACGATAATCATGGTTTCCCTTTGGCCTTTTTTCTATTTTAAGACCAAGATATCATTCCTTACAATGGTCAAGAAACCTACTCTATTCTGGTCATGACCGTGTTTAGTCTTGGTTGAGATGCTTCACTTTGGATGAGTTGGACCTAGTGTTGATAGAGGTCGTGACACTTGGTGTTGAAGGTCATGTTGACCCCCTATTTTGGTTGGGTTGTTTCCCTAGTTTTGGAGTATAGTCTTGCCCTTGTAACTGCCATGACATTTCCTTTATAGAGATCATGACATGTGGGTCTTGGGTCATGACATGTTGTCATGTTGAGGTCAAGACAACCATGTTCCTTGGGGTCGCAACAACCTTGTGAGTGGTTGGAACCCTAACCCTACATTGGTCGAGACATGAGGGTGTAGGTGGTCAAGCTTGAGGGGCGTCTCGGCCTAAACAACCTACATGTCGCCATCGTGACATGTTGTGGGTTGAGTAGTCATGACATAATTTCTTGAATGGCGAGATGTATGATGATGATAGTGGTCGAGAGACATGTTGATCATAATGGTCGAAAGGTATGCTTGGACACTTAATGATACTCTTGCAAGTGTAATGTATAACCCATTTAGAGTGTTTTTTTAGAATAATGTCTAATCAATCCTAATGATGTTCATTAACCCTGATACACTCCAAGATTGTAGGAGGTGGTGTACCTAGTATCGGTTATTGAACATAGCTTCAAAACCTTAATCATCTAGGGGTGGAAAACAATCACCCTAATAATGAGTATGGTGACATGGTTGCTTCTCTTTCTTGCAATGGATGTTATATTATGAGGATGTCGTTCTCTTGTTGTGAACCTCTTACCTTACAAGATGAATGCTTGGGAATTCTACGGTGATGGTTGTGTGTAAATGAGGCATGTAGAGATAATGACGTGACACATGGATTTAGGATGTTTTCTCTCTCATGTTTATCAATTTCTAACCATGATGGTGATATGAACTTGAATGTCATAGATAGTGCATGCTATGAGGAGTATGATGTAAATGGGTCCTATGACCTGGTGATGTCTTGATGCCTATTGAGAGGTATTATCCTCAAAGTGATGTGACTAAGGGATTGTGATCCCATGGTGAGGTGTGACATTGATAATGGTCTTGTGAATAGATTTGTACATATGTTATGTGATGATAGTGTGACTAGTTCACACATTATTGATAACACCCAAATTTTGGCATTTATGCTACACATTTATTTATAATTTTGTGTCATTATAGCCTTAATATGACCAAAATAACCTTAGATCCTTATCTTTTAGTAATTTATATCTTTTCCTAGATAACGTTGCTCAACTAGCCCATTTTGGGACTTGTAGGCACCGAACCTGAGAAGACATCTATTCTCTAAGATTTCTCCCCAACACATGGTTTTTACAGCATCTAGACTTCCATCTGTCGCGACTGCGGTGGACTAAGCATCACACTATGTACAACATCTTAGGATATGGTGGTCCCATTGCAGACTAGCGGGCCCAAGAAACTTTTGATATCTTGGACCCTATTTTCGATGGTCAGTCCTTTATCAGAATGCATCCTCGCTGATAAGAATGTTCATTGACGTGAGCCCCTCGACCACCAGTAATAGCCCCCCCTGGGGGTGGGTTTGGTCTAGATGCGACGATTGTGGCCAAAAAGGATGTCGTGACTTCGGCCATGAAGACAATGCCATGACCATGGCCAAGACACTGTGTCGACCGACACTCGGCATGACCGTGTCCAGTTTGGCACGGTCAGGATGAGACCAAGGCCACGACTGAGGAGGTGACATGACCATCTTCCGCCTCCACCTATAAATATTCACCCCTCGCAACCTGGAGAGGGGTTCTGAATTTTTGGAGGTTTCACCTTGTGGCTCCATACATTCTTAGTTCCTAGAGCCCCATGGGAGAGTTTAGAGTTCTAACAAGGCTAAAGAACTCATCCTACATCCATCCCTCTAGTTTGCTTCCATCTACCATCTTTTTCCACCACCATTCACCCATATCCGACCATTCTCAGCCATCTTCCACCTCCATACATCCACCAAGTTGCTGTTTGGGGTGGAATCAAAGAGAAAGGAGGCCAAGGAGTCCATAAGACCAAGGAAGATGACTTAAAGATGAGATCCGGCCTATACAGAGGCTAAGGAGTGAGATCTACCTCTCATCTAGAGGCTAAATCTCTTCTTTTTCTCCTTTCTTCTACTATTCTCCTTTGTTTCTATAAAAATGTTGTTCTTCCATCTTTGTTCATGCCAACTATACTTGTCCATGACTAGTTGAGCTCCTTCTAGGCTATGTAGCCCATTTTGGGAATATTTATGTACTTTTACCTTAAGCAAGAAGTTTTATTTCAGATCTAGTATGTTTTCTGTTCTATCTTTTCTTTCTGGATATGATTGCTAGTTTGATTGATCTCTTTCTTGCTTGAACTTCTATTTCTACCTATATTGAGAGATTCATCATAGAAATAGATAAGAGAAGGTAGTTTGTATAGGATACCAAATTTTGGAATTTTGTCTTTTGACCCTGTTTCCCATATTTTCCTTTCATTTCGATCCTTATTGGCCTTTCTATTTAATTAGTGGAATTTATAGTGGTTTAGTGAACATTTATTCACTAATTGTACCAATATAAGGGTTTATGCACAAATACCTTAGTGAACGATTAATTACCATAATTAAGTGCTCTAAACCTTAATCTAACTTTTTTAGGTGATTTGAAAACATAAAATATACCACATAACTCATTTTAGTGGTAATACGAATATAAGAAACTTAATTGGATGAACAATATAGATAATGGGCCGTTAATGGGCCATATGACATATCTCATAAAAAGAAGACTCCAAAGAGTAAGAAAACTTCAAATTCAAAATCTACATATTAAAATTAACCTACATGTCAAATTTCATCTAATTTGGACAACCTTGAAATATTAGGATAAGTTTAAGAGAGAGAAAATTAGTAAAAGGCATAAGTAATGAATAATGTGATTATATAACTTTAAAATATGAGAATAATGACAAATTCATATTCTACACATCAAAGATAACTTGTGGATGAAGTTTGATCCAGTTTGGATGTTGTTTTTACAGGTCATGCAATTATATGCACATTTTGGACTTTTATGCAATTTACCCAATTGGGAGGTTTTCTTTACAAATTATCACCTCAAGTTTAATACTTAGATATTCCCTTGCCATTCACGAGATTGTGAGCCATGGGGCACCTATTTTCACCTTGGTTTGAATGTGTTACTTTCCAAGGGCATTGTAGGAATCACCCTCTTTATAAATGTGCTTATCGTTAAAAGCTATCAACCAATGGGGTTATTTCTTTGTTTGACAGACGGTGGGGATGTCCTAGAAGGCTCTAGGGACTCTTAGGACCGAACTTTGGCATACAAGAAGAGTTTATGAGCTGTCCTCTTTCATGGACATGAAGCCTTAGCCTAAGGACACATGGAAAGCCACATAGACACCTCATGCTTGCCCCCTTCTTTATAAAGCCATGCCTACCTCTTCCCACCTCTCAATCCAAGAAGAAATCCTCTCCTTATATTTACCACAGATTATAGAGTCATCCTCTCTATGTTTTGCCATGAAATTTCTGTCCCAAGGTAAAAGAGGGTGCATACCTTGGTGAAGAAGGCTCCTAGGGTTCCAAAATTCTCTATTTAGGATTTCTTAAGCTCCTCCTTGGTGATTTTGACCAAAACTAGTAAGAATCCTCCTTTCCTTCCCTATTTTCATGCGGTTAGCATTTATCCCACCTTCTTCTAGGTCTTAACCATGACCTTCCATGGTAATACTCCACCTATAACCCAAAAACATCTCATCTCGATGCTCTTTTGCTAGGGTTTGCCCCACTAAAGTGGAGAAGGTGATCTTTGCTCAAGAAAGGAGCTTGGCTTGGATCAATCATACCTTTTAATCTCTAGATCCTTTCTGTTTGGACCTTCTTACCTTCCTAGAGGTAAGTTTTGTTAACCCCCTTCTCATATATTGCTTAGTACATGCTTAAAACCCATGCTTCTATGTTGAAAATCGATGATATCCATCTATTTTTACCATGTTCTTTTAGTGTTTTGATTTCGTGCTGTTTTAACTTCTCTAGAAGCTCTAGTTTGGTT
Organism: Alisma plantago-aquatica; assembly: GCA_963693085.1. Lineage (NCBI taxonomy): Eukaryota > Viridiplantae > Streptophyta > Magnoliopsida > Alismatales > Alismataceae > Alisma > Alisma plantago-aquatica. Next base: position 666,492,328 of record OY856412.1, on the reverse strand, counting down.
ACCTATGAAAATACAAATATGATATTGGGTCAAATGGTGTTTTCTCCCTCTCCCTCTCTCTTAAATTATCTCAATCAGTTTGATGATGTGGCAATTTCCTGTTGGTCAGTATTGAAAAATTCATATCTTCTAAACCGCTTATCTAAATGTGACAAATAAATATGTTTTGGAATTGAAAAATTAATATCTATCTAATAAAAATATTTTAAAGGTATGATTTCATGGTTTGACGAAGGGTGATTTTTGTAAAATGAATTTAATGGATAAAATCCATAAAAATTACATCTTAATCATCATAACTCCAAAATTAACATAAAAATATGTTTTCTTCATTAGAAGAACCTAATAAGTTCATTGGTGATATTTTAAAAATCTAAATTTGAGTTTCTAAAAGGGTCTAAAATTAGAATTTCTAGACATTAATGTGCACTATGAACTCTAATACATGTTAACACATTGAAAATAGGCAAAGTGGAACTTGGACTCAATTAAAGTGGTGAAAGTTAGTAATTCATATCAGTAAGAGAGGTATGTGCAATACCTATTTATGTATGTGTATTTAAACATTAAGTTGGGAATAATTGTTCCTTAACCTATTTTTCTATAATGAGGCTTTATTAAACCCTATTTCATATACTCTTGAATCTTTTGCTATACTTGCCTCATAAATCAGTTTTGGAATATTATTCTTGGGACTTGGTACCCCACTGCCATGCTTATTGATTCATATCATTATTCTTGCCATGACTACTTTTTCTAGCTTGTGGATTTATGTTCTATTTAAAATAAAGTAGCGGTACTTATGTACAGCCACCCACAGAGGGCATGTAAATAATCGCCCTGGGGAATGTCTTATTCTCCCCATAAAATTTTAGGTGATTGGGAATGTCTTATTCTCCCCTCACCTAAGGTTAGAGGTCTGGTAGGTACCTCAACCCTACTTAGTTAGGTAGACATAGTTATCTTACATGCAAAATTCTTTTTAATATAATTGTTAATGGCAAGTTTCTTTTGAATATAGCCTCGTACTCTTGTTATCTTCATCTTATGATGAACCCTAGCTTGTTTTTATTTTCTTTACTTATCTTGATATCCTAGACTAGTTGTGTGACACATACTTTTCTTCCCTTTCCCTTTTTGTTGGGTGCCTTCCCAACCACCCAGGTGCTGAGCAAGGTGATAGATAAGACAAGGAAGATCTTAGCTTTTGACTTGGACACAGTTGATGGAGATGTTGCTTGGAGACAAGATTGTAGCAGTCTAGACTTACCTCTATCTCGATCCTAATTGTGTGTATTGATGTAAACCCTAATGGGAGAATTTGATGTATTTTTGTAAATATTTTATAAAAGTTGAATATAGTCAGTTATTTTTATTCCGCTACTTTTTAATGGTCTTTTTTATACCAATGTTTAATAAATTTAGAAAATTTATGCCCATTCCATCTTACATCTGAGAGTATTTGGAATGGATGTCAATTCTTCATATTTTTAGTAAAGGGGTGATTTCACTCTTTTATAGTTTGGATTGGAATCTAAAAGGAGGATGGTTCAAGGTGATCTCTACTGAACCATAGACCTGGGCACGACTGGGTCCAGCCTAGCATGATCGGGCCCATTACATGGTTCTTCCCAGATCACACATGTACCTAGAACCTTAGAACATTCTAGACCTGAGAGGGTATCTAAAATATTCTAGGGTGCTGATTTGTCATCCTCGAGAGAGTTTTCATGTCATTGATGGGTTTTATTCACGCTGCATGAAAGTGAGTGGGATGAGCCCACATGAACAGATACCACAATACATGCTATGCTTGGATGTAGGTTGATTGCTTAGGTGTTTGAGGGTTGTCTATGCCTGATAATGGGTGCATAGACTGCCCAACTTGTGGTTACATAGCCAGGAACTCCTTCTCTCTGATTAATAGAATGCTACAAACTCTATCTTATTTTTCTTTCCTTTGTTTTGTTTTACTTCATGACAACCCGCTAGACCAGTTCTAGCTTCATACTTTTATCGACTATTGATTTGGTTTATCTGACTTAAGAGAGAGGTCTTAAGCACCTTAAACGTCCCCATGTCTATGTGTTTGACCTCGTATATCTACTTTGACCCCGTAAAAAAGTTGTGGGGCTCCTTAAAGGTTTCGATTTATAAATTTAAAGTCTGACCCTCCTTTGGAGCCGATCAACTTTTGGCATCATTGTCGAGGACATGGTTTTCCACATTTACACGCCTATATATATATAGTTTTTATTTTGTGTTGCACATACTTGTCCATATAAATTGAACAGTGTATATCTTTCTTATACTTTTCAGCCATGGACCTTACTTCTGCAAGATAGGTTATCTTGTCCACCTGTCCTCCTAAATTTTTCCTTAGTTCTGACTACTGGAAAATAATTGAAGGTCATGCTCTACATCTAGTCAAGCTATACTTGCTCCCAAAGTCATCATATGTTGAAATTCTAACAAAGGAGATGGCAGATCAACCCTCGACTTCCATGTTGATGTGGGATCAAGAGTTGATTAGAGCAGTGGAGCTAGCTGAAGAAAGTGTCAATGCACTCACCTCCTCCTTAGCACCTCATCTCCAAGAACATGTTGATCCTCTCCAGCATCTACTAGAAAATTAGGATTATCAGCTCCAAGTAGCCACTAGGATCATAGACCATAGTAGAAGTATACTTCAAACTATTGAACAAGGATTCATCCAAGTGCAGCAGTTTGATACGGTGGATTCCCAATAGAATTGTATGGTAGAATTGATAGATCTTGAAAGAATTGATGCTCAAGTACAAAAACTTCACGATAAGGACGTTGAACATGGTAAGAGTCTTCAAGAGCTCATCAATTTGTTTAACATTCAATTGCAAATGCCATCACACAACCATGAAGATTACAATCATCAATACCATTCCATTGGGCCTTATGTGGAGTTTGCCCTACCATCCTATTCAGACCATCAACTAGATTCACTTTGATTTTTTTGTGAAGACCAACCCACCTTGGAAAGCCCTTCATTCTATTTAGATGATTTAGTTGATCAACCAATGGGAGATTTAAGCCACATGCATGAATGGTTCTATGATGAAGATGATCAGGGCAGTCAAACAATCTCACAACATGAATGTCAGTTTGAGGAACCTGAATCAGACGTTGATCCTGACCAAAGTGATACCTCTCATATTGAGACTTGTCACTTCACTTTGAGCAGTCAGCCATTCATGGTATGCAACAATTTGTTCAATGAAAGTGGTGATGCCTATTCATCTTAGTTGAGCGAGTACACTGATGACAACAAATTGGACTAGCATGAGCCGACGTTGTCCACTATTCCTTTTTAAGGAATAGTAGACATCAAGGGAGAAGGATGGGCAATCCATCACAACATGGTTGTTGAGCATGAAGATACCCTAGACCCCATGGAGTGTGACAAGCTTGGGGTAGTAGAACCACAAACATATTCACCTAGGGGTACTTCTTGTTCAAAAGATGATTGGATGACTCAGACTATACATGAAAATTTATTCGAGCATCCAACTAGAAGTTTAGAGGTAGAGAGAAAGGTGATGAGCTAACTAGAAAACTTTCATCCTCTCCCCTCCATATCATCCTGTGTCAACATCCTAGGGCCTTCTTGTTTGGATTCATATCTTGGAAGGTACCTTGAAGATGATATGCTGAACAATTCATCTCAGTGCAGTTCAAGACCATTCCAAGACAAGGATGAATTCACTGAGTCATCAGATTCTATTCCTCTACTTCATACTGAGAAGGGATTAAATCTTTGCCCCTTGTTCTCCTACATGAAGGAACCCATTGGTAAGACATAGGAGACAGGGGTCCCAAAACTTAGGATTTGGGATCTCAATGCTAGTATCGTGGGGCAACCACCCCATTTTCTTACTCCCTTTATTTTTCCTTTTGTTACAATAAATTCCTTTTTGCTTAGATAATATCTTTCTTCTAGCTGATTTTATATATCCTAGAATACATGCATCATACTAAGACATCAATAAAAATTTTTCCCATACATCCATGCATTCCTTCCCTATTATACTAAGTTTAAGGCTTGCTTGAGGATGAGCAAAGTTTTAAGATTGGGATGGTAGGGATATTTGCCCTTCTATCTCTTCATTTTTCATGCATGCATGTTTACTTGTTACATTTAGGTGTAAATTTAAATTTAGCCTTATTGTTTTGTAGGACTTTGTTCTCTAATTTGTAGCTTTGTAATTAAGACTATGTGATGCCAATCTTGAAACTATTTGCTTATCTTTATGCCTAAAAGCAAAATTTTCATCTTAAACTTCTTGATCTTTTGCTTGGCTTGCTCATTGACTCTTTTCTTAAGTTTGGTGATAAAATCTAAGGTTATGTGTCTTTTTCATAGCATAAAATATAATTCCCTTGATCAATGTTGTGAATGACAAATCTAGGAAATAGGACGATTGGAAAGAGCTATAGTTTGATCAAAACTCCAAGATACATTTTTTGTGAACTTGTCTCTTTTCTAAGGATCCTTGAATCATAAGTACTTCTTTTCACATAGTTATCAAGTGGATATGGATGAGTTTTGAGCTATGATCAAGTTAAAGTATTTTTCCTTGATGGTCTGCGTGCTCTCTGGTTGGGTTACTCGTATGTAGGACATGACGAGTGGATGTCTGTCTACTTCCAGTAAGGGTTACTGGAATACCATAAGCGGCAGTGTCCTCCTACCGGACTGTCGGATGACAGTTGTCCTCCTAAGAGGCAGTGTCCTCCCGCCTCTGTAGTAGTCCACACGGACCACCTGCAACTCCACTCTCCTTGTCCCACAAGGAAGTGGAAGGAGTCGCACCCTCCTATTGACGTACTGGTCGCCAACACACTCTCCTGCTACCAGTTGCAACTGCAAATGTCCTTCCCTTGCTGCACCTCCCTTTTGCGGGAAGCACTTGCTCGGGATCTCTCACGGTTACCAAAACCAGAGAGAACGAAAACTTCGCAAAGCAACCGGCTTGCATTGAGTTGTACTTTGAGAAGCCCCCAATACCCCTATATATATAGGCAGGTCATGGGACAGGGTTCTCTGTGCCCGGCAATATGGGACTAAAGCAGGCGTAGAAGGGGTCGAGATTTTCCACAAAAAGCAACCAACTCGCAACCTGAACCGATCGGTTCATAAGTGAACCGGTCGGTTGGGGACCTGAACCGGTCGGTTGGAGCACCAACCGATCGGTTGGGACCCATGAGCCGATCGGTTCACTTCTGAATCGGTCGGTTCGTGGTCCTGATCAGTTCCCGATTGACTTTCCAACTTTCGTTTCTAATTGGTATCGAATACCAATCCTTGTTCCAATCAAATTGGGCAAGTGAAACGCAAGGAAAATTCTCACCGACCTGACTTTCCCAACTTGCTTGGTTGCACCAGTTGAATCGATCGGTTCAACACTTGAACCGCTCGTTTCACCCTGGGCTTGAGCCGATCGGCTCAACTCTTGAGCCGACCGGTTCAGCAACCTCAGCCGACCGGTTCAACACTTGAACCGATCGGTTGGGAGTATAGGTTGTGCAGAATCAGTCAAATGTGATTTCAATCAATCCGATACTCCAATCAATGCGTCCAACACCTTGAACCATATGATATTGAGCTATCAACTGATTGAGTGTTTAATTGAACTACTAAACTCCTTTAGTAATCAATCTAAACATTGCTTTGTGGACAAAACTCCTCTTCCAGGTTAAATCCTATGTGTGTGACCCTGCAGGTCCATTTCACGTTGGCAGTGAAAGTCCATAACACTTATGACTTCACAAGCAAAGAGTGGTGCCTAGTCACACATCAGTGCTATCCAAGTGAAAGTAGAAAGTTGGAGAACAACTTTCATCCTACAATCTGTGAATGGTGTTACAGTGAATGTATAATTCCTTTGTCACTGATATCCCGAATGAACTCAAGGCATGGAACAGTCATCCTGTCAACGTTCATTCACTTTCTTGATCTCAGAGTAGATTGAAGGAGATATGTATGACATCAATATCACATACTGATTCACACATGCGTGCGCACACCTATCTCAATCCTACTCATCAAGTGGCCTTGGATATCAAACTCCCTTACGAGGGACAAATCCCATATCTATCACTCACCCCTCAAAAGCCCCATGTGTCAAAGCCACACAATCATCACCTTTATAACAACCCATGTTTCAGGACTGCGTTTGATGATGTCAAAGTGTGCCCAACGACATGTGTTGAGTGCAGTGATTTCAGGTCTAAGAATCACACTCACCACCATCACTGTGAGTACTGACTGTGACTACCATCTCATGGTTCCATGTGTCAAACTCACGGTGGGTCTGTCCGGTACCTTGTTCTCTAACAAGTACCTATGTGTTTGGTTTGATATCTCTATATCATGACTAATGAGATTATGTCATCAACCAACACCACAATCTAGTCTTGTGTGTCATTGCTGTCTATCTACCTTCCACAATGACATCCGACTAGGGACATAACAAGAATGTACAAACTCTTAGCATCCGTATGATCTCATCGTTCAGGTCATGAACCTGAAGGCATACGTCATTGAGTACTGTCATTCTCTAGACATTCAATCTGTTCTATCACTATCTCATATGACTGAACCAGAAAGAATTGGAAGCTTGCCTTTGATGTTTATCAAATCAATCTTAATGTATCCCACCAATCATCCCATGATTGGCTCTCAGGGCATACATACCAACAGACTCCCACTTGCACTGCGAGCCAATCACCCTTGAATCATATTCATAGTGATTTTCAAACATGTCCCACATGTCACTGTGCTCTAGTGCCAACATAGTGAGTAATGGCAACATCTTGCCAAAGTCAGTATAAATTGCATGTCTCTCATCTCTTTGTTGTACGTCGCACGTATGAGATGGAGTTGTCGTAATATGCGATCTAGTATTCCTTTGCTAACCTTTAGCCACATTGCATGATCAAGGATTCCAGACTTGTCATCAATGAGTGGAATATCTATAAGTTCATCTCATGAACTTCCAGATCCATATAGTATCCACTATTGTTCTCTAACACACAGATACTTGGCATTCCCCTTTTAAATGGTTTTATTGGAACACTTCCAATTATCAACAAACTTTCACTTTTATACATCCTATGTATATTTTGCGATTAATTTTCTGTCCTTTCGGAAGTTCGCATCACTGTAACTCTTTACATCAAACTCTTCCTTATCTCCATAGAACTAGTACTTCCCAAGTACTTATCAAGTTCTTATGGTATTCCAGTAACCCTTACTAGAAGTAGACAGACATCCACTCGTCATGTCCTACATACGAGTTATCAGGATGAGCACATCATATTGCCATGTCCTACATACAAGATGAATGCATTTTATTCTTTCCATGCAAGACAATGGGATGATTACATACATGATAGATCCATATCTATTCTTAGTGTTCCCATTCTTCATAAGAATTGGACACTTGGCCTTGGGATACTAATATCCATATAACATGGACAAGTTTTCTCCCACTGAATCTGTGCATACTGAACCCTTCAGTACAGATTGCCAATGTATGCTCTCTCTTTTCCTGGTCAAGAGATTTGTCGAGAACTATCTCTATAGATCTCTATTCCTATCACATAGGAAACATCTCTATCTTCCTTAAAGATAATTTCCACTTTTGGATTTCCATTCTAGAACAATTCCATTTCACATCAATATGTGGAATGTGAACACGCTCCCACTAAATCACAGATCCCTTCTTTATCTTTGACATGTCAGTCAAACCCTTTAACTATATCATCAAAGTAAAGATCCAATTCTGAGTTGCTTGTACTCAATCAATCACATTGATTAGTCCATTGTAACTTATAGACTTCATTTGCATTAGTGGATTCATAAACCTTATAGGTTGTGTCACGTACACATCCTTGTTTTATTCCACATAGGAATGTGGTTTTAGTATCCATATGCCAAATGTCTCAGTCATTAAGTTGCAATCAACAAGCATCATCCTTCTCAAAATGTTATCCACGTGTCTTAACACTTAAGACTCATTTGCACTTATGGATTTCATCCAATGAGTGCTACCATCAAGGTCATACCTTATGGTTCACATGGAAATCATTTAGGATGTAATGATCATAAATCATAACTCAAAATTCGGTTCCTCATATTCATCTAGATAGTTGACTCATCACATGAACAACTCATCACATAGATAATTGAGGTGTATCTGTTAAGGACATAAGAACTCACAACCCTTGTGATTCTTAATTTCCTTTATTAGTGTGGGGTATTCTCTTATTAAGAAGAATTCAGTTATTTGATAATCATTCACTAACTCCTTAAAGTATGATTCCTTCTTGATTTAGACATCACCATGCCTTAATCATGAGTTCACTATGATACATTATCATAATCACTCGTAAGGATCTCAAACATTTGGTTCAAGTGTTTCATTCATTGATCCCATCAAGAATTAACACTTTACCAAATTTGCACTTCATCTATGAAAATCTTGAACACTTCAAGATATTCATATTGGTATTTCTCTAAACACCATTTAGAAGTATTAGCAATTGTCCCAATAGGTATGTAAATACATCACATGTATTATACCTAATAGGATAATCATTCTCCCACTACCATTAGTGAAGATTGATTAATCATGTCCAAGATATTCATGTCTCTTACTGGTTCTCTAACCAAAAGAGTCTAGATTTATCCATCATATGGAAACTAGAAATGAATTTCTTATGATATATGCTAATTTAATTGTTTGAGTTATCAATAACTTTAGGTATCATTTTATCTTATACATACCATGTATTACAAGATAAACAAGGCATTGCCACAAAGATCATATCTTTAAGATTGAAACATCAACTTTATTAATTGCCATCATTGTCATACAATATGCAACAATAAAGTGTTTCTATCTATTGACAATATATGAAATAGCAGTTCTCAACTCTATTTCGTGCCCTTTAGGCTGAAATAAACTGAAAGATACTCCTATCTATGGCAGCAACACTTGCTCCAATGATGGGTATTTCTTTCTTGGTCCTTTCACAAAGGCCATCACTTCTTTGCGGATATTGCATATCATATATGACATATCCATATCTTGGTATCATATACCTCGGATAAAGAAGTGGTTCATTTCATGATACCTTAGGTGGAGATCTCCATCCCCTCCTTCATCTTCTTTTTTTCTTCCAGATATAGAGGGCAGTTCCCTCATACACCCTTTCCCCATGTGCCTTGAGGCTGAAGACGGCTTGGATTGCTGGCTAGCATCAGAACACTTCTTAGCTTTACCCTTGCCCTTGCCCTTAAGACTTACCTTTTCTTTGATCACATCAAAGACTATGGTTTGTCTTTCTTCATCTTTGCCTCTACTATCCTCAACATGTCCAACAACTCTGTCAACGCTTGTCAAAGTTGTTCATGTTGTAGCTTATCATGAATTGTATGATTCTCACAACATTTGCAGTATCATACCAATAGCCAACTCTTGGCTCAGAGGGAATCCTTCTTAATCAGGTTTTCCACATACCCAATCACATTGAGTGTGTGAATACCTTACTGGATCTCCTTCTGTCATGACATACTAGGACAGTATCTTGGAGACATCATATGTCTCATGTTGTCTCTGCAACTCATAGTTCAGAGAACACAACATCAAGCACTCCTCATCAATGTCATCCTCAGTATGCTTCCATAAGCATACTTTCAGCCATTGATGTGGTGGGATCGAGTTCATCTGGTTCTGGTATAACTAGGACTTAGAGCTTTCGCTCTTTGATTGAGAACACTTCTCATCATCATCCTAACCAGTCGTGGAATTATTCCCATTTAAATTGTTGGTCTCAAAGACCGATCGCAAATAAAGTGATTTGTTGATTAACCATTTATTTTAACAAAAGGAAATATATGCAATTTCAGTCCAAAACTCTTTTGACTTATTTGATTGATTTGAAAAGTTGACGATAAAATTAGGCCTTTAATTAATTATCGCTCCCACTATTTTAGTTCAAATTGATAGCCCTCACCATCAATTCGGAAGATTGCAGCGTACAACCTTCTATTGGGCAAGATCCTGAAATCCTCTAAGTCATGAGTCAGCTTTGGCTGATCGCCCACAACTTAGATCTCTCAGGTAGGCAACTCTTGCCAATTGCATCATATGAAACTCTTGTTGAATGAACATGCACAACTCCTTGCCATGAACATTCCTTGCCTCTGGGCTTAGACGCTCTAAGAATCACCAGTTAAGTCTAACCCAAAAGCCGACACGATAGAACATGTACCCTGCTTTGGTAGAACCTACATATCTACCCTTCACACTTCCACAAGATAGACGGCGCACCACGCTTTGGCATAACCTACGCTTGGTCGATCGAGCTTTTCATGTGTGTCGCTAATGGAAGGCATATAAGACTTAATATTTTAATGAGGGATTTGGTTTTTATATACATATACATATCCAATCACCACAATACATAGTACGTATCATATGCATGCTATATCCCACAGAAAACATGCACAAACGATAAAAAGCGATGATTATGGCCATCCTAATGTGATTCCTCGAGCCAAGAGGAATCACGGTCATCTAGGTCTACATCACATGCAACCTGTACAAGATGAAATATGTGCCTTGCCATCCGAGTTGATCAACTCATCACATGAATGATCTGTACTCTCCAGTCGGTCGTCTGGGTGCCACCAGCCGATCGGTTGGCTCCTCCAACCGATCGGTTCACCTGGTCGTCGTGCATCTCGTCATGTCCGCCACCCGCTCATCTCGCTCCTCAAACCGGTCATCAACCGATCGGTTCACTCCTTGAACCGACCGTCTGGAACGTCAACCGATCGGTTCACGCCTTGAACCGATCGTTTCAGCTGTCGTCTTGATGTCCACCGGTCTTCGACATAACAGGAAATAAAAATCTATCCTATTTATTACATTGCTTTAAAAGGGAAACCCCGAGTTACATTCGGGGGGAGCAAAGGTAGGAAAGAATCTCGAATTATTTCGAGTTACATCGGGAATAAGATAGGGAAGATCGGTGCGTAGACCGAGATGCAAGCAACCACAAACAACCACACACAGATAGGGGTTTATAGGCCATAATCACGCTACACACATCCACCACAAAACTCGTTTAAGGGCGACGTGTATGGAGTGCATTAATAATACATATCATATATGTAATTTGGGATTTGTGGATTTAGGATTGGATATGCATTAAGCCAATATTATTCGCATCGTATGCAATAAATAAAGGCGACAAACCAAAATCGATCATATCGATATTCCTAAAATATAGAGCAGTTGACGTGGCTCTGATACCACTGTTGGGTTTTTAGGGGAGACAGAGAAGGCAGCGGAAACAAAAAATTTTCTCCCCCAACCCATATCGAGGAAACGCGTCAACGGCTATATAATAGGAAAGGATGGTTTGTGGAATCATACCTTGTCCCGAGGTTTGCTCGGCGACAATACCTCGCGCAATGCGCGGTCTTCAACTCCGGTCTTGGACGGTGTCTGTGCAGCTCCTGGTCGCACCGGGACTGACAACTCCTCCTCCTACCGGACTGTCGGATGACAGTTGTCCTCCTAAGCGGCAATGTCCTCCCGCCTCTGTAGTAGTCCACACGGACCACCTGGAACTCCACTCTCCTTGTCCCATAAGGAAGTGGAAGGAGTCGCACCCTCCTGTTGACGTACTAGTCGCCAACACACTCTCCTGCTACCAGTTGCAACTGCAGTTGTCCTTCCCTTGCTGCACCTCCCTTTTGCGGGAAGCACTTGCTCGGGATCTCTCACGGTTACCAAAACCAGAGAGAACGAAAACTTCGCAAAGCAACCGGCTTGCATTGAGTTGTACTTTGAGAAGCCCCCAATACCCCTATATATATAGGCAGGTCATGGGACAGGGTTCTCTATGCCCGACAATATGGGACTAAAGCAGGAGTAGAAGGGTTCGAGATTTTCCACAAAAAGCAACCAACTCGCAACCTGAACCGATCGGTTCATAAGTGAACTAGTCGGTTGGGGACCTGAACCGGTCGGTTGGAGCACCAACCGATCGGTTGGGACCCATGAGCCGATCGGTTCACTTGTGAACCGGTCGGTTCGTGGTCCTGATCAGTTCCCGATTGACTTTCCAACTTTTGTTTCTAATTGGTATCGAATACCAATCCTTGTTCCAATCAAATTGGGCAAGTGAAACGCAAGGAAAATTCTCACCGACCTGACTTTCCCAACTTGCTTGGTTGCACCAGTTGAACCGATCGGTTCAACACTTGAACCGCTCGTTTCACCCTGGGCTTGAGACGATCGGCTCAACTCTTGAGCCGACCGGTTCAGCAACCTCAGTCGTCCGGTTCAACACTTGAACCGATCGGTTGGGAGTATAGGTTGTGCAGAATCAGTCAAATGTGATTTCAATCAATCTGATACTCCAATCAATGCGTCCAACACCTAGAACCATATGATATTGAGCTATCAACTGATTGAGTGTTTAATTGAACTACTAAACTCCTTTAGTAATCAATCTAAACATTGCTTTGTGGACAAAACTCCTCTTCCAGGTTAAATCCTATGTGTGTGACCCTGCATGTCCATTTCACGTTGGCAGTGAAAGTCCATAACACTTATGACTTCACAAGCAAAGAGCGGTGCCTAGTCACACATCAGTGCTATCCAAGTGAAAGTAGAAAGTTGGAGAACAACTTTCATCCTACAATCTGTGAATGGTGTTACAGTGAATGTATAATTCCTTTGTCACTGATATCCCGAATGAACTCAAGGCATGGAACAGTCATCCTGTCAACGTTCATTCACTTTCTTGATCTCAGAGTAGATTGAAGGAGATATGTATGACATCAATATCACATACTGATTCACACATGCGTGCGCACGCCTATCTCAATCCTACTCATCAAGTGGCCTTGGATATCAAACTCCCTTAGGAGGGACAAATCCCATATCTATCACTCACCCCTCAAAAGCCCCATGTGTCAAAGCCACCCAATCATCACCTTTATAACAACCCATGTTTCAGGACTGCGTTTGATGATGTCAAAGTGTGCCCAACGACATGTGTTGAGTGCAGTGATTTCAAGTCTAAGAATCACACTCACCACCATCACTGTGAGTACTGACTGTGACTACCATCTCATGGTTCCATGTGTCAAACTCACGGTGGGTCTGTCCGGTACCTTGTTCTCTAACAAGTACCTATGTGTTTGGTTTGATATCTCTATATCATGACTAATGAGATTCTGTCATCAACCAACACCACAATCTAGTCTTGAGTGTCATTGTTGTCTATCTACCTTCCACAATGACATCCGACTAGGGACATAACAAGAATGTACAAACTCTTAGCATCTGTATGATCTCATCGTTCAGGTCATGAACCTGAAGGCATACGTCATTGAGTACTATCATTCTCTAGACATTCAATCTGTTCTATCACTATCTCATATGACTGAACCAGAAAGAATTGGAAGCTTGCCTTTGATGTTTATCAAATCAATCTTAATGTATCCCACCAATCATCCCATGATTGGCTCTCAGGGCATACATACCAACAGACTCCCACTTGCACTGCGAGCCAATCACCCTTGAATCATATTCATAGTGATTTTCAAACATGTCCCACATGTCACTGTGCTCTAGTGCCAACATAGTGAGTAATGGCAACATCTTGCCAAAGTCAGTATAAATTGCATGTCTCTCATCTCTTCGCTGTACGTCGCACGTATGAGATGGAGTTGTCGTAATATGCGATCTAGTATTCCTTTGCTAACCTTTAGCCACATTGCATGATCAAGGATTCCAGACTTGTCATCAATGAGTGGAATATCTATAAGTTCATCTCATGAACTTCCAGATCCATATAGTATCCACTATTGTTCTCTAACACACGGATACTCGACATTCCCCTTTTAAATGGTTTTATTGGAACACTTCCAATTATCAACAAACTTTCACTTTTATACATCCTATGTATATTTTGCGATTAATTTTCTGTCCTTTCGGAAGTTCGCATCAATGTAACTCTTTACATCAAACTCTTCCTTATCTCCATAGAACTAGTACTTCCCAAGTACTTATCAAGTTCTTATGGTATTCCAGTAACCCTTACTGGAAGTAGACAGACATCCACTCGTCATGTCCTACATACGAGTTATCAGGATGAGCACATCATATTGCCATGTCCTACATACAAGATGAATGCATTTTATTCTTGCCACGCAAGACAATGGGATGATTACATACATGATAGATCCATATCTATTCTTAGTGTTCCCATTCTTCATAAGAATTGGACACTTGGCCTTGGGATACTAATATCCATATAACATGGACAAGTTTTCTCCCACTGAATCTGTGCATACTGAACCCTTCAGTACAGATTGCCAATGTATGCTCTCTCTTTTCCAGGTCAAGAGATTTGTCGAGAACTATCTCTATAGATCTCTATTCCTATCACATAGGAAACATCTCTATCTTCCTTAAAGATAATTTCCACTTTTGGATTTCCATTCTAGAACAATTCCATTTCACATCAATATGTGGAATTTGAACACGCTCCCACTAAATCACATATCCCTTCTTTATCTTTGACATGTCAGTCAAACCCTTTGACTATATCATCAAAGTAAAGATCCAATTCTGAGTTGCTTGTACTCAATCAATCACATTGATTAGTCCATTGTAACTTATAGACTTCATTTGCATTAGTGGATTCATAAACCTTATAGGTTGTGTCACGTACACATCCTTGTTTTATTCCTCATAGGAATGTGGTTTTAGTATCCATATGCCAAATGTCTCAGTCATTAAGTTGCAATCAACAAGCATCATCCTTCTCAAAATGTTATCCATGTGTCTTAACACTTAAGACTCATTTGCACTTATGGATTTCATCCAATGAGTGCTACCATCAAGGTCATACCTTATGGTTCACATGGAAATCATTTAGGATGTAATGATCATAAATCATAACTCAAAATTTGGTTCCTCATATTCATCTAGATAGTTGACTCATCACATGAACAACTCACCACATAGATAATTGAGGTGTATCCGTTAAGGACATAAGAACTCACAACCTTTGTGATTCTTAATTTCCTTTATTAGTGTGGGGTATTCTCTTATTAAGAAGAATTCAGTTATTTGATAATCATTCTCTAACTCCTTAGAGTATGATTCCTTCTTGATTTAGACATCACCATGCCTTAATCATGAGTTCACTATGATACATTATCATAATCACTCATAAGGATCTCAAACATTTGGTTCAAGTGTTTCATTCATTGATCTCATCAAGAATTAACACTTTACCAAATTTGCACTTCATCTATGAAAATCTTGAACACTTCAAGATATTCATATTGGTATTTCTCTAAACACCATTTAGAAGTATTAGCATTTGTCCCAATAGGTATGTAAATACATCACATGTATTATACCTAATAGGATAATCATTCTCCCACTACCATTAGTGAAGATTGATTAATCATGTCCAAGATATTCATGTCTCTTACTGGTTCTCTAACCAAAAGAGTCTAGATTTATCCATCATATGGAAACTAGAAATGAATTTCTTATGATATATGCTAATTTAATTGTTTGAGTTATCAATAACTTTAGGTATCATTTTATCTTATACATACCATGTATTACAAGATAAACAAGGCATTGCCACAAAGATCATATCTTTAAGATTGAAACATCAACTTTATTAATTGCCATCATTGTCATACAATATGCAACAATAAAGTGTTTCTATCTATTGACAATATATGAAATAGCAGTTCTCAACTCTATTTCGTGCCCTTTAGGCTGAAATAAACTGAAAGATACTCCTATCTATGGCAGCAACACTTGCTCCAATGATGGGTATTTCTTTCTTGGTCCTTTCACAAAGGCCATCACTTCTTTGCAGTTATTGCATATCATATATGACATATCCATATCTTGGTATCATATACCTCGGATAAAGAAGTGGTTCATTTCATGATACCTTAGGTGGAGATCTCCATCCCCTCCTTCATCTTCTTTTTTTCTTCCATATATAGAGGGCAGTTCCCTCATACACCCTTTCCCCATGTGCCTTGAGGCTGAAGACGGCTTGGATTGCTGGCTAGCATCAGAACACTTCTTAGCTTTGCCCTTGCCCTTGCCCTTAAGACTTACCTTTTCTTTGATCACATCAAAGACTATGGTTTGTCTTTCTTCATCTTTGCCTCTACTATCCTCAACATGTCCAACAACTCTGTCAACGCTTGTCAAAGTTGTTCATGTTGTAGCTTATCATGAATTGTATGATTCTCACAACATTTGCAGTATCATACCAATAGCCAACTCTTGGCTCAGAGGGAATCCTTCTTAATCAGGTTTTCCACATACCCAATCACATTGAGTGTGTGAATACCTTACTGGATCTCCTTCTGTCATGACATACTAGGACAGTATCTTGGAGACATCATATGTCTCATGTTGTCTCTGCAACTCATAGTTCAGAGAACACAACATCAAGCACTCCTCATCAATGTCATCCTCAGTATGCTTCCATAAGCATACTTTCAGCCATTGATGTGGTGGGATCGAGTTCATCTGGTTCTGGTATAACTAGGACTTAGAGCTTTCGCTCTTTGATTGAGAACACTTCTCATCATCATCCTAACCAGTCGTGGAATTATTCCCATTTAAATTGTTGGTCTCAAAGACCGATCGCAAATAAAGTGATTTGTTGATTAACCATTTATTTTAACAAAAGGAAATATATGCAATTTCAGTCCAAAACTCTTTTGACTTATTTGATTGATTTGAAAAGTTGACGATAAAATTAGGCCTTTAATTAATTATCGCTCCCACTATTTTAGTTCAAATTGATAGCCCTCACCATCAATTCGGAAGATTGCAGCATACAACCTTCTATTGGGCAAGATCCTGAAATCCTCTAAGTCATGAGTCAGCTTTGGCTGATCGCCCACAACTTAGATCTCTCAGGTAGGCAACTCTTGCCAATTGCATCATATGCAACTCTTGTTGAATGAACATGCACAACTCCTTGCCATGAACATTCCTTGCCTCTGGGCTTAGACGCTCTAAGAATCACCAGTTAAGTCTAACCCAAAAGCCGACACGATAGAACATGCACCCTGCTTTGGCAGAACCTACATATCTACCCTTCACACTTCCACAAGATAGACGGCGCACCACGCTTTGGCGTAACCTACGCTTGGTCGATCGAGCTTTTCATGTGTGCCGCTAATGGAAGGCATATAAGACTTAATATTTTAATGAGGGATTTGGTTTTTATATACATATACATATCCAATCACCACAATACATAGTACGTATCATATACATGATATATCCCACAGAAAACATGCACAAACGATAAAAAGAGATGATTATGGCCATCCTAATGTGATTCCTCGAGCCAAGAGGAATCAGGGTCATCTAGGTCTACATCACATGCAACCTGTACAAGATGAACTCTGTGCCTTGCCATCCGAGTTGATCAACTCATCACATGAATGATCTGTACTCTCCAGCCGGTCGTCTGGGTGCCACCAGCCGATCGGTTGGCTCCTCCAACCGATCGGTTCACCTGGTCGTCATGCATCTCGTCATGTCCGCCACCCGCTCGTCTCGCTCCTCGAACCGGTCATCAACCGATCGGTTCACTCCTTGAACCGACCGTCTGGAACGTCAACCGATCGGTTCACACCTTGAACCGATCGTTTCAACTGTCGTCTTGATGTCCACCGGTCTTCGACATAACAGGAAATAAAAATCTATCCTATTTATTACATTGCTTTAAAAGGGAAACCCCGAGTTACATTCGGGGGGAGCAAAGGTAGGAAAGAATCTCGAATTATTTCGAGTTACATCGGGAATAAGATAGGGAAGATCGGTGCGCAGACCGAGATGCAAGCAACCACAAACAACCACACACAGATAGGGGTTTATAGGCCATAATCACGCTACAGACATCCACCACAAAACTCGTTTAAGGGCGACGCGTATGGAGTGCATTAATATTACATATCATATATGTAATTTGGGATTTGTGGATTTAGGATTGGATATGCATAAAACCAATATTATTCGCATCGTATGCAATAAATAAAGGCGACAAACCAAAATCGATCATATCGATATTCCTAAAATATAGAGCAGTTGACGTGGCTCTGATACCACTGTTGGGTTTTTAGGGGAGACAGAGAAGGCAGCGGAAACAAAAACTTTTCTCCCCCAACCCATACCGAGGAAACGCGTCAACGTCTATATAATAGGAAAGGATGGTTTGTGGAATCATACCTTGTCCCGAGGCTTGCTCGGCGACAATACCTCACGCAATGTGCGGTCTTCAACTCCGGTCTTGGACGGTGTCTGTGCAGCTCCTGGTCGCACCGGGACTGACAACTCCTCCTCCTACCGGACTGTCGGATGACAGTTGTCCTCCTAAGCGGCAGTGTCCTCCCGCCTCTGTAGTAGTCCACACGGACCACCTGGAACTCCACTCTCCTTGTCCCATAAGGAAGTGGAAGGAGTCGCACCCTCCTGTTGACGTACTAGTCGCCAACACACTCTCCTGCTACCAGTTGCAACTGCAGTTGTCCTTCCCTTGCTGCACCTCCCTTTTGCGGGAAGCACTTGCTCGGGATCTCTCACGGTTACCAAAACCAGAGAGAACGACAACTTCGCAAAGCAACCGACTTGCATTGAGTTGTACTTTGAGAAGCCCCCAATACCCCTATATATATAGGCAGGTCATGGGACAGGGTTCTCTATGCCCGGCAATATGGGACTAAAGCAGGAGTAGAAGGGTTCGAGATTTTCCACAAAAAGCAACCAACTCGCAACCTGAACCAATCGGTTCATAAGTGAACCGGTCGGTTGGGGACCTGAACCGGTCGGTTGGAGCACCAACCGATCGGTTGGGACCCATGAGCCGATCAGTTCACTTGTGAACCGGTCGGTTCGTGGTCCTGATCAGTTCCCGATTGACTTTCCAACTTTTGTTTCTAATTGGTATCGAATACCAATCCTTGTTCCAATCAAATTGGGCAAGTGAAACGCAAGGAAAATTCTCACCGACCTGACTTTCCCAACTTGCTTGGTTGCACCAGTTGAACCGATCGATTCAACACTTGAACCGCTCGTTTCACCCTGGGCTTGAGACGATCGGCTCAACTCTTGAGCTGACCGGTTCAGCAACCTCAGTCGTCCGGTTCAACACTTGAACCGATCGGTTGGGAGTATAGGTTGTGCAGAATCAGTCAAATGTGATTTCAATCAATCTGATACTCCAATCAATGCGTCCAACACCTGGAACCATATGATATTGAGCTATCAACTGATTGAGTGTTTAATTGAACTACTAAACTCCTTTAGTAATCAATCTAAACATTGCTTTGTGGACAAAACTCCTCTTCCAGGTTAAATCCTATGTGTGTGACCCTGCATGTCCATTTCACGTTGGCAGTGAAAGTCCATAACACTTATGACTTCACAAGCAAAGAGCGGTGCCTAGTCACACATCAGTGCTATCCAAGTGAAAGTAGAAAGTTGCAGAACAACTTTCATCCTACAATCTGTGAATGGTGTTACAGTGAATGTATAATTCCTTTGTCACTGATATCCCGAATGAACTCAAGGCATGGAACAGTCATCCTGTCAACGTTCATTCACTTTCTTGATCTCAGAGTAGATTGAAGGAGATATGTATGACATCAATATCACATACTGATTCACACATGCGTGCGCACGCCTATCTCAATCCTACTCATCAAGTGGCCTTGGATATCAAACTCCCTTAGGAGGGACAAATCCCATATCTATCACTCACCCCTCAAAAGCCCCATGTGTCAAAGCCACCCAATCATCACCTTTATAACAACCCATGTTTCAGGACTGCGTTTGATGATGTCAAAGTGTGCCCAACGACATGTGTTGAGTGCAGTGATTTCAGGTCTAAGAATCACACTCACCACCATCACTGTGAGTACTGACTGTGACTACCATCTCATGGTTCCATGTGTCAAACTCACGGTGGGTCTGTCCGGTACCTTGTTCTCTAACAAGTACCTATGTGTTTGGTTTGATATCTCTATATCATGACTAATGAGATTCTGTCATCAACCAACACCACAATCTAGTCTTGTGTGGCACTGCTGTCTATCTACCTTCCACAATGACATCCGACTAGGGACATAACAAGAATGTACAAACTCTTAGCATCCGTATGATCTCATCGTTCAGGTCATGGACCTGAAGGCATACGTCATTGAGTACTGTCATTCTCTAGACATTCAATCTGTTCTATCACTATCTCATATGACTGAACCAGAAAGAATTGGAAGCTTGCCTTTGATGTTTATCAAATCAATCTTAATGTATCCCACCAATCATCCCATGATTGGCTCTCAGGGCATACATACCAACAGACTCCCACTTGCACTGCGAGCCAATCACCCTTGAATCATATTCATAGTGATTTTCAAACATGTCCCACATGTCACTGTGCTCTAGTGCCAACATAGTGAGTAATGGCAACATCTTGCCAAAGTCAGTATAAATTGCATGTCTCTCATCTCTACGCTGTACGTCGCACGTATGAGATGGAGTTGTCGTAATATGCGATCTAGTATTCCTTTGCTAACCTTTAGCCACATTGCATGATCAAGGATTCCAGACTTGTCATCAATGAGTGGAATATTTATAAGTTCATCTCATGAACTTCCAGATCCATATAGTATCCACTATTGTTCTCTAACACACGGATACTCGGCATTCCCCTTTTAAATGGTTTTATTGGAACACTTCCAATTATCAACAAACTTTCACTTTTATACATCCTATGTATATTTTGCGATTAATTTTCTGTCCTTTCGGAAGTTCGCATCAATGTAACTCTTTACATCAAACTCTTCCTTATCTCCATAGAACTAGTACTTCCCAAGTACTTATCAAGTTCTTATGGTATTCCAGTAACCCTTACTGGAAGTAGACAGGCATCCACTCGTCATGTCCTACATACGAGTTATCAGGATGAGCACATCATATTGCCATGTCCTACATACAAGATGAATGCATTTTATTCTTGCCACGCAAGACAATGGGATGATTACATACATGATAGATCCATATCTATTCTTAGTGTTCCCATTCTTCATAAGAATTGGACACTTGGCCTTGGGATACTAATATCCATATAACATGGACAAGTTTTCTCCCACTGAATCTGTGCATACTGAACCCTTCAGTACAGATTGCCAATGTATGCTCTCTCTTTTCCAGGTCAAGAGATTTGTCGAGAACTATCTCTATAGATCTCTATTCCTATCACATAGGAAACATCTCTATCTTCCTTAAAGATAATTTCCACTTTTGGATTTCCATTCTAGAACAATTCCATTTCACATCAATATGTGGAATTTGAACACGCTCCCACTAAATCACATATCCCTTCTTTATCTTTGACATGTCAGTCAAACCCTTTGACTATATCATCAAAGTAAAGATCCAATTCTGAGTTGCTTGTACTCAATCAATCACATTGATTAGTCCATTGTAACTTATAGACTTCATTTGCATTAGTGGATTCATAAACCTTATAGGTTGTGTCACGTACACATCCTTGTTTTATTCCTCATAGGAATGTGGTTTTAGTATCCATATGCCAAATGTCTCAGTCATTAAGTTGCAATCAACAAGCATCATCCTTCTCAAAATGTTATCCATGTGTCTTAACACTTAAGACTCATTTGCACTTATGGATTTCATCCAATGAGTGCTACCATCAAGGTCATACCTTATGGTTCACATGGAAATCATTTAGGATGTAATGATCATAAATCATAACTCAAAATTCGGTTCCTCATATTCATCTAGATAGTTGACTCATCACATGAACAACTCATCACATAGATAATTGAGGTGTATCTGTTAAGGACATAAGAACTCACAACCCTTGTGATTCTTAATTTCCTTTATTAGTGTGGGGTATTCTCTTATTAAGAAGAATTCAGTTATTTGATAATCATTCTCTAACTCCTTAGAGTATGATTCCTTCTAGATTTAGACATCACCATGCCTTAATCATGAGTTCACTATGATACATTATCATAATCACTCATAAGGATCTCAAACATTTGGTTCAAGTGTTTCATTCATTGATCTCATCAAGAATTAACACTTTACCAAATTTGCACTTCATCTATGAAAATCTTGAACACTTCAAGATATTCATATTGGTATTTCTCTAAACACCATTTAGAAGTATTAGCATTTGTCCCAATAGGTATGTAAATACATCACATGTATTATACCTAATAGGATAATCATTCTCCCACTACCATTAGTGAAGATTGATTAATCATGTCCAAGATATTCATGTCTCTTACTGGTTCTCTAACCAAAAGAGTCTAGATTTATCCATCATATGGAAACTAGAAATGAATTTCTTATGATATATGCTAATTTAATTGTTTGAGTTATCAATAACTTTAGGTATCATTTTATCTTATACATACCATGTATTACAAGATAAACAAGGCATTGCCACAAAGATCATATCTTTAAGATTGAAACATCAACTTTATTAATTGCCATCATTGTCATACAATATGCAACAATAAAGTGTTTCTATCTATTGACAATATATGAAATAGCAGTTCTCAACTCTATTTCGTGCCCTTTAGGCTGAAATAAACTGAAAGATACTCCTATCTATGGCAGCAACACTTGCTCCAATGATGGGTATTTCTTTCTTGGTCCTTTCACAAAGGCCATCACTTCTTTGCAGATATTGCATATCATATATGACATATCCATATCTTGGTATCATATACCTCGGATAAAGAAGTGGTTCATTTCATGATACCTTAGGTGGAGATCTCCATCCCCTCCTTCATCTTCTTTTTTTCTTCCATATATAGACGGCAGTTCCCTCATACACCCTTTCCCCATGTGCCTTGAGGCTGAAGACGGCTTGGATTGCTGGCTAGCATCAGAACACTTCTTAGCTTTGCCCTTGCCCTTGCCCTTAAGACTTACCTTTTCTTTGATCACATCAAAGACTATGGTTTGTCTTTCTTCATCTTTGCCTCTACTATCCTCAACATGTCCAACAACTCTGTCAACGCTTGTCAAAGTTGTTCATGTTGTAGCTTATCATGAATTGTATGATTCTCACAACATTTGCAGTATCATACCAATAGCTAACTCTTGGCTCAGAGGGAATCCTTCTTAATCAGGTTTTCCACATACCCAATCACATTGAGTGTGTGAATACCTTACTGGATCTCCTTCTGTCATGACATACTAGGACAGTATCTTGGAGACATCATATGTCTCATGTTGTCTCTGCAACTCATAGTTCAGAGAACACAACATCAAGCACTCCTCATCAATGTCATCCTCAGTATGCTTCCATAAGCATACTTTCAGCCATTGATGTGGTGGGATCGAGTTCATCTGGTTCTGGTATAACTAGGACTTAGAGCTTTCGCTCTTTGATTGAGAACACTTCTCATCATCATCCTAACCAGTCGTGGAATTATTACCATTTAAATTGTTGGTCTCAAAGACCGATCGCAAATAAAGTGATTTGTTGATTAACCATTTATTTTAACAAAAGGAAATATATGCAATTTCAGTCCAAAACTCTTTTGACTTATTTGATTGATTTGAAAAGTTGACGATAAAATTAGGCCTTTAATTAATTATCGCTCCCACTATTTTAGTTCAAATTGATAGCCCTCACCATCAATTCGGAAGATTGCAGCGTACAACCTTCTAGTGGGCAAGATCCTGAAATCCTCTAAGTCATGAGTCAGCTTTGGCTGATCGCCCACAACTTAGATCTCTCAGGTAGGCAACTCTTGCCAATTGCATCATATGCAACTCTTGTTGAATGAACATGCACAACTCCTTGCCATGAACATTCCTTGCCTCTGGGCTTAGACGCTCTAAGAATCACCAGTTAAGTCTAACCCAAAAGTCGACACGATAGAACATGCACCCTGCTTTGGCAGAACCTACATATCTACCCTTCACACTTCCACAAGATAGACGGCGCACCACGCTTTGGCGTAACCTACGCTTGGTCGATCGAGCTTTTCATGTGTGCCGCTAATGGAAGGCATATAAGACTTAATATTTTAATGAGGGATTTGGTTTTTATATACATATACATATCCAATCACCACAATACATAGTACGTATCATATACATGATATATCCCACAGAAAACATGCACAAACGATAAAAAGAGATGATTATGGCCATCCTAATGTGATTCCTCGAGCCAAGAGGAATCACGGTCATCTAGGTCTACATCACATGCAACCTGTACAAGATGAACTCTGTGCCTTGCCATCCGAGTTGATCAACTCATCACATGAATGATCTGTACTCTCCAGCCGGTCGTCTGGGTGCCACCAGCCGATCGGTTGGCTCCTCCAACCGATCGGTTCACCTGGTCGTCGTGCATCTCATCATGTCCGCCACCCGCTCGTCTCGCTCCTCGAACCGGTCATCAACCGATCGGTTCACTCCTTGAACCGACCGTCTGGAACGTCAACCGATCGGTTCACACCTTGAACCGATCGTTTCAACTGTCGTCTTGATGTCCACCGGTCTTCGACATAACAGGAAATAAAAATCTATCCTATTTATTACATTGCTTTAAAAGGGAAACCCCGAGTTACATTCGGGGGGAGCAAAGGTAGGAAAGAATCTCGAATTATTTCGAGTTACATCGGGAATAAGATAGGGAAGATCGGTACGCAGACCGAGATGCAAGCAACCACAAACAACCACACACAGATAGGGGTTTATAGGCCATAATCACGCTACAGACATCCACCACAAAACTCGTTTAAGGGCGACGCGTATGGAGTGCATTAATAATACATATCATATATGTAATTTGGGATTTGTGGATTTAGGATTGGATATGCATAAAACCAATATTATTCGCATCGTATGCAATAAATAAAGGCGACAAACCAAAATCGATCATATCGATATTCCTAAAATATAGAGCAGTTGACGTGGCTCTGATACCACTGTTGGGTTTTTAGGGGAGACAGAGAAGGCAGCGGAAACAAAAACTTTTCTCCCCCAACCCATACCGAGGAAACGCGTCAACGTCTATATAATAGGAAAGGATGGTTTGTGGAATCATACCTTGTCCCGAGGCTTGCTCGGCGACAATACCTCACGCAATGTGCGGTCTTCAACTCCGGTCTTGGACGGTGTCTGTGCAGCTCCTGGTCGCACCGGGACTGACAACTCCTCCTCCTACCGGATTGTCGGATGACAGTTGTCCTCCTAAGCGGCAGTGTCCTCCCGCCTCTGTAGTAGTCCACACGGACCACCTGGAACTCCACTCTCCTTGTCCCACAAGGAAGTGGAAGGAGTCGCACCCTCCTGTTGATGTACTAGTCGCCAACACACTCTCCTGCTACCAGTTGCTACTACAGTTGTCGTTCCCTTGCTGCACCTCCCTTTTGCGGGAAGCACTTGCTCGGGATCTCTCACGGTTACCAAAACCAGAGAGAACGACAACTTCGCAAAGCAACCGGCTTGCATTGAGTTGTACTTTGAGAAGCCCCCAATACCCCTATATATATAGGCAGGTCATGGGACAGGGTTCTCTGTGCCCAGCAATATGGGACTAAAGTAGGAGTAGAAGGGTTCGAGATTTTCCACAAAAAGCAACCAACTCACAACCTGAACCAATCGGTTCATAAGTGAACCGGTCAGTTGGGGACCTGAACCGGTCGGTTGGAGCACCAACCGATCAGTTGGGACCCATGAGCCGATCGGTTCACTTCTAAACCGGTCGGTTCGTGGTCCTGATCAGTTCCCGATTGACTTTCCAACTTTCGTTTCTAATTGGTATCGAATACCAATCCTTGTTCCAATCAAATTGCGCAAGTGAAACGCAAGGAAAATTCTCACCGACCTGACTTTCCCAACTTGCTTGGTTGCACCAGTTGAACTGATCGGTTCAACACTTGAACCGCTCGTTTCACCCTGGGCTTGAGCCGATCGGCTCAACTCTTGAGCTGACCGGTTCAGCAACCTCAGCCGACCGGTTCAACACTTGAACCGATCGGTTGGGAGTATAGGTTGTGCAGAATCAGTCAAATGTGATTTCAATCAATCTGATACTCCAATCAATGCGTCCAACACCTTGAACCATATGATATTGAGCTATCAACTGATTGAGTGTTTAATTGAACTACTAAACTCCTTTAGTAATCAATCTAAACATTGCTTTGTGGACAAAACTCCTCTTCCAGGTTAAATCCTATGTGTGTGACCCTGCAGGTCCATTTCACGTTGGCAATGAAAGTCCATAACACTTATGACTTCACAAGCAAAGAGCGGTGCCTAGTCACACATCAGTGCTATCCAAGTAAAAGTAGAAAGTTGGAGAACAACTTTCATCCTACAATCTGTGAATGGTGTTACAGTGAATGTATAATTCCTTTGTCACTGATATCCCGAATGAACTCAAGGCATGGAACAGTCATCCTGTCAACGTTCATTCACTTTCTTGATCTCAGAGTAGATTGAAGGAGATATGTTTGACATCAATATCACATACTGATTCACACATGCGTGCGCACGCCTATCTCAATACTACTCATCAAGTGGCATTGGATATCAAACTCCCTTAGGAGGGACAAATCCCATATCTATCACTCACCCCTCAAAAGCCCCATGTGTCAAAGCCACCCAATCATCACCTTTATAACAACCCATGTTTCAGGACTACGTTTGATGATGTCAAAGTGTGCCCAACGACATGTGTTGAGTGCAGTGATTTCAGGTCTAAGAATCACACTCACCACCATCACTGTGAGTACTCACTGTGACTACCATCTCATGGTTCCATGTGTCAAACTCACGGTGGGTCTGTCCGGTACCTTGTTCTCTAACAAGTACCTATGTGTTTGGTTTGATATCTCTATATCATGACTAATGAGATTCTGTCATCAACCAACACCACAATCTAGTCTTGTGTGGCATTGCTGTCTATCTACCTTCCACAATGACATCCGACTAGGGACATAACAAGAATGTACAAACTCTTAGCATCCGTATGATCTCATCGTTCAGGTCATGAACCTGAAGGCATACGTCATTGAGTACTGTCATTCTCTAGACATTCAATCTGTTCTATCACTATCTCATATGACTGAACCAGAAAGAATTGGAAGCTTGCCTTTGATGTTTATCAAATCAATCTTAATGTATCCCACCAATCATCCCATGATTGGCTCTCAGGGCATACATACCAACATCTCTCACCTTAGATTGAGTCAAAAGATGAAAATTTTAAAAAAATTGCAAAAGAGGATTGGCCGCCCAAAAATACCAAAAATATCAAAATAGTTCTCACCCAAGCTTATCAATTAGAATGTAGAGAATAAAATCCAGAGTGTGAATAAATGAGTGTTGTTTTCTCTTTTAGGAGAGTTGAGGATGGTGCCCAGCTGGTGTATGACTGCGCTCATGAATGCGGGTATGTCGTCCCTGGTAGTGCCACCCTAAGGCTCATAGAGAGTCGGTAGGAACCCCTAGGAGACCTATGAGATCATCCTAGTAGTAGGGTTGGTCTGGGCAGAGTACGAGGAGTTTGTCTCACTGCTTTGGGCCAACTGGCTAAGACTATGGGGTCTGTTAGTTATTACATGGACCAACCTGACGTAGATCGGGATCCTCAAAAGTCATTAGAGTTTTTTATTGTTGCTTCTTAGGACCTAAATAAGTGGGAGGTGCATTGTTCCCGATTGGTCCACATGAATACATGATGATGGCTCATTGTTCATCACCTGTGTGATCACCTATGTGACAATGCTTCTATGCTTTATAATTATGATTCAAACCCTTATGAGTATCAAAAGATTGCAGTGAATTTGCTTAATCTTGGCTGGACACTCTTTGATCTTACTTTAGTAGGATTGTGCTCGATTGGTGGGGATTTTCTCTAAAACAGCATAGGTCAAGAGAATTGATGTTTTAAATTATTTTTCTTAGCTTTACCATTTATCACCAAGCTTAATTTGGATATTATCTTTTTATTCTCTGAGCACAGTCTTGCTTGAGGACAAGCAAAGGTTTAAGCTTGTGGTGGTTGATAACACCCAAATTCAAGCATTTATGCTAAGCATTTATTTATGGTTTTGTGTCATCATAGCCTTAATATACCCAAAATAACCTTACATCCTTATCTTTTAGTAATTTATATCTTTTTCTAGATAAAGTTTATCAACTAGACAATTTTGGGACTTGTAGGCACCGAACCTGAGAAGACATCTATTCTCCAAGATTTCTCCCCAACATATGGTTTTTGCGTCAGCTAGACTTCCATCTGTTGCAACCACGGTGGACTAAGCATCACAATATGTGCACCAACTTAGGAGATGGTGGTATGCTAACCAACTAGTCTGCCCAAGAAACTTTTGATATCTTAGAACCTATTTTTGATGGTCATGTCCTTAATTAAAATGCATCCTTGCCAATCAGGAGGTTCATCGACGTGGGCCCCTCGACCACCAGTAATAGATCCCCCTGTGGGGGTGGGTTTGGTCCATGATGTTGCGATCGTGCCCGAAAAGGATACTGCAACCATGGTCGAGAAGACACTACCACGATCACAACCAAGATGTTGTGTCGACTGACACTCGACATGATCAGGCTGAGGCCAAGGCTGTGACTAAGGTACACCAACGCGATCACAGAAAATCAACCTCG
Organism: Alisma plantago-aquatica; assembly: GCA_963693085.1. NCBI lineage: Eukaryota > Viridiplantae > Streptophyta > Magnoliopsida > Alismatales > Alismataceae > Alisma > Alisma plantago-aquatica. The sequence goes on along the minus strand of OY856412.1, from coordinate 666,463,511 downwards.
ACTGCAGCTCTACCATGATCGCAACACATCAACCTCGACCATGGTACGAATGCAACTGTGGCACATCAACCTTGACCACAGCACGACTGCGATCACAGGGTCTACCTCGAATGTGGTACGACCGTGACTGTGGCGTCTACCTCGATCGCAGCATGACCGCGACCGCAGGGTCTTCCTCTACCTTGACCCCATCATGACTGTGTCCATCCTGGCACGGTCGGGCCGAGACCAGTGTCGTGACCATCTTCTACCTTCACCTATAAATAACCACCCTGTACGACCTGGAGAGGGGTTCTAAATTTTGGGAGGTTCCACCTTGTGGTTCCATATATTCTTCATTCCCAGAGCCCTATGGGAGAGTTCAGAGGTTTGAAAAGGATGAAGCACTCATTCTATGTCCATCCCTCTAGTTTGCTACCATCCACCATCATTTTCTACCACCACTCACCTATATCATACCATTCTCAGCCATCTTCCACCTCCATGCATCCACCAAGCTACTATTTGGGGTGGAAATAAAGAGAAAGGAAGACAAGGAGTCTAGAATACCAAGTAGGATGATACAAAAATGATATCCGACCTATGCAGAGGCTATGGAATGAGAGCCACCTCTCCTATAAGGGCTAAATCTCTTCTTTTTCTCCTTTATTTTGTTTTTCTTCTTTATTTATGTACAAATGATGTTCTTCCATCTTCGGTCAGTGCCAACTATGCTTGTATATGACTAGTTGATCTGCTTCTTTGCTATGTAGCCCATTTTGAGCATGTTTATGTACTTTTTCATTAAGCAAGTAGTTTTATTTTATATCTAGTATGTCTTCTGTTCTATCTTCTCTTTCTATTTATGATTTCTAGTTTGGTTGATCTTTTTCTTGCTTGAACTTCTATTTCTTCCTATATGGAGAGATTCCTCATAGAAATAGATAAGAGAAGGTTGTTTGGATCAGAATCTAAAAGGAGGACGGTTCAAGGTGATCTTTGTAGAACTATAGACATGGTCATGACTGGGTCTAGCCCGACATGGTTGGGCCCACTACCTGGTTCTACCCAGATCACAGCTATTCCCAGCACCTCAAAACATTCTAGACCTGAGAGGTTATCTAGAATATTCTAGGGTGCTGATTTATCATCCTCGAGAGAGGTTGCATGTCACTGATGGGTTTTAGTCACGTTGCGTGAAAGCGAGTGGGATGACCCCACAGGAATAGATACCACAATACATGCTATGTTTGGATGTAGGTTGATTGTTGAGGTGGTTGAGGGTTGTCTACGCCTAAAAATGGGTGCATAGACTATCCAAATTATGGTTACATAGCCAAGAAATCTCTCTTTCTCTCCGATTAGTAGAATCCTATAGACTCTATCTTGTTTTTCTTTTCTTTGTTTTTTTTACTTTGTGACAACCCGCTAGACCAGTTCTAGCTCCATACTTTTATTGACTATTGATTTGGCTTGTTTGACTTAAGAGTGAGGTCTTAAGTGTCCTAAACATCTCCGCGTCCCTGTGTTCAACCCCATATATCTACTTTGACCCCATAATAAAGTTGCGAGGGTCCTTGAAGGTTTCGAGTTATAAATTTAAAGTCTAACCCTCCTTTGGAGCCAATCACTTATAAGTCTTATATCTTTGAAATTAGTATCCTACCCTTATCTTTGTAGTGCTTGTTATGGTTTACATTATAACTCGATTGATGCTAAATGACACTTTATTGACATAACTAAGAGATAGACATGTGTAGTCGGTCTCATTGTGATATATGGAAAGGACATGCGTGATCCAGTTTCCTTATTATATATAGATGGCCATGCATGAGCCACTCCTTCCTTATGGGATGACCATACGTTAGCTGATTCCCTTGTGATATATGGACGAACATGCTTGAGCCGATCCATTTGTTGACTATATGACATTATAGTGCCACTCTCATGATAGTCAAGAAGTGTTAGAAAGGTCATGAAATTCATCTCTTTCATTTACCATGTGTGGTACCAATATGGAGTTAGTAGTGGTACTTTTGCAATATCAAATATGAAAATATTGGATGAGGCCTTACTTGCCTTTGTATAGTTTGGTTGATAGAAAATATACATGTTCTTCATGTTCCTTCTTAGTTTATGAATTTTCCACTAGTCTATTATAGTTACATGATTGGCTTAGAGGATGATAATTGCCCTTCTTTCATTAGTAATTGAATTGCTTATCATAGATGTAGATTTACTTTTGTTCTTTAGTTACCTTATCGGTGCTTTAGTAGATGTTATCTGAGAGTTATATCTCTCGCTAGGATGCTTGGTCTCACCCTGTGGGTTTTCACATCTTTTAGGTGGACATGCATGTTGAGATAGAGATTGCATTGCTGAGACAGACATCCTAAGGTGTTGTAGTTGTTGGATCATGGATATGCAATTAGTGTTTGGTAATAGAGTCCTATATGTCGTCCATGTACACTGCGGTCCTTGGGGGTGTTTTATAGACATTGTACATCGATTAGACTTTTTGGACATATACAATGACATTTTAGATGTGATTTGTGTACACAAACATGTTATCACATGTAACAAGTTGTGGCTAGATAGTCAGTGAGCTATGTCATGTAATTGGTTTAGACATGATGAGTTAATCTTGATGCATGGTTATGAAATCAGTTTTAATTTCTTGTGATTTTTAGCAATCCTCTTTCTTGGTGTTAATTATGTATTTGGTTTTGAGTAATCTTGCTATATGTGACAAGGTGGTATTAGAGCTCTAGGTTCGTTAAGTCTACAGGGACACTAGGGCTAGGATGGTTTCTAAGTTGATAACATGACCTAAAACATGGTGCATACTACCTAATCTCTGTACTTGAGTGCCTTGGCCAGACATTCAAATATTGAAGGAAAGGTGAGTATGGAACTCCTGGGTTTCTTTCTTTTTTATTACTTTGATCAAGTAGTCATTTTGAAACAACCTAAAGAGAATAATTATACATGAATCATGGTAATAATACCTTCATCTTGCATTAAAGAATGAAAAAACTACATCATAACCTATCATAACTTGAATGACCAATAATTATAAGAGAAGATTTTTTTTTGGTCAGCGAAAATCATGTTACTATTGTGATATACCAAAACTTAAGGTACAAGAAAACGCACCCCCTAATCCTCTGAGAGGATTACCAAAAAACAACAAAAGATACTAAAGGTCTTACGCAGAAGACCGCAACAGATAGAGGAGGACCCAGCCAAAGAATAAACATCAAAAGCGTTCATACAAGCATAAGCAAATATATCTAAATCCTACTCTGATGAGGAGCTCCACTAACAATACGCCCACTCACAAAGAGTGCAGACTCATCATCATAGGCTGGAGAATATCAACCAAAGCATGTACTTAAGCCTTAAATGGAGTTTAGAGGCAAAGTCCCATCTAACTTCATCAGCTACCTCAGCTTAATCATTGGTAGCCCCAACATGTATTCATGTCAGTTCAATAAGAGAGCTTGATATCTGAGTCAACTGTATCGATCACCAAGAGTAGAGCCTAGGAACTCCCTTCACACAAGCATTATCCACACTCATAAAGATAGTGGAAGAAAACCCTAGAAATAGCTCCCAGCCATCGGACAGCAGAAGAAGATAACTCGACACCACTTGCCACTCAAACCAGGAGCCAGGAAATAGAAGGAAGGAATGGGTGTCAACCATCTTTCCTCTTCGCAGAAGCTTCTATTAACACAGAAGCAACTCATCGAACACCTGAGGGTAGTCCCTCAACGTAGCCGCTAGGGATCAAAAGGGGGAAGAAGAAGAAACTAACTGCCCACTTCGCCCAGTGCCATACATGCTCTACAACCATTCGAAGCCGACTCCTAATACCATGCTCGTGACCATGCCCATAGGGGTAGATCAATGACTCACGACAGAGAAGGCTCGAAAGGAAGAGAAGAAGAACTGCCGCCCCTAAACAAACCATATGACTCCTTTACACACAGCAGCCCCTCATCGAGCACCTAGAGTGCAAGAAACCGTAGCTACAGAGGAGCCATGCAAGGATAGGAGGCTGGACTGCCATAGAACACCTGGTGTGCACCCGGAGCTGCCACGGCAAGAAGGCCACTGGTCACCAGGCTTTGGTAGTGCAGCAGTAGCTTGTCGAAGCAGAAGTGACGATAGAGGAGCAAACCTCTACAGCCCCCCCTGAAATCACCACGAAAGGTCAGGCGGTCGTCGCTTGTCTTCAATAATTATGTTGGCAGAATCATTGAATACGATGATCGTTGGAGGACTGATGAGACGAACTGAGCCCTATGCAGGGCCCGCTTCCTATGCCTATTCCGCAGCCGTAAAGGAGATCTACCAAGTGGTCCATCGGCAGGGGGAGAGGTTGGAGCCCAGTCACCAGACAGGGTGGACCAGCAAACACCCTTACGCTAGAGGGAACTCCTCCCAAGCAGCAAACCCTTGTAAGTTGCAGGGAATGCACCACCGATATGGTCGAGACATCGTCGACCGAGATCCGGTTCCATCCGCCACCGAAAGCATCAAGCATAGGCCAGGGCGAGGTCAAACCCATCATCATCCAGGGCAAGTCCGAGAGGTACAGCGGCGACGAAAGAGCCTAGATCTGGTGGTAGAAGCTCTTTCCAAACGTCATGCTTGAACGATGTGGAATCGACCAGGTCAACATGCCAATCCTCTAGCCCATATCTACTCCTCGCGGCGCTGCTCATTCCTCACCGAACTACATCTGAGACGGTGCCCTTCGACCGCCATTCCCTCCAGGAGTGCTCAGAGCTTCGATCGCCATCGATGGTTGGAGGCCGGGGGGAGGGTGCACCAGAGAGGATGCTCCCTCCCCCTAGCAATGTCGCCGGGGTAGAGAGAAGCTCGAGAGAACCCTAGAGAGAAGCCTAAGAGAAGAATGTGACACTTTAGAACCTAATTTTGAACAAAAATAAGCTATATGAGATCCCTGAAGTGGTAATTACAAGAAGTTTCTAATGTAAAAGATGGATAAATTTGTGTTAATAAGGTAAGTCAAGGTGTAAAACTTGTATAAGATGAAGAGAATTCTTGAGATAAGTATGACAAAAGGGTGACAAATGAAAATAATGATGAACTAATATAGTGGAATCTGAGCTAACCTGCGACCAACATATGTTAATATGGAAGTTCTAAAATGAAAACATCCATTATGTATGAAAGATTTAAAGAGGTATGACCTCTTATTAATGAAATAATTATGAAATATGATGGTCTACCTCTTAAGGAAGGTTGGAAAATGTGATAAGACTAGAATACATAGATGACAATGTTGAACAATAACAAAAATAGAAATGATGAGATGCTTTAACCTTAATAATTCCTATGTTGATAGCAAGGAAGCTAAGGTGAAAAAGGTAAGATGACACATAATACGTCGTAAACTGAATAATAACGGAGAAAATTGGTAACCCCTTCCTTTGTTAGTTGGACTGTTGAGACAGTCACCAGTAAGAGTGATGTTGAGTTAGTAGATTAGAGTGGTGCAGCAAAAGCGTGGTGGGCCCATAACCCACATGTCCTATGACATCACCGAGGTATAGAGGAATTCATGTGGGATCTTGAGGAAGAGATGGGGAGGAAGTACCCCTCTCTTTTCTCTTAGGATTTTGGGGAAGAAATCCCTATTAAGGGGTTTATGACTTGTAAAACCCCTAACTTGGGATTACCCTATTTTTTGAGCTTAAGTTTCTTAGATCCTTTATCTAATATTTTGAGATGTAATTAGGGCTTGTAGAGAGCTTAAGTTTCAAGTTTGAGCTTGATTGGATGATGTTCGTGCTTTTTGTGCTAGTTTTGGTGAAAATTACAATTTACCCAAAGTAGGGGTAAATGGGCATTTTTCCACCTATAGAGCATTCCATATCTTTAATGGCATCATCTAGAGATAATAGAAAAAGGTAGGTGCCTTATTTGAAACTTGGTTGAGGAGTATCACCCTTAGTGGTGATTAGGGTTAATATTAGTGATGTGTGTCTTGACCTATGTGCACCTAGTGTGTTGTCTCGACCTAGGTCATGACCTAGGGTAGGTTTGGTGGGTGTCACGGTCAATACACCCCCTCTTGGTGTTGAGGTTGTGACCAAGGTGGTCTTGGGTCGATATGGTTTCCCTCTTATAGGATGTCTCAACCTAGGGTTTGAGTTGGTCTCCTGTCTCGACCAAGTGATGATGGTTGGTGTGTATGTCGTGACCATGGATGGTGTACCATGGGAGGGTTGCAACCACAACCATGTGGGGGACTGATGAATCCATATTCATCATAATTTTAGTCGCCATCTTGGGCCCAATTCAGCTCAATACATTCACTTTTATCTCCTTAATCCTGCAATGTGCAATCTTGCTTAATTAATTTGATTACCAAGCTAAGTCGAATACATTAACTAAGGGTCTATATGAATCTCATACAGGTCATGATGAAGTCAAATCATCAGCTGGTCCCACCCACTAGTTGTGGTCCCACATTCACTCAAGACCCCCTCACCAACCCTAGATCCTTCATCAACACCCTTCATCTACATCAACACATCCATTCTCGATCACCTTCTCCCTCACCTTCCATCAATAACCACCATCATCACCTTGGTTTGCAACACCTCACAACAACCACCTTCATCAACTTCCTCCATCTACACCACCATCCACCACCTCCATCAACCATCCCCTTCTTTCTTCATCCAAGTCAAACCCTAATAGTGGGGCCCACCCACTAGTTGTGGGCCCACCTTTCTCAACCCTAAACTTCCATCTCCTTCCTCTTTCCTCTTCACTTCACCTTCTATCACCAGCGACGAACATCACCTGACATTGTCCAATCGTGAATCAACACCTCCATGATGTATGTTCACTCAATCTCATCCTCGCGGTCTGCTCCCTCCTCCTCACAGTTTCGGGGCCTCATGAACCCTTCACGATCCTAATACCGTGTGGAGCCTTGCAGTATCAAGACCATGTGAGGCATCACAGTCCCAAGACTGTGAGGAAGCTTCCCCCAAGACTGATAGTGCTTCTGCTCACATCTGACGCATCTTCAACCCTAATCCACCACGTCTGCAACATCTCGCTTGCATCACCAACAATGATCTCCATTCACGACCTACTCGTCGCCACCATCCGTACACGACATTGTCACCATCATCAGCAACCTCCTACAATGCCATGACCTACAGTCTTCATCTGCTACTCCAAATCCTCACAGTCTGCAACCTCAACCTGCACAATCAGTTCTCAAGACCATGAGACATCTTCACGATCTCAAGACCGCGAGACCAAGGGCACGAAAACACCATCGCAAGTTGTTCATTCTCCAAACTGATAGGAGTGTTTGATCTCAAAACTGTGGAGGCAAATCGAAGAAGCCAAGACCGTGAGGATTCTACCATTCCTAAACCATGAGGAGGACATCATATGTTCAAGACCGCATAGAGGCAATCTCAAAACTGAAAGCAACAATCAGTTTCTAAACTGATTGGAAGGCCCTAGCAGTCTTAAAGGGTGATACTTAAATGGTTTCTAAAACTGAGAGGTTGGTTCCCAGATTTTTTAAGACATGACCAAATTATATAAATGGGACCAGAGAGTCCACATTCTGGGACACACCACCACGATGCCACCAGGCTGCCATAGCTCTGATCCATTGTCCTCTGCCTCATTTGTGCCTCACCAGCACAACATCTTCATTCGTCATCCACACTAGATATGCATCCAAAAGTTGATCCTCCTACTAGGAGCAAGGAGGACGAGAAGAGAAGGAAGGTGGAGAGAGAAGGCCTGCCCCGTCTATCTCGGTGTCCCTCACTCCTTTTCTAGATCTTCTCCGAAGTCGTGTAGAAGATCATATCTTCACCAAGCTATGACCATCTTCTGCATCATGCTCATGGAAAAATCTTCCCTCTCTCTTATTCCTTTTGTTCCTCGCATCATGAGTGAGTAGTTTCATTTCACTGGGGTGTGGGGATTATCCCCACTTCCCATGCTTATATGTTTTTTTCATTAAACATTCCATGGCATGTATATAACTTTTCATTTTGATGTTAATCGTCGATGTGTGCTTGTGGATTGATCACCTGCTTGCATGTATCTTATTCTTTCCTATGTTGTGAGAACTTCTATATGTAGGATTTGAATGTCAATTAACACGGTTGACTCCCTGATGAGATATCATATGGGATTCCCTGAAGTCGTAAGTGTATGATCCGTGAGGGGACGAGCCATCTAATCCGCGGTGACGCTTCTCTGTGCCTAACGCTCGCATGGGGGGCCCACAACTTTAGTTGGATATATGTATATTCAGAGCTGTAAGTGTGTGATCCGGATGGTGACGAGAAATCTAATGCCTATGGTGATGCTTATGTAAACCTAAACATCCTAACAGAGGGTTCTCAGTAGCTCTATTTGGATAGTTGTAGCTAGCCTAGATGTTTGTGATTGGATGTGTTTGAATGTGTAGCAGTGGTGAAACTCGGGAGCACCCCTGTGATCCCCATCATTCATCTAGATTCAACTTTAATCCTACTCTTTACTTTCTTGCAATTAAGTTTAGTTAACCTCAAATCAGCCCTTTATTTTAAATATTAGTCACACTTGAGCTAGACTCGACTAGTAATGATTCTTAAAAATGTTGTCCATTGTGATTTGATCCTTAACAATACTACAATAAGACTCGTCCGCTTGCAAGTGGCATTATTTCACAAATTTTTGGTTAAAAACTTAGGGATTTCAACCCAGAGTGAATTTGTTAGTGCGATAATAGACCACGTCAAATTCTAGCACCGTTATCGGGGACAAAGGAATCAGCTAGTCAAATCTAGTTCCATTAAGGCTAATCTAGGATTTTGCTTTTTCTTTTGATACTATTGATCATTCTCTTGAATTTATTTCTACTCCGTCAATCTTACTTGTGAAAGATCTTTCCATCCCAGGTACCCCCAAAGACTAGTGTATGCATCGCTCAAATAGTCCCGAACTCACTGCTAGCTTTGACCCTGAGATAGACAGAACCTTTCATCGTCAGAATAGAGAGAACCAAGAAAGAAAGGCTCAAGAGGAGGAAATAGCCCGAAGGGTTGCTCAAGCCCTTAATGCACAAAGAGATAGGCTTATGCAAGAAGCTAGAGTTGTAGTTCAAGAAGAAATCCAAGTAGCTTAGGCAGCAGCTCAACAAGCTGAGTTACTAAAGGACCTTAGGGAGTTTTCAATCCCTAAAGCTGCTGACGTTCATCACCCCATGCAACCTCCTCCCATAAATGCTCTAAATTTTGAGATAAGAGCACACTGGGTTACACTACTTCAGAATAGCCCTTTCTATGGTAAACAAGGAGAAGAGAGGCAGGAGAACCTTTTGAGGTTTATTGATATATGTGCTATGACAAAGCAAAATCGAGTCTCAGACGATGCCATCCGACTCCCTCTCTTCAAATACTCTCTTGCCAATTGAGATATGAGTTGGTACAACTCTTTGCAAAGCAAACCCATCACTACTTGGGAACAACTTCAAAATATTTTTTTGGAAAAATTCAACCCTCCTTCTCTAACCTATGAAATTAGGGGCCGAATAGCACAATTCACTTAGGTCCCTGGAGAAACCCTTGCTGAAGCATGGGAAAGATACAAAGAGCTTCCACGCAAGCGTCCACACCATGGAATTCCTAAGAATCAACTCATCAAAACCATTTATAGGGGCTTGGATGATGATATCAATAAGTTCTTGGACTCCTCATCCGGAGGAAACTTCATGCGTTAGAGTTATGACAATGCATGGAAGACTGTCACCCTTGGAGCTGAAAATCAAGCTAATTGGGGTAGATCTGTAGGCAAAGGAGTGTTGAAGGTAGCTATGGCTAAAGCTATTCCTGAGTATAGGTCTATTGTGGAATCCCTCAAGATCTTAGTTGCCAAGCAAGACCATCTCAAATTGTCTCTTGCTGCCTATGAAAGAAGACACTCATCCCCACAACAATAAGAATAGATCAAGTCAGCTTCACTATTCTGTGAAGCATGCAAAGGAACTGATCATTCTACGCTAGCCTGCAATGTTCTCTATGGTGTTGTTCTAAGCAACGTTTGTGGTCAAGGAGATAATGGTCAAATGGAAAATCTTAATGATGTCAACACAATCCCTATTCAAGGATATTACAATCTGAATCAGAATAGGAACCATCCTAGTTTTCAATATGGAAATCCTTCAGGAGTAGAAAACTCCCAGAAACTTGGTTCAAACAACCAACAACGAGTTCCACCGGGATTCTATTACAACCAACAGCAAAACTTTAGAAATCAAGGAAACTTTAGAGGTAACTTCCCGAACAGGAACTACAACAAATATCAGAACAATTCTCAGTTCCAGAATCCCAACCATGTCCCTTATGAGAACCAAAAACAAGGGCAACAAGCTGGCCCCGTCTCTCTGGATGACAAGCTAACGGTCATTGAGAAGATGTTGTAGTCACAACAGACTATGATAGCTAACCAGCAAGCCCATTAGAAGGCTATTGAATCTCAACTAGCTCAACTTGCAGCTAGCATGAAGCCACCTGCTCGAGCCTTTGCTGGCCACCCAGAGAACAATCCTAAGCACCCATAGCAACTAAAGGTTGTCACCACCAGGTCTGAAAAAGACTATTTTGATTCTCTTGTCAAGACACCTGTGGTTATTACAGATGAGGATGACTTTGTGATTTTCCAAGACTCTACAACACCTGAATTTCAACCAAAAGGACCAATAACTACTGGTAAGATAGATGAGGCAAGTTCTAAAAAACCTACTGTTGCAGAAACAGAAACACCAGAGCCAGATGTGCCAGTGTACAAGCCTTGTCCCCCTTTCCCTGCTCGTTTGAAGCAGACCAAGCTTGATACTCATTTAAAAAAATTCAAGGAAGCTATGAAGAAACTTCATGTTGATATACCCTTTCTAGATGCACTGGCTGAGATACCAGCCTGGATGAAGTATTTGAAGTCACTTTTCACCAGAAAATATATAACTAAAGAATATGAAATAATCAAGTTAGAAACAACCACTTCAGACATTATTCAGAGCAAGATGCCAAAGAAGTAGAAAGATCCATGATCTTTTGGGAGCTCTTGCCATATCGGGGACTCTTTATTTAAGAAGGGATTGGCCAATCTTGGTGTTAGAATCTCCATCATGCCGCTTAGCCTTTGTAAAAGGATTAGATTTTCTAAGATTCTCTAGATAGGCATGACCATACATCTTTTAGATAACTCTATGACACTCCCATTAGGAATCATTGAAGATGTCCCTGTCAAGGTAGGCAAAGACTCATATGTTCTGTGTGACTTTGTCATCATGGACATAAAAGAAGATGCCAGATACCCTCTCATCTTTAGACACCCGTTCCATGCCACTACAAGAGCTATGATTGATGTTGAAGAAGGAACCTTATTGCTCAGACTAGGTAAAGAAACTCTTGAGTTTAAAGTTTTGAAAGTATGCAAAGACCAAGCATGTAAGAAGAGGTCTACTTGATTGATTGCATAGAGAAGATGCCACTCCGCACACAAGAGGAATATGAATAAGAAGATCCTTTACGAGTGGACATGACTAACCTAAATGGAGATAGTTCAATTGACGAACAAGTGACAAATTGTGCTCTCCACCTTCACACTGCTGAAAAAGACCCTGCAGCTAAATTTGAGGAACTCAAAGCTGTGAATGTTGCTAAAGAACCGTGCGAGAAACCACAAGCTCTTGAAATGAAGCCCCTACCTGAGGGATTGAAGTATGTGTTTCTAGATGACCTCAAGGTCTGCCCAGTCATCCTAAATTCAGATCTAACGATAGAATAAGAAGATAAACTCTTAATAGAATTAAAGGAAAGAAGAAAAGCCATCAGCTACAAGATGAGTGATCTCACTGGGGTTAGTCAAGCACTATACATGCACAAAATCCCCATGGTGAAAGATCATAAGCCGATTGTTGAACACCAAAGGAAGCTGAATTCAAATATGATAGAAGTTGTCCGCCTTGAAGTTATAAAGTTGCTCAAAATAGGTATTATCTATCTGATCTCTGATTCACCATGGGTAAGTCCCGTGCATGTTGCCCCGAAAAAGGGTGGAACTACCGTGATAAAAAATAAATACAATGAACTCATCCCCACTCGAACAGTCACCGGGTGGAGGATGTGTATTGATTACAAGAAGTTGAAAAAGGTGACACGAAAGGATCATTTCCCGATGCCTTTTCTTGATCAATCTTAGAGTGGTTGGCTCACCAAGAATATTTCTACTATCTCGATGGTTACTCTGGATTCTATTAAATTCCTATACATCTAGATGACCAAGAGAAGATAACTTTTACTTGCCCGTTTGGAACATATGCCTTTAGAAGGATGTCGTTCGACCTCTGCAATGTGCCTGCAACTTTCCAGCGTTGCATGGAGGCTATATTCGCTGGCCTCACTGAAACTATCATGGAAGTTTTTATGGATGATTTTTTGATATATGGAGATTCATATGACTCGTGCATGAAGCACGTCTCCCTTGTCCTTAAACGGTGTGTAGAAGCACATCTTGTATTAAACTAGGAGAAGTGTCACTTTATGGTAAAAGAAGGCATTGTCCTTGTCGATAGAGTCAACAGTTGAGGAATCGAAGTAGACAGAGTGAAAATTGAAGTGATTTCCAAATTCACTATCCCAAAAAATGTAAGAGAGGTTGGCACGTTCCATGGTCATGCAGACTTTTATAGACGGTTTATAAAGGATTTCTCCAAGATAACCTAGATGATGATGAATTTGTTGCTAAAGGATGTTGAGTTCCATTTTGACAAAGAATGTGTCAAGAGTTTCAATAACCTGAAGCATGCCCTTACTACAACACCCATCATCAGAGCTCCTGATTGGGATCATCCATTTAAAATCACGTGTGATGCCAATGATTATGTTGTGGGTGCTATTTTAGGCCAATATATAGAAAAGAAACATTATGTGATCTACTATGCATCAAAGACACTCGATGAAGCTCAGAGGAATTATGAAACTACTAAAAAGGAACTCCTTGCAGTGGTGTACGCCTTTGACAAGTCCAAATCCTACCTCATTGGTTCTAATGTCATTGTCTACACGGATCATACCACTATCCATTATCTCCTTGGGAAGAAAGATGTTAAACCCAAGTTAATCAGATGGATTCTCCTCTTGCAAGAATTTGATCTAGAGATAAGAGATAATAAAGGTATAGAGAATGTTGTGGAAGACCACCTCAGTCGCATCCACACTTTGGAAACTAAGAAGATCCTGATTAACGATTCTCTTTTGGATGAACAACTCATGAAAGTTTCAAAAGCTACCCCTTGGTACTCAGACTATGTGAACTACCTTACCGCTGGTGTCATCCACCCTGAATGCATCAGAAATGCATTGAAGAAATTCATGCATGATGTGAAGAAGTATCACTGGGATGAACCGTACCTCTTCAAGCTTTGTGTTGATGGTCTCTACAGATGTTGTATCATCGAAGAAGAAGCCCAACTTATTTTAGAGGAATGCCACTCAGGCCCAATTGGAGGCCATATGAGTTCTAATAAAACAACTTTGAAGGTTTTGCAATATGGTTTCTTTTGACAACCATCTCCAAAGATTCCTACAACTTTGTTCTATCATGTGAAAAATGTCAGAGAACTAGTAACATTATGAAAAGAGATGAGATGCCTCTTAAATTGTGGCAAGAAGTTGAGATTTTTTATGTTTGGGGAGTGGACTACATGGGTCCATTCCCACCCTCACATGAATTTTCCTACATCCTAGTCACGGTTGTTACATCTCAAAATGGGTAGAGGCCATACCGACCGTCACTAGCGATTCCAAACCTGTCATCAAAATGTTCAAGAACATTATTTTTCCCCATTTTTGAGTCCCAAGAATTGTGATATCCAACAAAAGTTCTCATTTTCTAGAAAGAAGCTTTGAAGCGTTGCTAAGGAATATGGTGTGACATACAAGGTAGCCTCCCCCTACCATCCCCAAACAAGTGGAAAGGTAGAGGTTTCTAACCGTCAAATCAAAGCTATCTTGGAAAAGACAGTAGGCCACGACCAAAAGGATTGGTTAGTGAAAATCAATGACGCCTTGTGGGCCTACCAAACTGCTTTTAAGACTTCTCTTGGAAGCACACTATTTCAGTTAATCTATGGAAAGTCATGCCACCTGTGTGTAGAATTGGAACACGTAGCATGATGGGAAATCAAACATCTAAATTTTGACATGAAAAAAGCTGGCGAATTTAGGATTTTGCAACTTCAAGAGATGGAAGAATTCTAGATGACGGCTTATGAGAATGCATGAATCTACAAAGAATGCACGATGCTTTGACACAATGTTCATTTGAAAAGAAGGGACATACAACTGGGAGACCAAGTTCTACTATTCAATTCAAGACTGAGGTTATTCCCATGGAAACTCTATTCTCACTGTTCTGGACCTTACATTGTCAAGAGAATCTACTGGCATGGTTCTTTCATTTTATGGAGTGAACAGTTAGGAGAATTTGTGTCTAATGGTTAATGCTTGAAGAGATATTTCACCTCAGTCAACATAGGCATCGAAGCAATGATGGATCTTACCAATCCATCATATCTACCAGAAAATTGAAGGTATCAAGTCGAGCCAATGCCATAAAACAAAGGCGCTTGTCGGGAGGCAACCCGATCAATAATTTAATTTTTACTTTTAATTTTGAATTAGAAAATTTCCTTAATTTTGTTTTTACTTTTTAGAAAAATTTTGTATTGAATAGATATTGCATCACACGATGCTATCTTAAGTTCTAATTAGTCTTCATTGTTTGAGATTTTCATATGGAGGACGCGCGCTAATAGGAACACAACCACATCAGGTGGTCCAACCAACATGAATTTCCCCCTCCATCTTAGATTTAGAGTTTTCTTAGGATGAGCAAATTTCTAAGTTTGGGGTAGAGAGTGGGTGGTACATACTTTACTTTACACTCGCTCCTATCTTTTTTAGACTTAAGATCTCATCATTGCAATTTTGACTAAAATTTTCAAAATTTTTAAGTTTTCAACAAAATTGAACAGAAACTTGATCAAGTTTTGACGCTTTTCGTTTCAATAAAAGCCATTACCTAGTTGGCTAGTTTCTCCTTCTATGTATTTTGAATCATTACACCCTCCTTATATGAAGCAAATCCTCAAGAGGACCTCTTTTTGAAACTAGCCTATTGATTTAAATCATCTTGTGAAGCTTATGAATCCTAACATCATGATCCTTCTGCAAAAATGGCAAGTGTCTGTCGAACTGATAGGGATTAGCCATGTCGTGCTTCCTAACTGACAAGTGGAACAATAACATGGAACCCCCACTAGATCCTCATCAAGTCATTATTTGAGTAGAGGACGATAAAGAGAACGACCCAGTGCACTGAATTGTACATCAAGTTGCATTCTGATCTGAACTCTACTCTACACTTCTTCTATCATCTTCTTACCCCTCCATCCATCAAAAAGAAACAAAAATAACCCAAATAGTGCCAAACCCTAAGTTTGGGGTGGCACGCCACCTCCCTCTATATCTGCTTCTTCCATACCCCTCAATTTAATAGGGGCATACCACCAAGAAAAGATGCCAATGTGCAAACAAAAAATGCAATCTCGAGTCGAATAGAGGACAGATTCGCACAAAAAATGCAATCAATGTAATTGCAACAATATAATAAATCTCGAGTCAAATAGAGGAGAGATATACAACTTCCTTCCATACCACCTTTTCCACCTAAAGGCACAGTGAATGCCTCCATTATCTTGAAAAATACCAATGTCAGATCAGGTGCACACTTGTTGTTCTGTGGGTATATCTGGACTCTTACAAAGCTCTTAGAAATCCTACCGTTGGAAAAGGTGAGGAGGAAGTGATGTTGGGAAATGAACTCAAGAACAAAGATATGGTAATATGTGTTCAGTTATCTCAGGAAGTTGCGATGCTTAGTCATACTGAGTAGAAAGGAAACAATTTTGATGTGAACATGATGCAATCACACAATTTGAAAGTATTCATTTGGTGACTGTTTCAGATTTTGTATTGCTCGAGGATGAGCAATGTTCAAGTTTGGGTTGTTTTGATGAATCCATATTCATCATAATTTCAATCACCATCTTGGGCCCAATTCATCTCAATACATTCACTTTTTTCTCCTTAATCCTACAATGTGCAATCTTGCTTAATTAATTTGATTACCAAGCTAAGTCGAATACATTAACTAAATTTCTATATGAATTTCATGTAGGTCGTGATGAATTCAAATCTTCAACTGGGCCCACCCACTGGTTGCGGGCCTACCTTCACTTAATACCCCCTCACCAACCCTAGATCCTTCATCAACACCCTTCATCTATCAAAACCTCCACTCTTGATCACCTTCTCACTCACCTTCCATTAATAACCACCATCATCACCTTGGTGTGCAACACCTCACGACATCCACCTTCATCAACTTCCTCCATCTACACCAGCATCCACCCCTCCATCAACCATCCCCTTGTCCTTCATCCAAGTCAAACCCTAACATTGGGGCCCACCCACTAGTTGCGGGCCCACCTTTGTCAACCCTAAACTTGCATCTCCTTCCTCCTTCCTCTTAACTTCACCTTCTATCACCAGCAACGATCATCACCTGACATCTTCTGATCATGAATCGATGCCTCCACGACATCCGCTCATTCAGTCTCATCCTCATAGTTTGCTCCCTCCTCCTCATAGTTTTGGGGCCATGTGAACCCTTCACGGTCCCAATACCATGTGGAGCCTTGCATTCTCAAGACCGTGTGAGGCATCACAGTCCCAGGACCATGAGGAAGCTTCCCCCAAGACAGATAACACTTCTGCTCACCTTCGACGCACTTGCAGCCCTAATCCTCCATGTCTACATCATCTCACTTGCATCACCAACAATGATCTCCATTCACGACCTTCTCGTCGCCACCATCCGTTCATGAAACTGCCGACATCATCACCAACCTCCTACAACCCCGTGACCTATAGTTTCCATCTACTTCTCCACATCCTCACGATCCACAACCTCGACCTGCATGATCAGTTCTCAAGATCATGAGACATCTTCACAATCTCAAGACCGTGAGACCAAGAGCATGGCAAGACCGTGGGAGGCTGTTCAGTCTCCAAACTGATGGGAGCGTTCGATCTCAAAACCATGGAGGCAGACCAAAGAAGCAAAGACCATAAGGGATTCTACCGTTCCCAAACTACGAGGAGGACATCGTGTGTTCAAGACCGCACAGAGGCAATCTCAAAACCAAAAGTAGAAATAGGTTTCTAAACTGATTGGAAGGTCCTAGCGGTCTTGAAGGCTAATACTTAAATAGTTTCTAAAACTGAGAGGTTGGTTCCTAGATCGTATAAGACATGACCAAATTCTATAAATAGGACCACCAAGTCCGCATTTTGGGACACACCACCACGATGCTACCAGGCTTCCACAACTCTGATCCATTGTCCTCTGCCTCATCTCTGCCTCACAACGTAGAATCTCCATTCATCTTCCACACCATATTTGCATCCAAAAGTTGCTCCTCCTACTGTGAGCAAGGAGGATGAGAAGAGAAGGAAGGTGGAGAGAGAAGGTCTGCCCTGTCTGTTGCAGTGTCCCTCACTCCTCATCTAGATCTGCTCTAATGTGGCGTAGAAGACTATATCTTCACCAAGCTGTGACCATATTCTGCATCATGATCATGGAGGAATCTTCCCTCTCTCTTATTCCTTTTGTTCCTCGCATCATGAGTAAGTAGTTTCATTTCACTGGGGTGTGGGGATTAGCCCCACTGCCCATGCTTACATGTCTTTTCATTAAACATTCCATGGAATGTATATAACTTTTCATTTCATTGTTAATCATCGATGTGTGCCTGTGGATTGATCACTTGCTTGCATTTATCTTATTCATTCCTATGTTGTGAGAACTTCTATATGTAGGATTTAAATATCAATTAACGTGGTTGACTCCTTGATGAGAAATCAGATGGGATTCCCTAAAGTTGTAAGTGTATGATCTGTGAGGTAATGAGCCATCTAACATGTGGTGATGCTTCTATGTGCCTAACGCCCCCATGGGGGGCACAACTTCAGTTGGATATTTGTATCTTCAGAGCCGTAAGTGCGTGATCCAGATGGCGACGAGAAATCTGATGCTAATGGTGATGCTTCCGTGAACCTAAACATCCTAATGGAGGGTTCACAATAGATCTATTTGGATAGTTGTAGCTAGCCTAGATGTTTGTGATTGGATGTGTTTGCATGTGTAGTGGTGGTGAAACCTGGGACCACCCCAGTGATCCCCATCATTAATCTATATTCAAATTTAATCTTTCTCTTTACTTTCTTGTAATTTAGTTTAGTTAACCTCAAATCAACCCTTTATTTTGAATACTAGTCTCACTTGAGCTAGACTTGACTAGCAATGATTCTTAGAAGCATTATCCCTTGGGATTCGATCCTTAAATATACTGTGATAAGACCCGTCCGCTTGCGGGTGGTATTATTGCACAAAGTTTTGATTAAAAACTCAGAGATTTCAACCCAGAGTGAATTTTTTAGTGTGATAATAGATCACGTCATGGACCAAGGTGGTTGGACCCAACCTATTATCACCATGTCTTACATGTTAGGCTAGGGTGGTTGCATGTGGTTGTGTGTTGGTCTTATGAGTGTACAAGTGTCCCTTTGGTACCTTGGAGTATTGATACATCATCCCTTGCCTTCTCTCTCAGATTCCACCTATATAACCTATTATCTCTCCATATTTTAACCCTTTCAGGCATCTATCTTCTTACTTCTCCTTTGTTTGTTCTTGAATCTTGGTGGAGCAAGGAGATCTGACCTTGGAGCTTGATGACCGAACTCCTCTTGCAAGTGGTGCTTGTGGTGACCATAGTTCATCTTCAACCATGGTAAGTGGGTACCTTTTCTTGATGGCATTTCCTTGGATCTCCGACCTCCATATCCTTCTCTTTTCTCAGTCCTAGATCATGTTTTATCCATTATGATCATTTTGGGAAAGGAACTCCTCATCACAAGGGTCATAGACCATGTTTTGATAAGGTAGAACCAAGTGAGAGGAAGGTTTATCCTCTTTTTCTCTCTTTTCCTTTTGGTTCGGCCTAGATATTTTTGCTCTCTTTTCTTCAGCTAGCTTTTCCTTGGTGCCTTCTTGTTCTTTAGGTGTTGTTGTGGCCGAGAGCAGAGCCCTTGGTGGAGCTTCTTCAACCTTTGGATCGTATTCTTGGAATCCTTGATCGTGATCTTCTAAAGGCGAGTTATATAACTATTTGCCCTCTCTATTACATGCACTCTTTCATACAAGTAAGCTACCAATTTCTTCCTCTAAAATTCTCCCTTAGAATGATGTAGATGATGCTAAAGTATTGGACTTGGTTGATGTTTGAACCATGCTTGGTTTGGTAGAAATCCAAACCCTAATTTTCATATACCTTATTTTGGTGATTGTGGTATTATGGTGATCTTTCTTTAACTTTTGACCTTAATTTTACTCACATGCATGATGTTCGAGTACCTTGATGTTGAAGAGATTTTAGGTTATGTCTTGGATACATTAATCATGGTTTCCTCTTTCTTAGATGAGATCCTTTCATGTGGTTTCATAATGTATGACCTAGGGTTTATGGTGATTGTTATGCATGAGGCTTTTCCTTCACGATGATCATGGTTTCCCCTTGGCCTTATTTTCCATTTTGAGACTGAGATATCATTCCTTAGGATGGTTAGACACCTACCCTATGCTGGTCATGACCATGGTTAGTCTTGGTTGAGATGTTTTCCTTTGGATGAGTTGGACCTAGTGTTCATGAGTGGGTTTTCCCCCTAGTTTTAGAATATAGTCTTAGCTTTATCACGGTCATGACATGCCCTTGATAGAGGTCATGACATGTGAGTCTTGGGTCATGACATGCTGCCATGGCTTGAGGTCGAGACAACCATGTTCCTTGGGGTTGCAACATACTTGTGAGTGGTTGGAGCCCTAATCCTAGATGGGTTGAGACATGAGGGTGTAGGAGGTCAAGCTTGAGGGTTGTCACGGCCTAGACATCCTATGTGTCATGGTCCTCACATGTTAGGGGTTGACTGGTCATGACCTAACTGCTTGAGTGGTCGAGACATATGACGATGATAGTGGTCAAAACACATGTTGATGATGGTGGTTGAAAGGTATGCTTGGACACTTAATGATACTCTTGCATGTGTAATGTATTAGCCATGTTGAGTGTTGTTTGGAATAATGTCTAATCAATCCTAATGATGTTCCTTAACCCTGATACACTCCAACATGCTGGGAGATGGTGAACCTAGGATTGGTGATTGAACTTAGCTTCAAAACCTTAATTAGATAGGGATGGAAAACCCTAACCCTAATGATAATTATGGTTCCATCATTGCTTCTCTTTCTTGGAATGGTGATTATATTTCAGTGATGTCTTTTTCTTGTTGTGAACCTCTAACCTTACAAGATGAATGCATGACATGCTTGGGCAAGCTATGGTAATGGTTGTGTATAATTGAGGCATGCAGAGATAATGATGTGACATGTGGATTTAGGATGTTTTCTCTCTCATGTTTATCAATTGCTAGTCATGTAGGTGATATGAACTTGGATGTCATAGCTAGTGCATGCTATGATGAGTATGATGTGAATGGGTCCTATGACCTGGTGATGGCTTGTTGTCTATTGAGAGGTGATATCCTCATAATGATGTGACTAAGGGATTGTGATCCCATGGTGAGGTGTAGCATTGATAATGTTCTTGTATATAGCAATGTGAAGATGTTATGTGGTGATTGTGTGACAAGTTCACACCTTATATTTCTTATATCTTTGAAAGTTGTATCATACCCTTATATTTGTAGTGTTTATTATGGTATTGTACATTATAACTTGATTAATGCTAAAAGACACTTAATTGGCATAACTAAGAGATGCCCATGCGTGAGCTAATCTCATTATGATATATGAAGTGAACATTCATGAGCCAGTTTTCTTGTTATATATGGATGGCCATGCGTGAGTCACTCCTTCCTTTTGGGAAGGCCATGTGTGAGTTGATTCCCTTGTGATATATGGATGACCATGCGTGAGCCGATCCATCTGTCGACTATATGGCACTGTAGTTCCTCTCTCGAGATAGTCGAGAAGTGTTAGGAAGGTCATCGAATATGGCTCTTCCATTGACCACGTGTGGTACCAATATGGATTTAGTAGTGGTACTTTCATAATATCAAATACAAAAATAATGGATGAGGCCTTGCTTGCCTTTATATGGTTTGGTTGGTAGAAAATATACATGTTCTTTGTATTCCTTGTTAGTTTATAAATGTTCCACTACTTTTTTATTGTTAGCTGATCTTCTTAGAGGATGATAACTGCCCCACTTGCATTATTAATTAAATTTCTTATCATAGATGTATCTTTAAGAAAATGACATAACATGGTAACAAATCCGAAGTAGAATGCAATGGAGCATAAGGAAAAAGATATGTATGTGTTTTAAAATCCAACCATCCAATGTGATGAAAGACATAAAATGAAGTAAAACACTGTCTAGTAAAAACATATATAAACCAGCACCACTAGGCAACACGAATGATAACTTGATGAAATGAAAGCAACCAATGATGAATTTTTGAATGAATAAAGTAACCGAAACCGAATAATCTGGTATCGTAAACATAGAACAAGTTAAGCATGTTAACTACGTGATAGTAAGGCCACTCAGCGCCAACCAATACCTAGGTCCAGGCTTTATTGTCTGCCATGTCCATCTTGAAATCCAAATATCACCCTGGACTAAGATGGTCAAGTTTTTATATCGGCAACTTCGTCTGCAGAAGCTCTAAACTGTTGGACCAACAATAGTCCAAACTGCATTCGTAGCCGACTGAGTTGCTGGTCAAATAAAGTCATGCTTAGAACACAACAAATGCTGGGATTTTATTTAGAATAATTCTAGGTGTAAACGGCCACCTACCCACCCACCCACCCGGCTGAGCTGAAGAAAAGCCCAATGTGGGCTAGTTTCATTTATTTTTAAATAGGAGAGAAGTAGGAAAAAAGAAAATAGTTGTATTACTCATCACTTTCAAGCTACAATGAATTTTTAATGAAATAAAAATCACTAGATTCATAATAAAAAAATACTTTCCAACAAGACCAATGTTGATATACTTTGAAAATAGTAATAATACGAGAAAATATAATACACGTGTTTTGGATATAATAGTCTATATTGTGGGTACGGTACCTGTAATGGGAATGTACACTTTGTCTCGTACAACCAACAACATTAAAGGTAAAAAAATAAAAGAGAAAGAAAATAATTGTGTCCATAACTTTAATCCAGTTTTCCTCAAAAAGTACAGTGCACATTTGGTCAAAAATTGACTATAAAATGTATCCATAAGTACTGCACCCACTTGTTAATTCCAACCCAGTTACTCAAGTATAAGTACAATACCAGACAAATTACAAAATCAAGCATAATTGTATAACTGGTGTAGAAGTATAAGCACAATACCTACAGAATCCCATAACAACATTGGTCATCTGGATAATTTTTTTTGTTTTACAAAATGCAGTCATAAATTGAGTACCCACTTGTTAATGATATCAAAAGTACAATGCAAATCAAATCAAGAAACTGCTATAAAATACAATCATAAGTATTGTACCTACTTGTTAATTTCAACTCAGTTACTGAAGCATAAGTACGGTACCTAGAAAATTAAGAAATCAAGTATAATTATATAACTGGTCTAGAAGTATAAACATAGTACTTACGAAATCCCATAGCAACATTGGTCATCTGTATATTTTTCTAAAAAATGTAGACAAAAGTTTAGTACCCACTTGTTAATTATCTCAAAAGTACAGTGCACATCAGATAAAAAATCAGCTATAAAATGCAACCATAAGTATTGTACCCACTTGTTAATTTCAACTCAGCTACTGATACATAAGTACAATAACTAGCAAATTACAAAATCAAATATAATTGTATAGTTGGTCTAGAAGCATAAGCACAATACCTACATAATTGCATAGCGACATTGGTCATCTGATTCTTTTTATAAAATACAGACATAAGTTGAGTATCCACTTGCTAATGATCTCAAAAGCACATCTGATCAAGAATCACCTATATAATGCAACCATAAGTACTGTACCCACTTGTTAATTTCAATTCAGTTACTGACACATAAGTACAATACCTAAAAAATTACAAAATCAAGCATAATTGTATAGCTGGTCTAGAAGCATAAGCACCGTACCGACGGAATCCTACAACAACATTGGTCATTTAGACAATTTTATTTACAAAATGCAGTCATAGGTTGAGTACTCACTTGTTAATGATCTCAAAAGTACAGTGCAAATCAGATCAAGAATCTGCTATAAAATGCAAATATAAATATTGTACCCACTTGTTAATTTCAACTCAGTTATAGAAGCATAAGTACGATATCTAAAAAATATAACTGGTCTAGAAGCATAAACACAATACCTATAGAATCCCATAACAACATTGGTCATATGGATTTTTTTTACAAAATGTCGACATAAGTTGAGTACCCACTTGTTAATGATCTCAAAAGTACAGTGCACATACGATCAAGAATCAACTACAAATTGCAACCATAAGTACTATACCTACTTATTAATTTCAACTCAGTTACTAACACTGAAGCATAAGTATGTACCTAGAAAATTACAAAATCAAGCATAATTGTATAGATAGACTAAAAATTACAAAATCAAGCATAATTGTATAGCCAGACTAGAAGCATAAGCATTGTACCTACGAAACCCCATAGCAACATTGGTCATCTAAATTTATTTTTACAAAATACAGACATAAGTTGAGTACCCACTTGTTAATGATCTCAAAAGTACAATGCACATAAGATCAAGAATCACTTATAAAATGTAACTATAAGTAATGTACCCACTTGTTAATTTCAACTCAGTTACTGATGCATAAGTACAGTACACAGCAAATTACAAAATCAAGCATTATTGTATAGCAGGTCTAGAAGCATAAGAACAGTACCTACGGAATCTCATAGCAACATTGGCATCTGAATTTTTTTTTATAAAATACAGACATATGTTGAATACCCACTTGTTAATGATCTCAAAATTAGAATGCACATACGATCAAGAATCACCTATAAAATACAACCATAAGTATTGTGCCCACTTGTTAATTTCAACTCAGTTAATGACACATAAGTACAATACCTAGCAAATTATAAAATCAAGCATAATTGTATAGATGGTCTAGAAGCATAAGCACAGTACTGACAAAATATCATAGCAACATTGGCCATATGGACAAGCATTTGTTTCAAAATGGAGATATAAGTTGAGTACCCACTTGTTAATGTTTTCAAAAGTACACTGCACATCGTCTCTAGAGATTAGTTATAAAATGCATCCATAAGTACGATACTCACTTATTTATTTCAACTCAGTTACTCAAGCATAAGTACAATACCTAGCAAATTACAAAAGCAAACATAATTGTATAGCTAGACTTGAAGCATAAGCATAGTACCTACATAATCCTATAGTAACATTGGCCATCTGGACAAACATTTATTACAAAATGCAGACATAAGTCGAGTACCCACTTGTTAACGATCTCAAAAGTAAAGTGTATGAATATTTGTGATGACAATTGTACCTCAAACATAAGTACCGAACCCTAAAACATAGACATTATACCCTGAAATATGAATATTATATTTCTTTCGTATTATTGTTACTCCAAAATATATCAACATTGGTCTAATTAGAAAGTATTGTTTGTAAGGAATGTAATACTTTTTATTTCGTAAAAAATCGTTCAAAATTGAAAATTATGAAAAAATTTTATTTTCTCTCTCCTCTTTTTATTCCTTTTTAAACTTTTAATTGAACTTTTCTGCCACATCAGCAGTGCCCCCCCTCAACCACCGAGTGGGCGCCCAGATGTGTAGCCTTATTCTTTATTTAATCCATTAGCCAATCGTCGTTAATTTATTTCAAAAAATTGCGGTGAGGCATGTGCCTCATGAGGCTTTCTGCTGGCTCCGCCACTGCGTGTGAGTAGTGTAGCTTGTTCTGGTTGTCATTGTCGGGAACACTTTGCACCTCACTTGACTGCTTGAACCTGATTGGATTCACCCTACTCGTTGCCTCATTGGTAGGTAGCGGTACCAGTGAGAAATCAAAGATGTGGACTACGACTATAAGAATCTGTGGCCCTTGCGAGGACTTTAGAGGCCGGCCTGGGAGGACCTGATCGCCCCTCTGTCCCAGCCTCCAGTGAACTAGACTAAGATGGGCTCATGGGGAGTCCACACTGCGCCTTCCTCACACCCAACAACCTGACAGGGAGGATCAACCATCTTAGGACTAATTTGGTAGGATATAAATCCAACTCGCATTAGTACTTCAAAAACTGGAAATCAAAGGTTGATAGTTGTAAAACAATTCCTGCATTTGGTTGAACTAAAATGAAACCAAACCAGTTGCTTTGGATGTGTCTGGTGCAATGCAGTTCTGGGCTAAAAGTTTTCCAGTGACCTGCTGATCAGGTACTCAACATTACTCATAACCTGATGCTCAACTTTAAATCAGGTCAATATGCCTCGAGATAGTAGATACTCATATTATTTTCTCACAGAAAACTAGTTTACCGGTGGTTAATGACCTGGATAAACGGAATTGCACCCAAAAAGAGTGCGGTCCATTTTCCATAAATTTCTACAGAAACAACAGAGTGGTGTGGGTTCATTTTCACGCTCTGGGTTACAACTACACGCAGCCAGATGCAGTTAGTTGCAAAAAACATGCAGTTGAAGCTGCACAAGTTCAACTTCTGCCCAACCAAATAGGCTCTTAGGACCAGTTTGGTTGGGTCGAGTTTGAACACATAAATTGGAACTGAACGGATTTTCCAACTGGTTGCGTTTGGTTGCATGTGTTAGATAAATGATTATTGTAGCCATTAGTTACTGTAGCAGCTCGTTACTATAGCGTCGTTACTATAGTAATCATTTATTTAGCATGGGTTAAGCCCAATGTAGTGCATCAAGTACATGTGAGAAAAGTAGTTTGTCTCTAGTACAAATGAAAAGAAGTTTTATCCCATATTGCTCACTCCTAGAACTTGTGTGGTCCTCATACATAGGATCACATGGGGCACTAGTGTCCAAGGGGTCCTAGGAGGGAGGTACTCTTACCTCCTTGGTGGGTGGGGTTTCCACATCACAACCCACACACGCACGCGCGCATGCCACGCCACGCCTCGCCTCGCCTGGCTGGCCTGGCCGGGCCGGGCCGGGCATGGGCTCGGGCTTGTGGATTGTGGATTGTGGATTATGGAGAATCTCTTCCGTCTTCCGGCTTCTTTTTGCACTAGGATACAACTAAGGAATTAATTAATCATGTAATTAATAGTTTCTTTCCTATTCGGATTTGTTAATCCTAACTGGAAAGTGTTTCTCTTTTGTGGATTATTCCGTATTATGTACAAAGAGCGACTGAGTGTTTGCGTCTTACTAGAAATAAGATTAGGGACGTGTGTGGCTATATATATGCCTCTGATCATTAGGGTTAAACACACTGAAAATAGTCTTCTTCCGTCGTGTGTTTTGAGAGCCCTAATCCAGAGTGAGTGCTATCATTCCTGAGAGAGTCACTTCATGAAGTTATTCTCCTGTGCGAAGCGCGACTGCTTCCTTTTTTCCGTCACCAAGGCGCAACTGTCAGGCGGTGGTTCCTACGGTTTCTGTGTTGCACTGGTAGTGCTAATGTTACTACGTCAAGTGTGAGTGAGACGAGTAAGATCCAGGTTCGTGCCGGATCCAGACTGGGAGAATGGTACCTATCTGTGAGGATTGTCGGGCACTTATTTCTTTAAGTATAACGTTCGTTTCTCAACGAACGATCTGGTTTGCGAATTCTGACTTTTATTTATGTTCTCCTGCTTTGTTTGATCTTCATTTCTTATTTGGATCTACCTGATATTGTTAATTAATTTGCACATGTCGCTGTTGCATGAACAACATTAATGAATATTAACAACAGTCTTAAAGAAATCATTTTTTTTGTCATTAATTAACAATGGCCGGTCAGGGTGGTTAAGGAAATAAAATTGATACCAACAGTATGCCTGAGAAATTTACTGGTACAAACTTTTCCCGTTGGCAGAGTCGGATGGAAATTTGGCTGAATATTGCGGGTTATGATCAATACATAGTATAGACTGAACCTAAAACTGATGAAACAATTCCTAATAATGCAAATATAATTACTAATTGGAAGAAGGGTGACAAAACGTGCCACAGTTTGATTCTGTTTGGTTTAAATAACAAACTGTATGACTCTTATTCAAAGCCTCCAATTACTACATCCAAGGTTTTATGGGAATTGTTGATTAAGAATTTTAGCACTGAAAATCAAGGTGTTGAAAAATAATGCGTGTCTAAATTTCTTAAGTTTCAGATGGTTGAGGGTAAGTCAGTTTCAAATCAAACACATGATCTACAACTCCTAGTTCATGAACTCTCAGATTCCAAGATGGTATTACCTGAGAAGTTCGTTGTAATGTCTATCATAGAAAAATTCCCTAAGTCTTGGGAATCGTTTGGTATGTCTCTGAAGCATCGCAAAGGGACACACACAATGGATGAACTAATGATGGATATAAATATATAAGAAGAACACTTAAAGGAGAAAGGGGTCAAGGTGCCTACTGATGCAAACTCAACTGTTAATTTTACTTCAGTGAAAAACACTAAAGATAAGAAATCTAAGAATGCACATAAACCCAAGGCAAAGATCCAAAAGAAACTGAAGAACAAACCTTGTTTGACTTGTGGACAGGTTGGCCACTGGAACAAGGATTGTCCTTCTAAGAAGGCAAAGAAAGCTGATGCATCTGCAACTAAGGAGGATGTGGTCAACATGATGACTACATCCTTGAACCTCAGTGATGGGTATGTGTCTATTAAACCTGAAATCCTTTCTATTTTTGAACCACTTTATTGGATAATTGACACTGGGGCTAATGTACATGTGTGTGTTGATAAATCCCTATTTGTCTTATCAGGCCTCTCAAGGTCGGTCCGTGACTTTGGGAGATTCCAGCTCTACATAAGTCAAAGGTGAAGGATGGGTGGACTTGAAGTTCCCTTCGGGGAAGGTTTTGATTCTTAACAGAGTCAGACATGTTCCAACCATTCGACGCAATATCCTTAGTGGCGTTATATTAGTTAGAGAAGGTTATAGAGTAGACTGTAAATGTAATAAGGCTATTATTACATGCCTTCATGATTCTTTATTTTTTGGCAAGGGGTATTTATGTGATGTGGAGAACTTATTTAAGATTCATGTTGAACCTGTTTCAAATTCCATTTTAAATTTGAATGATTATAGTTCTATTTGCATGAATCTTGTGTCATCCGATGTATGGCATTCACGTTTGGGACATGTTAATTTTGCCTCAATGAAGCGTATGATGAATCTAAATTTGATTCCTAAATCTGAAATTAGCAATAATAAATGTGAAATCTGTGTACAAGCTAAATTTCCTAGGAAGCCCTTTCATTCTGTGAATAAGAATTAGGAAATTTTGGATTTAGTGCATCCAGATATCTGTGAATTTAATGGTGTTGCTATGAGGGATCAAAATCATTATTTTATAACTTTTATTGACGATGCGAGTAGATATTGTTATGTCTTTTTACTTAGAAGTAAAGATGAGGCATTAGATAAATTTCAAATTTATAAGAAAGAAGTTGAAACTCAAACCGGTAAAGTACTTAAGCGATTAAGGTCTGATAGGGGAGGAGAGTACACCTCGAACTTGTTTTTGGAATTTTGCAAATTACATGGTATAGTTCATGAGCTAACTGCTCCTTATTCCCCACAATCAAATGGGATAGTTGAACGTAAAATCTGAACCTTAATAGATATCGTAAATACCTTACTCCAAACATCTGAATTACCCAACTTTATGTGGGGGGAAGCTTTGAATACGGCTTTCCATATTCTGAATAGAGTTCCCCATAAACATTTAGAGAGTAGTTCATTTGAGTTGTGGAGAGGAAGGAAACTGAGTCTCAAATATCTTCGAGTGTGGGGGTGCCTTGCTAAGGTACTTGTCCCTGAACACAAAAGGAAGAAATTGGGACTGAAAACAGTTGATGCCATATTTTTGGGGGTATGTAGAGACAAATTATGCTTATAGATTCTTGATTGTAAAATCAAATATCTCTGGCATTGAGGTCAATACAATTGTAGAATTACGTGATGCAACATTCGTTGAGGATGTGTTTCCTATGAAAACTGATGTGCCCAATGAAGTATCTTAAGAAGATTCATTTACCACAGGTTCCATTCCCGATTATGTGGAAAGGATGACAAATGTGGGGGCGACTCAGAACAAGCTATTTTTGAATATGATGATTCTAAAGAAATAGTTGAACCAAGGAGAAGTAAACGGTCTAGGACATCCAAAGACTTTGGAAGTGAGTTTCTCACTTACAATGTTGAGGATGATCATGTTACTTTCAAACAAGCTATGGAATATCCAGAAGCTAAGCTTATGAAAGAAGTCGTTAATGATGAAATCCGATCAATTCTCTCGAATGGAAATTGGGAATTGCTGGATTTGCCTCCTGGTTGTTCTGCAGTTGGTTGCAAATGGATCTTTAAGAAGAAACTTAATGCAGACAGAACAATCAATAAGTATAAGGCTAGGTTAGTTGCTAAGAGTTACACACAAAGGGAAGGAATCGATTATTTTGATACCTATTCACCTGTTTCCCCTATGACCACAATCTGAGTGCTTATATCATTAGCTTCCATTTATAAATCTATATATCCACCAGATGGATGTGAAGACCGCGTTCCTACACGGTGATCTTCAGGAAGAGATATATATGGAACAACCTGAGGGATTTGTGGGTCATGGGAATGAGTCTAAAGTGTGTAAATTTGTTAAGTCATTATATGGCTAGAAACAAGCCCCTAAGAAATGGCATGAGAAGTTTGATTCTGTGATGTCATCGTTTGGCTTTGTTTCTAATGAATTTGATAAGTGTCTCTACTGTAAGATTGTCAATAATGGATTCATTTTGTTATGCTTATACGTCGATGATATCTTGCTTTTTGGTTTTGATATGAAAGTAGTAAATGAGACAAAGGCATTCTTGTGTAGCAAGTTTGAGATGAAGGATATGGGTGTCGCTGATGTGATTTTAGGACTTAAAATCATAAGGTTTACTGATGGTATAACTCTCTCACAGTCTCACTATGTTGAGAAGATACTTGAGAGGTTTGAGTACACATCACGTAAACCTGTTAAGACTCCATATGATTCATCCAAGCCCTTGTTCAAGAATGAGACTGGGATTCCACTGTCTCAATTACGATACTCTCAGATTATCAGAAGTTTGATGTATCTTATGAACTATACACGTCCAAACATTGTGTTTGTCGTGAACAAGTTAAGTAGATACATCAGTTGTCCCGACAAGACCCATTGGGAAGCTCTTGACAGAGTTCTAAGGTATATCAAGGGAACACGTTTCCTTGGGTTGCATTATGGTAAATATCCATCTGTAGTCGAAGGATATAGTGATGCAAGCTGGATTGTCGTGAATTCTGGGAGTAATGGTGTCTCAGGATATGTATTCATGTTGGGAGGAAGAGTTGTTTCATGGAGGTCTAAGAAACAGACCATATTGTCTCGGTCCACTTTTAAAGCAGAGTTGTGTGCTTTAGATGAAATTGGATTGGAAGCTGAATGGCTACATGGACTTATGTCTAGTTTACCTATGGTAATGAAGTCGCTTCCTACAATTTCAGTTCACTGTGATAGCACTACAACTATTGCTAAGATAAAGAGTTCCAAGTACAATAAAAAACAGCGTAGGCACATCCAAGTTAGATTGAAATCGGTAAGGGAGTTAGTGTCTAATGGGGTCGTGGTTGTAGACTACGTCGGTACCAAAGATAATACAGTTGATCCTTTCACTAAAGGTCTTACCTTGGCTTTAGTGGAAAAATCCAGGTTGGGGATGGGACTGAAACCCCTACAGATTTGCAGGTAGTAGCAACCCAACCCAAAACAGCGAAGATCCCACAAATTGGGTTCAATGTGGTAATAACAAGCTGTCGGGTGAATCAGATGACACTATGTAGTCTTGTTTCATGGTTCTAGCATCTGTGTGTCTATCTCCTGGGAAACATGTTAGTGTCATGACTGCAAGTTAGCAAGAGATTAGTCTCTTAATGGTGTCAAGTCTTAGAACAGGATGTTAGCAGTACATCCTCGGAGACTCCAGCTAAGTGATTGATGTTGTGTAGGCCGCAATAGGAGAATTGGGTTGTTCTCTATTATCAATCATGATATAATTTTGTATGCATGGCCTTAATACATTGTTTTTCTTTTCTTCCATGTCTTTATTATGTTGTTACCAACCTATACTCTTGTATCCAAGGTTCAGGTTCAAGACTTTTGTTCACCTAGTTCCTGCGAGGGTCACAATTGGATAACTCAGGTAGATTCAAACCGAAAGGTATCTGCCGAAAGAACAATATGGAGGACTGAATGGTAGAGCACACTATACATTGGACTTTGTGGGGGATTGTTAGATAAATGATTATTATAGCAATTAGTTACTGTAGCAGCTCGTTACTGTAGCGTCGTTACTGTAGTAATCATTTATTTAGCATGGGTTAAGCCCAATGTAGTGCAGTAAGTACATGTGAGAAAAGTAGTTTGTCTCTAGTGCAAATGGCAAAGAAGTTTTATCCCATATTGCTCACTCCTAGAACTTTTGTGGTCCTCATATGTAGGATCACATGAGGTACTAGTGTCCAAGGGGTCCTAGGAGGGAGGTATGCTTACCTCCTTGGTGGGTGGGGTTGCCACATCACAACGCACACATGCACGCGCGTACGCCACGCCACACCTTGCCTCGCCTTGCCGGGTCGGGCCTGGCTGGGCTCGGGCTTGTGGCTTGTGGCTTGTGGATTGTGGAGAATGTCTTCCGTCTTCTTACTTCTTTTTGCACTAGGATACAACTAAGGAATTAATTACTCGTGTAATTAATTGTTTCTTTCCTATTCGGATTTGTTAATCCTAACTGGAAAGTGTTTCTCTTTTGCGGATTATTTTGTATTATGTATAAAGAGTGATCGAGTGTTTGCGTCCAACTGAGAATAGGATTAGGGACGTGTGTGGCTATATATATGCCTCCGGTCATTAGGGTTAAACATACTGAAAACAGTCTTCTGCCGTCGTGTGTTTTGAGAGCCCTAATCCAGAGCGAGTGCCTTCGTTTCTGAGAGAGTTGCTTCGTGGAGTTGTTCTCCTGTGCGAAGCACGACTGCTTCTTTTTCCCGTCACCAAGGCACAACTGTCAGACGGTGGTTTCTGCGGTTGCTGTGTTGCACTGGTAGTGATAATGTTACTACGTCAAGCGCGAGCGAGACGAGTAAGATCTAAGTTCGTGCCGGATCCAGACTGGGAGAACGGCGCCTATCCGCGAGGATTGTCGGACACTGATTTCTTTAAGTATGGTTTGCGAATTCTGACTTTTATTTCTGTTCTCCTGCTTTGTTTGATCTTCATTTCTTATTTGGGTCTGTCTGATATTGTTAATTAATTTGCATCTGTCGCTGTTGCATGAACGACATTAATAAATATTAACAACAACATGTTGTTCCTACCCGAACCGGGAAAATGAACCACACAGCTGCTCTTTGAGACAAGCAAAAAGGAGGAACTCGAATTGCGCCTATTTTGGGCGCAGTTTCTTTTCCATGCCTGCTGTTACTGCTGTAATGGGTACAACCTGAACAGCAAGTAGCTGCTCTATATTAACTGGGCCATATTGTGGTGGTAATGTCACCTAGCTAGGTCACTCAATGCAGATTCTACTTCCAACCAAACGAAATCTGAATGAATGTTGTCAACTCTAATTACACAAAACCAAACGAATGATGTTGCATTCCAGATCCTGTTTCTGTTTTCGTGTTTTGGAACACATGGTGCCCGCTGGAACTGGAACTGCTCTCAACCAGACAGGCCCTTTAGCGCCTTTCCTATTAATATTCGATTACACGCACGGCGGCTCTAATTTATGTCCTCTAACTTGTCCTCCTTGTAGTTCAGAGCTTGAACAACGTGTATCGCTGCATCACCACGAAATGGGTAATAGAAAATCCATTCTCAACCTGCTGAAACAATGCAAAATATATATATAATACGCCGAGTTTCATTTTAATTTGATTTGTGTGTGTTGTTGTCTAGAGCGGTTCTTTGTCAGAGAATCTTTACAGCAATCAGTACTATACTAGCTGGCTGCTGGCATGTCCCCTTTGCCTTTGACACTGATGCTTCTTCAAGCTACCATCGTGACTCTTGACGCCGTTGCCCTATATATAAATAGAAGAAAGGGCCAGAGGACTTGAACAGATCACCAACACGGCAGTAATAAACCACTTGGCTGGAATAGCTAGACTGTTCGGCTTCTCTTCCATCCCATTCCTTCCCCGTCTTCTTCTTCCTTTGTCCAGTATACAATGAATCAAAGGGGCACTTCTTCTCCACAAACCTCAGCAGGTAGTTTCAGCATATGGCGAGCCTCGGCCCGGGGATCGCGTTTGGTGCCCAAGCGTGGGCACATCAAATCCAGGATAGCCGCCACAGCCCTCCACTCCTTCGCCTCTGCCATCTTCAGGACCATCCCACATCAGCACCACCGCTAGCTGCAGATCAGCCAGCACCCTCCAGCGGAGGGAATTGTTCTAGCGTCTGTACTGGAAGGTGATTATCGGAAATCCATGTAACTACCAAGCCTTCTTGTACCCTGTCATATCATCACTGTTGTAATTCGTTAGATCGTATTACCCACCGAGAGTTCGGTTGAGGTGAAGCCCGATGGTCCAGCTAAGGAACTTAGATGTTCAAATACGGATTTATTTGGTTGTTTATCAAATTCAGACCATGCATGTACATATATGTTGATTGACTACCACAAGTAGCATAG
Source organism: Alisma plantago-aquatica (assembly GCA_963693085.1). Classification (NCBI taxonomy): domain Eukaryota; kingdom Viridiplantae; phylum Streptophyta; class Magnoliopsida; order Alismatales; family Alismataceae; genus Alisma; species Alisma plantago-aquatica. The sequence goes on along the minus strand of OY856412.1, from coordinate 666,429,375 downwards.
GGCTGGACTTTGTTCAAGACAAACCGGAATTGTGGAATAATGGGCCGGAAAGGTATGAGAGGGAGGAAAATTGGTCTGGCTAAGACTGGCCAGTTCAGAACAGACCGGATTACAATAGTAAATCGGACAGATCGTATCTGTAATGAAGCCAGCGGCATTTCACTGTCTTCTCCGCATGTTTTTGGGTTGTTTTGACATTGATAAATCATGCTTACCTCCCCTATATAACTTTTAAAATTTGATCCTCTCAATGTCAACTATATTTTTCATCTACCAAAAAGGAACTAGTTGTTTGCAAAGAGCTCCGGTAATTGCAAGGGTAATTGATTAAGTGTTTTCCGGCCACCATGGATGGTGCACGAATGATAAATGGAAGTTGGAGATGTAAGAGAGGGAAATGAAGGACATAAAGGTTGTTGATGTTTGTACAGTTATAAGGGTACCATATCAGGAACAACCGCATCTCAATATAAGCAGAGGAATAAATGAAGCAGAGCGCACATATTTTCTATGGAAAGAAATCATTTCAGGATCTATAACGAAGAAATCATTCCACTCCATCGCCTCTGCCTTCTTCACGACGATCCCCCATCAGCACCATCAACAGCGTCGCCGCTAGCTGTAGATCATCTAACACACCCCATCGTAGGGAACTTATATGTTCAAGTACGGATTTATTTGGTTGTTTGATTAGGTTCAGATTCAGATCATACATGTACGAATGTGTTTCTTGACTACCACAAGTATTATAGGTTGTACTTTGTTCAAGACAGACCAGAATTTTGAAATAATGGGCCAAATAACCATGAGAGGCAGGAAGTCCGGACTCCATAATAGGGTGAGCAAATAATGGTCCAGACCGCAAAACCGGACCGGACTGCTCAATTCGATCCGGTCTGGTCCGGTCCATTTTGAGTTCGGTCTGGTTCGCGATCTGGGAATTTCGATAAGTTCGGTCTTCGGTCCGGTCCGGACTGCAGTTTGTATAAAATTCATATATATTTGAAGGTGTATTCTATAATAACTACAAATAAAGTATATATATAAGCACTACTAGAATAAATGTTTGCTACTAAAGTTATATAATTGTTAGAAGTGACTAAGATTATCAACTTTGTACAATTAAATAAGTTATAAAACATGTAAAAAAGGCTAATTACGGTCCAAACGGTCCGGTCCGGTCCGGTCCGGTCCGGTCCGGTCCGGTCACAAAACGGTCCGGTCCCGGTCCGGTCTTACCTTGAAACGGTCCGGTCTGCGGTCCATATATTATTGAAATTCGGTCTGCGGTCCGGTCCGGTCCGGTTTTGGACCGATGCTCAGCCCTACTCCATAAGGCGGGCCAGTGGCTAGTTGAGAGCATACCGAATTATAATAGTATATCAGGCAAACCGTATCTGCGATGTAGCCAACATTTCGTTGTCTTATGTGCATATTTTTCGGTTGCTTGGACATTGATAAATCATGCTTACCTCCATCATACAACTTTCAAACTTTGATCCTCTCAAGGTCAACTATATTTCTCATCTACCAAAAAGGAACCGATTGGTTGCAAAGAGCTTTGGTAATTAAAAAGGCAATTGATAAAGTGCTTCTCGCCATCATGGATGGTGCACGGACGATATAGTAAATAATATCTAAATGATGCAAGGAAGAAAACTTAAATCTCAATAGTTAGGCGAAAGATAAAACATATGCTAAAAAAATTAAAATGACTTTAAGACGACGAAAAATAAATTGCATGGGAAAGAGGAGGTGGCTGCCCCCACGATCCCTACACTTTGATCCAAAATCCTTACTTGGGGGTTCTGGGTTACCTATGCACTTCCTATTGCTGTTGCTTTGTGAAATATGTGATTGGCATGTCGAGTCTAAAGTATGGGGTTGTTATATAATGACTCGGCGGACTCATCCTTGTGCTGAAATAATTTTACACTGTAGGGAGGTGAATTCTTCAACATTGAATGGATTGGGCACCTTCAGACGTAAGTGTGTGAATCCATATACCCATCTATGTTGCTGCAGGGTGAGATGGATGTTTCCATCTCCAAAATTGAGGGGGATGATCTGAAAATTCATCATTGAAAATATGAACCTTCCAACCAAAGTCTAAACATGAAGTAACCCCACATGAATCCAATGAACATATAACCACCCCAAGCTTATCATTCTATGTGGGGTCAGGGTTGTATTCATGTTTTGCAACCACATTGTGGTGAATTTTCCATCTTGTTCCTTCAATGCCAACCATCCCTTGAAAAGGGATGGTAGCAAATCATGGCTCACGTTGCTACAATTCTTCATCATCTATATATACACCTCCCCAATATTCGACATCATCCTCATCAAACAAATTATTACAAACCATAGTAGGCATGCTAGTTAAAACAAAGTGACAAGTCTCAATGTGAGAGGTATCACTTTGGTTTGGAATGAAGGTTGATTCAGGATACTCAAACTACCCCTCAATTTTTGAGGTTTCTTGGCAGACCTGAGGAGGATAAAAGTAATCATCATCAAACCATTCATGTAGATGATGTGTACCCTCCTTTGGTTGCTCAACTGAATCATCTGGATTAAAAGGGCTTCCCTAGAAGGGTGAGTCTTCGTAGAGAAATCTTGTTGAGTCTAGTTGACTACCTGACTAGGAAGGTGGAATGAATTTTACATTAGGATCAATGGATAGGTTTTGATGATTGAAGTCTTAATGAATGTGCACTGCCAAATGCAATTACATGATAATCAAATTGATGAGGTCTTGAAGTTTTATTCCACATTCCACATCCTCATCATGAAGTTGTTGGACTTGTGTAGAAATGCTTTCTAGATTTGCCAATTTCATCATGCATTAATGTTGGAAATCTGTTGTATCAAACCATTTTGCTTGGATAATCCTTGCTCAAAAGTCGGAAGCAAACTTCTGTTACAGTTTGTGATCTCTATAGCTACTTGGAGTTGATGATCTTTCCTATCGAGAAGCTCCTGAAGCGTATCAGCTTGGTCTTAGAGATGAGATGCTAAGGAAGACATGAGTGCACTAACACTTTCTCTCTCTAGTGCCACTGCTCCAAATAGTTATTTATCCACAGTGAAGTAGGGGCATGATCTCATCGACATTCTCCACTATTGAGGTGTAAATGTAGGATCACAATGGGGGTAGATATAACTCAAGCAGGTGTAGTGTACAACTTTCAATTATTTTCTAGCAATCACGACTGTGGAAAAATTCATGAGGACAGATGGAAAAGATAACTTGCCTTGCTAAGTCAAGGTCTATGTCTGAAAAAATATAAGAAAGGAAAGGTATTTAAGTATGTATCAAAAAGTATGTGCAAAATAAAAGAAGAACTATGCATATCTGTACGAGCTTATGCCAACAAAGAAAAATGTGCAAATGTGATGAAACCACATCCCCAACAATGGCACTAAAAGTTGATGCGGTATCGAGATTACACTCCCAAAATGGAGGTGCGATCTCAAAGATGGATCGGGCTATAAATTTATAATCTGGCACCTTCAAAGACCTCTGTAACTTAATATGGGGTCGAAGCAGATCTACGGGGTCAAACACATGGATTTGGGGACATTTGGATATCTAAGATATTGTTCTTAGTCAATATGGGGTCGAAGCAGATCTATGGGGTCAAACACATGGACGTGGGGACATTTAGATATCTAAGATATTGTTCTTAGTCAATTAAGAAAAATCGGGAGTTGATATATATAAGGAACTAGAACTAGTCAGGAAAATGATATGAAACAAAAAAAGTAAGATAAAGAAAATAGAGTCTGTCAAATCATACTAATCAGGAGAAGAAGTTCCTAGTTATGTAAACATAAGTTTGGGCAGTCTGTGCACCCATTATCATGCATAGAAAACCGTTGGACATCCTACCAAGCAACTAACATCCAAACATAATATGCATCATGGTAGTTGCTCATGTGGGGGTCATTCAAATTTATCTTGTATACTGTGACTAAAACTCCATAAATGATATGAAACCTCTCTCGAGGATGACAGACCAACACCCATGAATATTTTGGATACCCTCTCTGGCCCAGAGTATCTTAACATGTTAGGATCAGTAGAGGATCTGCACAAAACACATGTTGTTGATGCAATCACATTCATATGAATTTGATCACAACAGGTGAATGTTGTCGAATTCACTTGAATGTAGTCAAATTCACAAAATAGGGACGCATCTCTACTATGTTCCAAACATTCCTCCCTTTAACTTCCTACCCTCAGATTTTGGTCCAAACTACCTCGTCTACCTATTTCTATAGCAAATCTCTCGATCTTGGTAGAAATAGAGGTTCAAGTAGGAATGATCAAGCAATCCTATGTTCACAAAAAAAGAGAAGATAGAACATATTACATGCTATATCTGAAGGAAAACTACTTGATCAAGATAAAAGTATATAAAATGCCCAAAATAGACTACCTAGCAAATAATGATCTCAACTAGCTATGGACAAGTATAGTTGGTACCAAATAAAGATGGAAATGCATCATTCGCTACTATAGATATGACACATTACATTGATTATTTTTTCAAGAAAAACTGATGGTGTTATATTTAGCGTTAGTTCTATAAAGACAGCCTCTACAGTCTGACCAGTTGAGAAGACACATCAATGCTTTTTCTTGTCATCTTTCTCTTATCAAAGCATCTGACTCTATATATTGCCTGGGAAAATAGAGTTTCATGCAAATTTTTTGTGAACATTTCATTTTCCTCCAAAAATCCTAAGTCGTTGGTTGTTTTATAAATAACTGATGGGATAAAGAGGTGCACGTGCCATATGTCCCTATGAAAAACTATTTGTGTTTGTTGTCAGTTTTATCTACAGTTGCCGATGAGAAAGGTGTTTGTGACATGTGTCTCACAAAACATTTCCCACCCCAATATGTTTTTCTTGTCAGTTGGCTTAACTGTAACTGATAGGTAGGTATCGCTGGGCTGCATCTGGGATATAGTGTTAGGCATAAGTTGGTTATAACAAACCATCGGGAAAGTTATCTTTAGTCAGTAGTTTAGCTAAAACAACCAACTATAATACTTGTACGTCATTGGTGTCATGAATAACCAATGCCTAATATACTTGTTAATTAACCCAAAAACCTTTTCCACTATTTCCCTCCCCACGATATTGTTTGATTGCCACTATCCCACTTCTGTGATACTATGTGTGACCTCTGTCTCCCCCTCTATCTTGTTGCCTCTGCCTCTGATGCTCCTCCTCCTGATCTGGTCGTGCCACCACTGCCCTAGCTATCAACCGCCACTGCTGGTGGTACTCCACTAGCACTCCTTCGTCGACCACCACTGTTGCTTCTACTCCACTGCTCATCTCCTCCGTCGACCTCCAAAGCCATAGTACTAGCCGCCGACTGCCACTTCCGCTTGTAGTCCATTTCCCATCTCCTCAGTCACCCACCAAAACCACAACTATAGACTCCAACCACTGAAGGTATTTCCCTCTACTTGTTTTCTATATGATCTCCTTTCTCCCTCCCCTCCTTCCCCTATCCTCCTTCCTACTCAGTTTCTTCTCTTAATTGAGAAGAACTTGAGCAAGGGAAGGAGGAGAGGGATAAGGAAAATCCTTTCTATGCTTTCAATTGTGATGACTTATGATGAAATTGGGATGAAATTTATAAAAATCATCTGAATTGTGTAGAAATGTGATGAATTGCATGGCAATTATGATGAATAGTTTAGAAACTGTGATATATTGTATGTAAATTGTGATGAATATTCCTTCTATGTTTCCATGTACACTATTGTCATGTATATCTATGCTAAGTGCATTGTTTTTTTAGTAATCTGAATGTTAGTATGGATAAGTATGATCCCAAATATAAGTTCTAAACTTCTAATGTGTCATTCTAGGTCTAGATGAACCTAATACATATGATGTAACCTAATAATGATAATGCATGACATAGTTTGAGATATTATGTCAAATATGTAAGACCTAAAAGGCTAAACCCTAATTTGTGAAATTTAATTCGTAAACCAATGATTTCTAAACCCTAATATGTAAATGTTGATCTATAAATGTTGGTCTATTAAACATATATACCAAGCCAGAATTTCTAAACTGTGTTGTTGCCCAAGAAACCCATCCAAGATTTACTCATTAGGAGTAAACCTTGGATAGTCCCTGATTTGAGATTGTTCTTGAGCACTTCTTCTCACTTAGGAGTTAAGTGTATAATGTGTGTTCAATTTAAATTTTGACAACATTTCCCCTTTTTTTTCTCTGGCTAAATATGTAGGTGAGTATTTTCCTATCTATGTTGTTGTACTTGGATAACTACAGGAAAATATTTTTGCAATTTATAAAAATCGAGCAAGCATTATATAATTACTAGTGAGATGAAGTACTCAAGAATGGGATAGGTCATAGAGTCATGAATGTGAGTGCTAATAGATGATTAGGGCTCAATTCAAACATATGTTTTCCCCTGAAATTAACATACTAGTTAGAATTTGATGAGCTACTCATCTTCCATCTGATCATATAAATGGATCAATCATGGATGTCTAAACCAAATTGCTACAATTCAGAACGTATTAATGGTCTCTATGAGTTTGTGAGATTTGCAAAGAAACATACAAAACAACCTACAAATAGGTTATTGCCCCAATAGGAATTATAGTAACAACCTAAAAGTTGAGATTGTTGACACGCTCAAAGATCAGGTCATGTACAATGGGATTTTACAAGGCTATATAGAGTGATAGTGGCATGAAGAGGTTCCTAGTATGAGATTAGAAGATTTCGGTAGTGGTACTTGTGTTGAAGAAGAAATGGATGATGACGTTGATGAGAATGAACCAATTCCAACAAACATGGTTGATGTGATGATGGATAGTTGCAGGATAAATATTACAGACACACCTCCCTCATTTAGAAATGTTGTGCACAATGCTAAGAAACCCTTATACTTAGGATGTACTATGTTTACAAAGTTGAGTATTGTGCTTATATTGTATACTTTGGAGGCTAACAATAGATGGAGTGAGAAAAGCTTCACTTCTCTATTATCTTTGTTGAAAGAAATTCTCCTTGAAGGCATCGAGCTTTCAATCTCGACATAAGAAATGAAAAAGATGTTGTTCCCAATGGAAATGGAGGCTAAGAATATACATGCATGCCTGAATGACTATGTGTTGTTTCAAAAGGACTATATCGGTATAAAATAATGTCTAAAATGTGTGATGCCTAGTTACATAAAGTCAACATCGTGTAAGACCAAAATTGAGTCTCCTACCAAGGTGATGTGGTATATGCCTATAATACCCCCATTTCAATGCTTGTTTGCTAATACATAGATACACAAAATTTATCTTGGCATGCACATGTAAAGAAAAGTAACAATGGTATTCTACGGTATGTGTTTGATTCCCCACAATGGAAAAGGATTGATTTATTGTTTCCTTAATTTGGTGAAGAAGCCAAAAATATAAGACTTGGACTTTGTACTGATGGGATGAATCCATATGGAACATCAAGAATCCAACATAGAACTTTGAATGTCATAATTGTTGTATAAAATCTTTCTTTGTGGTTGTGTATTAAGAATAAATGTGTCATGTTGTCATTGCTGATATTGGGCCATAAACAACCTGACAATGATATTCATGTTTACCTTGAACCTCTGATTGATAACCTAAAGATACTATGGGGAGAATGTAATGACCCCGACATGGGTTATGAGTTAACCCTATTTTTTTTGGCTAATAAATTTTCTTAGAACTTTAATATAATCCTCTAAGGAGTATTTTTATCATGTGATACACTTATGTTTCAAGTTTGGTCCTGATTGAATGTTGTTTGAGCAATGTTCCTTTGTTTTGAACCAAAGTGTAATTTACCCAATATGAGGGGTTATATTGATAAATGTCAGATATTGAACATTACTTAAGTGTTTTAGCATCATAAGAGAGATAATTATGCTAAGTGGTGGCTTGTAGAAAGCCTAAATTCCAAGTTTGAACTTGTTTGAATAATGCTAGTACCTTGTGCACCAATTTTGGTAAAAATTGTAATTTACCCAAAATGTAGGGTTGATATACAAATTACCACCTCTAGAGTGTTCTTACTTCCTCTATGTATCAATAAAGGAGAGATAAATAAGGATACACCATGTTTGAATCATTTTTGAGTGGTAGTATTCTTGGTGAAGAAAATACCAAGAAAGGGGTTGAATGTGAAACCCTAACTTGAATTATATCGAGTTGTAGACTTCATAAGGGAGTACCTATCAGCCAAGGATCCATAGAGGGGATCCCATATCAGTTTGTGGACTCTTGGAAAAGGTCATGATAGGAAAATCACCTCAAGGAGGTAAAGTGTATCGGTTTACAACTTCCTTAGAAAAGTTGTATCGGGTTGTGAATAAAGTAGTGATTGAGTTGAGATATCTTATCCAAAGAGATAAGTGATGACCGAAATATCATATCTATATTATCCTCAAGTGTTTTACATGTCAGGATAAATGTGATTTCATGCATGTACACGTGTCAACAATGCATGGACACATGTAACCTAATAGCTTAAAATGATGACACCTCATATACACTCTTTTACATGAACCTCAACTATATATACCACTCCTTTCACCTATTAGTGAAAATTTTCAAATCTTAGCACCCTCTTTCTCTTATACATCATGTATATAGTCTTGGTATCATGAATAGGTGAAGGATTATCATTCATAGAGCCTTGGTATCGGCCATAGAAAGTGATATCAGCCATAGCAAGTGATATCGTCCATAGCAAGTTGATATCGGCCATTGTGAAGTTGTAACATACTGAAATCCCCGATGTACCTCCTTGTACTATTTTCTATAAGTTTTGTCCTTCTTTTCATTCCATATGTCCTTGGTTTTGAATTGGTGGATTTATGATGGTTATTGGATAAATGTTTCCTATATATATTCTTATTACAAGGTTGCATGCACAAATACCTCAGATAGATTTAGATAATGGGTCTAAAATGCAATTTCACATCAAGTAATAAAAAGAATAAAATCTTTAGTCCTAGAAATTTCTAGCATTTCCTAGAATAAGAGAAATAAGAGAAAATCCGAATTTTATATAAGGTAGAAGATAACGTAATAATTAAAGGTAATATGAGAATTAATGGGTAAAGAAGATAATTAGAAAGATTTTTGCACCAAATATTATAAATTGAAATCATCAGGATAATTTGACATTTAAATTCGTTTCCTTGAGCAAAAAGTAACTTAAGGGCCAAGTATCATTTAAAATGGAACCTAAATACAAATATTAATAACATTATCAAAAGAATATAGGAAATATGCCAATAAAGAGAAATAAAATACTTAATGTTCTCAAATCAGGAAAATAACTCCAAATTTGTATTCTAAACATAAAAATAAGCCTCTGTGCAAATTTGCAACTAATTTGGATAATGTGTAAATAATGAGTAAAATAGGAGAGAGAGAAAGTGTGTACAATATACTATTATTTTAATAAATAAATAAATAAACTCAACTTGTAAAGATAATTGCAAAATCATGTTTCAATCCCTTAAGGAGACTTATGGGTGAAGTTACACAAAATTTAGATAATGTTATCACCTCTTTTGAAGGAGGAAAGAGAAAATGATATTTTAATTATTTCACCTATCAAACTTTCTCAAAAGGCAAAACTAGTTCCATATTTGGATTCTACGCGTCAAAATAAGTCAAGGTATAAATTTTGGTAATTTTTGGACAACGTTTGAGCCTCCAAAAGAAGAGAGAGAAAAACATTCAAGAATTAATTGTATTTTTGGTCGAATTTCATTTTTGCAACTATTCCTTGTTTCATCCGCGCGATCGGATGGTCCAGAATCTATCGTGGACTCGGGACCATTGATCTGACGACTCCCAATCATCTTCTACCTCCAAACGAATAAGGCAATAGGCCTTGATTTTCCGAATTTTCAAATCGTTATATCTCGAGTTTTACTCGACGATTTTTGCTCAAATTTGTTTTGTTGGATTCCTTGTGCGATTACGCTCCGGATTATCCCAAAAACTTTGGGATTAGACGCGTTTTCGAGAAATGCCTAAACCGGCCGCCGGCCATCTCTCTTTGCTCCTACCTAAACCCTAACCTAGGGTACTTCGCCTTTATATATTGCAACCCCAATGACCGCCATCACCTTACCAACCTGCTCGTGCCCCCAATTTGACGTTTTGTGGATGAACTGACCACCAGATAGCCGCTGACGATTCCTGGTTTGCGGCACCCCTCCTTCTCCAGTTGCTGCGTCTCCGTTCAATCGAAAGGTACCAATAACTTCGGTTCTTCTTCCTCTTTCATTCGAATACTTGAACGCGAGATTTGGTCGTGTATCGCCGTTTTGCCCAATTTGGGTCGAGCAAGCTACTCGCTGCTCGTGGAGATCGGGCAAGGGAGGAAGAAGACTCCCCGTCATTTTACCAGTTTGCCCCTAGTCGCTTGCTTTGATTGCTTTTCGCGTGAGGGACGTTTTCGTCCTTTTTCTTTTCGGTTTTGACCACGCTGACCCGACCGCTCGCCTCCTGTGAACGCTATAGAGACGCGGGTCACCGCTCTCTCCCGCTTCTGACCGCTCGGCCTTGAGTGCGGTTGCCTACGTGGTAGGCTGCTATTGGTCGAGACGAAATATTTTCTAAAAATTATTCCGTTGGTCAAAAATAGTAAATAAATAGTGTTTTGGATTCAGGAAGACGATACCTATTCAATAAAAATAATTTTGAGTTTTAATTTTGATGTTTGCGAAAATGTAATTTTAAGAATGAATTAATTAGCTTAAAATCACTAAAATTAACCCTAAAAGTCCATATATTCAAAACATACAGTATTATATGTTATTTTGATCAGGAAAACCTAACTAAGATGGTGATGAAGTTTTTGGAGTCAAAATCGATGGTTTGTGCAAAGATTTAGTGAATTAGGGTTTTCAACCTTTTAAATGAATGCATGTAATTCTAATTTATAAATCTAATGATGTATTAGGGAAAGTGGGTTTATAATTCGTGTGAAGAGTTGAAAAGGGAAATTCTAGAACACCTGAGGCTAAGGTATGTGTTTTGTTTGTGCATCTACCTTTCAGTTGGGAAAACATTAATCCACTACCCATACTTTCTTATGAGGTTTAACCTGATCTAAATCCTTGAACCCTGAAACCTAATTTGCTTAATGCCTCAAAAGTAGATGTAGTATTCTCTTGATTGGGTATTCATACGCCACTGCCATGTTACATATTCATTTTCTTAACCTTGCCATAACTCTTTTGTTAGCATGTAATTAAATGATCTATTTAATGTTTAAGTAGTGGTACTTATGTACAACCACCCATAGAGGGCATGTATATAATCACCCTAGGGGAATGCTTATAATTCTCCCCAATATAAATTATAGGTGACTGGAAATGTCTTATTCTTCCCTCACCTAACGTTAGAGGTCCGGTAGGTGCCTCAACCCTACTTAGTTAGGTAGACATATTAATTTACATGCAAAAACCTTTATTTACTTTTGTTATTTGCAAGTTTCATTATAAAAAGCCTCATACTCTTTGATGTCTCTCTTTAAACCAAAATATCTAGCCTAATTTACTTATTACAACTTTCATTGTCATTGTTAGAATATTCTTGTAACACATACTTCCTTTGTTTTTCCCTCTTGCTGGGTGTCTTCCCAACCACCCAGGTGTTGGTGCTGAGCAAGGTGAAGGAAGGGCTTGAAGAAAGGTTCCTCTGCAGTTGATAGTTAGCTTGTCAAGAAGGATGGCTAGGTTGTTATAGCTAGATCCTCTTATCTTATCTTTTCTTTTAGAAATCATTTATGTAATACACAATAAAGCCATGTGAAGGCTTATTATTTCTTTCTTTCCGCTGCTATTGACATTTTATTATGTATCTGGAATCATGCTTATTTACTTGGAATATTATGCAATCATCCTCAAAGTCTCTAAATTTTGTTAAAATTTTGGATGTTTGTATTTCCTTTAAATTTTAGTAAAGAGGTGATATCGCCTCTTTACAGCATGGTATCAGAGCCTTTAGGCGACTATTAGGGCATGTAGTTGAGGCAAGGGTGTCTAGAAAGGATCAGGGTATCGGGGGCTGGCAAGATTTTCCTCCGCACCACTAGCTTGGTATACGAGGACTCCCGTGCCCATATGATTCGGCCTGGCCTGCGCCGATACAAATTTCCCGAAATAGTATGCTTTTAGGCAATAGCATTCTAGTTATCCTTTTTCTCATCTCTATTTCTATTCCCTCTCATCTATGATTCTTTACTCCTGAGAATTTAATATGTTAACCCTAATTTCAGGAGAGGTGACTTGTTTGACAACACAAACCAGGAGTCGACCACTGACAACCCCGACACTCCTGTGACTCCTGCGGTCAACCAACCAGCTTCTGGTGTTCCTGCCTTCACACCTGAGAAAGAACCGGCAATGTTGCGACAGTTGATGTCCTCCACCATGATGGGGCAACTCAACACCATTGCTGCTGTTGCTACCAAGCCAAGGGAGTTCACCCTCACCGATTTCATCAAGATGCAGCCACCCTACTTCAAGGGTGAGAGTGAGCCTAACATGGTGGACAAAGCCGATGACTGGGTGTTGGCCCTGGATCGGACCTTCGAGGGTATGGCATGCCCTCCTCACCAGAAGGTTCGGTTCGCGACGTACGTGCTGGATGGACCGGCGCGTGTTTGGTGGAAGGGGGTTGCCCGCACTCGGGACACCTCTTCCATGGAGTGGACCCAGTTCCTGAAGTTGTTCAGAGAGAAGTACACCTGCCCTACTTTCCTGAGGAAGAAGGAGGCTGAGTTTTACAGTCTCAAGCAAGGAAGCATGAGCGTGGCCGAATACGTTCAGAAATTTCTACTGTTAGAGTGTTACACCACCGACCTTGGAGCTGACAGAAGAGCAACCTTGTTCTTAGAGGGCCTAAACTATCATGTTGGTCGAAGCCTCGTTCCACAACTGCCACTCACGTTTCAACAAATGGTGGACAAGGCTCTCGCCATTGAGTCTTATCCGGGGTTTCAAGCTTCCAATGGCTTCAACAACAAAAGGAAGAATCCGAACCAGCATGAGAACCGTGGACGTGATCGCTACAACAGATGCAATTGCCACCATCCTCCTGGAAGATGCCCCGCCAACAATGCACCTGCTCGTAATGGCAACCGTCCTCCACCAACCTTCCATGAGTGCGGCCAGGTTGGGCATATCCGACCCAAATGCCCCCGTTTCTAGCAAGGGCAGAATAATGCCCCGCAGCCGCAATAGCCGAGACAGAACCCACTGCCGCGGAACAGCAACAACAATAACAACAACAACCAGAACCCGAGGCATCCGCCAGCTAAGAAGCGAAATGGGAGAGTGTTTGCTCTCAATGTTGAAGAAGAGGGTGAAGGCAATGAAGTGATTGAAGGTACACTGCACCTTTATATGCATCCTTTAAAAGCCCTGTTCGATTATGGTTCCTCCAATACCTTCATATCTAGTCAGTTTGCCTCTATGCTTGAAATCGAATCTGAGTTTATGGATCATGTGTTAGATGTAAAAACTCCTAGTAGTAAAATCTACTCCTCGTACCTCCAAACTCCTACCTTGAACCTCTGTATATCCGGAATAATGTTTCCCACAGTTTTTGTCTTGCTTGATATGACCGTCTTTGACATCATCCTGTGTATGGATTGGTTAAAGATGTATAAAGCAGTTTTGTACTGTGAGGAATCCAAGGTTAGCCTGTTTCATCCTGTTGAAGGAAGAGTGTGTGTCAAGGGAAAGAAGCGAGGAGAGTGACAGTTTGTCATCTCTGCAGTCAAAGCTGAAAAGCTCATCTCGCAAGGGTGTAGAGCCTTTCTAGCCTCCATAGTTCTCGATGCTACACCTCCTGCTCTAGAACATGTTGATGTGGTGAAGGACTTCCCAGATGTCTTTCCTGAGGAGTTACCTGGGTTGCCACCAACTCGCGAGGTGGAATTCTCCATCGAGCTCATACCTGGAACTTCACCAATATTGAAGCCACCCTACCGCTTGGCCCCTGCCGAGCTGGCGGAGTTGAAGAAGTAGCTTGAAGAGATTCTCGACATGGGCTTCATTCGCCCTAGTGTTTCCCCTTGGGGAGCCCCTGTCCTGTTCGTGAAAAAGAAGGATGGCTCTTTGCGGATGTGTATGGACTACCGCATGCTCAACCAGGTGACAGTGAAGAATCGTTATCCGTTGTCGTGCATCGACGACCTATTCGATCAGCTGAAATCAGCCACTGTGTTCTCCAAAATGGATCTGCGAAGTGGTTACTACTAGATGCGTGTAAAGGATGATGATGTCCCGAAGACAGCGTTCAGAACCCGTTATGGGCATTATGAATTTATGGTCATGCCTTTCGGTTTGACAAATGCCCCTGCTGCGTTCATGGACCTGATGAACCGAGTATTCCACCCATACCTCGACAAGTTTGTAGTGGTGTTCATTGATGACGTTTTGGTTTATTCTGAGACGTTGGAACAACATCGTGAGCACCTGCGGATTGTACTCAGCACATTGCGAGAAAATCAACTGTATGCAAAATTCTCAAAATGTGAGTTCTGGATAAAGGAAGTTATGTTTCTTGGTCACGTGATTTCTGCCGGCCATATAGCTGTTGATCCTGCAAAGGTAGAAGCTGTGACAAGGTGGACTGCTCCGAAAAACCCGTCAGAAATTCGTAGTTTCCTTGGTCTAGTTGGTTACTATCGGAAGTTTATCAAAGGGTTTTCTGAGTTGGCTTTACCTTTGACCAAGCTGACTCGGAAGGAGATCAAGTTCTTATGGACCCCTGAATGTGAGGACAATTTTCAGAAGTTAAAGAGGAGTCTGATTTCTGCTCCCGTTCTTGCTTTGCTTGTTGAGGGCATACCCTATGTCATCTACACCGACGCATCCCGACAAGGCATAGGGTGTGTTTTGATGCAAGACGGAAAGGTGATCACCTATGCTTCTCGGCATTTGAAACCTAATGAAGCTAACTGGCCTACGCATGATTTGGAGCTTGCTGCCATAGTTCATGCATTGAAGATCTGGTGACACTACCTCTATGGCGAAAAGTTTGAAGTCTTTTCTGATCACAAGAGTTTGAGATATCTGTTAAATCAGAAGGATCTGAACTTGCGACAACGTAGGTGGATGGAATATCTTAAGGATTACAACTTCACCATCACCTATCATCCTGGTAAAACAAATGTCGTAGCTGATGCTTTAAGTTGCAAGAAGGATGTTGTTTGTGCTGCTCTGAGATGCTCTGTGTGGGAAAACCTTGAACATGTGGCCAGTTGGAGACCTCAGCCTGACGATTCAGTGGATGAAGACAAGTTGTGTGTTCATATGGCCAGTTTGACTGTTACACCAACCTGGATCTCAGAAGTCATGACTGCATAGTTGGGGAGTTCCGAGCTTGAAGAGTTGAAAGCTTTATCAGAGAAACCACAATCTGACTTCTCTGTCGGAGTGGATGGTGCTATCCGCTTCAGAAAAAGGTTGTGGATACCCAATGCTAGTGATCTGAGATAGAAGGTTCTAGAAGAAGCTCATGGGTCCAAGTACACTATTCACCCTGGCACAACTAAGATGTACAAGGACTTACAGCGAAGCTTCTGGTGGAAGAACATGAAGAATGATATAGCTTTGTTCATAGCAAAGTGCTTGACATGTCAGCAAGTCAAGATTGAACATCAACGACCCAGTGGTCTTCTTCATCCTCTTGAGATTCCAGAATGGAAGTGGGAGAAGATCACAATGGACTTTGTTACCGGTTTCCCTAAGTCCAAGAAAGGTTATGATGTTGTTTGGATGGTGATTGATCGGCTTACAAAATCTGCTCATTTCTTTCCTTACAAAACCACGTATAAAGTTGCTGAGATGGCTCAGTTGTATGTGGAGTGGATAGTTCGTCTACATGGTGTCCCTGTTGTGATAGTTTCTGATCGAGACCCGAAAGCTGTAGTAGCAGCTGCCCTTCTTTCCTTTCGTCCGAGTGCCTGATGTAGTCTCGATACCATCGACGCGGGTCGATGGTATCGACTTCCTGTAGGCGTCGGTTTTTGTCATTTTGCATCGTTGTAGCCTCCGTGCGTCGATGGTATCGACATGGTGTCGATACTATCGACTACTTCTTCGCCAGCAAGCTGATGGTATCTCGATACCATCGACATCCCTGTCAATAGTATCGATGCCTTGCTGCTCCTTTCGGCTGGCAACCTGTGATCATGTCAATCGTATCGACTTCCGTCGATGGTATCGAAGGAAGCAAATACTCGTTTGTGCTGAAATTTAAACACAAGATCACAATAATTCACACAAATAATAATATTTTGACAATTAATGCTCAAAACGATGAAATAAAGGGGATTTGACATAAAATAGTAGCAAAGACCAAAGTGGATGAATTATGCCACATTAACCATAAAAATGACTAATAAAAGCATAAAACACATATCAAACATGTCTATAAATGCGACTCAAAATCATCGCATCAGATGGCTCAGTTGTATGTGGAGTGGATAGTTCGTTTGCATGGTGTCCCTGCTGTGATAGTTTCTGATCGAGACCCGAAATTCACTTCTCGCTTATGGGGTCAGATTCAGGAAGAGATGGGTACTGATCTGCGTTTCAGCACTGCTTACCACCCGCAAACCGATGGTCAGTCCGAGAGAACAGTTCAGATTCTGGAGGACTTGCTACGTGCTTGTGTGATGGATTGGGGTGGTGCCTGGGATCGGTATCTACCGTTAGCAGAGTTCGCTTACAACAATAGCTACCAAGCCAGTATTGGTATGCCACCTTTTGAAGCTCTCTATGGTAGTCCTTGTCATTCACCCTTGCACTGGGATGATGTTGGTGAACGTTCCCTAGTAAAGACTGATGACATGCAGATGATGCTTGAGAAGGTACAGTTGATAAAGAAATGGATGAAAGCTGCTCAAGAAAGATAGAAGATGTATGCTGATAAAAATAGGTCTGATGTAAGTTTCTTAGTGGGAGACTATGCTTTTCTAAAGATCAAACCTATACGCTCTATTGCAAGATCTAAAGTAAAAGGCAAGTTGAGTCCTCACTATGTTGGACCATTTGAGATCTTAGATAAAGTGGGAGATTGTGCATATCGTCTAGCTTTGCCTCCTGCTTATGATAAGATCCACAATGTGTTCCATGTTTCTGTGTTGAGGAAGTACGTTAAGGATCCGTCTCATGTACTCACCATTGAACCTGTGGAGATTAATGAGAATCTGACTTATGAAGAACTACCTGTGAAGATCCTTGACTCCCGAGTAAAGCAGCTGAAGAGTAAGGAGATAGAGTTAGTGAAGGTTTTGTGGAGATACCATGGTTTAGAAGAAACCACTTGGGAGTTGAGAGACGAGATGTTACGTACTCACCCTTCCCTCTTTGTATGAGATTTTGGGGACAAAATCCTTTTTAAGGGGTGGAGTGCTGTAACATACTGAAATCCCCAATGTACCTCTTTGTACTCTTTTCTATAAGTTTTGTCCTTCTTTTCATTCCATATGTCCTTGGTTTTGAATTGGTGGATTTATGATGGTTATTGGATAAATGTTTCCTATATATATTCTTATTACAAGGTTGCATGCACAAATACCTCAGATAGATTTAGATAATGGGTCTAAAATGCAATTTCACATCAAGTAATAAAAAGAATAAAATGTTTAGTCCTAGAACTTTCTAGCATTTCCTAGAATAAGAGAAATAAGAGAAAATCCGAATTTTATATAAGGGAGAAGATAAATGTAATAATTAAAGGTAATATGAGAATTAATGGGTAAAGAAGATAATTAGAAAGATTTTTGCACCAAATATTATAAATTGAAATCATCAGGATAATTTGACATTTAAATTCGTTTCCTTGAGAAAAAAGTAACTTAAGGGCCAAGTATCATTTAAAATGGAACCTAAATATAAATATTAATAACATTATCAAAAGAATATAGGAAATATGCCAATAAAGAGAAATAAAATACTTAATGTTCTCAAAT
The DNA here is from genome assembly GCA_963693085.1 of Alisma plantago-aquatica. NCBI lineage: Eukaryota > Viridiplantae > Streptophyta > Magnoliopsida > Alismatales > Alismataceae > Alisma > Alisma plantago-aquatica. Next base: position 666,411,312 of record OY856412.1, on the reverse strand, counting down.
CAGGAAAATAACTCCAAATTCGTATTCTAAACATAAAAATAAGCCTCTGTGCAAATTTGCAACTAATTTGGATAATGTGTAAATAATGAGTAAAATAGGAGAGAGAGAAAGTGTGTACAATATACTATTATTTTAATAAATAAATAAATAAACTCAACTTGTAAAGATAATTGCAAAATCGTGTTCCAATCCCTTAAGGAGACTTATGGGTGAAGTTACACAAAATTTAGATAATGTTATCACCTCTTTTGAAGGAGGAAAGAGAAAATGACATTTTAATTATTTCACCTATCAAACTTTCTCAAAAGGAAAAACTAACTCTATATTTGGATTCTACGCGTCAAAATAAGTCAAGATATAAAATTTGGTAATTTTTGGACAACGTTTGAGCCTCCAAAAGAAGAGAGAGAAAAACATTCAAGAATTAATTGTATTTTTGGTCGAATTTCATTTTTGCAACTATTCCTTATTTCATCCGCGCGATCGGACGGTCCAGAATCTATCGTGGACTCGGGACCATTGATCCGACGACTCCCAGTCGTCTTCTACCTCCAAACGAATAAGGCAACAAGCCTTGATTTTCTGAATTTTCAAATCGTTATATCTCGAGTTTTACTCGACGATTTTTGCTCAAATTTGTTTTGTTGGATTCCTTGCAGGATTACGCTCCGGATTATCCCAAAAACTTTGGGATTAGACGCGTTTTCGAGAAATGCCTAAAGCGGACGCCGGCCATCTCTCTTTGCTCCTACCTAAACCCTAACCTAGGGTACTTCGCCTATATATATTGCAACCCCAATGACCGCCATCACCTTACCAACCTGCTCATGCCCCCAATTTGACGTTTTGTGGACGAACTGACCACCAGCTAGCCGCCGACGATGCCTAGTTTGAGGCACCCCTCCTTCTCCAGTTGATGCGTCTCCGTTCAATCGAAAGTTACCAATAACTTCAGTTCTTCTTCCTCTTTCATTCGAATACTTGAACGCGAGATTTGGTCGTGTATCGCGGTTTTGCCCAATTTGGGCCGAGCAAGCTACTCGCTGCTCATGGAGATCGGGCAAGGGAGGAAGAAGACTCCCCGTCGTTTTACCAGTTTGCCCCTAGTCGCTTGCTTTGATTGCTTTTCGCGCGAGGGACGTTTTCGTCCTTTTTCTTTTTGGTTTTGACCACGCTGACCCGGCCGCTCGCCTCCTGTGAACGCTACAGAGACGCGGGTCACCGCTCTCTCCCGCTTCTGACCGCTCGGCCTTGAGTGCGGTTGCCTACGTGGCAAGCTGCTATTGGTCGAGACGAAATATTTTCTAAAAATTATTCCGTTGGTCAAAAATAGTAAATAAATAGTGTTTTGGATTTAGGAAGACGATACCTATTCAATAAAAATATTTTTGAGTTTTGATTTTGATGTTTGCAAAAATGTAATTTTAAGAATGAATTAATTAGCTTAAAATCACTAAAATTAACCCTAAAAGTCCATATATTCAAAACATACAATATTATATGTTATTTTGATCAAGAAAACCTAACTAAGATGGTGATGAGGTTTTTGGAGTCAAAATCGATGGTTTGTGCAAAAAGTTAGTGAATTAGGGTTTTCAACCTTTTAAATGAATGCATGTAATTCTAATTTATAAATCTAATGATGTATTAGGGAAAGTGGGTTTATAATTTGTGTGAAGAGTTGAAAAGGGAAATTCTAGAACACCTGAGGCTAAGGTATGTGTTTTGTTTGCCTTTCAGTTGGGAAAACATTAATCCATTACCCATACTTTCTTATGAGGTTTAACTTGATCTAAATCCTTGAACCCTGAAACCTAATTTGCTTAATGCCTCAAAAGTAGATGTAGTATTCTCTTGATTGGGTATTCATACCCCACTGCCATGTTACATATTCATTTTCTTAACCTTGCCATAACTCTTTTGTTAGCGTGTAATTAAATGATCTATTTAATGTTTAAGTAGTGGTACTTATGTACAACCACCCATAGAGGGCATGTATATAATTGCCCTAGGGGAATGTTTATAATTCTCCCCAATATAAATTATAGGTGACTGGAAATGTCTTATTCTTCCCTCACCTAAGGTTAGAGGTCCGGTAGGTTCCTCAACCCTACTTAGTTAGGTAGACATATTAATTTACATGCAAAAACCTTTATTTACTTTTGTTATTGGCAAGTTTCATTATAAAAAGCCTCATACTCTTTGATGTCTCTCTTTAAACCAAAATATCTAGCCTAATTTACTTATTACAGCTTTGATTTCCATTGTTAGAATATTCTTGTAACACATACTTCCTTTGTTTTTCCCTCTTGCTGGGTGTCTTCCCAACCACCCAGGTGCTGGTGCTGAGCAAGGTGAAGGAAGAGCTTGAAGAAAGGTTCCTCTGCAGTTGATAGTTAGCTTGTCAAGAAGGATGGCTAGGTTCTTATAGCTAGATCCTCTTATCTTATCTTTTCTTTTAGAAATCATTTATGTAATAAACAATAAAGCCATGTGAAGGCTTATTATTTCTTTCTTTCCGCTGCTATTGACATTTTATTATGTATCTGGAATCATGCTTATTTACTTGGAATATTATGCAATCATCCTCAAAGTCTCTAAATTTTGTTAAAATTGTGGATGTTTGTATTTCCTTTAAATTTTAGTAAAGAGGTGATCTCGCCTCTTTACAGAAGTGATATTGGCCACAAGTGAAGGGATATTGGCCACAAGTGAGGGGATATCATGCATGAGTGGTGATGTATCATGCATGGTGATAAGGAGCAATAATGAGCTGAAGTCTTAACCCTAAGGTGAGTCCATGATCAACTTCAACCTTGGATTAAAGCATGTATCTAGGGTTGAGATCTTCCTTTCTTTTCTTCTTCACTAAATGCTTATCCATGGTGATTCTTTGCCTATGTAGAATTTTAGAAGATCATCTTCAACCTTAGGAATGTGAATCTTTGGAGTTGGAGCTTTGAAGTTGTTCTTGAGGAACTTTAACCCAATTATGTTATTATTCACTTTCAATTGTGTTGAGCTTGTTGATATACTTTCAATTTCAAATTCTCTTGAATAACTGATGATCCCTTAAGTTCTAAAGTTGTATAAGACTATTTTACAAGATCTAGAATAGTAAGATAAAGAGTCTAGAGGTTTATGATGATGACATCATCATATCTCAACCCGATATTGGGTTGAAGCAGCTCTAACCCCATATGCAAAACCCTACTCTTGTGTAACCAATATGTATGTGGTCAACTTGACTCACACACACATATTGGATGATATGGAAGTAATAACACACCTCTTGGATGATATGGTCGTAAGAATACACCTGAAAAATGATATTTGGTTAAGAATACACCTCTAAACTGATATGGTGTGAAGCACACACATACCTCTTTGCTTGATATGGTGTGAAGCGCACACACCCCTCTTTTCCTAATATGATGTTGAGCACACACACACACCTCTTTGCCTGATATGGTGTGAAGAACACACACACACACCTCTTTTGTCGATATGGTTTGAAGCACACACACACCTCTTTGCCCGATATGGTGTGGAGCACACACACGTGTTTGGCTAATATGGAGGCACACATACACCTCTTCAGTGATATGGGTAGCAAGAATACACCTCTAAACCAATACTGGGTTAAGCATACACCTCTTGGACGATATTGTGTTGAGCACACATCTCTAAAATTATATGGTGGGTAATCCAGTACACTAGATGACAAGAGTGGTAAGGTGGTTAATACTCCAGAACATGTAATGGCCAATACACTAAAGTATAGTGTGGCCAATATCTTCAAGTGTGGTGAGGATGTTACACCCATGTATGGTGAAGGTGATACACCATATGATTGGTAAGGTTGATACCCTGATGGGTAAGGGTATGAGGGATATGTTGATGCCTAACCTGATAAACACCTAACCCAATACATGTGTTCAACTTAACATACATGATTTGACCCAATACACCTTGTAAAGGTGAGGGCAAAACACTCTTAGGAGTGATGACTATAACACTAAGTAATGGTGTGGATAATACCTTAATATGTGAAACACCTAAATTGGTTGATAATGATCAACCCTATATCAACAATGCCTTAACCCGAGATGAGTCCATATCACTTGATGATAGTTGGGTAATTCAAGTGTATGACTTATGGGCAATACACTATAGGATAAATGTGATGAGTTAGTGCATAAAGTATTAGTATGGGAAATACCCCAATACAAGATAAGTTGATGAACTTAAGTAAGTTACAAGTGATGAGGGAAGTAATACACCAAGGCATGATAAATATCACATCCATCACCTCAAGGTTGATACACCTTGATGCACCTTAAATCCAATATACTTGGATGAGTAGCACATGAAGTATGTCATGTCAATTATTACATTAATATGTAACGAGTTTAATGCACTTTGATAAGTGTAGGCTAACATACCTTGAGAAAGGGTTAAGCCAAGTTAATAAAGTATGATGTAATCAATATCCTAGTGAGGATGAGAGAGAAACTCATACTTTGTGTTGATAATCATTTAATGATAAATGATGATAATAAATAAATATGATCGAATACTTATGATATCAACGTATGCTCCTAGATGTGTGGAGCAGTGAATTAGGGTTTAGATTGATAATATGAACTTGAAATCCTATTCGGCTATAAAGGGAAACCCTAACCCTAATAATGGGAAGGTTGTATTTCTCTTATTGCATAAGCCTTGTGAGACATGTTAAATACTTGCATAACAAGTATAATTTTTATGTGGTTTGATGACCTAAAAGATATATGTTGCCTAGTGAGAGGTGACAAGATGTTTAGTGGGACATGTGAGCCATGTGAATAGTTGTTTCCTAGTGAGAGGTGACAAGATGTTTAATGGGCCTTGTGAGCCATGTGAATATTCATTGCCTAGTGAGAGGTGACAAGATGTTTAATGGGCTTTGTGAGCCATGTGAATAGTTGTTGCCTAGTGAGATGTGACAAGATGTTTAAATGGGCCTTGTGAGCCATGTGAAATACTTGTGCAACTAGTATGATATATATACTTCGGTCTGAGGACCAAGAGGTAATGGTTACTTGATAAGAGGTGACATTGTTCAGTGATGAACTAAGGGTTGAATACCCAGATCATATAATCATGATGATGATAATGATTAAGGGATAAGAATCCCCAATAATATGATAAGGGACTGAGATCCCAAGTGTTATGTATCTAAAAGTGTTCCAAAGATTAGGAAAGCACTTGATAGATGTATTACACCTGTCTTTGTAGCATTTGTTTATGATTGATGCTAATAACCTATTTCATGCTAAAAGAATACTATAATGCACTTAATATATCATTAGAACCATAAAATGTAGTTTCCCTGGCCATAGATCCATCAACGTCAGAATTTGCTAAAATGGTGAAACGAGATTTTCCTATGGGATTACCTGGAGCGCATATTTTTTAATATGCGGGGGCGCGAGCTTGGATGGCCATATGAGCCAATCCTCTTACGTCCAAAATCTTGGGGATTGGCTTTATGCCATATCCTGGCTCGAGTGTGAATGTGGTCGTAGACTCATTAATGAGCATGGTGAACTGGCTCGTGGCTCAGAGTATGTCTATATGCCATGACTCAATAATTTTATGTCGGGTAAGGTTGTAGGTCTGTTTTTTCATAAATAGAGTGCATGTTGTAGATGTAACTCTAAGCAAAGATGCCACTATAGATTTTTTATAGTTTGACATGGGATGTCACTACCAGTGGTCTCGTACTGAATGAGACAGGTGAGGTCATGGCAGTCAACTCTTCCATTGACCTTGTATTGTGCCAACTTGTGAGAAGTTTGTGATCGATTGGAGCATGAGAGGTATATCTCATCTCCTAAGGGCATAAGTGTGATTGTAAATATGTAATCAGCCATGTAGCGTATTTTCTTAAGGATTGAATACAAAAAATATTGGTTGATGTTACATTTCTTTTATACATCTTAAATGGATAGATGTTATACATGTTCTTCATATTCCTTATAAAGTGAATAGATGATGTATTTCTCTATCATAGATAGCTACATTACTTTAAGATATGAGATCACTCTACTCTGCTTATAACAATAATTAATCTTGCTTGTTAATATAAAAGAACCTCTGCTCAGTTTTATACTGCTTACCTATGATAATAATATTGTTGGCAGAGAGTTATATCTCTCACTGGGACAATTGTCTCACCCAGTGGGATTCACATTTTTTAGGTGGATGTGCACGAGGGGGTAGAGACTGTAATGTAGAGAGAGATCATCAACAACAGGGACAGTAGTAACATCTCAGGTTGAGTGTACTATCTATCGTGTCTTGTAGATAGAAATCTTATGTGTTGTCTCTGTACTCTCAGGTCTTTGGAATCAGTACGTAAAGGTTTTATAAGCAATCGAAGATTTTGGCTTGTATTCCAAGAATTTTTATGATGCTTCAGTATATGTTTTGACAAAGCAACGGTTATATGTTATCCTCAAAATGAGATGGTACAATGTATGTACAATGTGAACCCTGATGTATATAAAGTTTTGGTTCTTTCAGTAAGAGTTTCCTGGAAGAGGATCTCGTTGCAAAATGGTTTTAATTTTTAGTGATTTTGTTAAACCGATGATTATGGTTATTCTGCAATTATTTACTGGTTATGACTAGATTTGATGTTGGGTCATCATAGAGACGGTGTGATGACTTTTGATGCTTAACAAAGAGAGATGTTTAATTTATGTGCTATCTTGTTTAGCACTATTAATGACTTTCCTACATATGAGAACTTGTATGGATACAACATTAAAGGAACCAAGGCATGTCCTACATGTGAAGAAAATATAGATTCTATCAAACTAAACATGGTGTTAAGATTGTATATCTTGTTCATCGAAGATTTCCACCAAAGATGCATCCTTATGGAAAGTTGTGCAAGACATTCAATGGCTCAATTGAGGAATGAAGTGCCCCTAAACCTATGTTAGGGGAGGATGTTTATTCAAGAGTAAAGAATGTTGTACATTATGTTGGTAAGAGAGCATGTACTGCTCCCACTGGTGAAAGTCTTTATTCAAAAAGAGGTGGATAATCTGGGATCTTCCTTATTAGAGTTCTTTTCCAGTTCGACATTGTATTGATGTCATGCATGTTGAGAAAAGTGTTTGTGATAGCATTATTGGAGCTCTATTAAATATACATGATAAGACTAAAGATGGCATCGAATCTAGAATGGACCTACATGAAATGGGTATAAGTAAAGAATTGACAAAAGAAGTTACCAAAGGTCACCACACATATCTACCTCCTTGTTACACCTTGTATAACTTTTTGTGAGTGCTTGTGTAATGTTAAGGTACCACAGGGATACTCAGACAATATCTGTAGATTGGTGTTAATGAAGGATCTAAAAATGATAGGTCCCAAATCTCATGATTTTCACACTCTAATGTAATATATATTGCTTGTGGATAATTGATCTATCCTTCCTATGCATGTAAGGTTCGCATTCTCCAGGTTTTGCTTCTTCTTCAACACTCTATGAAGCAATATAATTGATTCTGAGATTCTAGATAAGTTGCGAAGAGAAGTGGTCGTTATCCTATGCCAACTTGAGCAATATTCCCCACCCCTTCATTCTTTGATATCATGGTACATCTATTTGTCTATTTGACTAGCGAAGTGAAAATGTTGTGTCCAATTTTCTTGCATTGGATGTATCCTTTTGAGCTATATATGAGTGTTTTAAAAGGTGATGTTCGGAACCGTTGACAGCCTGAAGGCAGTATCATTGACAACTATATTGCTAGGGGGTTATGCACTTTTGCAATGACTTTTTGAGTTACAACATAACTCTTGCTAATATTGTGAATCCCGGTATTTATTTTGACAAAGGTATATTGGGAGAGTGACAGATAAATATCAATCTTGATTAGTGGGAACAAGCACACTTGTATATTTGATACAACATTGACAATGTGTCTGTTTATATCACCGAACATGCTAACTAGCTCAAGACAAGTTATCCCCAAGCCAGTTCAATGTGGCTTACTACAGATCATAATTAGACATTTATTAGGTGATTTGAAAAGAAAGTATTCAATCAACTATATCAAGAACCAAATAATGTTATAGAAACTATCAAATGGCTCATGTGTAAGCAGAAGACCACTACTACAGAAACAACGTTCAGTGTCGCTTTTCTGGGCATCAGTTATTTAGGAAAACCGACGCCTATAATATTAGACGTTGATTATTTATGCAAACTGACATCTATATTCGAAGACCAGCCAGACACGGGTACCGTTTTGTATTCAGCGTCGGCTGGTTATAACAGACCGACACCTAAAATTGCCCGCGAAATCCAATTTTCGTGCGAAAACATTTTAGGTCACCTACAACGTCGGTTTTTTAACAATTCACCGATGCCTGTTTAAAATGAAAATTTGCGTGAAAAGTCCCACTTTCAGTGTCGGTTATCCTTCGATAACCGACGCTGATAATGGTTCCCGCCAAAAAATTTAGGGTAAAGGTTGTCTAGTTGGGCGTCAGTGTTTTACTATCAACCGACGTCGAAGACTTTAGGTGTCGTTTGTATTTGATAACCGACGCCTTTACGAACTTAATAGACCCACGATCGATCGCACTGGTACATGTTTCATTGTCTTCATCGCCCGCTAGCTGCTGCTCGATCGCCTGCTAGCTGCCTGCTGGTTCTCGCTGTCACCGACGCTGCCTGTGCTTCCTCGCCTCGCCTCGCCGTCGCCGCCGACGGTGTTGCTGCTCTGTGTCGCCGCCGCCACCCACCACCTGCTCTGCTGCTCCTGCATCGCCGCCGCCCTAGCTTCATCCTACGTCGCCAGCGCCGCCTGCTCCTTCCTCCCTGCTCACGCCCGCCGCACCGCCTAGCTTCGGTCTGCTCTCCAGGGATTAGTCATAGCCTTTCTCCCTAGCTTTTTACCTACATGCAGCAAACACGGCCGTGGCTATGTTGGCCTACCACGGCCGTGTTGCCCAGTACGGACGTGGTAGGCCAACACAGCCACGACCGTGTTTGTTGTTGGTAAGGATATGACCAAATCTATATGTAATGCTTTATGTAAATTCTAGGATACGAACCAATCTTTTGCTTGCATATATTTGTGCTTCTAATCCTAATGCTTGACCTAATTCAGTAAATTTTGATGAATGTTGAAATAAGATTTAAACTTGTCCATTCTAGCATTTTAATTTGATTTGATTAAATCCTAACATTGATGAAACCCTAACATCAATTGTGATGAAACCCTAACATGTAAATATATATTATTGTGTTTGTTGGCCTAGAAACCCATCCAAGATTTACTCATTAGGAGTAAATCTTGGATAGTCCCCGGTTTGGGACTGTTCTTGAACACCTAATCTCACTTAGGATGTAAGTGTATAATGTGTATTGGGTTTTCGAGAAAATTTCGGTAGCATTTGCTCGTTTGTTCTCTAAGTACATATGTACTTAGAGAACAGTGGGGAAATGCTGCCAAAATTTTCTTGAAAACCTAATACACATTATACACTTACTAATGAGATTAGGTGTTCAAGGATGGGATAGGTGGCACACATTTATTATATATAAGAATTACATCCCATGTGTTTGTTGGCCAAGAAAGTGAACAATCATTGTTCTTTATATTACTTGTACATTGGTATAAATTAGAATGAACAATCACTAAATTATATATTGTTTGTATGGAGTCTGGCTTCATTGTAGATATCTATTATTGTGTTTGTTGGCCTAGAAACCCGTTCAAGATTTACTCATTAGGAGTAAATCTTGGATAGTCCCCGGTTTGGGACTGTTCTTGAACACCTAATCTCACTTAGGATGTAAGTGTATAATGTGTATTGGGTTTTCGAGAAAATTTCGATAGCATTTCCCCATTTGTTCTCTAAGTACATATGTACTTAGAGAACAGTGGGGAAATGCTGCCGAAATTTTCTTGAAAACCCAATACACATTATACACTTACTAGTGAAATTAGGTGTTCAAGGATGTGATAGGTGGTACACAATTATTATATATAAGAATGACATCACATGTGTTTGTTGGAGTAAATCTTGGATAGGATGTAAGTGTATACCCCAATCCTAATATATACTTGTTTTCTCTTTGATCATAGAATGGATAGATCATGGATGTCCATTCGCAATCGCTGCACCCCAGAGTTTATATCTGGTCTTGATCAGTTTGTTAGATTTGTCGAGGAACATAGGAAAAAACCTACAGATAGGTTCTACTGTCCATGTAGGCATTGCGGTAACAACTTGAAAGTAAACACTGGTGAGGAAATCAAAAGTCATGTCATGTGCAATGGGATTGTACAAGGCTATACAGAATGGCACTGGCATGGAGAGATTTCAAACTCGAAACCAGTAGATGTCGATAGCAGTGCTTGGGTGGAAGAAGAAATTGCCTCCGATGACGTAGATGTGAACGAACCAGTTCCAGTAAACATCATTGATGCGATGCTGGATAGTTGTAGGGTAGAGCACACCGATCCACCTCCTATCTTTAGAAACATTGTGCATGATGTTGAGATACCATTGTACATAGGCTGTGCTAAGTTTACGAAGCTTAGTGCCGTGTTGACATTGTATAAGTTGAAAGCTAACAATAGATGGAGCGACAAAAGCTTCACTGAATTGTTGACTTTGTTGAAAGAAATGCTTCCTCAAGGAAACGAGCTGCCAATCTCAACATACCGGGTAAAGAAAATGTTGTGCCCAATGGGAATGGAGGCCAAGAAGATACACGCATGCCCGAATGATTGTGTATTATTACAAAAGGACTATGTAGATTTGAAAGATTGTCTAAAATGTGGTGTGTCACGGTATAAATTGACGACTTCGGGGGAGTCCAAAACTGGTTCTCCTGCCAAGGTGTTGTGGTATCTACCTATAATATCACAGTTTCAACGCTTGTTTGCAAATCCGAAAGATGTGAGGAATTTGAGGTGGCATGCAGATGTTAAGAAAAATAATGATGGGATCCTACGACATGCGTCTAATTCCCCACAGTGGAAGAAGATTGATCTATTGTACCCCAAATTTGGTGAAGAAGATAGGAATCTAAGACTTGGTCTTTGTACAGATGGGATGAATCCATACGGGACATTGAGCAGCCAACATAGAACTTGGCCAGTCATGCTTGTTATATACAATCTTCCTCCCTGGCTGTGTATGAAAAATAAGTACGTTATGCTGTCGTTGTTGATATCGGGCCCTAAAAAACTCAGAAATGATATCGATGTTTATTTTGAACCTTTGATTGATGACTTAAAGAAACTTTGAGCTGAAGGTGTGATGACCTATGATGCTTCAGGAAGAGAGACATTTCGTTTGCACGCTATGTTGTTTTGCACTATTAATGACTTTCCAGCATATGGGAATTTGTCTGGATATAGTGTCAACGGAGCTAAAGTGTGTCCTATATGTGAAGAAAACACTGATTCAATAAGACTAAAACATGGAGGCAAGACTATATATCTTGGCCATCGAAGGTTTCTTTCAAAATTCCATCTGTATCGTAGGAAGCGCAAAGAATTCAATGGATGGAATGATGAATAGAGTGCACCTAAACCTATACCAGGGGATGTTGTTTAGGAAAGAGTAAAAGACATTGTCAATGAATTTGGTAAGAAATCACAATGTAGTATGGCCACACGGAGTGACAATTCTTCATTCAAGAAGAAGTCAATATTTTGGGATCTTCCTTATTGGAGTTCTTTGACAGTCAGGCATTGTATCGATGTAATGCACGTTGAGAAAAATGTATGTGATAGCATCATTAGTACTCTGTTAAATATACCAGGTAAGACTAAAGATGGGATAAAATCCAGACTGGACCTACGTGAAATGGGAATAAGGTCAGAATTAATAGAATTACGTGAAATGGGTAATAAAAGAACATACTTACCTCCCGCTTGTTACACGTTGTCTAGAAAGGAGAAGAAAGCTTTTTGTGAATGCTTGGTAAATGTTAAGGTGCCACATGGTTACTCATCCAACATCCGCAGATTGGTATCAATGAAAGATCTGAAGTTGATAAGTCTTAAATCTCATGATTGTCACACTCTAATGCAACAAATATTGCCCGTGGCAATTTGATCTATATTGCCGAAGCATGTAAGGTTTGCAATCACTAGACTTTGTTTCTTTTTTAACAGTCTATGCAGCAAAGTTATTGACCCTGATACTCTCGATAATTTGCAAAGAGAAGTGGTTGTTACCCTATGTCAGCTTGAGATGTATTTCCCTCCTTCGTTCTTTGATATCATGGTAAATCTTGTTGTCCACTTGACTAGGGAAGTGAAAATGTTGGGACCAGTTTTCTTGCATTGGATGTATCCCTTTGAACGATACATGAGCGTTTTTAAAGGTGATGTTCGAAACCGTTATCGGCCTGAAGGGAGTATTATTGAAGGTTATGTGGCGAGAGAGGTTATGGATTTTTGCAATGACTTTCTGAGTGGTAATAACACTCCTGTTAATGATAAGAATATTGAGGAGGGCAAAGGAATTTTGGGATCATGGGTGAAAGTAATCAGCCGTGAGCAGTTGGAACAAGCTCACTTGTATATTTTACACAACATGGATGAAGTGAGTGTTTATATCGAGGAACATACCAATTTCATCAAGAGACAACATCCTCAAGCAAGTTTAATGTGGCTTGCTAGAGAGCATAATAAGACTTTTACTAAGTGGTTTGAAGATAAAGTCTTACATCAACTATCTCAAACACCAAATGATATTACAGAAACTATCAAATGCCTCACCTTTAAACCAAAACCGAATGTTATGTCTTATGAAGTGTTTGACATTAATGGGTTCACATATTACACAAAGCGCCAAGATGATAAGAGTGTCGTCCAAAACAGTGGGGTCACTCTTCAAGCGTCGACTATGTATTTTGCAAGTGCAAAGGATAAGAGTCCACGTGAAGCTAAAATGTCATATTACGGTGTCATTGAAAACATATGGGAGTTTGACTACATAGATTTCAGAATTCCGCTCTTTAAATGTAATTGGGTTGATAACACCAAAGGAGTTATAGTGGATAAATTAGGTTTCACTTTGGTGAACTTTGAAAAGATTGGCGAGAAGGGTGAACCATTCATATTGGCATCACAGGCGAAACAAATATTCTATATCGATGATCCTGCAAATGATAAATGGTTGGTTGTTCTTCATGGTAAAAGACAGTTCATTGAAGATCCTATAGATGAAGAAGAGTATTATGATAAGTATGATGACTCCAGTCCATTCTCAGTTGGGTTGCCAACTCCACAAAATATTGAAGCTAATGATGACTTATATGTGCGCGAAGATCACAATGAAGGATTGTTAATTGATAAAAGATCACAATTTTAGAGACATGTATGTTTATATTTTTTTTTTGAAGCTAAATGTTTGCTTTTTTAATATCAATATCATTTTCAAATTTGATTTTTCATTATCTTCTAGTTAATACAAATGCTAAATGTTTGCCTTTTTCTAGTTAATACAAATGCTAAATGTTTGCCTTTTTCTAGTTAATACAAATGCTAAATGTTTGCCTTTTCTAGTTAATACAAATGCTAAATGTTTGCCTTTTTCATGACATTTTCAGATGGATGACCATGATGAGCATGATGTCCATGATGAGCATGAAGTCCATGATGAGCATGCTGTCCATGACGAGCATGGTGAGGATACCAATGTAAGTTCTAAAAACATATCTTGTATTTCTATAAAATTCATTATCTTCTAGTTATGTCATACATCCTATATTTCTATATTGGGCTAATTCAGTGTGTTTATTTTTGTCAAATTTTAGGTTGATGATGCACATGTACCCACTGAAGCACTGGAGCAACTTGATGCGCAACACCAAACACTTAACAAGAAAAGGGGCATCACTCTGTTGAAGAAATTAATAGCACTGAGTGGCAGTGGATCCAAATTGGTTGTTGAGTTTGATAATGGAGGAAATGCAATTGGAGTGAACCGCAATAATTTTGTAAACTATCTTGGGTGTGTCACTCGAAGCCATTGTGGTGTTAAGTATTTTAATTGGCATAAAGTTCCTCAGGGGAAGAAAGACTTGATATGGAAGGATTTATGTGTGAGTTATTATTATTTGCAATTCTATTTTGTAGATTACAAATTATATTATTTGCAATTCTATTTTTGGATACTAGTTAATAAGAATTCTATTTTACATAATCTATTTGCATTGGATGAGAAGCTGCATCGTAAAAGCATGATGCAACACGCTGGAAAGATGCTTAGGAACTATAGGACAAATCTGAACAGAGAATACATAAAAGATGGTGATTAGAAGAAGAAGTCAGCCCTTGAGCAGTGGAACTTCTTGGACAAAGAAGATTGGGACAATTTTGTTGCTTGAAGAAAATTTGAAGAATTCAAGGTATTAGGCATCACTCCCAATTTAATTAATATATGTTGTATTCACCTATTCAAGATTAACATTTAGTGCTACTAACCAAATCATTAATGTGCATACTAACTAGGCCCTCAATGACGCGCAAAAAGAAAGGTGTGCACTGAATGTGCATGACCACACTATGGGTCCAAAGGGCTATGCAAGCATTCGCCAAAGACTACAGGCAGAGTCTGCGGCTACTCAGGAGTCTGATGCTACTCAGGAGTCTGCTGCTACTCAGGAGTCTGCCACACCCATGCCTCGCCATGATATCTGGATAGCTGGGAGGCAAAACAAGAAGGGTGAAATAAAGAAGCCCGTAACAGCTGAGGCGGCTGCGAAAATGGTAAAATACAACTCTTAGAGCAATCGTTTGAATATTGATTATTTGTGGTGTTAACTTACCAATCTTTATTGATGGTGATTAGCAGGAGCTGCACGAGTAGAGGAAACAAGGCATGTTCATACCTCAGGGCACAAGGGATGAATTGACAGTTGCTCTGGGTAGCCCAGAGCATCCTGGACGTGTTAGGGGTGCAGGCGCTGGTGTGGGCATCAAAGCATTCTTTGGGCCATCCCAGCGCAAACCCAGAGCGGGACTTTCACAAGAAGAGGTAACACTACTACAGAACCTACCTTTAGTGTCGGTTATTTATGGCCTTTAGTGTCGGTTTCCGAGCGACGCCTATGTGGGCGACACTAAAAGGTCACCCATTACGCGTCGGTTCCAGAACTGACACCCAAACTCTTCGCGCGCGACCGAAAACGCGCCATCAGGGGACTATAGGTGTCGGTTATTATATAAGAAACCGACGCCCAAACCCTTCGCACCACAGAAAGGGCGCCATCTTGGGCGCTATCAGTGTCGGTTATAAGCCAACAACCGACAAAATATGTCTTCGCGCCAAAAGAATATGTGTCGGTTACATTTAAATAACCGACACTGTAAAGTTATGTGTCGGTTGTTTACAATTACCGACGCCTGTTATTGGCGCCAGCTTGGGCACTATCAGTGTCGGTTTGTATTAAGAAACTGACACCATATATGTTCGCGCCACAGGAAATAGGCGCCGGTTATATCTAAATAACCGACGCCTATTGGTTTTTTTTTTACAGACCTATAGACCTGCTGTGGCTGGTCGCAGGATGAGAAACCTGCAGTTCAGTTAACTAAACTGCAGGTTTTATGACATCCATTGATATCAGCCAACAATAGGCCACAAACCTGCAAATTTAACAACAAAAATATTCACACATGCATTTAGCAATACAACCTGCAGTTCCATTTTATTTTCACACATTTTGAAACATTCATGTAGCTAGCAATCTGTAGTTCCATTCATTCACATTCACACATGTAGAAACATTCATATAGTAACCAACACTTTCATTCATTTTCACTCAGACACATGTAGAAACATCTAGACATGTAGAAACATTCACACATATTATAATTCAGAAATTCATTTACAAAATCCCCACTATTTGTATGGTTGTTGCCCATTCTTCTCTTACTTCATTTAATTCTCCCATCGTATAGGGAGCATGTACATCTGGTAAGTCCGTTCCTGTAGTGGGGTCAGCTTTAAACACCTGTAAAGAGAATGATGTATATATATAATTAATGAGCTATAAATAAGATTGATATATTTCATATTATCTAATGAGACTATATAATACCTGAGCAATACAATCGATGTCCATACAACATGACAGACTAACACATATATAGTACATAACAAGAGCAGCGTCGAATTTACATACAACACTAGCTTAGTACATATATAGTGGGACTTATAAGGTGACGATCCCACCTGGTAAAACAGGTTACCGACAACTACATGTTACGACTGGGAGGTCGTGATTCAGCAACAGTATGCATTAGCAGGAGGACAAACAGATCACCATATGTTTGTCCTCATATGGTGATCTCTTGTCCTCCTGCTAATGCATACGTTGCTGAATCACGACCTCCCAGTCGTAACATGTAGTCAGTAACCTGTTTTAGCAGGTGGTATCGTCACCTTAGTCCACTATATATGTACTAAGTTAGTGCTGTATGTAAATTTGGAGCTACTGTTGTTATGCACTATATATGTGTTAGTCTGTCATGTTGTTATATGAATATGAATCTGAACCACTTGTGTGTGCTGCACTTTATGTATTGTATCTGTATCCTGCTTCTCTTCATTGGGTCTTCTTCCTGCATATCCTGCATAGCTATGTCATGTCCGTCCTGCATAGCCTTCTTCCTATATTTATTTTTCAAAGAGAATACAAACAAAAATTATTAGTGTAGAGTTAGTGAAATACTGATCAATGTCTAGAATTGGAATAGATCAAGAACCTACTCTCAGCATCGCGTATGTAATCTCGGGTGAGATTGGTCCTATAGTTCTTTAGCACCCTCCCACAATGTTTAGAATTTATATTAACTAGAAGATAATGAAACATCAAATCAGAAAATGATATTGATATTAAAAAAGTAAACATTTAGCTTCAATAAAAAAATATAAACATGCATGCCTCTAAAATTGTGATCTTTTATCAATTAACAATCCTTCATTGTGATCTCCGCGCACATATAAGTCATCATTAGCTTCAATATTTTCTGGAGTTGGCAACCCAACTGAGAATGGACTGGAGTCATCATATTTATCATAGTACTCTTCTTCATCTATAGGATCTTCAATGAAATGTCTTTTACCATGAAGAACAACGGACCATTTATCATTTGCAGGATCATCGATATAAAATACTTGTTTCGCCTGTGATGCCAATATGAATGGTTCAGCCTTCTCGCCAATCTTTTCAAAGTTCACTAAAGTGAAACCCAATTCATCCACTATAACTCCTTTGGTGTTATCAACCCAATTACATTTGAAGAGTAGAATTCTAAAATCTATGTAGTCAAATTCCCATATCTCTTCAATGACACCGTAATATGACAGTTTAGCTTCACGTGGACTCTTATCCTTTGCACTTGCAAAAAACATAGTCGATGCTTGAAGGGTGACCCCACTATTTTGGACGACACTCTTATCATCTTGGCGCTTTGTGTAATATGTGAATCCATTAATGTCATACCCTTCATAAGACATAACAGTCAACTTTGGTTTAAAGGCGAGGCATTTGATAGTTTCAGTAATATCATCTGGTGTTTGAGATAGTTGATGTAAGACTTTATCTTCAAACCACTTAATAAAAGTCTTGTTATGCTCTCTAGCAAGCCACATTGTATTGGTTCGAGGATATTGCCTTTTGATGAAATTGGTATGTTCCTCGATATAAACGTTCACTTCGTCCATGTTGTGTAAAATATACAAATGACCTTGTTCCAACTGCTCACAGCTGATTACTTTCACACGTGATCCCAAAATTTCTTTGCCAAATAGCTCGTCAATATTCTTGTCATTATCAGGAGTGTCATTACCACTGAGAAAGTCATTGCAAAAATCCATAACCTCTCTCACCACATAACCTTCAATATTACTCCCTTCAGGCCGATAACGGTTTCGAACATCACCTTTAAAAACGCTCATGTATCGTTCAAAGGGATACATCCAATGCAAGAAAACCGGGCCAAAGATTTTCACTTCCCTAGTCAAGTGGACAACAAGATGTACCATGATATCAAAGAACGAAGGAGGGAAATACATCTCAAGCTGACATAGGGTAACAACCACTTCTCTTTGCAAATTATCGAGAGTCTCAGGGTCAATAACTTTGCTGCAGAGACTGTTGAAAAAGAAACAAAGTCTGGTGATTGCAAACCTTACATGCTTCGGCAATATAGATCGAATTGCCACGGGCAATATCTGTTGCATTAGAGTGTGACAATCATGAGATTTAAGTCCTATCAACTTCATATCTTTCATTGATACCAATCTACGGATGTTGGATGAGTAACCATTTGGCACCTTAACATTTATCAAGCATTCACAAAAAGCTTTCTTCTCTTTTCTAGACAACGTGTAACATGTGGGAGGTAAGTATGTTCTTTTACTACCCATTTCATGTATTTCTATTAATTCTGACCTTATTCCCATTTCACGTAGGTCCAGTCTGGATTTTATCCCATCTTTAGTCTTACCTGGTATATTTAACAGAGTACCAATGATGCTATCGCAGACATTTTTCTCAACGTGCATTACATCGATACAATGTCTGACTGTCAAAGAACTCCAATAAGGAAGATCCCAAAATATTGACTTCTTCTTGAATGAAGAATTGTCACTCCGTGTAGTACCTTGTGATCTCTTACCAAATTCATTGACAAAGGCTTTTATTCTTTCATAAACAACCTCCCCTGGTATAGGTTTAGGTGCACTGTGTTCCTCATTCAATCCATTGAATGTTTTGCGCTTCCTACGATACGGATGGAATTTTGGAAGAAACCTTCGATGACCGAGATATACATTCTTACCGCCATGTTTTAGTCTTGTTGAATCAGTGTTCTCTTCACATATAGGACACGCTTTAACTCCTTTGACACTATATCCAGACAAATTCCCATATGCTGGAAAGTCATTAATAGTGCAAAACAACATAGCATGCAAACGAAATGTCTCTCTTTGTGAAGCATCATAGGTCATCACACCTTCACCCCAGAGTTTCTTTAAGTCATCAATCAGAGGTTCAAGATAAACATCGATGTCATTTCCAGGTTGTTTAGGGCCCGATATCAACAACGACAGCATTACATACTTATTTTTCATACACAGCCAGGGAGGAAGATTGTATATAACAAGCATGACTGGCCAAGTGCTATGTTGGCTGCTCAATGTCCCGTACGGATTCATCCCGTCTGTACAAAGCCCAAGTCTTAGATTCCTGACTTCTTCACCAAATTCAGGGTACAATACATCAATCTTCTTCCACTGTGGGGAATCAGACGCATGTCGTAGGATCCCATCATTAATTTTCTTAACATCTGCATGCCACCTCAAATTCTTCGCATCTATCAGATTGGCAAACAAGCGTTGAAACCGTGATATTATAGGTAGATACCACATCACCTTGGCAGGAGAACCAGTTTTGGACTCCCCCGAAGTCGTCAATTTATACCGTGACGCACCACATTTTGGACAATCTTTCAAATCTGCATAGTCCTTTTGAAATAATACACAATCATTAGGGAATGCGTGTATCTTCTTGGCATCCATTCCCATTGGGCACAACAATTTCTTTACCTGGTATGTTGAGATTGGCAGCTCATTTCCTTCAGGAAGCATTTCTTTCAACAAAGACAGCAATGACGTGAAGCTTTTGTCGCTCCATCTATTGTTAGCTTTCAACTTATACAATCTCAACACAGCGTTAAGCTTCGTAAACTTAGTACAACCTGTGTATAACGGCATCTCAGCATCATGCACAATGTTTCTAAAAATGGGAGGTGGATCAGTGTGCTCTACCCCACAACTATCCAGCATCGCATCAACGATGTCTACTGGAACTGGTTCATTCACATCCACGTCATCGTAGGAAATTTCTTCTTCCATACTGGTTTCGGGTTTGAAATCTCTCCATGCCAGTGCCATTCTGTATAGCCTTGTATAATCCCGTTGCACATGACATGAGTCATGATTTCGTCACTAGTGTTGACTTTCAAGTTGTTACCGCAATGTCTACATGGACAGTAGAACCTATCTCCAGGTTGTTTCCTATGTTCCTCGGCAAATTTAATGAACTGGTGAAGACCAAAAATAAACTCTGGGGTGCAGCGATTGCGAATGGACATCCATGATCTATCCATTCTATGATCAAAGAGAAAACAAGTATATATTAGGACAAGATTAGGGTCTAGGGTTAACAAATACATGTGATGTCATTATTATATATAATAAATGTGTACCACCTATCCATTCTTGAACACCTAATCTCACTAGTAAGTGTATAATGTGTATTGGGTTTTCAAGAAAATTTCGGCAGCATTTCCCCGCTGTTTTTCAAGTACATATGTACTTAGAGAACAAACGGGGAAATGTTGCCAAAATTTTCTTGAAAACCCAATACACATTATACACTTACATCCTAAGCGAGATTAGGTGTTCAAGAACAGTGCCAAACCGGGGACTATCCAAGTTTTACTCCTAATGAGTAAATCTTGGACGGGTTTCTAGGCCAACAAATAATGTATTGTCATTCTTATAACTAAAATCCTAGTTCTTCAATTTAGGGTGATTATTGATGTCTTTAAAAGCATGATTGGCAATTTAGGGAAAAGTTCATCATTTACATTCCAAGCATGTCACATGTGTGCATTACAGTTCATCATTAAGCAAGATATAAGCAAGTATGTCATATTAAAATAGACTAAACAATATGAGAAAATAGTAGTGTAATCATGCAAATGGGAACATTCATGGGAACACACACTTCAGTTATAAGCATTCATGTAGCAACTTTCAGTTCCATTCATGGGAACACACACTTCAGTTATAACAATAACTAAACAAAGGGGTTGGTGTACCCCTAAACATGCGCATAATTTAAAAAACTATTACTACAGACAAGTCTAGATAGATAGACAACTAAATACTACACCAACATGGTCCCGCATGCATAAGTAACTTCTTTTTTATGATGAAGCTGTGTCACAAAGCTCCTCACTGTATTTAGATGAATCTGAACTGACAGGGGCCTCAGATTTAGATTTGTCCGAGCTGATATGCGACGCCGTGCGCTCATACCGCAGAATATGATCGGGGGTCTCGCAGTTGCTATTGGTTATCCAAACTTTGATGGAATTATCGCCAACTGGACGGAGAAAAAGCCTATTCCAACGGACCACATGCAGCTCTCCAATCCAATCACGCCAACCGGATTTTGATACAAGATTTCCCGCCAAATCATACTCAACCTCGATAACATGTGAATAATTACCAAAAGTTAGGGTCACTTTACCAGGCATGTAGTGTCTTCCTTTTAGAAAACGCCAATGTTTGGGTATGACCAATTGGTTTAAGGAATGATCATCTAGGATGATTTCCAATTGTTCTTCAATAGGGAACGTTAACATTGACATAGAGGCCCAGTTCATAGTGACTGTTATGGGTGGACAGAGACTGCACAATATTAGTATTAACAAAGTGTAAGTACATATAACGATGTTATATATTTTCAGAAAAAGTTGTATAACATCAGTTAACCTTTTATTGCTTGTCATAACCAACTTTATTGTGGTAGACATGATAGCTTGAAAAGAAGTCTACAAATGTACTTAGAGAACAAACGAGGAAATGCTCCTAATGAGTAAATCTTGGACGGGTTTCTAGGTGCTTACTAAAATAGAACCATTATATGGAACTAATCCTACATTATACACATACTTTTCCTGAGTAAGATAATGTGCACTTCATGGAATTATTAAGATCTGAATATATATAATTTGTTTCTACCTACTTTGATGGGATTTTATAACATTCGAGTCTTCTATTTAAGGCATTAGATGCATATATTGCAGTCCATTGTGTTGAGATAAGAATCCCATGTGATACACATGATTGAGAATCTTTCACGATACTAGGAAAATACACAACTAGATATTCATTTAGGTGTTAGACATTCATTTAGGTGTTCCTGATAACTCGTAGGTATGCACAACTATAAAACAATAGACTTGTCACACATAAAACACCCTATACAACTATAAAACAAAAAAGTATTAAGATATGCATGATACAATAACTATTTTGCATCACATTACAACAGACTTATCATTGATACCTTACTAACTTATTTCCACATTTACATATCATCACTTGATCAAAATTACATGTATTGTATAGACAATAGAGGATTCAACTCAGTAGAAGCACAAAATCAATACCTAAACCCTAAACACAAATAAGTAAATAACTTTAAAAAAAAATAAAAAAACGCCCAACAGCTGCTTGGGCGTGCCTTGGCACCGCCCAAGCAACCGCCAGAGCAGAGGAAGAAGGAAGAAGGCAGGGCGGGTGGACATACCTTGAGGGAAGACGAGAGCAGCGACTAGAGCACAGCAACCACCGGCGGAGGCGGCGACAAAGAGAGGAGAAGCGCCAGCGAGGACACGGAGTAGCGGCGGCGAGGGCACAGAGCAGCGGCGAGGGCACAGAGAAGGAGCACGGATGGCCGCCGGTGAGCACAGAGGGCAGGAGCAGGAGCACATCCGCCGGTGAGCACGGAGCAACGACGAGGGTAGGAGCACGAGCACGGCAACGGCGGCGGAGGAGCAACGATCGGCGGGGGCGAGCAAGAAATCACCGGACCTAACTGAAATCGGGAATGAAACTGGGAAAGGGGGAAGAGTCGCTCACGCTGGTGAGATATTAAGTTGACAATAAGCATCGGTTATTCAAAATAACCGACAACTAAACTAACAGTGTCGGTTCCTTTCCAACAACCGACGCCTATACTTGATTATAGTCGTCGGTTTTTAACTAAAAGACAACCGACAACTATTCCTGTCTCGCAAATAATCTTTGGTCATCGGTTATTCATTTATAAACCGACGCCATATGTGAAATTTTGGACGTAATTTTTCACTGGAATTTTGGTTTTGGCGGTTGATTTTAGGTGTCGGTTGTTTATTAATTAACCGACACTTAATAAAAGTGGTACCCGTGTCTGGTCAACCTTCACAGATTGTATGTCGGTTTATGTTATAAACCGACACTGTAGAGTTTAGGTGTCCGTTTATGTATACAACCGACCCTGGAAAAGTGACTTTATAAGCCATTTCTGTAGTAGTGTAACCTATTCTTTTTTTAGAATGTTACTGCAAAAGGGAATTCAATAATAAGAAGCTAATGTTTCTTTTATCCATGTATAGGAGAATAAGAGAGTCGAGGATATAGTTTCTAAGAAGGTCAATGATATAGTTGCTGAGAAGGTCAAGGAATAAATAGTGTGGTGGCAGGCATCTCAGGCTTCCAATCAGCCTATGGCGACCCACTCTTCTCCTGATGCACAAATTGTGAGTAATCCTGGAGACCCATCGCCTAGCACGTCTGTTGTAAGTATTTTTTATAACATTGTAGCTAGTCTTTTCAAGATGATATGTTTTCAAGATGATATGTATATATGTATAGCATTCTTTATGTAAATTTGTAGGCATTGAAGCCATGCCGCTTAAGAATGCAATACTATGTTGTTGCAGAGGCGCATGCTTACCAGTCCCTTCCTGGGGCAACATTTCATGGGACTCCAATGCCGCAAGGCTACATTCGTGTTAGCCCGATATGTGTATTACCCGATTGGAGGGAAGTTGCATTGCCATATGCCCACCCAGATATTGATACACTTGGTGAGGCAGAAGGCGGGGTGATATTGTGGCCCAAAGCAGATGTGGTCTACACTACTGGAATTGTAAGATAAATTTACATTACTTTATATTGTTAATGTGTATATATGAGGTCAACTGATCTGAAATTATATATACAAGTTAAAAAGAAGACACTTGGAGCACCTAGGCCTCCACCTCCACTTCCTGCATTACCAAGTTGGGTTCCAACTGACCTAAAATACCTGTTAGGCCCTGCTTGTAGGGGAATGGCATGTTGGCTACGGGCACATAATATACATTGCCCTATAATTGTTTCTTTAGAAGCAGATTATGCAGGGTCAATCATATGATAGCTCTTTATTTATACAAGATATTATTGAGCTATTTATGTATGATTGGCTGAATACATCAATGATAGATACATGGATAAGGTGAGATCTTATTTATACATCCATATACCTTGTGTAAGATCTGGTGATCTGGTTTCTTATATATTAATGCATACGTAATACATGTTTTGCAACTACTTAGTCGAAGATCAATGCAAACAATTTGCATTTGATCATGTGGGATTTTTTATTCCATCATTGATTAGTATGGTAGCTAAAGACCCTGATAGTGTTCAACAATACTGTATAGATGTTTTTACAATTTTCGATCAGCAAAAGAAGACGATAATAATAGCTCCATTCAATGTCAAGTAAGTTTACTTTATTTATAATTTGGACTTAAGAAAATTCCATTTTTATTGCGCATTTTGAGTTATTAATTTTTAACTTTTTTACCTATAGCGCTAGACATTGGGAGTTACTAGTTATTGTCCCCAGGATGTTCACTATTTATTATCTAGATCCTGCGGGAAGTACATTGAACACTAAAATTGGACACACATTGAGAATGCCATTATTCTGGTGAGAAATATTTCATTTTTATATTTGTTAACATATGCTATTACATTACTATTTAATTATGCAATTTACTGTGTTACATTAACATGTAGGGGTTTAGATGCATTCAAAAATTCTGGAGGAAATGTCCCAAGGAGAAAGAACCAGCCAATACTTTGGGAGAACGTAAAAGTAAGTTCCCGACTCCAATGTATATATTATTTATGTGAACTGTGCTTAGTTGT
The DNA here is from genome assembly GCA_963693085.1 of Alisma plantago-aquatica. Classification (NCBI taxonomy): domain Eukaryota; kingdom Viridiplantae; phylum Streptophyta; class Magnoliopsida; order Alismatales; family Alismataceae; genus Alisma; species Alisma plantago-aquatica. Next base: position 666,386,442 of record OY856412.1, on the reverse strand, counting down.
ATTTTTTAATATTTTGTATGTTTCAATTTATTGTGCGCTACACAAGAAAACGGATACGCATGCACATACTATGTGATGCGATTTATGCAGATGATTATCCGACATGCCGCATTGGATATTAATACCATACATGAGGTATTATATATAGTCTCATTAATTAGTATGAAATATATCAATCTTATTTTTATATTATTACTTATATATATACATCATTCTCTTTGCAGGTGTTTAAAATTGACCACACTATAGGTAAACGCTTAAAAAATGTACATGCTCCATATATGATGGAAGCATTAAATGAAGTAAGAGAAGAATGGGCAAAAGCCATACAAGCAGTGGCGATTGTAAGATATAATTGGGATGCTGGTAGTGATGCTGAATGATATTTTGTAAATGAATATTTCTGAATGTTTATACATGTCTGAACGTTTCTACATGTATTTGAATGTGTTTCTACATGTGTGAATGTGAGAATTGAATTGATGTCTGAATGTATCTACTTGTGTGAAAAAATATTTGTTGATTTTGCAGGTTTGTGGCCTGTTTGTAGGCAGATATCAATGGATGTCGTAAACCTGCAGTTCAGAAAACTGAACTGCAGGTTCTCATCCTGCTGACCAGCCACAGCAGGCCTGCAAACTGATAAGAAAAAAAATAAAGTATAGGCGTCGGTTATTTATAGAACACCGTCATCAAAGGCCTACAACATCAGTTATTGGATAAAAACTGACGCCTAATATGACAAACAACCCGACCGTGCAGGAAAGCACGGTCGTGGTGGAAAAGGCATCGCTTATTCATATATAACCGATGCCTATAGTACTAAACACGGTCGTGCAATGAAGCACGACCGTGCTTTGCCGTGTCGTCTGGGAGTATGGCGTCGGTTGTTTAGTTGTTAACTGACGCAGAAAGTGTCCTAGGTGGTGCTCTTTTTTGTGGCGTGAACCCTATAGACGTCGGCCAACTATATATAACTGACACCTATATATCATATAAGCATCGATTAGAAAACCGACGTCGAAGAGTTCGACCTTTAGCGGCGCCCACATAGGCGTCGCTTGAAAACCGTCACCAGAGGGGGTTAAACAACCGACGCCAAAGGCATGTTCTGTAGTAGTGGACCCACATTTCATTTTACAAATAGTTTGACATAGATGGATTTACATACTACACAAAACATCAAGATGATAAAAGTATCATCCAAAATAGTGAGTCACCCTTCAGGCGTCTTCATTGTATGTTTTTATTGCCAAGGATAATACTGCACATGAAGGAAAGATGTCTTATTATGGTATCATTTAATACATATGTGAAATTGACTACACAAAGTTTAGAGCTCCATTATTTAGGTGTTAATGGGTTGATAACAACAAACGAGTTGTAGTTGACAAACTCATTTTCATAATAGTGAATTTTGAGTGGACAGATGAGAAGGTTGAACCCTTCATCATGGAATTATAGAAAAAATTGGTATTCTATATCAATGATCTTGCAAAAGAAATTTGGTCTTTCATTAAGACAATTCATTTCAGATCATATTTATGAAGAAGAGTACTATGACAAGTATGATGACTCTAGTCCATTTTCTATTGGCTTACCAAGTGTAAATGTTAAATCTAACACTAATGAGTATACATGTGAATATCACACAAAAGGGAGATTAGTTTAAGGTATATTGTTCCTAAGTGATCTGGCTTTTTTTTGCATTAAACATGCTTATTTGTGGCTATGTGATCTGACTTTTTATATGTGATCTGACCCTTTTTTATGTGATATGGATTTTTTCTTATGTTTACGTTTGATTTTATAGATGGCATTTGAACAGGAGCACAATGATCATGGGTGTTAGGATCCTAGGCGTGAGGATCCTGAGCATCCTGACTAGGGTGCTGACAGTGCTGATAAATTAAAATATAAGGGAGTTAGAGGGATAATTGTGATGAAAGATGCCACAAATAGGCAATGGAGGAAGGTCTTCATTGAATTCAATGATGAAGGCACGCTGATTGCCAAAGAGTTTGTCACGTACCGTGCGGTCCTTGGTCGAAGCAAAGTGCCTCTCCTTGTTTGATTTTTCTAATGAAAAAATTGGTCTGATGGCTCTTCTCCACTAACCACAAGGATATAGGTACTCTATATTTCATCTTTGGTGCCATTTCTAGAGTGATGGGAACATTGGAGACAAGTGAGTACGGCCAACAAAGACATCATTTGGAGGGAGTTATATGTGAAATAAATGTTGTTACATTTTTATAGTCTTTTCTTATTCTTTCTTTTTAACATTTATAATTAGTATTGAATGTTGAACCTTTTTAGGGCCAGTATGAACTTGATGAAAAAGTTGCATCGCAAGTCTGTTATGCAGCTCATTGGGAGAAAACACACAAATCGGAAGACAATCCTCAAAAGAGACTACGTCTTTGGAAATAAGAAGGATCAGGATCTATGTCTTAAATGGAACTATATTGATAAAAATAATTGGAAGGAGTTTGTTGAGCAGAGAAAAATAGATGTGTTCAAGGTATTGAATTAATTAAATTTTATGATTTCTTATAGTTACTTGATAATATTTCTTTATTAAATTAAATAGGCCCTTCACAATGCTAAAAAATATAGGCATGCCAAGAATGTGGACAACCACCAGTTGAGTTTAGGTGGTTATATTAAACGCCACCTGATGAGAGAGAAACAAAGGGAGTAAGAGCAAGGGAAAGGGTAAGAGAAAGGGAAATAATAAGGGCCTTCTACTTATACTCCTTCTAGTGTCGAGTTTTCTAATGCTTCTGGATGGTTGCCTCGCTATATTGTGGATAGGTGCAAGGTTAAATAACATCGGAGAAATCTCCATCCAAGTAACACAAGAGGTGGCTTCAAAAATGGTAAGTTTCTTGGTCTCACAATAATGTCCATGTTCTTTTTTTATTATATTGTTAAGTTTTCCTAAATAGTCATTTTTTATGATAAATAGTTGGAGTTGGCTGCCCAAGAAATGGAGGGCAAGTTCACCCCTCAGGACACACACGATGAATTGATGGCTACTCTAGGGACATAAGAGCATCCTAGATGTGTTAGGGGTGTTAGAGTTGTGTATGGGATAAAATCTTTTTTGTCACATCCCAACAAAACTGAAAACAATCCAAGAAAGAGTAAGTGGAGCATGAGTTTGTGTAGAGATTGATATATGCAGCCTTAGAGAATTTAAAGGCTTCTCAGGAAATGCAAGCTTCTCTAGCAGTCACAAAACATGTTCATCACTCACCCACATAGAGCATTGAGAGTAGTCCTTTGAACCCACACGACACAACTGGGGTCAGATTCAATTCAAGTCAATTTATATGTACATTGTGATTAAATAATCCCTCAAGTCAATATTTATGTTAGTCAATATACAATTTATGTTTTATAAAATTGTAGGTGGCCAATAATTGTCATCTTTTCCGTTGATGTTCCACCATACAACATCATGGCAGATGCCAAGGATTCTATCGCTAGCGTGGTTCATGGTATTCCCCTTCCCATTGATCATGTTTGTATGAAAGTCATACATATTTTTCTAGGAATGAGTGATGCACCTCTCCCATACAAGCACCCAGATACCACCATAGTCGAAGAGGTAGAAGAAGGCTTTACTGGCTGGCTCAAATGACTCATTATATATCTTCAGGTATGACAAATATATATTGAAACTTATATAAATAATAGAAAGGTAATATTAGAATACATGCATGCAGCCTACAACAACTAAGAAGCCCCTGATAACATCAGTTTTGATGCACTTTTATTAGACTTTTTCATGATAAAAATAATTAGAAATAATGCTTATATGTTTTTCTTTACTCATTTTTACTCTTAATTCACTTAATGATAAGTTCTAATTCAGTGTTGATAATATTTGAAGGAATTTGATGCAAATCCAGTAAAATTGATGAAGTTTGAATAATTGTTCAAAAGAACTTGCTTCAAACAATCAACCAATTGGGCGACATGATACATTTGCACCAAAAAGGTTGATAAAAGACTACCAGCTCAAGTTCAACAAACTCATCAAGGGATAATGTGTAAAATTGGAGAACCTCGACAGCCATCTTTTGAGTAATGGATGTCGAGCAAAGTACAAATTCTCACACCTATCGACGAGACATTGATAGTCCACTCTATTGATCAAACGATGGGTTTGTGTCGGTCCAAAGCTATCGAGCCCAGCCTCGACACACCTGTCAAACAAATGATCCTTGATCAATCGTCTGAATGATAGCCACGTCGACAAAACTATTGATGCCTCTCAAAGACCAGAAGACTCTTGTCGAGGAGTCACCTTGACACATGGATCAACCTCCCCAATCAACATCATCACTCCGATAGATTCTGAGCAAAGAAGAATTCTATCAATAACAATAAGAGATCAACACACATGTTGATTGACAAAGTCTTCTTGAAGGAATCCCCTGTCGACATACATGTTGACATCTATACTGATGCCACGTGGACAAGTCACATCGACATACCTCCAGTCAAAGACTATAAATAGACCCCAGGGCATCATTTCAACACATATTGATCCTTGAAGTCAAAAATTTGAGAGGTTGCCGCCAAGTTCTACAAGTTCCAGTGCCCAAGGATGAGACCTATCAACCTATCTAGATCTATCGATTCAGCCTATCAATCTCGCTCCTTGGCGGCTCCATTCCACCGTCATCACTAGTCTGAAGGACCTTCTTTCTTTAGCTAAGATTAGAACGAAGGAGGAAGCTTGTCGACCTCATTGTCGACTGTCATGATATCAGCTGAGAGGTTGGTAGATCGATCATTCGATCTACCTTTGTATCAATCTCATCCTTTCCTTTTCTTTATCATGACTTATTCTACTTGTACTCTTTTTTATTCTTTTTCCATGCATGGATAAATCCTATAACTTTGGGTGGGATAGCCGTCACGCCCTCCCCCATTCAATTGTTCATGTTTCTATTTTATGGCATATGTTCTTTAAAGTTTTGTTCTTATACTCTTGTTTTACTGTGTCTTTTGATGATTAGCTACCCTCTTCTGATGTTTGATATGAATATTGTTTGAGAAAATGATTTCAACTAGATCTGGAGTGTTGGATAGTAATGATACACGAGAGTGAGGAGTTGTGATAACAAAATTCATATTGTTTTCCCTTGATCTTGCAGTTATTACCTCGAAAGAGATAACCCCGTCACATAGAAATCTGCCTGGATTTTGAGATACAGAAGGAACATATATTTTCTCATGTCTATTTGCAAAACAAGTAGGGAACATATGTAAAATAGGAGTGAAGGTTTTGTGATTGTTCCTGGATTGATTGGTGAAACCCAATCCAAGACCCTTTCATCTTATTTCTCGATTTACCTTTATTTCTTATTTAATCATTCATAACTTAGGTTTACTTTTTAATTAGATTAAATATGTTTCTTAATCATAATACCATCAAATTTGTTCTTTGGTTAGGATAGAATAAGCCAAAATTTTGTGTTCTTGTTCTATTATTCTTCTTGTCCCTATGTTAAACCCCACACTACTATAAAGACTCTATATTGAGTTCCATACGTATCTAGTAGTCAGGTATAAATTCAAAGTCCAATTTCTTTGACTAGGAAAATTGTGTTTACACTTTTGGCTACAAAAAGGAGCAATCAAATTTTGGCGCCACTTCCAAGGACAAGGTAATGAATAATCTTTAATAACTTGTGGTCTACTTAGCACAAGTCATTGCTTCTGCATTTGCAAAAAGTTTATTAGCACATCCTTTTAACACGTATCTGCTAAAATATTGGTTACATTTCCAGTCTTTGACTTTCATTCGTTCAATAGTTTGCCTGTAGGTAGTTAACTATCATCTCTTATAAATCTTTGAGTTCGTCGCTGAATTTATAGAGGTAGATATTCTCCTCATTGATCCAATGGAAGTACGAGGACCGCCCAACACCAATGTTTATTAAGAAAAGCCCTCTCTATGTTCAATGGTCACAGGTTTTGTTAATGACAACAGGGATCCTATAGTCCTTCCTTGAATACTGGTAGAAAACTTCAAGTTGAAGCATGTATTCATAAGCATGACTCAATGTCAAATGTTTGGGGGGAATTTTGTTGAAGAAAACCCTTATCATCATATTTCTACCTGCAAAAACATATGTAATACTCTAAAGGTGAATAGAGTACCTCAAGATGTCATCTATATGAAGGTTTTCAGTTTCTCACTTAAGGAAAAAGCCCTATAATGGTATCTTTCTCAAAAAGGCATTACTTTGAAGCAACAACTATTTGAAGCCTTTGTGAGCAAGTTCTATGTAGTCGAGAAGACAGTTAGGTGTAAGCTTAAGATTATCAATTTTAGGAAGAAATCTAGAAAAATCCTACATGATGCATGGGAAAGATATCAAGAGTACTTGAGAGACTATCCAAATCATGTCTATGATGATGGGTTTATTGTCACTACTTTCTATGAGAGACTTACTGTCACAGAATCAGAATCTCAATCCCATGAACCAAATGAATACCAAAGACAACATGTGTAAGCATGAAATGCTTAGCATGAATGAACAAATAACATGATAGAGGCACCAAAAATAGTCTCAACATTCAACATGATATATTAAACAATATCATCTTATTACAATCTTTCAATTACATATACAAGAGTACAATTTTACCAGTCTGCTCATGTACACTAGGGATCTTACATCAAATACACTTGACATAGCTCACCAAGCCCATAAGCTCGTAGACATCTCTGAACCTATAAAAATACATGAAACAAGGCGGGTCAAGCACATGAGGTGCCAAGTCCAGGGATAAAAGATACATATACATAACTTTTGCATAATTTGAAAAAAGTGTAGAAGTAAACGATCAAGGGTAACAGGGCCGCCCATGAGGTGGCCAATTTGGCTCGTAGAGGTCTAGTAGATAGTTTTTCTTCTTATCAGTCTTTTCCGTCCAGTCTGGTGTCCATTGTAAACCTTGATTTGGTAATTTAGTTTGGTTTATGCGGGAAGCCCCAATCATAGGGCTTCCCGCCCTCCCTAAAAAAAAGATTAGTACTTAGCAAAATGAGAGCCCATGATTTATGTCATTTCACTCAAATTATACCATCATATCATGCATTCATAAGGCCTTTGATCAACTTCCCATTGGAAGGATCCGTAAGGGTGCTCAAGATGAGCTAACCCTTCTATACGTGAGGGACCTCGAGGCCATTGCCAAGAGCTAACCCTATTTCAACATTGTATAATGGAGTTTCTATATTATGCTTTCAAGTTATAAAACCATGATACACGAAGCATATAGTATACTAGACTACTACATGATAATATTTGAGCAAGTAAACAAGCGTACATATGTATGTCATGTCAAGCAAGAAACCCATAGTCATATAATTATTTAAAGCTCGTACCTGATTTAGAGATTCATTACTTACTTATCCTTGGACATATATCCATAAGCAACATGTAAATGCCTGGGCCCACTACCCAAGGCTCTAGTAGAGTTTTAGGAATGACGAATGTCCCCACATACCACCACTAGCCTTAACTGCATGCTTTGTCCTCACTCATACGCAAGTCGGGATCAACTTCCTGACTGGTCACCCATCCTAGTACTACTCCAAGCCGAGCATGCTTAACTACAGAGTTCTTAGTGATGGGCTCCAGAAAAAGGAGGTGCACCTTGGTGATATGAGTAGTCCAATCATTCCTTTTAAGATCATGTTATCTGAGACCTCAAATCCTAGAATGTTAAAATCTTCCCCACTTAGACTCTTGACGTTCTCGTCAAGGCTCTACTATAAGGCCGCATAATCTCTTCCCCATTTCAGTGCAGACCCACAATGGCCCATGGACACCCAACTCCCGATCATAGAATACCAGCATAAGGGTGGCTGCGTCAACTATGGAAAACCCTTTCCTACATGCCCAGACCGCACGACTCAAGACTGGCATGCCATGCCCATGTGGGACCCACCTACTAGAGGGGAATTGGCTCTGATACCATTTGTAAATGCTCGGGGCCCATTGCCCAAGGCTCTAGTAGAGTTTTAGGAATGATGACTTGCCCCACATACCACCACTAGCCTTAACTACACCCTTTGTCCTCACTCACACACAAGCCGGGATCAACTTTCTGAATGGTCACCCATCCTAGTACTACTCCAAGCTGAGCACATTTAACTATGGAGTTCTTAGTGATGGGCTCCTAGAAAAGGAGGTGCACCTTGGTGATATGAGTAGTCCAATCATTCCTTTTTGATATCATATTATCTGAGGCCTCAAATCCTGGAATGTTACACAACATCTTATTAAGAATAAGATTGCATATATGCATTAGATTCTCATCATTAACCCTAACCAGATTCATTTTAGGGTTTGTCAAAGTTAGGTTCCAAGTTGCTTATTAATGCATTTGATGATCTCTTATATATTTAGGACCATCATAAGGGTGTTGATAACACCAATTTTGTGATGTTTTTGCCCTTTATTCTGTTATCAAAACTGCCCTTTTCTTCTATTTTCCTCTCTTTTATTAGTACTTTCGCAATAATTGGCCAAGCAATGATCTTAATCCAATATTTCCATCTTTTGCAAAGTTTTTCCTCATTTTGGTACAATAAGGCCGTCCCGGCCCACAAATAAGTCCAAAGTCTGTTTCGGCCTTCCTGACGCCCGATACGACCTCAGCTCGATAGGGTGGAGTGACACAATGAAGCACGACAAAGGGATGTCACGCAAGAAGAAGCTGACGGACGACACGCCTTCTACCCGACAGGGAGACAAGCTTTCTACGACAACCCAGCTTGTCGGGCGACACAACTACCCACCGGCAGGCACACCGCCTGTCACGTGACCGATAGTCGACACCCCTGCGCCAAGCGATACCCGTATCGGCCATCCACCGACCCACGAATAAGGAGGACACGTGGCGCTTCGAGCACCATAACTTCCCCCAACCGCTGCCTATAAATAGTAGCTACAGGAAGTCGAAAAGACAGGTTCGGACAGTTGCGAGCTTTGAGTGATCTTCAAAGGAAACTGCGAGAGCAGGAGTATCGTTCCCCAATGCTCGTACCAGGCAACTCTAGGTGAGCTCTTCCTCATCCCGAGAGGGAGGGGATGGTTCACTTAAGACCGCCCTGGGCGACACTGCGAGCTGATATCGGCCGACGTAGATGAGCGACACAAGTGTCCGACAGTAGAACGTGTAGCTCCATGCCCGACATGATATCGAACCTGATACACTTAGCCCGTCATGCGTGCCTCCCGAGAGGGTGCACCGCCCGACATGAGCGTATCAGCCAGGGTCCTTGAGCGATACAGTCGGCATCACAGTGTTCCACCCGAGAGGGTGTGCCGCCCGACACAGCTGTATCAAGCCAGGCTCCTTACCGGTATCGGGCTGGAGGGTCCACTGTAGTCTATTGTCCTTCTACATCAAGAAGGCGATACCTATCTTTACTTGTATTATTTAATTCTTTAATTCCTGCATTGTAATCAAACCTTTATATGTTTATAGAAATAGAAAAGCTTAATTACTTGCTGCTCTATGCTTGGTGCATTATGTTGGATGACTGCAATGTTTGATATCTGAACTCTAGCTTGCATGTTAGGATCGCGTTTCGCTTAGCTACCGAATTGTTTTTTCCCGTCGCAACAACTTCGAGAGTTGTGTTGTGGCTCTAGTGTTTGGTTTGATTCTGGAGTATGAGAGTGCCTAGAACGGAGTTGTTTTAGTAACATTCCACTCTAACTTAAGTCCAGCAACCTCGAGAGGGGTGTTGATGCTTGGTTAAAGGTACCCTCTCTGAGAGGAGGGGTGCAGGATGTTACTGCTGCCGCTTGTTTTATTGAAGTCTTATCCTTCGTACCTTGCTCTAGATCTGGTCGTATCTTTATGTTTCTATTGCATGAAAACCCCTAAAAACTGCTAAATGACTAAAACCTTAAATCTTTCTTGTAGCTCCAGTTGGAGATAGTTTTCTTTGTTTTGTTTGTGACATCTTACTGTTTCCCTTTTGGAAATTTTATTATATCTGTATACCTGCCAGAGTGTAGTGTATCGATTTTGGGTTCTCAACACTACCACCCTTGTCCCTGTGTTCAACCCCGTATATCTACTTCGACCCCGTAAACAAAGGTGTGGGGGCCTAGAAGGATTCAGGTTATAAATGTGAAATCTCGATTACCTCAAATTCACCTCCTAATTTAGGATGCACAATTTAGGCCGGTCAACTTTCTGGCGCCGTTGCCGGGGACAAGGAAAAAACGGTACTGTAGACAAATCTGAATCCACTAACTACACCCTAGTGCCTCAAGCTTAGAAATGAGTTTGACAGCACTCTTTTTCTTTTTCTTCTTATTGTTATTCTTTTAAAAGTAAAAATTCAATTTCCTAAACTTGATTCTTCATGCCATTTCAGGAACCTTGAAGAATAGTAGTATGTTTCCCCGAGTTCCGACGCCACTTGACTGTCCAATCAAGCACAATCATCAACACCATGCCTCCCCGCGTCGACCCACAGCACTCTAAAGGGGAACGGCAAGGAAGATCTGGGCATGAATCACCTCCACCAGATGGCAACGATCGCTATGACGGCAATAATCAGCTTGAAGATCAGGAATCAGAACACTCTGAGGAAGAACACCCTCGAGCTAGGCGTCGCCACTGCCACCGAAATCGGAGGAATCAAGATCAGGGACATAACCGATGAGATGACGACAACGACGACTCCGAGGAGGAAGAAAAGACGCTGAGAGAGTTGGCATCAATAAAAGCCAACAACTCCAGATGTCCCGTCATCACCCCGCGATTCAACGCAGCCAATTTTGAGCTTAAACCTTCTGTGATCTCTATGATTCAGAACAAAAGTTTCAGGGGAAGTTCGAAAAATGACAACCCCTACAATCACCTTGATGCCTTCAAGAACATCTGTGACACGATAAAGATGCGGGGGGTTCCCCAGGAGGTTATATATTGCAAAGGCTTCATCTTCTCACTGGAGGACAAAGCACTGTCCTGGTACCTCGGGTTACCCCACCGGTCTTTGAATGGGTGGGGAGCGTTAGCTGAAGCATTCATAAATAAGTTTTACCCCACCGAGAGAACGGTCATAAACTGGCAGAAAATAACCTCCTTCATGCAAAAGCCAAACGAAAGCCTCCACGACGCCTGGGAGCGGTTCCAAGAGTACCTGAGGGATTGCCCCATAATTACAAGAAGGGCTTCCTCGTCACCACCTTATACAATGGCCTGACTCCCGATGAATGGGTGTCACTGAATGCGGCAGCAGGAAGTGACTTCCTAGGAAAAAAGCTGAGCAAGTCTGAAAGGATCATCAAAAACATGGCTGAGTTGCAAGCCAGCACTGAATATGATAGATCTGACAGAGGATAGGTGAAAAAGGTTGGTGAAGGGTCCTCTCTTGAGTCCAAGGCTCTGGAGACCATCACTTCTCAGATTCAGAAAATAGCCTCAGATGTAAAGCAACTGAAGGAATCCGGCGCAAAGGGGAAGAAGCAGGTGGAAAAAGTAATGAAATGTGTAACATGTGGAGAAGGCGGCCATGGGGTAGATAATTGCATCTACACCCGACAAGAAGCATCAAGAGACACTGAGTCTGAGGCTGAGGAGACTAAAAAAGTCTCTTTTGTAAATTTCAAAAGACCGGACCACCCTGGTTTCAGCTATGGCAACAAGGAGGCAGCTGAGAATTCTCATCAGCTGCATAACTCCACTAAGCTGCCCCAAGCTTTTGAGAAGAGGGGAGGACCAAGTCAATACACTCAAAACACCCCCTTCCATCCGAACAAAGGAGGTTTCCAGGGGCAAGATAAATACCAAGGATCAGCCAGAGAACAAGGACAGGATAAGGCTTCGAACCAAGAAGATGTGGTGGGATAGTTGTTTGATTTTTTAAAAAGGCAGGACACAATTAACAACCAGTTGGCGCAAAGCGCGCTATCAAGTTCAGGTGTTTTGAACTCACTGCAGGTTCAAATGGCGGATATGCAGACGCACCAATGCCAGATGGATCAGCAATTAGCTCAAATGGCCGAATTAATGAAGAATCCCTCAGGAAACATACCGTCCAACACTGAAACTGCAAAGAAGGCAGGGATGTGATCGAGAGAAGGCGGAGATCGAGTTGCAAGAGATGGATGATGTTAGCAGATAAGGAGTGAAAAAGCTGGAGCCGTCAAGATGGAGACGAAAACTACAGCGCTCCTCGGGAGGCAACCCGAGCTTTCTTTTCTTCCCTAGAATAGGATGAAATTTACTTTCCTACAAAACAAACATTACGAACATTTGGACTGTAATAAGGCCCGAGTCAGCGCATACGCCACATACGCTGACTCTTATGTTTTATGGGTCACCGCTTTATGCTCTATTTACTGGGATGGGTAATACCATCTGAGGCCGGGAGCATAGCCTTGGGCCAGTGATGTTTTACTCATCAGCCGCAGTTTAAACCGTTTTGTTTTCTTTTCGTAGCGGGAGGCAACCCAACCAGTACTATGTGTGCATCCTTATCGGGCGGTGGGACTTTGTGGAGCGCAACGGTCGTGCCGACGGTTGGACTTGTCGACTTACATGTTGCCTTAACAGCCGACGCGCGCCCCAGTTTTACTGTCAAGTTTGCTATATAAAGAGGTGAGTTTTTACCGTGTCGGGCTCCTTGCCTTACTGTTTTCCACACTCCCGTATCATGCTAAAGAACTTGTGCTTCTGCTCCCGTGTCGCGCAAGACTGCAATTCTCTCGTATCGTGTGGTAGTTCAGATCATAACAAGGTATAGCCCGACAGACCATATCGCGTGGCAGACCGTGTCGCCCGACACATTTTAAGCAAGTAGCTTATCGGCCTTACGGTTTCTATGTTGAGCAGTTTTGTATCGCCCGATATGGATGTCGCGCAACGTACCTATGTCAGATACACCATGTCGGGCGATAACCGTGTCGCCCATTTTTGCATCACCTCGCATGTTTTTGTTATCGGGCGACACACTGCTTTTTCTTCAAGAGGACCATATCGGGCATCTTATCCTATCACCCTCGTGTCGCCCGACACGCCCATTTTGAGCGACAAACCTAACGCGCGTTCATCGCCCTACCACTCTATCCTTATCGTGTGTTTGATCTTTTGACGTATTGAGCGATACCCATCTCTAGTCACCCGATACGAGGGTGTCAGACTGTCCTTGTATAGAGAAATACCTGGTCACAAATTTATTCTTTATTATATACTTCTTCCAAGGTTCAACACATTTAATTAAGGTATTTTTCTTATTGTCTTACAGAAATGGCCCGCATCAAGACAACCGCTATCCCAGTTGATGCACAAGGCTGGAGAGTCTACCCAGAGACCGATGCTGAAGGGCAGTCTGCCAGGCCTAAGCTCCCAAATCCAGGACCACCTGGGACGTCGGCAACAGGGAAGAGGACTAGGGTCGGAGAGGCAGCGGCTCCAATTCTAACACCGACACCTCTAGCAGCAACGGAACTCCTGGAATTCTTGTCGGGAAGCTTCGAACCAAGAGACGACGAGCATGCTCGCCGATATGCTGAGCTGGTGAGTAAGGTCTACCGACCGAGCAGGTTCTGCCATAGAGCCTTGTTTGCTGAGCTAGGAATCATGAAGAGGCTGAAGGGCGTCCTAGATGTGGCAGGGCTGAAGAAGATTTGTTTCAGCGGTCTTCTTCGTAGACTAAGCTGACGATGGAGTTTATGTCTTCTCTCCACCGGGTGAAGAACTCTACAGTGGAGAGAGAAGAATTTGGCGGGCCAGACAGACTCCAGGCCCGGCTTTACAATTCGGAGTACACCATCTCCGAGAAGCTCTTGAACAAGATCTTCTCCTCCAACGAGGAGGAGAAGAACCTGATGGACAATGGTGAGAGGATCACCGAGGGAGACGGGTTCAATCCCGTGCAGCTTTGGGGAAAGCTTACCGGCGAATCTTCATTCAAGTTGGGAAGAAAGGTCGTGGCAGTGCACTCCTACTTCTGGAGGATAGTGCACAAGCTGGTGGCATGCTTGCTGTTCAGCAAGAACAAATCCAGTAGCATCTACACAGAAGAGTTCCACGTCATGTGGCACATAATGGAGGGTTGAGTGATCAACCTCGGTCGGTTTTTGCTGAATAGGATGCACCCAATGAAGGAGGCCACTAAGGAGTACTACATGGGCGGCATCGTCAATCTCATCGCAGTAGGACTCGGGTACCCAAGCGAGCCGCGTATCCATTCGAGGATGCAAGGCGACAAGGTGTTTGACACTAAGTACCTGATGAGGACCAACATCATCAAGAAGGAGGGGGGAACTTCTTCTACAAGTTTTCAAGGACGGATATACTCCTCCCCCTCCCTCACTGCGCCGACTACGACGCAAATAAACTGGTCTTCACCACCGCTGAGATTGAAGCTATAGCAAATAACACAGCTTTCACCACATCGACCACGGCCCCAGAGAGGCCAGCCGCAGAGCTACCGATGACAACTGCTGATAGAGTTGTCTCTGCTCCAACCATACCAGCCACCACCACATCAAGGACGGTAGCAGCTGATAAAGAGCTGGTGATCGTTGAGGTCACTGGGACAGTGACTACGGGATCTGCCATGGAAGAGACAGCCGTAGTTCCCGTCACTGTATCGAGACCTGTAGAGGCGGAAGAGGAATTTCAGCAGGGCAACAACGGGATGTTCGACGAGATCCTGAGGGAACTCAAAAGAACACCAACACCGCCGCCGAAGTCCCCGCCTGCAGCAGTCGAGGAGGTCGCCGACAGTGCAGAGGTGGAGCAGAGTCTGCCCTCACCACGGTCATCCCCACCCAGACGAGAAGGCAAGGCGGCGACACCTGAAAAAGTGCTGACGCCCCACCTGGCGGCATCTGGATCGCGTACAATTTTTATAGATTCTACCTATCCTGGTAGACCATCGTGCGAACAAGATGTTGCGAGGTCAGAAGGGAGACCCACCGAAGCTCCTCCGTTGCTCAGAAAGATGCTCAGACACGAGCTCGACGATTTGCGGGAGGTAACGAATATCAACTCGGTTACTTGTACTTCCCTTACCCGCAAACTTGTATCTTTCCAAGATAGGCAGGATAGCCACGAAATCAGGCTGAATAGCCAAGAAAGAGAGCTACTGACTCTAGCGAGCCTTCCCGGCAGACTAGAGGCCTTGAACGCAACAATGCAGTAAGTTCTCCAACGACTCGACAGGCTCTATGAGAGAATGGACAGAAGTGACGACCATCCGTGCCGAAGGCAGTCGAGACGGTCATCTTCACCTCCCAACTAGGGCTCTCATCCCTCTTCATCAGGTTCCCCCTCGGGAACAACCTCCTCCTCCTCCTCCAGCGGACGATCCTCAACGCCCGAGGAGGGGACACAACAAGGATCAGCCAAAGGAACTCCAACCGAACAGGAGAGCCCCTTAGGCTTGGGAGATGCAAACATCTCAATCCCCCTAGATGAAGCCAAAGATGATAGCACAGATATTAGCATCGGGGGAGTCTCTTCTGATGAGTCCGAAGGAGAGAAGGGGGATGTCTACACAGTCAATAAGAGACATCTTCCCCGAAGCAAACACTCGATGGCGGACAAGTTCCGTGATAAGTTCCATGAGCCATCCGAGATACCCTCTTTTGAGATGGCCGACTTCGACAGAAGAGCTATCAAACACCTGACGATCAGAGATCAGAACTTGCTGAATAAGGTCTTGAGATCATAGGCAAATGAAGATGACGTCGTCTGGACCGACTGCTACGTATCCGTGCGACGGGGAATTCTTCGAAACATGTTCCACACGCCGGCTTTCGTCGGAAAAAGACTGTTCAGGGTTCTTGAAGGAGCGATAATAGAATGTACCGACAGTAGGATAGGTTAGAGAATGATATACAATGCCACCCCGACCTTGGCGAGAGGTCTAATGAAGGGAGATCCAGGCTCCCATGCGGTGGCCGACATGCTGCAGCACATTGAAGAGCATAGACCAAACCTCCTGTTGGCCCCGTATAAACACCGCAATGTGTGGTTCTTGTGCGTGGAAAACCTCAAGAACCATGACCTCCAACTGCTGAGCTGCAGCTGCAATGAGGTGCCACGCTCCGGGGGTGTTTTCTGCCGCCCGAAGGACAGGAAGCTGAGACTCCTGCCACTACGTCTGCTACGAGCTATAAAGCAAGGAAGCCAATGTAACCGAAGTCCTTGGAACTTCTTTACTCTCTGAGACCTCCCCGTCCAGGCAGAAGAGGGGAGTGGAAACATCGCTATCATCATCCTGGGTGCCATTGAGGTGCTCAACACATTTGGAAATTTGGGAGTCCTCAAAGGCACATCCTTCTATCAACGCAGGAGCATTTACGCCATGTTGCTAATCAAGGACAAGCGTTATTTCTGGGACGCAGGGGTACCGGAGCAGCTGCTGGATAGTGACCTGGAAGAAAACTCTTCTCAGTCCAGCAGCTCCTTAGAAAAAGAAGAGGAAGTGGCGACTGTCACACATGGGGCATGCAAGCAGTTGGCGGTCCTGAAGAAAGTGCACGGGATGGAGGACACTGCTTTTCCTGAAGCTTCAGAAGGGCTGATCACAAACTTTGACCGCTTTTCATGTGCAACTCTCACACAGGAGCAGGTCAATATAATCCAGCTGAAGTTAGCTGATTCTACCCCATCGGTTGTCGCCTTTCAGGCAGGCAATGTCGTAGTCCCAGTCGACAATCTAAGGGACATGGTGAAGGAAGGAGGGCGCTTGGCTGTAATAGTTGCAGCCGCTTACATCCAGTATATACAACCAAAGCTAGAACATGCATACATAGCCCAACCCATGCTATTCAACGACGTCTGCCTCTCTGACGAAATATGAGCGAAGAAAAATTTTCTGGCAGAATTGAGAGGTGGGGTCCCAGGCACCATCTTTTTGCCAATTCTGCATTACAATCATTGGACGCTCCTAATTGTGTACACTCGGCAATGAGCATGAATTTTCTACAACAGCTCAGACAGCAACAAGAACCATCCAGTGTCGTGTACATCAGAACCTTTGACATCCGTCGAACGCATGGTCTGAAAATACTATGACGAGGTGGCAAGGATGATCCAACCATTCCTGTACATGGAAGGAGGCAAGTGGCACGAACTCCAGTTCTGCCACCGCAGTCCGCAGCAACTTCCCCTATCCAACGACTGCGACATCTACGGCTTGGAATGGGTGGCGAACAAAGAAACGCCTGATCAGCTCCACCACACCTTCTATCACAGCAAAAGAGGGGAATATGTGTGGGAACTTCTGTCTGACGCAGGCGCAACCTCACTGGAATAAACATCACCTCACCTTATCTACTTCACGACTCTGGGATAGAGCGTGGAGTAATTTGGGGGGGGGGTACCATGTACCAGTGAGGGAGGTACAAAATTTTGAAAATTCTAACTCAATTTCTTTATGCTTTTGTCTTAAATTCGTTATTCTTTTGTTCTTTGTGTACATATATATGTTCATACCAAAGTTTTGAATATTCTTTTTGTTTATATATCATCTCCATACATATGTACAAAGTTGCTATAATAGTGAAAACCTGTTGCGACTTCTTGCAAAGTTAGTTTTCTATGTGCTTAACGAGATGCAAGTTCTGTTATATCTTTTTGATAATGCTGCTTCAAACGAACAAAAGAGTATGTTTTGCCATGTCAAAAATTTTGAAAAATATAATAATCTCGCAAACAGCTAAGAGACGAGTATGGAGAAGGAAAAAGCTGCCCAAACAGCAGAAATCTCTTTGTTTCCCCTCACCCAACGAAAATCCCAAAAAGAGAAAGAAGCCTTATGAGTGTGAATAAAATCAGGAGAGTTGTGCCCAATAAAAGAAAAGAAATATATATATATACACACTTCTTTTCTAAAAGTACCCATCTTTAGGCATGGTAGATCTGGGGCAGTGGTACGTAGGATGTGAAATCACTGCTCTAAAGCCAACTGGCTTGGACTGTAGGGACCACTTTCCCGCTAACGGACCCTTACCTAGATGGACCAATGGGAAACAAGGATAAACCCCAAAAAGCCTTAGCCTACCCGATACAAAACTTTCTGCCCCAAAAATAAAGATGTTTGGTGTGTAAGCTAACTTCGGAATCATACAACAAAGTCTTGCCGAAGTTGTAGAGAAGAATCTTACTTAAACAATAAGACAGGAAAAACTAAGTCTTTTGTTCGTAATGAGATAGCATTATCTTCAATGCATTACGATTTTGGTTTCACCTTTTGAACAGAGAGCTATTCCGAGCAGAAGAAGCATCACTAAATATAGTTTAAATATTGATTGAGGACAATCAAAACGCTAAGTTTGGGGGACTTGATAACACCAATTTTTGTGATGTTTTTGCCCTTTATTCTATTATCAAAACTTCCCTTTTCTGCTATTTTCCTCTCTTTTATTAGTACTTTCGCAAAAATTGGCCAAGCAATGCTCTTAATCCAACATTTCCATCTTTTGCAGAGTTTTTCCTCATTTTGGTACAATAAGGCCGTCCCGGCCCACAAATAAGTCCAAAGTCTGTTTCGGCCTTCCTGACGCCCGATACGACCTCTGCCCGACAGGGTGGAGCGAAACAATGACACATGACAAAGGGATTCTGTGCAAGAAGAAGCTGACGGATGACACACCTTCTACCCGACAGGGAACCATGCTCGCCACGACAACCCAGCTTGTCGGGCAACACAGCCACCCACCGGGAGGCACGCCGCCCGTCACGTGACCGATAGCCGACACCCCTGCGCCGAGTGATACCCGTATCGGCCGTCCACCGACCCGTGAATAAGGATGACATGTGGTGCTTCGAGCACCATAACTTCCCCCAACCACTGCCAATAAATAGCAGCTACAGGAAGTTGAAAAGACAGGTTCGAACAGTTGCGAGCTTTGAGCGATCTTCAAAGGAAACTGCGAGAGCAGGAGTATCGTGCCCCAGTGCTCGTACCGGGAAACTCTAGGTGAGCTCTTCCTCATCCCGAGAGAGAGGGGATGGTTCACTTAGGACCGCCCCGGGCGACACTGCGGGCCGATATCAGCCGACGTAGATGAGCGACACAAGTACTCGATAGTAGAACGCGTAGCTCCATGCCCGACATGATATCGAACCTGATATGCTTAGCCCGTCATGTGTGTCGCCCGAGAGGGTGCGCCACCCGACATGAGCATATCGGCCAGGGTCCTTGTGAGATACAGTCAGCATCACGGTGTGCCACCCGATAGGGTGTGCCGCCCGACACGGCTGTATCGAGCCAGGCCCCTGACCGATATCGGGCTGGAGGATCCACTGTAGTCTATCATCCTTCTACATCAAGAAGGAGATACCTATCTTTACTTCTGTTATTTAATTCTTTAATTCCTGCATTGTAATCAAACCTTTATACGTTTATAGAAATAGAAAAGCTTAATTATTTGTTGCTCTATGCTTGGTGCATTATGTTGGATGACTGCTATGTTTGATATCTAAACTCTAGCTTGCATGTTAGGATCGTGTTTCGCTTAGCTACTGAATCATGTTTTCCCGTCGCAACAACTTCGAGAGTTGTGTTGTGTCTCTAGTGTTTGGTCTGATTCTGGAGTACGAGAGTGCCTGGAATGGAGTTGTTTCAGTAACATTACACTCTAACTTAAGTCCAGCAACCTCGAGAGGGGTGTTGATGCTTGGTTAAAGGTACCCGCTCTGAGAGGAGGGGTGCAGGATGTTACTGCTGTCGCTTCTTTTACTGAAGTCTTATCCTTCGTACCTTGCTCTAGCTCTGGTCTTATCTTTCTATTTATGTTGCATGAAAACCCCTAAAAACTGCTAAATGACTAAAACCTTAAATCTTTCTTGTAGCTCCAGTTTTCTTTGTTTTGTTTGTGACATCTTACCATTTCCCTTTCGGAAATTTATTATATCTATATACCTACCGGAGTGTAGCATATTGATTCTGGGTTCTCAACACTACCACCCTTGTCCCAGTGTTCAACCCCGTATATCTACTTCGACCCCGTAAATAAAGTTGTGGGGGCCTAGAAGGATTCGGGTTATAAATGTGAAAGCACGATTACCTCAAATCCGCCTCCTAATTTAGGATGCATGATTTAGGCCAGTCAGGTGTGGTTCTGGTTTCATGTCATTTTGATGTCCCATGCATTATAGATGATCATTTTGAGGTTTAAAGCATTTACATGCATTCTAGGGTCAAAATGACTCATAATAGGACAAATAAGGTCAAGATTCATCAAGGCATGAGGACCAAACATATAAGAGGATTTGGATCAGCAAATTAGTGGCATTGGAAACACATTCCAATATAAGTGGATGTCTCCTAGGGTCAAAGCGTCAAGGTCCAACATTGGTATCAACATGTCCACATACAAACAATCATCAACATATTGTCTTATGTCACCAAGGTGAAACAAGTGACTTAAGTAGGACATCCACACCCAACCGATCAAGGTTAGAAGAATAGACATAGATTTGGGATGGGATATCATCTTAGAAATATTTATATAACCATTGTAGAGCATAAAGACGCCATTCAATTCATATAGGTCACTCTTAGCATTTAAGGATGAAAATGGGTCACATACATCATGATATAACTACATGGGGTGAATATTGGGCATTAGGATCTGTAGAAATCATGGAATTAGTGACTTCAAGAATATAAAGGCATCCAATGAACAATATAGGTCAATCACATCATTTGCTTCAAGGCATAAACAACATTCATATATTAGGGGTACATATGTTCATTAAGGTCCATATAGTCACAAAGTGTTTATGGTTGATGACAACATCATATAGAAGCACAAGGTCACTGACTTTCAAGGTTAGGGGAGACGAGATGTCATTTATGTGTAGAGGCATTTATGTGAAATAGGGGTAGTTAGAAGCCTCATTTAGTTTAAAGGTTCACAAAAGTTACTGAACAACAAATGAGGAGAGTAAAAGCACACTAATAAATCAAGTTTTAACCTAATGATGCACTAAGCATGGTCAAAGATGGTTAAAATTCGTATTTTATCAATACAAGAATAGTGGGAGCATATTCAGATTATGAAACCAATCCCAAGTTGTAGATCTTTTTGAAAGGATCATTTTGATATATAGGTTCACATATTTTGGCCTTAGGACAAGCAAGTTATGCATTTTTGAACATTTGCATCAAGAACTATATATCTAAGACGGTGGGGGTGCTACCATTCATATGCATGATATGGACCATTGATCCTTAATCTGGCGACTGTGTCAGGGCGTTATTCCTCTCATGTGTGTGCCCCCATGAACCAAACCCCTTGGCGACATGGTGTACAAAGAGTGGGTAATGTTGACCCGCTACTGGACCACCCAGCGATCCATGGTTGCGCTCGAGCTGGCTTGGCCGCTCACTCATGGCTGCATGATGCTCCTCACCACTAACTACTACTCTACAATGTTACACCCAAGAAGCTTGGCCCGTCAATGTACGCACTCACCTCCACCACTAGAGGGGGTCATATCCACCCTTTTTGTGCCTTCCACAACTCCCTCAACCCTGTTGTGCCTGCGCACCCCTCTCCTAGAGTCAGAGGGGCTCTAGTTGGCGATGCCCAAGCTCCCTACTATGGTGGTGGATGGGACAATGCTAGTTTTTTGAAGGTTAGGGATGAAGTGAAGGAGGGCATTGGAGGTCGTAAACAAGGGGGAAAACATGGGGAAAAGAAAGAGAGGGTAGAGATGAGGGGTTTCATGGTTTTATTTGGGCAAATTGGTTAAGAACAAACACTGATTGGTGGAGCTTGGCACGGTAGGTGGCGACTAGCATAGCTTGCGACGTCGGTTCATAATGAGAAGGGGGAGACAATTCCCGACCCTTGGATCTCACAGATCATGATCCAATGGATGAGAAAGGATGCACATTAGGGTTTGGGACCAGCCTTGGCGGCTGTTGGGCCGCGTGTTTATGTTTTGGCCCAAATGAGTCAAATAACTCAATTAAAACAAGTGTACAAAGCACATATTCAAATTAACATAACTTTTGATTAGAAGATCTGATTGGGGTGTTTCTAGCGATGTTGGAAAGACAATCAAATATTCTATAACATGAAATAAATTTTAGGTTAAGCATATCACAATGATGATGTTCAAAATTTTATGCAAGAAGGTGACATGAAAAAACATGATACTTAGTCCAATTTCTCAAATTAAAACATATATCATGAGATTAGTCATGAAGGTGATCAAATTAGGTGATCAGAAAACTCAAGTATTATCATTTAAAATAAACTGAGTGATAGAGGTCTCTTGAAGAAAGAGAATGATTATAATAGATGAGTGAGAAATTTAGGTTGTCACATCCTTCCCTCCTTGAAAGAAATTTTGTCCTCAAAATTCGTTCAAGATCATTCTCAAGAGTGAAAGTCAAAATCTATCGATCTAGGTATCCAACAATGGTTTTCAAGGCAATCCCCACAATGGGATGTACACTTAGATTGTCATCATCAAGGGTGTACTCATTCCAAGAATATACATACCATTGGGAATTTTAATCAAATTATGAAATCATTTTGACATTAGGCTTCCATAACCCCTATCCTTAATACACTAGGGTTTTGTCCATGCAATCATATGAGCACAAGGTGTGTTATCAATAGATATGTAGTTGATTTTTTGAAACAATGTGTTCATCATCATGATTTTCAAATGAGGCATTAGTTGAATGTGCATTCCATTGTCATACTAGATTCCTCGTATGTTTTTGTTTTCCCCAAAATCTCTACCTGAACTAATCAATTATGTTCATTATCTTTCATTTCTTGGGTCTAAAATTTAGCAATTTGTTCATCATGTTTACTAAAGTTATGACCCCAAGAGTATCGTCACATTGAGTTAATCATTTTTTTCATTTGGGTATGATATTAGGCAGGTTACCCCTAATCATTCAGACTAAGATCTCTAGGAATCATCATACCAAGTTCATGATTTCATACTTACATCTTTAGTGTATGGTATAGTTTCATATTAGGTCTAGCTCATGAGGGTGACATATCTTACGTATTCAAGTTTAACATAAGTGAGATTCTTGCATGTATCATGAATTATTTGAGGAACAACATTATCATCGGCGTTGAGGTTTCAAATTTATCATCGGCATTTATTATCTTATTTATTATCTAATCCAGATTATGATAATGTTGTTAAGGAAAAAGTTGATTTGCTTGCTAGACTAAACCGATCGGTTTAGAAATGAACCGACCGTTTCATGGGTCCCAACCGATCGGTTGAGGTGTCAACCGACCGGCTAAGATCCCCAACTGACCGTTTCATAAATGAAATGATCGGTTCAGGTTGCGAGTTGGTTGTTTTTGTGGAAAATCTTGAACCCTTCTACTCCTGCTTTTAGTCCCACATTGCCCGGGATGGAGAACCCTGTCCCATGACCCTCCTATATATATAGGGGTATTGGGGGCTTCTCAAAGTACAACTGTTACGACCCCACCTTCCGGTAACCCCCAATTAAGGGAGACCATGAGGTTGAAGCCACACCCATAATTTATGGATCAAAGGTTCGACATATAACCAAGAGCAATTATTAAATTTTAACAGACTATACTGAAAAAGTTGTGAATAAAGATTTTGCATACCTTTGAAAAGTTTGGAATATACTAAACTTCTAACCACAACTGTAATACTCTAACTTATTCCTCCTTGTTCCTTAATTCTTGAATTCACAATGTGACAGTTTACTGTTTCTACTTTTGATATTTGTACCTAAATCGTCGACAAACAAAGCATCAGTCAGCCAAAGTCGGTATGTGGGGGAAACAATAAACGTGCAACTATGTTAACAATGTAATCATTCAATTAATCATGTAACAACCAAGATTACGTTTTAAATATAACTCTGCAATCCAAGGGTACCCTATCCTCTGTGCTGTCCCCATTAAACCCCTCATGATTCACATATCAAGTGAACCAGTTTCTAGGGTTGAGTCACATGGAACTACTCATAGGTAGACCACTCCTTAACTCAGGGTGTGCTAAAGAGTCTCATGGCACTACTCGTAGGTAGCCCAATTTATAACTCTCGGTAACCTAGACCTTGCTCTAGGATTACCCCTTTTTTAGCCTTTTCAAAGCAACAGAGGTGGACCCAGATCTAGCCAGTTATATATATACTTATGGTGATAATCATAGTCACTTTATATTTGCATGAAATAAAAGCATCCAATAGTTATTTCAAGCCATGAGGGAAACATCGATAAAATCCTCGGAAAACTAGTCGGAATAAACATAAGTGTAACCACATACCTTTGATTGCAGATTTCAAGATAGAATCAAATATGTAGGATAAATCCAATCAAGCAAGCAATGATGAATAGAATTCTTGATATAAAAGTACCAAATTCCTTTTATTAATATTTACCCAAAATCATCACATTACTTAGGGTTTCAATTCCAATTTTAGGGTTCCTTTGGAAATTAGGGTTTTTACTTCTTTTTTCCTTATTATCATCCTTAATTTATCAAAACTACATAAAACCCCTAATTTCTCATTGTATCTCTCTTAAAAAGTTTTAGGATCTTTATTAAGCATTTGATTATCTTATTCCAAATAAATATGATTTTTATCTCCTTTTATCCCAAATTAGGGTTCCCATATAGATTAGCCTAGTAGTAAATGGCCGATTGAAGTGATTCATGTTATATTGTGGATTTTTAGCTGAATATTATCCTATATGGATGTATGCTTTTCTTATGAGATTTAGATTCTCTAAATAAAATACTTGTTATGAAATACATAAGTTATTATGCTATTGCAAGTATAGAAATATGGCATGACCAAGATAGGGATGTTATTGATGCCATCCATATATGTGTGAAAGTTGAATGAGAATACTTGTTTTAGTAGACATGATATATGTTTGAATACATGAGAAATGCTATATTTGCATGAGTAAGAAGAAACACTAAGAAAAGCGTAAACAATATGTTAAGCATTCAGTTCAGTGTCATCTTGAATTTCAATTCAGTAGTCTGAGTAGTCAGTATAATACAGAGTTAAAAGAGACTAGTCTAAGAGAAAGATACAATCAAAGTTATAATTGACATAGGTTCCCTAAACACCGTAGATTCCCTACAGATGTTTGCACTATAGGGAGGAAACGATCCACCTTGGAAACGACTAGTATACGGGGATCGGAATGCATCCACAGAGTGTGCGGGGAGACAAAGCCCTTGAGGAAGTCTCTTAAGAGAAGATAGGCTACCCAACATGAACCGGAGATCCCGGTGGTAACCCAGAGGTACCCACAGAGCGTACCAAGATGAGGCCCATAAAGCGTCTCAGACCCTCCGCCTGTGTACTCAACCTAGAGGTAGAGGTCTAGTTAAAGGCCAGTTGTTTAGCCATCTTAGTCAGACGTGACGGTTCGAGTCAAGCAGACCCGGATTCAGTTCTAGGCTTAGCTTCTCGGGTTTTAAGCTAAGTCTTATATGGTGAGATCGTAGTTCACTACGAGTCTTCATATGTAGAGTACACTACATATGATCAGGGCATAAGTTAAAATATGATCATATAGGTTTAAAGAGTTTCTTATAAATAAAAAGAGTTAACAAAGATTTGAGTACAGTTTCATAGTAGTTTTTCTTTAAATGTAATATTTACATTCTCTATTATTTTAACTATATTGTTTTAGATATGCTCAGTGTAGTAATTATTGTTGTTATAATTGATAGCAGTTGCTTAAAGGTATATCTGTAATTATATAAGTGTTTTAGACTATTTCTTTGAATTACTCATTCACCGAGTGAGTAGGCTCACCCCTCTACTCAAAATTTTTAGGAAAACCACATGGACTTGAAGAAGGACAAAGCATCAGAGTAGATATACCACATGAGTTAAGTATGAGATTAGTTAAGTTCAATCGGTCCCTGTCACTCTAGGTCCTTGTATAGATGTGAGAGATTTATAAATGATGTTTTTTATCTTTGTTTCCTTGATAAGAGAGAATGTATCTGATTATCATGTCGTATGTACAAGGAAGTGTGAGAAACAGAATGAATGTGTGGATGTATATCATTAATGTTGAGATCATATTAGAGTAATAAAAGTTTAATTCTCTTGTAAAGTTTGCTTATGTGATTGACTGTGAGAAAACAAAGAGTTTGAAATAAAAAGAAAAGTTGGGAGTGAACTTTGTATTAAGTGAAATCCCCATAGTCATGTCCTAATCTCATGATTAGTGCTAATCGTGGGATGTGGGTGTGAAAGCTTTTATATCAGAGCTTAGGCTGAATCGTCAGGGACCATTAGGATAGAAAGTCAGAGTTATAAGTGTGGCAGATAGAAGGTGATGTATCTATAGTTCTGGGAGGTCTGAGTATTTAGATACCCTATCCCAGTATCTGAATACTTAGGTTGACCAGTATCAAGCTACTCTGTCTATTCTTCTTTAGATGCCCTTTCTAGGTATGCAGAGGAAGGATGGGCTAGAGAGAGATCCTAGAAATCTTAGGGTTAGGAAACCAAAAAGTACTGAAGGAGTAAGAGATTAAACATAGAATGTGATACAACTCTTGCCCTATATTGCTTCTTTGATTGGAGATCAATACAAA
Source organism: Alisma plantago-aquatica (assembly GCA_963693085.1). Classification (NCBI taxonomy): domain Eukaryota; kingdom Viridiplantae; phylum Streptophyta; class Magnoliopsida; order Alismatales; family Alismataceae; genus Alisma; species Alisma plantago-aquatica. The sequence goes on along the minus strand of OY856412.1, from coordinate 666,359,817 downwards.
TGCTCTTATATCTATGAATTCAGATTATTAGTTTGTAGAATATATATGGTTCTTTTATATTGTTGTGTATTATGAAGTAATTTAGTTATTGTTTATATTCTTTGTATCAAGTAGACCAGAATTATGTTTAAATGAGTTTTCCCTAAGTGGATATTCTTTCCACATGTTTGAGATTAATAGGAGTTTGTTAATCTTGAGTATCTGATGAATCCTCCAGATTCATCATTACAGTCCCCAATTCTAGGGTTTTTATACCTCTTTATGACTAAATTACCCTTGCTTTGCCTTACTCTGAGTATTTCTTCGCTCTCACATAAATAATGCTTAAATAGTCCTAATTACTAGTTTATTTGCTGCTATTACCCCTTACACACTCTCCTTTCTCTCTGCAGATCACTCTCAATCATCCAATCAAACATCAACAACTCACAACTGTGTGTTCTGTCCCCAAAGCCCCAAGCCTGTGTAACAAATGATCAAGATCATGAAGCAAAACAATCGCCACGACCGTGCTGGTCACGCCACGGCCGTGGCACATCGCGAATAGTGCCAATCCTCCATCTGCCATGACTGTGCTAGTCACACCTTGACCGTGGCACATATCCGCCACGACCGTGTTGGTCACGCCACGGCCGTGGCACATCGCCCCCAGGGCCAAGTTCTCACCCGCCACGCCCGTGCAAGGCGGCACGGCCATCGAGCTGTAGCCTCACCATGACCATGGTGGCATGCCACGGCTGTGGCACATCGCCCCCAGGACCAATTTCTCACCCACCACGCCCGTGCAAGGTGGCATGGCTGTGGGGCTGTAGCCTCACCACGACTGTGGTGACACGCCACGATCGTGGCACGACATCACCAGGGCCGAAGTTTTCACCCACCACGCCCGTGCAAGACAGCACGGCCGTGGATAGAAGCATCACCACGGCCGTGGTGCCTCAACAAGGTTGTGGCGCGTCGTCCCCTACCTCCCGACGCTGCTATCTCCTCAACCTGCTACTCCAAAGTTCCATGGCCACCGGCATCGCCCTCCTCACCTAGAGTACTGCCGACCTGCAACACCTCGCAACCCCAGAATGCTTGGAAGAGCACGAAGTCCCAGATGGTTTGGAGGAGCTCACAGCCCTAGATCGTTTGGAGGAGCTAACGATCTCATATCGTTTGGAGGATTGGATGCTCGAGGTCGTTTGGGCGTCGTTCAGTCAAGATCATAGAAGAACGCATGTCACTTGGCACCATGGTCTACAGATCGTTTGATAGAAAACGGTCTACAGACCGTTTGGTAGCAAACGGTCTCTAGACCATTTGGTAGCAAACAGTCTCAAGACCGTTTGGTATCAAACGGTCTCAAGACCATTTGGTATCAAACAGTCTCCAGACCGTTTGGGATGCTATTTTTCAAGACCATTTGGTGAAACCGTTTGGTGCAAAAAGCCAGCAGACCGTTTGGTACCAGACCTGTGCCTATAAATAGGACCAGCAGGGTCCCCAGTTTGGAACCAGTTCCGGGACGCCGCCAGGCTGCCTGAGTACAGTTTCTGACCAAAATTCACCCACAGCCCCAGGATCCCCGCCTGAGCACAGATCTGGAAAGCTACTAGACTGGGGACAGATCTAGAAGGTTGTTCCATCACCATCTCACCTCTACCATCATTCTACCATTGTTCTACCTCATTCTACCCGTGCAATCTTGGAGGTAGACACGACGATCAAGGCAGAGAGACAGGCGTCATCGACCACAACGGAGCAGTCTCGGAGACTGCGACAATCTACACCGGGTTGTCATAGATCTACTATTCTGCTCTGACGATGCTTTCTTTCTCTCTCTTCTCTTTCTTTGTTGCTCCCTCTATGAGGAGTGAGTAGTTCCATTCACAGGGGTGCGGGGACTAGCCCCGCTGCCCGTGTTTTGTAACTTGTACTAAAAAGATGTTATCATTCTGATTCAATACTAAATCATTTCATACATGCTTGAATGTTGGTCGCATTCTTGTATGCATCTATTGTATTTCGTTATGGTTTGTCTATGACCACTCTTGAAGACTCGAATACCGATTTAGTTTTGGTTTCTGGTGTGTGTATCCACTACACATCCGTTTCGGTATCTAGGAATGCTTTCTAAGGAGTGGAGTAAACTCACCTCCATCGTTGTACTTTTGTACTATGAAATGGAATCAGTTGACGTACAAAAGTGCAACCTTGACAGGTCGAGGAACACACTCTGAGGAGAGAGTGGTGCAAAGTACTTGACCATTCATTCGGGAATAGCTGACGTTGCAACACTCTCACGTTTCTCGTAGCTATATCCTCGAAAGAGGGATAGTCTATAAGGATACTAATCGATTTGGTAATTATCGCTCGCTTGTTAGTTTTCTGATACACGTTTCACGAGGTTGAGTAAGATTTTCTCTTCGGAGACTACATATCTTCATTGACACGTAGATATGTACCGGATGAGAGTTACTCAGCCCATGAAGGATGTGTGCATTGCTCTTGTCCTATAAGACATCGGTTTTATACAAGATCCATGTATGTTACTTACAAGTCTCGCTATGTTTGGTACAAATACAATTCATGTGTAGTGGTGGTGAATACCCGCATCACCCCAGTGATCCATCATCATTTGTTAAATCTTAGATTTTAATCCTTAATCTAGTTTTTATTCTTGCCTTTACTTTTGCATGTTTTAGGTTAAATAACTCAAATCAAACTTTTGGTCTTAGATGATTGACTTAGATCGGTACGAAACGAGAAAAAGACACTCAGATTCTTAACGTTGTCCTTTGGGTTCGATCCTAAATATGTACTATGATAAGGCTTCCACACTCTTATGGCGTTGGAGCATTTATCTAGCACTAGTTGTAGGTAAACCTAGAGAGAACATCAACTCCCTAGGGTTTTTGGTGCATATCATTAGAAGAGTAATCTTTTGGTGTAAGTTCTAGCTCCATCAAAAAATGGCGCCTTTGCTGGGGACAACGGTATAAGAATCGTCTTTTTTGAATTCCATGTTGATTTAGGTTTCTCTAGGGTTTTCCATTTTCTTTTTTAAAAAAAAAACCTAAAAAGTGAAGGGCTTAATCTCACATATCTTCTTGGATTTGAAGTGGTTGGTCAAGTCTGATACACTCTTTCCTTGATTTCAGCTACCAACTCTCTTCAAAATGAAGCAATCGACACCACCAACCGTTAGATGTTAACTATGTGGTGACTATTCTCATGCATCAATTTACTGCTTCAATGTCCCTCCCCTCTACGTGATGGCTCTACGTCAAGTAATTGTGAATCGTATAGTTGGGAAAATCAAAGCATCCTCTTCATACAACTATGGATATAACGCAAGTTATAATCCATATCACCCTGGAGGCTACTACGAAAAACCTAACTATGGAGGATTTCAAGATGTAGACTGCAATGAAGGAGGGAACCTGGAAAACAATGCAAATCAATACTATGATGAGGAGAATTGTTATCAATATCAACCCAATGGGCGCAGTGAAGAGCCTTATTATGGAGATCAAGGTACACTAATGGAAGAACTACGTGCCTTACAGACATCGGTGGCCCAACAACTAGCTGAACAAACAACCGCGACCAAGAAGTTGATAGCTGACCTTAATCAACTTACGCAACTTGTCAACGCTCCTGAGCAACATGTAGAACATCCACCAATTTTAACTAAGCACATCCCTAGTCCACATGTTGATTATGATGATGATTATGATATCATGTGGTAGGTGCCTTCCAATGATCTTCAAGCATCAATGCAGGGTGGGGAATCACCCTCTGAGTTAATGACTGAATTCAAGGATGATTCCTTCACAACATCACAAGAAAAAGAATCATTTTCTGAGCCAAGGTCTAACTCGGATAATGATTCATACACTATGCTCTTAGATGAAAGAATAAGTGGCCAATATGAATATTTTCTACAATTGGAAGATAAATTGGGGATAAATTTTGGTGCTTGTCCATCTTCTTCCCCCATAGACCCAGATCCAACCACGCAGATTGAGGGGCAATCAGCAATGATTGACTCCTTATACGACAAATATTCTTCAACTTCAACTGTCTTGTCGTTGAATTCCAATGAAGAAGGGTCTACGTTACAAGAACCCTACACTCCTTCACAGTCAGACTTAGATGAATATGTGACTGATTCAGATAAGGAGATGTCTTTTATGCAAGAGACTCAAATGACTCCATTTCTGGAACATGATCTAATTTTTCCTTATGAAGAAATTTCTGATCATTCGACTGATCTAGAAACAAACTTCGAGGATGTGACTGATCAAGATCTTGATTCAGAAATGAACCATATCACTCTCACTGATAAAACAGAATCAAGGGGGATGACGGGTCTCAAGATGACAATCCTATGACTGGTCCTTTTCATGAGATGATGTTACCAAAGTTACCTCCAGCACAAGAAGTCCAGACGGAGCCAGTCCTCGAACAAGAGCATGATCTTTCTATTTTATCTCCTTCTAGTCACTTGAACGAGTTGACAGTGAACTATGAAGAGAAATATGAACCACCTCTTGATTTTGGAATGGAATATAATATTACTGTAAATTCTTGTAATGACAAAAAGGACCCTTGGGAAGACATCAAGTCACAAACCTATCCCTCTATAGTCACTCATCCCTATGAAGAAGGCCCTCCTGGTATTCAAGAAACTGAGATATGTCCATTACCTGATCTAGGTTCCATTCCTCCCTTAGAAACTCTTCCCAAGCACTCAATAGAACCGGAGGAGTGTTATGAAGAAGAACTGGAACAACAACATGACTCAGAAATGGTATACATTAGTCCCAATATCGAAGAAATGGGTTCATCAGGGGATTTTAGCCCTCAAAACGATATGTCATGGACTAATCCCTCCCATGAAGATACATCATTGGAACCTCTATCTCAGGACCCCATGATTTCCTTACCCGAGCAAGAGTTTGTTTTACCGGTCATATCCTCTTCTAGTTACTTGGATGAACTAAGGATGTTCTATCAGGAAAATTCTGAACAAAACCATGAAAAGAAGAACGATGGTCTTACCAATTTCAACATTGATAAAGATGATGATACTTCTCAAAATAACTCCTCTGATGAAGAAACGTCCTCCTGGATACCATATCCCACACAAGAAAAGCCAGGTGACGAAATGAAGCTAGAACCGGATCCACCACCTGATCTTGGACAGGAGGAAGTTCAAGTGGCCGACCCTTAATCAACTGCCCTAGATTTTGAAGAAAATAGTTTTACTTTGAACTTCGAGGGTGAGCCACAACTGGAGGGCACAAGTGGGCATAACCTTAATTTCTCACATAGTCCTCCAGTTTCGAATGCTTATATTTCACCTCCCTCGCTGATGGGGGAAGGTCTCTGGATTCTTCTAGATGGACAACGAGGCGAAAGAAATGTGCATCCAAGTCGTCCAGAAGACTCGTTTGAGTCACCACAACAACCCAATCAATAGGTTGTTCGGGCCACTTCCTCATTCTCGGCACCAGCTATCGCGAGACATCTTTGCCGCACCTCTTTCCAACTACGAGGACCTCCTGGTTAACATTGTGCAACCCTTCCCCTCCACCTTGAACCTAATATTTGTTCAGAAAAGAACGAATTCATGAGTTCAAGGTGGAGGGCGGGTGGTATGACCTTCACTCCACCCTCTATCTTTATTGCTTCTTGTTTTTCCATTCTAGTTTCTTTTTCATAATTTTTCTGCCTTTCTGTAGTCTTCCAAAAATAAAGCCTTTATCTAGTCGGCTTTTGTTTTTTGAATCTTTGGTCATCGCCTCTTTTCATTGCAAATCCTTGAGAAACAAATGCTTAAAACTAGCCAATACATGTTTTTCATCTTGAATATTCTATGAATCCTAATGTCATATCCTCAAATAGGAAAAGATGATACACTTCAATAAAACTGAGATAGATCAAATACATCACACCTTTATCTAATTAATGGATCTATTGTATGGATTTCTCATTTGATGTTTCATCATGTCTCTTTTTGAGTAGAGTGTGATGGAGAAAAGAGACTCGTCACATGGAATCGCTAAGCAAACTGCATCATGATCCAAACTCTCTTCTACATTTCTTCCTTCATTTTCATACCCCTGTATTCACTAACCATGCCAAAGTTTTAAGTTCGGTGTGGTAAACCACACCTCTGCAAAACTCTAAGTTCGGTGTGGTACACCACACCTCTTTTTCCACTACTGCTTCTTCCATACCCCTCAATACATAACAGGGGCGTACCACCTTCTCATTTCACTTCAAAGAGTATACAATGACGATTGTGCACATACCGAGGTTGGTGAAAAATCTACCCCGATTCAAAAAAAAGAGGCCTGGCAGCCCAAAAATGCAAAAAACCAAAAATACCCTTTCTCCTAAGCCAGGTGAGAATGAATAAAAGCCAGAGTGTGAATAAAAACATGAGAGTTGTGCCCTGAATAAGGATAACTGATAGGTCTTGCCCGGTCGGTACATTAGCTGCCCTCACAAAGGCAGATGTGTCGTGACCGGTAGTGAGATCCTAAGGATCCAAAAATAACCCCTTACCCCCTCCTGAAGAGGTAAAATAGTCAAAAGCCTTAAGCCAACCTATACACACTTCTGAGTTATCTTTAGAAAAGAAAAAAAATCGGGTGTAAGGCTAAGTCAACCAGAGTTGTGCATAAATCATTCAAAGTATCTCGATGAGCCAACTAATAATAAGAGTCTTGATTCAATCAAAGGAGAGACTCTTATCTCTTGATCTTACCCCCATTCTCTCCTTTTTCAACACCAGTGACTGATCATATGTTTTTTGTTGATTCGGTTGGTCTTTTCAAAGTCTCATAAAACTTTTAAACATGATTGATACAACAGAGAGTGAGAAGGAAATACTTCAATGAAGTGAACTCAAAAATGAGGATATCATAAGATGTATTCCGTGATCTAAGAAAGCTTTGATGTTGTATCGATCTGAGCCATGAACAAAATTATGATATGACAATAGGATGAGGCAATCACGAGATGAATGATTTCATTGGCGACTGTTTTAAGTTTTTTGTTTCTCGGGACGAGCAACGCTTAAGTTCGGTGTGGTGATGAATCTTCCAGACTCATCCTCAGTCACCAATTCAAAGGATTTCTAACGTTTTTTTCCCTCCTCATTTTTCTTTTCTCTTTTTTGTGAAAATTCTGACACTTGCACGAAGGTGAGGTAATTATGAGACCAACATGCATGCATTTGGGCGACTGTCTTGGGCTTTTTCATTCCTCGGGACGAGCAATGCTTAAGTTCGGTGTGGTGATGAATCCTCCAGATTCATCATTACAATCCCCAATTCTAGGGTTTTTCTACCTCTTTATGACTAAATTACCCTTGTTTTGCCTTACTCTGAGTATTTCTTCGCTCTTACATAAATAATGCTTAAATAGTCCTAATTACTAGTTTATTTGCTTTATTACCCCTTACACACTCTCCTTTCTCTCTGCAGATCACTCTCAATCATCCAATCAAACATCAACAACTCACAACTGTGCGTTCTGTCCCCAAAGCCCCAAGCCTGTGCGACAAATGATCAAGATCATGAAGCAAAACAATTGTCACGACTGTGCTGGTCACGCCACGGCCGTGGCGCATCGCCAACAGTGCCAATCCTCCATCCGCCACGACCGTGCTAGTCACACCTCGACCGTGGCACATATCCGCCACGACCGTGCTGGTCACGCCACGGTCGTGGCACATCGCCCCCAGGGCCAAGTTCTCACCTGCCACGCCCGTGCAAGGCGGCACGGCCGTGGAGCTGTAGCCTCACCACGACCGTGGTGGCATGCCACGGCCGTGGCACATCGCCCCCAGGACCAATTTCTCACCCACCACGTCCGTGCAAGGCGGCACGGCCGTGGGGTTGTAGCCTCACCACGACCGTGGTTACACGCCACGGCCGTGGCACGACATCACCAGGGCCAAAGTTTTCACCCACCATGCCCATGCAAGACAGCACGGTCGTGGATAGTAGCATCACCACGACCGTAGTGCCTCAACACGGCTGTGGCGCGTCGTCCCCTACCTCCCAACGCTGCTATCTCCTCAACCTGCTGCTCCAAAGCTCCATGACCACCGGCATCGCCCTCCTCACCTAGAGTACTACCCACCTGCAACGCCTTGCAACCCCAGACTGGTTGTAAGAGCACGAAGTCCCAGATGGTTTGGAGGAGCTCACGGCCCTAGATCATTTGGAGGAACTAACGATCTCAGATCGTTTGGAGGATTGGATGCTCGAGGTCGTTTGGGCGTTGTTCAGTCAAGATCACAGAAGAACGCAGGTCACTTGGCCCCATGGTCTACAGATCATTTGATAGCAAACGGTCTACATACCGTTTGGTAGCAAACGGTCTCCATACCATTTGATAGCAAACGGTCTCAAGACCGTTTTGTATCAAACGGTCTCCAAACCGTTTGGGATGCTATTTTTCAAGACCGTTTGGTGAAACCGTTTGGTGCAAAAAGCCAGCAGACCGTTTGGGACCAGACCTGTGCCTATAAATAGGACTAGCAGGGTCCCCAGTTTGGCACCAGTTCTGGGACGCCACCAGGCTTCCCGAGCACAGTTTCTGACCAAAATTCACCTACAGCCCCAGGATCCCCGTCTGAGCACAGATGTAGAAAGCTGCCAGACTGGGGACAGATCTAGAAGGCTGTTCCATCACCATCTCACCTCTACCATCATTCTACCACTATTCTACCTAATTCTACCCGTGCAAACCTGGAGGTAGACACGACGATCGAGGTGGAGAGACAGGCGTCATCGACCACAACGGAGTAGTCCTGGAGACTGCGACGATCTACACCGGGCTGTCACAGATCTACTCTTCTGCTCAGACAATGCTTTATTTCTCTCTCTTCTCTTTCTTTATTGCTCCCTCTATGAGGAGCGAGTAGTTCCATTCACTGGGGTGCGGGGACTAGCCCCGCTGCCCGTGTTTTGTAACTTGTACTAAAAATATGTTATCATTCCGACTCAATACTAAATCATTTCATACATGCTTGAATGTTGGCCGCATTCTTGTATGCATCTATTGTCTTTCATTGTGGTTTGTCTATGACCGCTCTTAAAGACTCGAATACCGATTTAGTTTTGGTTTCTGGTGTGTGTATCCACTGCGCATCCGTTTCGGTATCTAGGAATGCTTTCTAAGGAGTGGAGTAAACTCACCTCCATCGTTGTACTTTTGTACTATGAAATGGAATCAGTTGACGTACAAAAGTGCAACCTTGACAGGTCGAGGAACACACTCTAAGGAGAGAGTGGTGCAAAGTACTTGACCATTCATTCAGGAATAGCTGACGTTGCAACACTCTCACATTTCTCATAGCTATATCCTCGAAAGAGGGATAGTCTATAAGGATACTAATCGATTTGGTAATTATCGCTCGCTTGTTAGTTTTCCGATACACATTTCATGAGGTTGAGTAAGATTTTCTCTTCGGAGACTACATATCTTCATTGACACGTAGATATGTACCGGATGAGAGTTACTCAACCCATGAAGGATGTGTGCATTGCTCTTGTCCTATAAGACATCGGTTTTGTACAACATCCATGTATCTTACTTACAAGTCTCTCTATGTTTGGTACAAATACAATTCATGTGTAGTGGTGGTGAATACCCGCATCACCCCAGTGATCCATCATCATTTGTTAAATCTTAAATTTTAATCCTTAATCTAGTTTTTATTCTTGCCTTTACTTTTGCATGTTTTAGGTTAAATAACTCAAATCAAACTTTTGGTCTTAGATGATTGACTTAGATCGGTACGAAATGAGAAAAAGACACTCAGATTCTTAACGTTGTCCTTTGGGTTCGATCCTAAATCTATACTATGATAAGGCTTCCACACTCTTGTGGGGTTGGAGCATTTATCTAGCACCAGTTGTAGGTAAACCTAGAGAGAACATCAACTCCCTAGGGTTTTTGGTGCATATTAGGACTTCCATTGGAAGAGTAATCTTTTGGTGTAAGTTCTAGCTGCATCAGTATCTATTGGCTTCAGGACTGTAGGTTCGGCCTAGTCCGATTGGCAGGATGTGTTACTGGGATCTACTGACTCCTATTGAAAATATAATAAGAGTAGACTTTGGATAAAATTAGACCCACATCATAGTGAGAATATACATACACTAAGATGTTGAAACATATAGGAAATATTAGAATAGCTAAGAATCGGTTGGAACTGATATATGAGATCAAATTTTGGAGCCTCATATGAAAAACCCTTGATTGGGAATAAAAGAACACGACATAAGGTCCAGGTTAAGTTTAATGATAAGTATTATATGTACTTTAAATATGAAATATGGGAAAGATATGAGAAAAGTATTTGAGGGCCAAGATGGTAAGAATCAATCATGAGGAATGGATCATATAATTGAGTATAATGCTTTTATGTACTCCAAAGCAATGACAAAATAGAAGAAAAGAGTTGAGTATACAATAAGTACATAGAAGTGAAGAGTCTTCAGAAGAGTTAAAGTAAAGAGAAATGGGATGAACATGTAAATCATAAGACTACAACAACAAACTTAGTTGAAACAAAGAGAAATGTAAAAATGATGAGCTTGATTAAGGAACGAGCATTGTGATATAATTGATAGTATAGAATGTATACCTTTATTATAAAGTTTAATACATTCATCCTTATTAACTTTGGATTTCAAGTCTCTATAGAACAACAAACTAGTTTCTAAAAGAAAAACAAAAGTGTAGTTTAACAAATGAATAAGTCATACAAAGGTAGACTATATTTAGGAAGGAGAAAACTTGATTGAAATAGAAACTAAGTTTGACCCATGCATGATTCGTTTGATTTCAAATGAAGAATATGTAATGTATTAAACATGAGGTGAAACTAGTAGAGAGAATATTAATTTAGAATTCTAACTTCACATTAGTAGAAAGATAAAAAGAAATATGTGCAACATGGTATACATGATCATATACATGAATAAGCAACATGGTCATAACAGAAAATTAGAAGTTAAAGATGACAGGTGGAGAAATAGTATATGGTAAGAGGATTATGGAAAGTAAGGAAGGGTTTAAAACATGATGAAGTAATATAGATTATAAAAGAAAGAGGTTGTGAGATTCAAGCAAGTGTTAATTATTCAAGTATCCCTGTTAATAACTAATTAAACCTACATATGAGAAATGTATTAAGGGAATGTTTGAATATAAGAATTCTAAGTCTCAGAATCATCTTCTCTTTCATATCTTCCTTAATGAGAGCAAGGTGGGAATGAAGTGATAAGAAAATGAATCATATATGATGCATAACCACCATGGTAGGGACATCTAGTGAATGTAATAGTGACACACAATATGTTGATGAAACCCTAGTAGGGTAAATTGAGAATGTAATCTATTTGAATTGCCAAGTAAGAGAAAGTAAATTCAATTGATAAGATAAGGAAGACTTTAGTAAAACTTGTGAGATTCAAAGTTTGAATTTCAAATTAAGAGAATAAAGTCACATCACAATAACGTCATGCTACTGATAAGGACCAAACCCTAGAATGTTTAGAGTTGTAGTAGTTTAAGGGACGTCACTAGTGATTTGACCTTGAATACTAGCATCTCTATAAAACAAGATCATAAAATTTACACTATGAGAAGTAAACTAGCATTGATAGTAATCCAAGTTTTAAAGGTAGCTAATCTGAAAGGTAGATAAACAATACAGAAATGATTTAGAGTAAAGGATAAGAAATAGATTTGAAATATAAGAGGTGTGTTTTGAACAAAAGGAGAAATACAATATGAGTGAAGTGCGATATGAAATAAATCCTTGCAGTGATAGCAAGAATGATGAATAATCTATTCATACCTTGTATGTTTCAAATTTTAAGGATGTTTAATATACATGATTAAAATGAGAAGGACAAGTAGAAAAAAGTAAGTAGTAATGAATGAAGAGAGAAATAAGAGAAAATAATGGCTTTTAGTAATGTGAATTTGTTTTTAAAAGTATAATGTGTTGAAGGTATATTAAGGGATGTAAATTGGTTCTACGTATGATTTCAGTGTACATGTGCAAACAATATGTTAATTTAAGGTGTCTGATAGTTGTAGTCATTCATACCAGTAATCCATCTTAGTATTGTACAATTGTGGTATGGTGATATGGGTTGAATGATGATGGAACAAATGGAGGGTTACCCTTAATAAGGTAGTCTTACCTATTCACTCATATTAATAGAATGGATGATAATCATATTGTGTTGATATGATACCCTAATGTGGTATAGCTTGTTATACCTAGCTTTAATATGACTAAGTGATGGTAATTGGGTATGAATAGTCCTTGAATGAATAATACAATCATGGAGTACTCTGTTACTGTTCTTGAAATCCTAGTATGCTATAACCCGATGGTTACACCTTAAATTATGTGTGGGTTCATACTTGAGAATAGTATGGAATGTGATGGTAATGCTTCATGTTATGCATCCATGATCCAATGGGGATGCCGTGAGTAGTATTGTATAATTGTTGTTGAATATAGTTTTTCAACTCAAGACTGTTTTGCTATTTGAGTAGCACAATAGTAAAATTAAAAACAACATGGTGAACTCTTTTTTGTGACTTAGAAGTAATACATACCAATAGTACATATTGAGCTGTATGAATTAAGATAGTTGGATCAGATTATTAATTTTGAGGTAACACCTCAAGAGTATAAAATTTTTGAAATGGTTGTTTATCTCTCTATCCTATGATTGACTATGGCATAGATAATTTGTTTGTTATCATTGAGAATTATTTCAAACATGTTGTGATTTAGTAAAGAATTAAAGGACATAATGTTGAAAACTGCATTCAAGTATGAAATACAAGAATATAATGACATGTGAGATTTTAGAAGCTTAAAATAAACCTTGAATGTACTTTTATTGCACATTTATGTTTTGAGGACGAAATATTTTAAGGGGGGAAGAATTGTTATGACCGCATCTGAGCTTAATTGGTAAACTAGGGTTTACATAGATGATTACATGCTTAATTGGATTGATCATTGCTTAAATCTAATTAATGATGATAACTTAATTATGATGTTTTAAACCTAATAATAACTTTAAGTGTGCTTTTACTTTGATAAATTAGGGTTTGAGAAATATAACCCTAATCGGCCCAAATTAGGGTTTTCATGACATATAAATACATAATTTGATAAGTATAGTATCTCACTAAATAAATTTTAGTATTTTATGTGTAACTCTGATTGAATTCAAATTTGTATATAATTTGTATATCTTAAATGTGAACACTACTGAAAAATATCAGGATTTTTGGAGAATGTTATGACCTATTTGTCGGTCGAGTTTCAAACTCGGTCGGTCGAGTTTCAAACTCGACCGACAATGTTGTTGACTTCAATATAGTAGTGTAGTATTTTATTTTTAGTTATTTATTGGTAACTCCAAATGATCTGAATTTTTTATTAGAGATCTAAAACTCAATCAGAAAGAACATATAAAATTTTCATAATTTTTGGAGGATTTGTTAGCTATTTAGTAGAAGAATTACAGTAGCATTTGTATGACAGAAAATTCAGCTAAAATAAGAGAAAGTATAGTGAGGGATCAATGTGCAATTGACCCAAGAAGCTCAGTTGCTATATATGGTCAACATAACACACTAGGAGATACCATAATTCGTGATTTAATCTATAGAAACAAAATCCTAGAGAGAGAGGGAGAGTTAGGGTTTGAGAGGAAAAGAGGTGGAAGTGTTGATCTAGGGTTTTTCTATCTGAAATATGATGAAATCAAGTAAGTTTAGGTTCTTTACATAGAATTTAATGGTGAATATTCTCTCACATGTCAATATTTCGTACCTCCTATGATTTTATCCAAAATGGTATAAAAACTTCCCCTTTTCTCACTCTTTCTTCATACTCCCTCATTTTTAGGGTTTCCGAGTTGAAAGGAAGAAGAATTGGGTGAATTGCTAGGGATTTGATATGAAATCGAGATTTTTAGGGATGAGATATATTTTTAAGGTTTTTTCAGACCTTAGGGTGAGTGTGAACTTCCTTTAAACAGTATATTGCACAAAAATTTGTTAAATCATCCATAATCTTCAATTGCTTAGCATGCGAGTACAAACCCTGAATTGTCTGTTTGATCTAAGTTGTTGCAAAATGATATGAAATGGATTCTTCCTCTATTTGGATGAATTTTAGATGATAAGATCACATTATAAATGTATACAATATATCCTAATGAGAATTCCCTAAGTATTCACAAAGGTTATAAGAGTAAACTAAAATATAGCAAAATTTTCTATGACTGAAATTGTTGTATAATCAAATAGAGAAAAAAATTTATCTAGATCCCCTTGGTTATGAATGATTGTTTATCTAAATTCATAGAACATATATGTCAAATACTATCTTGGATTACATTTAAGGTGAATAGTGTTAGTTTGATATCTCAGTAAAGAGGGTGAAACCCTAGATGCGAGGAAAGTTAGATATTTACAAATAGATATCGTGAAATCCATTTGAAGGAATTTTATTAACATGATAGACTTTATTTATTAAATTTTATTCTTGATGCATGATATCTCAGTGAATGGCATGGAAACCTAAATTCAGCTCAGTTCCAAGGTTTCATACATATATTGATTGTATATGATTTATGCAGTCTCTATTTAGTGAATATTTATGTCGTATGAAATCCTTATGAGAGCCATGTGATAAGTGAATAGGGTAAATGAAACCCTAAGGATAGAGTGTTCAATGAATAGCAAGTAATCAAGGATGGAAACCCAATCTAGTATGCCTTTTGAAGTATACATATTCAACTTAGTAGTAAATGGCCGATTGAAGTGATTCATGTTATATTGTGGATTTTTAGCTGAATATTATCCTATATGCATGTATGCTTTTCTTATGAGATTTAGATTCTCTAATTCAAATAATTGTTATGAAATGTGTAAGTTATTATGCTATTGTGAGTAGAGAAATATGGCATGCCGTAGATAGGGATGTTATTGATGCCATGCATATATGTTTGAAAGTTGAATGAGAATACTTGTTTTATTAGACATGATATATGTTTGAATACATGAGAAATGCTATATTTTCATGAGTAAGGAGAAATCCTAAGAAAAGAGTAAACAATATGTTAAGCATTCAGTTCAGTATCATCTTGAATTTCAATTTAGAAGTCTGAGTAGTCAGTATAATACATAGTTAAAAGAGACTAGTCTAAGAGAAAGATACAATCAAAGTTATAATAGACATATGTGCCCTGAACACCGTAGATTCCCAATGGATGTCTACACTATAGAGAGGAAATGATCCACCCTGGAAGCGACTAGTATACGGGGATCGAAACGCACCCATAGAGTGTGCGGAGAGACGAAGCCCTTGAGGAAGTCTCCTAAGAGAAGATAGGTTACCCAACATGAACCGGAGATCTTGGTGGTAACCTAGAGTTACCCAAAGAGCGTACCAAGATGAGGCCCACAGAGCGTCTTAGACCCTCCACTTGTGTACTCAGCCTAGAAGAAGAGTTCCAGTTAAAGGCCAGCTGTTTAGCCGCCTTAGTCAGACGTGACAGTTTGAGTCAGGCTGACTCAGATTCAGTTCTAGGCTTAGCTTACCGGGTTTTAAGCTAAGTATTGTACAGTGAGATCGTAGTTCTCTATGAGTCTTCATATATAGAGCACACTACATATGACCAGGGTATAAACTAAAATATGATCATATAGGTTTATAGAGTTTCTTATAAATAAAAAGAGTTAAGAAAGATTTGAGTACATTTTCGTAGTAGTTGTTCTTTAAATGCAATATTTACATTCTCTGTTATTTTAAATTTATTGTTTTAGATCTGGTCATTGTAGTAATTACTGTTGTTATAATTGATAACAATTTCTCATAAGTATATCTGTAATTATATCAGTACTTTAGACTATTTCTTTGAAGTACTCATTCACTGAGCGAGTTGGCTCACCCCTCTACTCAAAATTTTTAGGAAAACCACATGGACTTGAAGAAGTTCAAAGCATCAGAGTAGATCTACCACATGAGTTAAGTATGAGATTAGTTAAGTTCAATCGGTCCCTATCACTCTAGGTCCTTCTATAGATGTGAGAGAGTTATAAATGATGTTTTGTATCCTTGCTTCCTTGATAAGAGAGAATGTATCTAATTATCATGTTGTATGTACATGTAAGTGTGAGAAACAGAATGAATGTGTGGGTGTGTATCATTAATGTTGAGATCATATTAGAGTAATAAAAGTTTAATTCTCTTGTAAAGTTTGTTTATGTGATTGAATGTGAGAAAACAAAGAGTTTGAAATAAAAGTAAAAGTCGGGAGTGAACTTTGTATTAAGTGAAATCCTCATAGTCATGCCCTAATCTCATGATTAGTGACAATCATGGGATGTGGGTGTGAAACACAAGGTTAAGGGGTTCATCAAGGAAGATTATCTACTCATAAACTTCCAAACATGCTAAAACCCTAGTCAAAGAGTCAATCTTTCAACTTGGTATTATGTTTTTAGTGTAATATCTATAGATGTAAGTTAAGGGTAAGCAATAAACATGAAGAAAGTTATATAATTCACCTCAAGGTAGGTGATGAAGGTCCAAACAACAAGGTAGATCAAATAGAGAGGAAAGAAACCCCTAGCTTGAGCACTCCACACGTCCAAGCTATCTCATTTCTACAAGAACAAGGAAAACCCTAGGTCAAAGAAGAAGAAAGAAAATTTCCATCAACTTCAAGCTTAAGATCCACCAAGAACACCATGAATCCAACCAAAAAGGAAGAGAGAAGAATGTGGGAATCAAAGCAAAATGAAGGAAAGAAGATTATCTTACTTGCTTAGGTAAAGAAATAAGGCTAAGAGGATCCACCAAGAACACTATGAATCCGACCAATAAGGAAGAGAGAAGGATAATGAAATGAAGGAAAGAAGATGAGCTTACTTTCTTAGGTCAAGAAATAAGGCTAAGAAGCTCCAAGCTCTTGAAATAGGGTAGATCCAAACCCTAGAAGAACATGCAAGCAAGATCGTCTTAACTTCCTCCTCTAGAGATCCTTCTCCTCCACCAATAAAGAGGGATCGATGCCCAAGAACCAAGAAGAAGAAGAGGGTGTGTAAAGGGTTCCTTATCGACGCCCAAGAACCAAGAAGAAGAAGAGGGTGTGTAAAGGGTTCATTTGGGTGGATGGAGAGAGGTATATAAATCTTAGGGTGAGAGAGAAAGGAAGGTAGAGGTGTCAAGACAAGCATGCTATGTGTCCAAGGTCAAAACCTCATGTCCATGAAAAATTAGGTCAACTATCAAATCTTAAAACTAAGGGGATGATTGGATGTCAACCCCTAAAGAACCATCTACCTCCAATACTAGGTGTCCCATCATATCATGCCTTCACTTGACCACCAAGGCGAATCCTAGAACCTCCATCGGTTGTTGTACCTCACATGGAGAACCATTGACCTTGAGGTGCCTTAGGTGGGGAAACCATCAAATTTTTAAAAGGAAGAGACCACCATCCGATCCCCTCAAACTCAAGGTGGACCATCTGATCCTAACATACAAAGGCAAACTATTGAGTTAGGGCATCTAGGTGAGGAAACCCTAATCTCAATCCTAGGTTAGGTAACACCTCTAATATGATGGTGCAACTAGGCATCCAAAAATACAACAATATCAGACATGATATGAAAACTTATGAGGCACAACATACATGGTACAAAATTCAAGAAAACCCTAGTTGTGGAGAAATTACATAAAATCCCTTATAAGCACAAATAGTGCAAAACTCCATCAAACATTGTTCAAACTGGACCGAACTTGAAACTTAGCTTTGTCACATGATATCAAAGCATGGATTAGTGTTTAATTAACATTTTAAGGATCTAATTATGATAAACAAACATGATCAACCAAAAAGCAAAGTCGGGGGGTCTTACAAATTATATGTCAATTTGGTAGTTGTATTGTGAGTGAGTTATGCGTTCCTAGATAAGGCCATTTATTGATCTAATATAGAATCCCAAACCTTTGGGCCTCTAATTGTTTGGGTTGTAAATGGGTATGGTAGACACATGGATCCATAAATCTGGATCCTTTTGTAACTCATCACAGATCTAACTTTTTGTACCTGCATAGCCATGGACCTACATACTCTTGGACCCACATATAAGAGAGTCCACTAATGGTCATGTTTAGACCCAAAACCGCTAGACCAGTGTAATAGTTATACATAAGCAAATACTTAAATAATATGTTATGTATATCATAATTTACTAGTGAAACTAAGATAAATATTTGAGATTGTATCCTACTCTAATTATAATAAGGTTGATACTAGTCATCTAATTGAGAATTAACTATTCTAGTTACAATTGTGATAAACATATTCAAACTTGAATTTAAAATAGTTATATAAATTCTGCATAATTAAAACATTATGAGGTTGACTAACATATGCAAACTATTGAGTCAACTAATCTCCAATCTATTAAACATTGTATTACTTAATATAACTATTGTATATTAATATCCTCTATAACAATAAGACCTTATTGTATTAAAATATATAAAACATAATCCTAATTTTTCTTTTATAAATTTTATAATGTTTTATATAGAATTATTTACCCGCATATTTGTGTCATATATCCATTTATATTTTGGATACATGTATGGTACGAGTCTACATTTTCATCATGCAGGTCTAGAACTGAAATTGCAGCCATTAAATGAAATGTACATGGGTGTAGATGTGCTCAGACTCGCATCATATCCACACCGTTTATAGACTAAGAAACTACTTAAAGCACACAATTAGCTGACTAGCATAGTAAATTGTAACGATTAGACTCGAATCGACCACAAATGAAAGCTATTATTCAATGTATTTTCCTGCTCCACAGACCGATAGTTATACATTGTAAATGATGAACAGATGGGTAAGTACTCCGAGATGGAAAATTATGCATCTGATATGGATCCCTGAGTTGCCTTACTTGGACTGACCCCTCGCTAATACAAAAATGGAAATTCTTGACAGCACCGATTGTACACCCCGAACCAGCACCAGACCCAGACCCTATTCCAACGCCTCCTATTTGAGCCCGTCCAATGGCTGGCAGCCTAACATGCACAACGGTCTCCTCGCTTTCCCTCTCTTCTCATCCATGCCTGACGCAGTGATGCCGAGAGGGCCTCGATGAGTATGATACCCCGTGACCACACCTGACCTAGCCGACAAACCGTTCTCATTGCAGACGCTTTCCGCATGTAAGTCGTGGCGGTGCTTCCTCCTAGAAGCGGAACACCTAGGCCAAAAAACCTAAATGGCACATTTGCCATGTAATGGCACATTCTTGAACTTATTGTGTGACAAATTATAGCCATTGGGAGCGGCTCCGTGCGCGACACATTGGTCCCACAAGAGGGCAATGCGTCTCGGTTTGAGACACATTGCCCTCTTGTGGGACCAATGCGTCCCCTGCTGGGACGCATTGGCCTCCCGGGAGGCAATGCGTCCTGACAACGGACGCATTGACCCCACAAGAGGGCAATGCATCCTGCTTCATGACGCATTGCTCTCTTGTGGGGCCAATCTGTCCACTGTCAGGACGCATTGCCCCCCGGGAGGCCAATGCGTCCCAGCAGGGGACGCATTGGTCCCACAAGAGGGCAATGTGTCCCAAACCGGGACGCATTGCCCTCTTGTGGGACCAATGCGTCGCGCGCGGAGCCGCTCCCAACGACTATAATTTGTCACGCAGGCAATGCGTCCGGGACAGGGACACACTGCCCCCTGGACCAGAGCAACCCAACGGCTATTTTGCCGTTGGTCCGCGGCGCGGTGCCACGTGGGGGCAATGCGTCCCCAACCGGGACGCATTGGTCCCCTATAAATATTAGGCGAAATCAGCCCCCAAACTCACACCATTCTTCATTTCCTTACTCTTGCTCTCTACTCCCATTGCTCTGGAGTTCTTGCTCGGATTTCTACTGCTTGGAGGCGATTTCTAGCTTATTTCGAGCGATCTTGGAGCTTCTATCTTATTTGTCTCTTCTACTGCTTGGAGACGATCTTGGAGCTTCTTCTTTCTCTTCTCGTATTCTTTGATTGTCAAGGGATAACTCTCCATTTGAGGTATTTTTTCTACCAAATTTTTAATTTCCAAAACTTGAACTTAACATTAGTATGAAATATTACAACTGAAATAATTGTATTGCTACTCCTTAATTCCACATTACTGAAATAATGATGTAGAAAATGACAATTGAAGGTTAGTTAATACCTAAAAAATTATTGTTCAAAATTGCAAAATTGTTGTTCTGAAATGTTAATGTTACTGAAAAAATAGCAAAATTGTTGTTCTGAAATATTAATGTTACTAAAAAATAGTAGAATTGTTGTTCTAAAATGTTAATGTTATAGAAAAAGTAGTAAAATAAATTCAATTCCAAATTCAAAATTATTGTTCTAAAATCCTAACTACTCTTCTAAAAATGATGTGACTGTTCTAAAATATTAATTCATGTTAATATAATGTTCTACAATATGAATTTCTCTCTGATGTTAATATAATGTTCTAAAATATAGGAACATGGCATCTAGTTCAAATTCACGAATTGTCAAGATGCGATATGATGGTCAATTTCTCTCTGATGGGTCTTATTCTAGTCGATCTGTTAGACCCATAAACATTTCACTTATTAATACCCTATATGAACTAAAATCATATATCTATACAACACTTAACATCAATCCCAACCAATTCTCTATCAAAATATCCTATCTTTTCCCTGGAGAAAATCATATGCTCGTACAAGTTGATGATGATGATGCATATAGAACTTTGTTATCACTTTCAGCTGACGTCTATATTGATGTGTTTCTTGAAAAACATCTATCCACCAACAACCTTGTTTCATGAGTCTATTGAATCAATTTCAATCTCAATTCCCTCACAATAATTTATGGAGTCAACCATCTCAATTCTCTCAAAGTCATTTAACTATTGAATGGAGTCAACCACCTCAATTTAGTCTTAACAATTTAACAATTGAATGGAGTCAACCACCTGAATTCTCTCAAAATCCTACTACTGAGAATATTGGTGTTGAGGTTGAGGAGGGAGATAATGATAGTGATCATGAAGGTGATAATGATAGTGATCATGAAGTTGATAACAATAGTGATATTGAAGGTGGTAATAACAGTGAACCACCTGAGGAGGAGTCATTGACTGAAACCGATGATGAGCACACACATTCATTCCCTGACTCTATTGCAGCATTGAGTTCTATTCCATTAATATTTGACAACCAATGGCCCCAACATGAACACATTGATTCCAACTATGAAGCTTTTCAAGATGATGACTGGGTGGAAGATTTTCATCATGAATTTCATCTCAATTACAATCCTTCCAGCACTGTTATATATGAGGGTGCTTTATTTGCATCCAAAGTTGTACTAGTTGAGACGCTCCAAAAATGGTCGGTATAAAAGAATGTCCAGTACCGTACATTATAATCAAATAATCATCATATTAAACTTGTTTGTATCCATGATCAATGATGTCCTTGGAGATTGACTGCTTGCCAGTCCAAAAGAGTAGGTGGCATGTGGAAGATAAAACGTTGCAAAGCAGGCCACAATTGTGAATTAACTGTTATGAATCATGATCATCACCAAGTCACAGCATCTTATATTGCTCGAAGGATAATGCCAATCTTAGTATCATGATTGGATATGTCGACACGAGAAATTCGTGACAAGGTGAATGCTAAACTAAGGCTCCATATATCTTACAAGAAGGAATATCTAGCGAGGAGGAAGGTTGTACAAGACTATACACATGTATACAAGTCTATAAACATGATCCTACAAGACAGTACACATGTGTATAAGATTGTACACATGGTCCTACAAGACTGTACACATAGTCCTACAAGATTGTACACATGTTTACAAGAATGTAGACATGGTCCTACAAGACTGTACACATGGTTCTACAAGATTGTACACATGTGTGCAAGACTATATACTAGGTCCTACAAGACTATACACAAGGTCCTACAAGATTGTACACATGCACAAGACTGTCCACATTGTCCTACAAGACTGTAATACACATGTGTACAAGAGTGTATATATCGTCCTACAAGACTATACACATGGTCCTACAAACCTGTAATACACATGTGAACAAGAGTGTATACATGGTCCTACAAGACTGTACACATGGTCCTACAAGACTCTACACATGGTTCTATAAGAATGTACACATAGTCCTAGAAGACTGTACACATGTGTACAAGACTGTACATATGTGTACAAGACTATACACATGGCCCTACAATATTGTACACATGTGTACAAGACTATACACATGGTCCTACTAAACTATACACATGGTCCTACAAGAATATTCACATGGTCCAAGAAGATTGTACGCACGGTCCTACAAGACTGTATACATGATCCTACAAGAATGTGCACATATGTACAAGACTGTACACATTGTCCTACTAGATTGTACTCATGGTCCTACAAGATTGTACACATGTATACAAGACTGTACACATGGTCCTACAAGACTATATACATGGTCCTACAAGACTGTACACATGTGCACAAGACTCTACACATGGTCCTACAAGTCTATACACAAGATCCTACAAGATTATACACATGTGTACAAGTCTATACACACAGTCATATAAGACAAAACACATGTGTATAAGAATGTACACATGGTCCTACAAGACTGTACACATGGTCCTACAAGATTGTACACATGTGTGCAAGACCGTATACATGGTCCTACAAGACTATACACGTGGTCCTATAATACTATAGACATGTGTGAAAATTTGTACACATGGTCCTAAAAGACTGTAATACACATGTGTACAAGAGTTTATACGTGGTCCTACAATACTATACACATGGTCCTACAAGACTGTAATACACATGTGTACAAGAGTGTATGCATGGTCCTCCAATACTATACACATGGTCCAACAAGACTCTACACATGGTCCTACAAGACTATAATACACATGTATACAAGAGTGTATTCTCAAACTCGGTGGGGTTCCACGTCAAGTTACAGAACCAGAACGGTGTGTATGTCTTGATCTAGTTTCTAAGGATCTCTACATTTCTCGACTCCTAGAAGTCCTGCCATATCAAATGTGTGGCCCCATACACATAGGTGATGCAACACAATATAGGAGCTCTTGTTGGCAGAGCTATTGCCAGGAGTACAATTCTCGCTGTCCAACTTCTTAAGGTGCAAGTTTTATGCTATAAGTTTAAGTTCAACAAACTTTCAGAACAGTTTCACTGGTGCATCCACATTTTCTGAAGTGCCTCCCTCCTACTCGCATAGTGAAACATCATTTTTTGGCTTCTAAGATATTGCTAACCAATCCAGCACATGGACCAAGAAGACTGTACACATGGTCCTACTAGACTGTACACATGTAAAAGACTGTGGACATGGTCCTATAAGATTGTACACATGTATACAAGATTGTACACATGGTCCGACAAGACTTTGCACATTTCCCTAGAAGACTGTACACATGGTCCTACAAGACTGTATACATAGTCCTACAAGACTGTACACATGTCTACAAGACTCTACACATGGTCTTACAAAACTATACACATGGTCCTACAAGACTGTACACATGCGTACAAGCTTGTACATATGTGTCCAAGACTGTACACATGGTCATACAAGAATGTACACATGTGTACAAATCTATACACACGGTCCGATAAGAAAGTACACATGTGTATAAGATTGTACACATTGTCCTACAAGATTGTACACATAGTCCTACAAGACTGTAGATATGGTCCTACAAGACTGTACTCATGATCCTGCAAGATTGTACACATGTGTGCAAAATTGTATACATTGTCCTACAAGACTATACACATGGTCCTACAAGACTATACATAAGTGTGCAAAACTGTATACATGGTCCTACAAGACTGTAATACAAATGTGTACAAGAGTGTACACACGGTCCTACAAGACTCTACACATGTTCCTACAAGACTGTAATACACATGTGTACAAGAGTGTATACATGGTCCTACAAGACTATACACACGGTCCTACAAGACTCTACACAAGATCCTATAATAATGTACACATAGTCCTACAAGACTGTACACATGTGTACAAGACTGTACATATGCGTGCAAGACTATACACATGGTCCAACAATATTGTACACATGTGTACAAGACTGTACACATGGTCCTACGAGATTGTACACATGTGTGCGAGATAGTATACATGGTCCACAAGACTATACACATGGTCCTATAAGAAAGTACACATGTGTGCAAGACTGTACACATGGTCCTACAAGACAGTAATACACATGCGTACAAGAGTGCATACATGGTCCTACAAGATTGTACACATGGTCCTACAAGACTCTACACATGGTACTAAAAGACTATATACATAGTCCTACAAGACTGTACACATGTGTACAAGACTATACATATGTGTACAAGATTGTACATATGTGTACAAAACTATACACATGGTCCTACTATATTGTACACATGTGTATAAGATTGTACATATGGTCCTACAAAACTATACACATGGTCCTACAAGACTGTAAACATGGTCCTAGAAGACTGTACACATGGTCCTATAAGACTGTACATGTGATCCTACATGACTGTACACATATATACAAGACTGTACACATGGTGCTACAAGACTATACACATGGTCCTACTAGACTATACACGGGGACCTACAAGATCGTACACATTTATGCAAGACTGTACACATGGTCCTACAACACTTTGCACAATGTCCTAGAAGACTATACACATGGTCCTACAAGACTGAATACATGGTCCTACATGACTGTACACATGTTCACAAGACTCTACACATGGTTCTACAAGACTATACACATGGTCCTACAAGACTGTACACATGTGTACAAGATTGGACATATGTGTCCAAGACTATACACATGGTCATACAAGACTGTACACATGACTGTATACATGGTGCTACAAGACAGTACACATGTACACAAGACTATATACATGGTCCTAAAAGACTATACACATGGTCCTACAAGACTGTACACATCTGAATAAGATTGTACATATGTGTCCAAGACTATACACATTGTCATACAAGACTGTACACATGTGTACAAGTCTATAAACATGGTCCTACAAGACAGTACACATGTGTATAACATTGTACATATGGTCCTACAAGACTATACACATGGTCCTACAAGACTGTACAAATGTGTACAAGACTGTAGACATCGTCCTACATGACTGTACACATGGACCTACAAGATTGTACACATGTGTGCAAGACTGTATACATGGTCCTACAAGACTATACACATGGTCCTACAAGACTTTACACATGTGTTCAAGACTGTACACATGGTCCTATAAGACTATAATACATATGTATACAAGAGTGTATATATGGTCCTACAAGACTGTAGCACACATGTGTACAAGAGTGTATACATGGTCCTACAAGACTGTACACATGGTCCTATGAGACTTTACACATGGTCCTACAAGACTGTACACATAGTCCTACAAGATTTTACACATGTGTACAAGACTGTACATATGCGTGCAAGACTATACACATGGTCCTACAATATTGTACGCCTGTGTATAAGACTGTACACATGGTCCTACAAGATTGTACATATTGTCCTCCTAGATTGTATACATGTTTGCAAGACTGTATACATGATCCTACTAGACTTTGCAAATTGTCCAAGAAAACTATAAACAGGGTCCTACAAGACTGTATACGTGATCCTATATGACTTTACACATGTGAACAAGACTCTACACATGGTCCTACAAGACTAAACACATGGTCCTACAAGACTGTACACATGCGTACAAGATTGTACATATGTGCCCAAGACTGTACACATGGTCATACAATAATGTACACATATGTACAAGTCTATACTAATGGTCCTACAAGACTGTACACATGTGTATAAGATTATACACATGGTCCTAGAAGATTGTACACATGGTCCTACAAGAATGTACCATATGTACAAGACTGTAGACATAGTCCTACAAGACTATACACATGGTCCTACAAGATTGTACACATGTGTGCAAGAATGTATACATGGTCATACAAGACTATACACATGGTCCTATAAGACTGTACACATGTGTGCAAGACTGTACACATGGTCCTATAAGACTGTAATACACATGTGTACAAGAGTGTATACATGGTCCTAAAAGACTATACACATGGTGTTGCAAGACTCTACACATGGTTCTACAAAACTGTACACATAGTCCTACAAGACTATAATACACATGTATACAAGAGTGTATTCTCAAACTCGGTGGGGTTCCACGTCAAGTTACAGAACCTGAACGGTGTGTATGTCTTGATCTAGTTTCTAAGGATCTCTACATTTCTCGACTCCTAGAAGTCCTGCCATATCAAATGTGTGGCCCCATACACATAGGTGATGCAACACAATATAGGAGCTCTTGGTGGCAGAGCTATTGCCAGGAGTACAATTCTCGCTGTCCAACTTCTTAAGGTGCAAGTTTTATGCTATAAGTTTAAGTTCAACAAACTTTCAGAACAGTTTCACTGGTGCATCCACATTTTCTGAAGTGCCTCCCTCCTACTCGCATAGTGCAACATCATTTTTTGGCTTCTAAGATATTGCTAACCAATCCAGCACATGGACCAAGAAGACTGTACACATGGTCCTACTAGACTGTACACATGTAAAAGACTGTGGACATGGTCCTATAAGATTTTACACATGTATACAAGATTATAGACATGGTCCGACAAGACTTTGCACATTTCCCTAGAAGACTGTACACATGGTCCTACAAGACTGTATACATAGTCCTACAAGACTGTACACATGTCTACAAGACTCTACACATGGTCTTACAAAACTATACACATGGTCCTACAAGACTGTACACATGCGTACAAGCTTGTACATATGTGTCCAAGACTGTACACATGGTCATACACGAATGTACACATGTGTACAAATCTATACACATGGTCCGATAAGAAAGTACACATGTGTATAAGATTGTACACATTGTCCTACAAGATTGTACACATAGTCCTACAAGACTGTAGATATGGTCCTACAAGACTGTACTCATGATCCTGCAAGATTGTACACATGTGTGCAAAATTGTATACATTGTCCTACAAGACTATACACACGGTCCTACAAGACTATACATAAGTGTGCAAAACTGTATACATGGTCCTACAAGACTGTAATACAAATGTGTACAAGAGTGTACACACGGTCCTACAAGACTCTACACATGTTCCTACAAGACTGTAATACACATGTGTACACGAGTGTATACATGGTCCTACAAGACTATACACACGGTCCTACAAGACTCTACACAAGATCCTATAATAATGTACATATAGTCCTACAAGACTGTACACGTGTGTACAAGACTGTACATATGCGTGCAAGACTATACACATGGTCCAACAATATTGTACACATGTGTACAAGACTGTACACATGGTCCTACGAGATTGTACACATGTGTGCGAGATAGTATACATGGTCCACAAGACTATACACATGATCCTATAAGAAAGTAGACATGTGTGCAAGACTGTACACATGGTCCTACAAGACAGTAATACACATGCGTACAAGAGTGTATACATGGTCCTACAAGATTGTACACATGGTCCTACAAGACTCTACACATGGTACTAAAAGACTATATACATAGTCCTACAAGACTGTACACATGTGTACAAGACTATACATATGTGTACAAGATTGTACATATGTGTACAAAACTATACACATGGTCCTACTATATTGTACACATGTGTATAAGATTGTACATATGGTCCTACAAAACTATACACATGGTCCTACAAGACTGTAAACATGGTCCTAGAAGACTGTACACATGGTCCTATAAGACTGTACATGTGATCCTACATGACTGTACACATATATACAAGACTGTACACATGGTGCTACAAGACTATACACATGGTCCTACTAGACTATACACGGGGACCTACAAGATTGTACACATTTATGCAAGATTGTACACATGGTCCTACAACACTTTGCACAATGTCCTAGAAGACTATACACATGGTCCTACAAGACTGAATACATGGTCCTACATGATTGTACACATGTGTACAAGACTCTACACATGGTTCTACAAGACTATACACATGGTCCTACAAGACTGTACACATGTGTACAAGATTGGACATATGTGTCCAAGACTATACACATGGTCATACAAGACTGTACACATGACTGTATACATGGTGCTACAAGACAGTACACATGTACACAAGACTATATACATGGTCCTAAAAGACTATACACATGGTCCTACAAGACTGTACACATCCGAATAAGATTGTACATATGTGTCCAAGACTATACACATTGTCATACAAGACTGTACACATGTGTACAAGTCTATAAACATGGTCCTACAAGACAATACACATGTGTATAAGATTGTACATATGGTCCTATAAGACTATACACATGGTCCTATAAGACTGTACAAATGTGTACAAGACTGTAGACATCGTCCTACATGACTGTACACATGGACCTACAAGATTGTACACATGTGTGCAAGACTGTATACATGGTCCTACAAGACTATACACATGGTCCTACAAGACTTTACACATGTGTTCAAGACTGTACACATGGTCCTATAAGACTATAATACATATGTATACAAGAGTGTATATATGGTCCTACAAGACTGTAGCACACATGTGTACAAGAGTGTATACATGGTCCTATAAGACTGTACACACGGTCCTATGAGACTTTACACATGGTCCTACAAGACTGTACACATAGTCCTACAAGATTTTACACATGTGTACAATACTGTACATATGCGTGCAAGACTATACACATGGTCCTACAATATTGTACGCCTGTGTATAAGACTGTACACATGGTCCTACAAGATTGTACACATTGTCCTCCTAGATTGTATACATGTTTGCAAGACTGTATACATGATCCTACTAGACTTTGCAAATTGTCCAAGAAAACTATACACAGGGTCCTACAAGACTGTATACGTGATCCTATATGACTTTACACATGTGAACAAGACTCTACACATGGTCCTACAAGACTAAACACATGGTCCTACAAGACTGTACACATGCGTACAAGATTGTACATATGTGCCCAAGACTGTACACATGGTCATACAATAATGTACACATATGTACAAGTCTATACACATGGTCCTACAAGACTGTACACATGTGTATAAGATTATACACATGGTCCTAGAAGATTGTACACATGGTCCTAAAAGACTGTACCATATGTACAAGACTGTAGACATGGTCCTACAAGACTATACACATGGTCCTACAAGATTGTACACATGTGTGCAAGAATGTATACATGGTCATACAAGACTATACACATGGTCCTATAAGACTGTACACATGTGTGCAAGACTGTACACATGGTCCTATAAGACTGTAATACACATGTGTACAAGAGTGTATACATGGTCCTAAAAGACTATACACATGGTGTTGCAAGACTCTACACATGGTTCTACAAAACTGTAAACATAGTCCTACAAGACTGTACACATGTGTATAAGACTTGGGCATATGTGTACAAGACTATACACATGGTCCTACAATATTGTACACATGTGTACAAGACTATACACATGGTCCTATAAAATTATACACATGGTCCTACAAGACTGTACACATGGTCCCAGAAGACTGTACACATGATCCACAAAGACTGTACACATGGTCCAACAATATTGTACACATGGTCCTACAAGACTGTACACATGGTCCTACGAGATTGTACACATGGTCCTATAAGATTGTACACATGTATACAAGACTGTACACATGGTCTGACAAGACTTCAAAATTTGTCCTAGAAGACTGTACACATGATCCTACAAGACTGTACACATGGTCCCCAAGACTGTCCACATGTACACAAGACACTACACATGGTCCTACAAAACTATACACATGGTCCTACAAGACTGTACACATGCGTACAAGATTGTACATATGTGTCGCAGACTGTACATATGGTCATACAAGATTGTACACATGTATGCAAGTCTATACACATGGTCCAACAAGACAGTACACATGTGTATAATATTGTACACATGTACCTACAAGATAGTACACGTGGTCCTTCAAGACGGTACACATGTGTACAAGACTGTAGACATGGTCCTACAAGATTGTACACATGATCCTACAAGATTGTGCACATGTATTCAAGACTGTATACATGGTCTTACAAGACTATACACATGGTCCTTCAAGACTGTACAAAAGTGTGCAAGACTGTGGACATGGTCCTACAAGACTGCAATAGACATGTGTACAAGAGTCTATACATGGTCCTAAAAGACTATACACATGTTCCTACAAGACAGTAATACACAAGTGTACATGAGTGTATACATGGTCCTACAAGATTATACACACGATCCTACAAGACTCTACACATGGTCCTACAAGACTGTACACAAAGTCCTACAAGACTGTATACATGTGTACAAGACTATACATATGCGTGTAAGACTATACACATGGTCCTACAATATTGTACGCATGGTCCTACATGACTGTACACATGGTCATACAAGATTGTACACATGTGTGCAAGGATATATACATGGTCCTACAAGACTATACACATGGTCCTACAAGAAAGTACACATGTGTGCAAGACTGTACACGTGGTCCTACAAGACTGTAATACACATATGTACAAGAGTGTATATATGGTCCTATAAGGCTATACACATGGTCCTACAAGACTATAATAAACATGTGTACAAGAGTGTATATGTGGTCCTACAAGACTGTACACATTGTCCAACAAGACTCTACCTGTGGTACTACAAGACTATATACATAGTCCTACAAGACTATATACATGTGTACAAGATTGTACATATGTGTACAAGACTATACATATGTGTACAAGACTGTACACATGGTCCTACAAGACTATACACGTGGTCCTATAATACTATAGACATGTGTGCAAATCTGTACACATGGTCCTAAAAGACTGTAATACACATGTATATAAGAGTTTATACATAGTCCTACAAGACTATATACATGGCCCTACAAGACTGTAATATACATATGTACAAGAGTGTATGCATGGTCCTATAAGACTCTACACATGGTCCTACAAGACTCTACACATGGTCCTACAAGACTATAATACACATGTATACAAGAGTGTATTCTCAAACTTAGTGGGGTTCCACGTCAAGTTATGGAACCTGAACGATGTGTATGTCTTGATCTAGTTTCTAAGGATCTCTGCATTTCTCGACTCCCAGAAGTCCTGCCATATCAAATGTGTGGCCCCATACACATAGGTGATGCAACACAAGATAGGAGCTCTCGCTGGCAGAGCTATTTCTAGGAGTACAACTCTCGCTGTCCAACTTCTTAAGGCGCAAGTTTTATGCTATAAGTTTAAGTTCAACAGACTTTTAGAAAGTTTCACTGGTGCATCCACATTTTCTGAAGTGCCTCCCTCCTACTCGCCTGGTGCAACATCATTTTTTGGCTTCTAAGAAATTGCTAACCAATCCAGCAATCTCACCAAAAGCATCTTCTGGATGTCGTGGTTCATGGTATGTTGATGAATGAGAAGAATAGAAGGAAATATCAATGCTCATTTCTACAGTGGAACCATCAACTAAGGAGAAATGTATCTAAATTTTCTGCACATCAATTACACCCAGGAATCGGTTTCCTGGATGTGATCATCATGCATGAGAGAGTGTCATCCTTCTCAGCCTCCACTTTAAAGAAATTCTATTTAGCTATGCAACAAGTCATTTATTTTTGCACAATGGTTCTAGTTCAACGTTTGTCCATCGTGATTATCTGTGAATATATTTTTCCTAGACAAGTTCATGGATTTTAGTGATATACATGTTACTCTATATTGAACAAGTAGTACACATGGTTGTATATGTGTACAAAACTGTGGTGTTAGACATGTGTCAAAACACTTGCCAACGGTACACATGGTTCTATTCATGTGTACAAAACAATACATAAAGGTACACATGGTAATACATATGGGATTACATATGGTTCTATTCATGTGTACAAAACAATACATAATGGTACACATATAACTCATAGTCCTACAAGATTGTACACGTGTGTACAATACTGTACATATGTGTACAAGACTATACACTATGGTCCTACAAGACTATACATATGGTCCTACAAGACTATATATGTTTTTGTATGCAGATTTCCTTGTTGTCTCTCCTTCTGTATCTTTCTTTCTTTTTTGAGTCTTTTGTACAAGGCTTTTGTTTCTTTTGTTTGTCTTGGTAATCCTCTCCTGAGGGTTAAGGGGTGCGCATTTTTTGTACCTAAAGTTTTTTGGAATCAATAGCAACAGAGTTTTTTACCGACCAAAAAAAAGACTATACATATGTGTAAAGGACTATACACATGGCCCTACAAGACTGTGCACATGGTCCTATAAGACTGTACACATGTGTATAAGACTGTACAGATGTGTACAAAACTGTACACATGGCCTTACAAGACTGTACACATGGTCCTATAAGATTGCACACATGGTCCTACAAGATGCTAAACATGTGTACAAGACTGTACATACATGTACAAGACTATACAAGTATATAGTCTTATAGGACCCTATGTACAAGATTGTACATATGGTCCTACAAGATTGTACACATGTGTATAAGATTGTACACATAGTCCTACAAGACCATACACATGGTCCTATAAGACTATGCACATGTGTACAATACTGTACACATGGTCCTACAAGACAATACACATGGTCCTATAAGACTATACACATGGTCCTATAAGACTGTACACATAGTCCTATAAGACTGTACACATGGTATTGCAAGACTGTACACATGGTCCTACTAGACTGTATACATGGTCCTATAATATTATACACATGTATCAAAGACTATACTCATGGTCCTACAAGACTTTGCACATTGTCCTAGAAGATTATACACATGGTCCTACAAGACTGTATACATGGTCCTACAAGACTGTACACATGTGCACACGACTCTACACATGGTCCTACAAGACTATACACATTGTCCTACAAGACTGTACACATGCCTACAAGATTGTACATATGTGTCCAAGACTATACACATGGTCATATAAGACTGTACACATGTGTACAAGTCTATACACATGGTCCTACAAGATAGTACACATGTCTATAACATTGTACACATGGACCAAGAAGACTGTACACATGGTCCTACAAGACTGTACACATATGTACAAGACTGTAGACTTAGTCCTATAAGATTGTACACATGGTCCTACAGGATTTTACACATTTGTGCAAGACTATATACAGGGTCATACAAGACTATACACATGTTCCTACAAGACTGTACACATGTGTGCAAGACTATAGACATAGTCCTACAATAATGTAATACACATGTCTACAAGTGTGCAAACATGGTCCTACAAGACTGTACACATGGTCCTACAAGACTCTACACATGGTCCTATAAGACTGTACACATAGTCCTACATGATTGTACACATGTGTACAAGACTTGTACATATGTGTACAAGACTATAAACATGGTCCTACAAATTTGTAAACATGTGTATAAGACTATACACATGGTCCTACAATATTGTACACATGGTCCTACAAGACTGTACACATGGTCCTACAAGACTATACACATGGTCCTATAAGATTGTACACATGTATACAAGATTGTACACATGGTCCGACGAGACTTTGCACATTGCCCTAGAAGACTGTACACATCGTCCTACAAGACTATATACATGGTCCTACAAGACTGTACATGTGGAAAGTTAGATAAAGGCTAAATAGTTATTACATTGATGTGCAGACTCCCTCCTATATATAGGAGAGGAGGAAAGTACAAAGAAGCAAACTTAACCTAATGGGCCAACACAATATGGCCCATGTACAAGATAATAAACATAATTAATATTCTAACACGCCCCCTCAAGCTGTAGCATGACTGAAGCTCATGTCCAAGCTTGGAGTTTCCATGACTCTACAAGAAATAGAAATGATAAATGCCACGCCCCCTTAAGCACGTGATGATGTCTCTACAAGAAATAGAAATGATAAATGCCACGCTCCCTTAAGCACATGATGATGTCTCTTTTGAATTTTGTCTTGCATGCTGGAAGTACTCGAGCTTTGAAGAAGGTCTTTCAAAGTGCATATAACACAGGCACAAACATGGAGGCACACTATTGATGTAGTAGTAGTGGCGTATTCAAATCGTTTGAGAAGTGTAGCCAACTGGATGGAGGCGCAGAAGACCACGACGTGCTTAATGTGGTACGAACACGAACACGAACTCAGCGAGATGATGTGTACTAGTTGCATGTTTGATATTCACGAGCTTCTGAGTCTCCATCTATCTTGTGAGTGTGGTGGCCAATTGGAATAAGCACAAGCAGCCAACCAGCAAGGAAGCACAATGTCATTGGGAATATTCACACCAATGATCAATTGCAAGCACGACGCTTAGTCGGAATGGAGCACCACAAAAGACGTCAGAAGAATGGAAGAATAGATGTGTTGATGAACAAGAAGCTCCATGAAGAACAGCCTGGGCTATACATATAATCTCTCTCTACATACTCTCCCTTTCCTCTCTCTCTTTCTCTCTCTCTTCCTCTCTCTTCCTTTCCTTCTATTCCCCCCTTCACACCAACCATGAAAAGAATGAAGAAGTGGTTGGAGTGGAAACCAAATAAAAGGTACCGGAATGTAGCACAGTACAAGAACAAGACGGAAATACTACCGGAATGAAAACTCAGTAGAAAAATAAATGGAACTACCCAAATGGATCTCGGTAGGATATAATGATAGGAAAGAAAAAAAAATGACACTACCCGAATGATGGCACGGTAGGAAATGAAATAAAAATCCCAATTTTAAAAAAAGCACTCAACCATGTGGATTAGGGAACCACATGGAGAGGAAATCAATGCAGTGCCCCTTCTCTTTTTTTATTCTTTATAAACTAGCTTGGAGTCTTTTACATTCTTTTGTTCTATTTTTTTTATTGCAGTAAAATTGACAATGACACGAGCACGATGACTGAGGAAGGAGTGGGTGTTGGTTGGAGAGGTGTTGATGAGTTAACAAATAACTATGGATGCTTGCTGAAGCGTCACGCACTGTCAGTAAGGCCAAAAAAAAACATTGACCATAAAATATTGTCTATTCGGTCAATAGCTTGGTCATTGATGAATGACCCAAAAAAGGAGAGTTGGTAATTGATGAGAGTTGATAGGTAGAGGTACGATAGATAGAAAAGGAATTGACAATATCTAAGTAGTAGTTATGAAAACGGAACTGCGGAAAACAATCCCAATATTGGATTCACAAGGCTGGTCATGCTCAGGGATGACGGACAACGATTGAGCACGACAATTAATGGAATGTGATTGCTGGCGTTGGGGCTGCACACGTCCAGGAGGCAGTGTGTGAACGTGAGGCAAGTGAAACCCGATTGTCTGGTGCGGCCGGTAAACGCATGGGCGTTGGCTTCGGGGTATGTACATGGTTACACTGGAGAACATAGTGGCACCCTCATTGGGGAGGGAGGTCGACGGCGGCAGTAGGTCCCACGACACGATTGGAAAGCAAAACATGGAGAAAATTATTGAGCGACGGAGAGACTTCAGGATGGGCGGCCTCGACGATCTCTGGGACTATGAGGGTAGCGGCGAGGACAGAGGCTGTCACCCCAGCGACGACCTGCTCCTTGTTGAGCCCGGCGATGCGAACCTGAAGTTAGCAGGGTGCAGAGCGGGTGGTATGCACCGACCTGGACGCGAGGCTCAAGCTCGGGCCAAGGGCCATGCGGGTCACTAGTGAGGTTGCCATTGTTGCTTCTCTGGTGCGGCAACTGGATGCTGCTCTCCTTCCTAGATCTGCAGTAGATGATGGAAAGAATAGCTTGACGTCGTTCGTGGACAATGAGGACTGTTGGGCTTATTCTTTTGGTGGGAGTCATCGTGGATCTGGGGAACGAGTTGGCTCCTTGCGGTGGTGCCTTGCTGTGGTGAAGAGGATCTGTGTTGCAAATGGGATAGGCAGTTGATCAGAGAGGGATTTTACAACAACGGTGGGCAATGGTAGAGATTGGTGATGGGATGATGCCTGGTGGGCGGCCAAAGAAGAGACTAGCCGCCCACAGGAGGAGACACTTTACTTTTGTCTCTAGGGTTAGATTTTGGATCTATAGCTCTGATACCATATGGAAAGTTAGATAAAGGCTGAATAGTTATTACATTGATGTGCAGACTCCCTCCTATATATAGGAGAGGAGGCAAGTACAAAGAAGAAAACTTAACCTAATGGGCCAACACAATATGGCCCATGTACAAGATAATAAACATAATTAATATTCTAACAGTACACATGTGCACAAGACTCTACACATGGTCCTACAAAACTATACACATGGTCCTACAAGACTGTACACATGCGTACAAGCTTGTACATATGTGTCCAACATTGTACACATGGTCATAAAAGAATGTACACATGTGTACAAGTCTATACACATGGTCTGATAAGAAAGTACACATGTGTATAAGATTGTATACATGGTCCTACAAGACTGTACACATAGTCCTACAAGACTGTACACATGTGTACAAGACTATAGATATGGTCCTACAAGACTGTACTCATGATCCTACAAGATTTTACACATGTGTGCAAAATTGTATACATTGTCCTACAAGACTATACACATGGTCCTACAAGACTGTACATAAGTGTGCAAGACTATACACATGGTCCTACAAGACTGTAATACACATGTGTATGAGAGTGTATCCATGGTACTACAAGATTATAAACATGTTCCTACAAGACTGTACTACCCATGTGTACAAGAGTGTATACATGGTCCTACAAGACAATATACATGGTCCTAGAAGACTCTACACATGATCC
This sequence comes from Alisma plantago-aquatica, assembly GCA_963693085.1. Taxonomy (NCBI): domain Eukaryota; kingdom Viridiplantae; phylum Streptophyta; class Magnoliopsida; order Alismatales; family Alismataceae; genus Alisma; species Alisma plantago-aquatica. The sequence continues at coordinate 666,322,616 of OY856412.1, read as the reverse complement.
AACAAGATTTTACACATAGTCCTACAAGACTGTACACATGTGTACAAGACTATACATATGTGTGCAAGACTATACACATTGTCCAACAATATTGTACACATGTGTACAAGACTGTACACATGGTCCTTCAAGACTGTACACATGGTCCTATAAGATTTTACACATGTGTGCGAGATAGTATACATGGTCCACAAGACTATACACATGGTCCTACAAGAAAGTACACATGTGTACAAGACTGTACACATGGTCCTACAAGACAGTAATACACATGCGTACAAGAGTGTATACATGGTCCTACAAGACAATACACATGGTCCTATAAGACTCTGCACATGGTACTACAACACTATATACATAGTCCTACAAGACTGTACACATGTGTACAAGACTGTACATATGTGTACAAGACTGTACATATGTGCACAAGACTATACACATGGTCCTACTATATTGTACACATGTGTACAAGACTATACATATGGTCCTACAAAACTGTACACATGGTCCTACAAGACTATAAACATGGTCCTAGAAGATTGTACACATGGTCCTACAAGACTGTACACGTGATCCTACTAGTTGTACACATATATACAAGATTGTACACATGATCCTACAAGACTATACACATGGTCCTACTAGACTATACACATGGACCTACAAGATTGCACACATGGTCCTATAACACTTTGCACATTGTCCTTGAAGACTATACACATGGTCCTACAAGACTGTATACATGGTCCTACATTACTGTATACATGTGCGCAAGACTCTACACATGGTCCTACAAGACTATACACATGGTCCTATAAGACTGTACACCTACATACAAGATTGTACATACGTGTCCAAGACTATACACATGGTCATACAAGACTATACACATGACTATAGACATGGTGCTACAAGACACTACACATGTGCACAATACTATATACATGGTCCTACAAGACTATATGCATGGTCCTACAAGACTATACAAATCCGTACAAGATTGAACATATGTGTCCAAGACTGTACACATGTGTACAAGTCTATAAACATGGTCCCACAAGACAGTACACATGTGTATAAGATTGTACACATGGTCCTACAAGATTGTACACATGGTCCTACAAGTCTGTACACATGTGTACAATACTGTAGACATCGTCGTACAAGACTGTACACCTGGTCCTACAAGATTGCGCACATGTGTGCAAGACTGTATACATGGTCCTATAAGACTATACACATGGTCCTACAAGACTGTACACATGGTTCTATAAGACTGTAATACACATGTGTACAAGAGTGTATATATGGTCCTACAAGATTATACACATGGTCCTACAAGACTGTAGCACATATGTGTATAAGAGTGTATACATGGTCCTACAAGACTATACACATGGTCCTACGAGACTTTACACTTGGTCCTATAAGACTGTATACATAGTCCTACAAGACTGTACACATGTGTACAAGACTGTACATATGCATGCAAGACTATACACATGGTCCCACAATATTGTACACATGTGTACAAGACTGTACACATGGTCCTACAAGACTATACACATGGTCCACAAGATTGTATACATGTCTGCAAGACTGTATACATGATCCTACTAGACTTTGCAAATTTTCCTAGAAAACTATACACACGGTCCTACAAGACTGTATACATGACCCTATATGACTGTACACATGTGAACAAGACTCTACACATGGTTCTACAAGACTAAACGCAAGGTCCTACAAGACTGTACACATGCATACAAGATTGGACATATGTGCCCAAGACTGTACACATGGTCATACATGACTGTACACATCTGTACAAGTCTATACACATGCATGGTCCTACAAGACTGTACACATGTGTATAAGATTATGCACATGGTCCTAGAATATTGTACACATGGTACTACAAGACTGTACCACTTGCACAAGACTGTAAACATGGTCCTACAAGACTCTACACATGGTCATACAAGATTGTACACATGTGTGCAAGAATGTATGCATGGTCATACAAGACTATACACATGGTCCTACAAGACTGTAGACATGTGTGCAAGACTGTACACATGGTCCTATAAGACTGTAATACACATGTGTACAAGAGTGTATACATGGTCCTAAAAGACTATACACATGGTCCTACAAGACTCTATATATGATCCTACAAGACTGTACACATAGTCCTACAAGACTGTACACATGTGTACAAGAATGTACAAATGTGTACAAGAATGTACACATGGTCCTACAATATTGTACACATGTGTACAAGACTATACACATGGTCCTTAAAAATTATATACATGGTCCTACAAGACTGTACACATGGTCCCAGAAGACTGTACACATGGTCCATAAAGACTGTACACATGGTCCAACAATACTGTACACATGGTCCTACAAGACTGTACACATGGTCCTACAAGACTGTACACATGGTCTTACAAGATTGTACACATGTATACAAGACTGTACACATGGTTCGACAAGACTTCAAAATTTTTCCTAGAAGACTGTACACATGGTCCTACAAGACTCTATACATGGTCCCATAAGACTGTCCACATCTGTAGAAGACACTACATATGGTACTACAAAACTATACACATAGTCCTACAAGACTGTACACATGCATACAAGATTGTACATATGTGTTGTAGACTGTACACATGGTCATACAAGACTGTATACATGTGTGCAAGTCTATACACATGGTCTTACAAGACAGTAAACATGTGTATAAGATTGTACACATGTACCTACACGACTGTACACATGGTCTACAAGATTGTACACATGTGTACAAGACTGTAGACATGGTCCTACAAGATTGTACACATGATCCTAAAAGATTGTACACATGTGTGCATGACTGTATACATGGTCCTACAAGACTATACACATGGTCCTTCAAGGTTGTACAAAAGTCTGCAAGACTGTGGACATGGTCCTACAAGACTGCAATACACATGTGTACAAGAGTGTATACATGGTCCTAAAAGACTATACACATGTTCCTACAAGACTGTAATACACAAGTGTACATGAGTGTATACATGGTCCTATAAGACTATACACACGGTCCTACAAGACTCTACACATGGTCCTACAAGATTGTACACAAAGTCCTACAAGACTGTACACATGTGTACAAGACTGTACATATGCGTGCAAGACTATACACATGGTCCTACAATATTGTACACATGGTCCTACATGACTGTACACATGGTCATACAAGATTGTACACATGTGTGCAAGACTGTATACATGGTCCTACAAGACTATATACGTGGTCCTACAAGAAAGTACACATCTGTGCAAAACTGTACACATGGTCCTACAAGACTATAATACACATGTATACAAGAGTGTATACATGGTCCTATAAGGCTATACACATGGTCCTACAAGACTGTAATACACATGTGTACAAGAGTGTATGCATGGTCCTACAAGACTGTACACATGGTCCTACTAGACTCTACCCATGGTACTACAAGACTATACACATAGTTCTACAAGACTATACACATGTGTACAAGACTGTACACATGGTCCTACAATATTGTACTCATGTGTACAAGAGTGTACATATGGTCCTACAAAACTGTACACATGGTCCTACTAGGCTGTACACATGGTCCTAGAAGACTATACACATGATCGCACAAGACTGTACACATGATCCTACAAGACTGTACACATATATACAAGACTATACACATGGTCCTACTAGACTATACACAAGGTCCTACTAGACTTTACACATGTTCCTACAAGATTGTACACATGTATGAAAGACTACACACATGGTCCTATAACACTTTGCACATTGTCCTACAAGACTATACACATGGTCCTACAAGACTGTATACATGGTCCTATAAGACTATACACGTGCACAAGACTCTACACATGGTCATACAAGACTATACACATAGTCCTATAAGACTATACATGCTTACATGATTGTACATATGTGTCCAAGACTGTACACATGGTCATACAAGACTGCACACATGACTGTATACATGATCCTACAAGACTATACACATGTGCACAAGACTCTACACATAGTCCTACAATACTATACACATGGTCCAACAAGATTGTACACATGCGTACAAAATTGTTCATATGTGTCCAAGACTATACACATGGTCATCAAAGACTTTACACATGTGTACATGTCTATAAACATTGTCCTACAAAACAGTACGCATGTGTATACGATTGTACACATGGTCCTACAAGACTGTACACAAGGTCCTACAAGACTGTACACATGTGTACAAGACTGTAGACATGGTCCTACAAGATTGTACACATGGTCCTACAAGATTGTACACATGTGTGAATGAATGTATGTATAGTCATACAAGACTATACACATGGTCCTACAAGACTGTACACATGTGTGCAAGACTGTACACATGGTCCTATAAGACTGTAATACACATGTGCACTAGAGTGTATATGTGGTCCTACAAGACTATACACATGGTCCTACAAGACTGTAATACACATGTTTACAAGAGTGTATACATGGTCCTACAAGACTATACACATGGTCCTACAAGACTCTATACATGGTCCTAGAAGACTGTACACATAGTCCTACAAGACTGTACACATGTGTAAAAGATTGTACATATGTGTACAATACTATACACATGGTCCTACAATATTGTACCATTTGTACAAGACTATACACATGGTCCTATAAAACTTTACACATGGTCCTACAAGACTGTTCACATGGTCCAAGAAGATTGTACACATGGTCCTACAAAATTGTACACATGGTCCTAGAAGACTGTGCACATATATACAAGACTATACACATGGTCCTACTAGACTGTATACATGGTCCTACAAGATTGTACACATGTATACAAGACTGTACACATGGTCCTACAAGACTATATACATGGTCCTACAAGACTGTACACATGTGCCCAAGACTCTACACATGGTCCTACAAGTCTATACATATGGTCCTACAAGACAGTACACATGTGTATAAGATTGTGCACATGGTCCTACAAGACTGTACACATGTGTGCAAGAATGTATACATGGTCCTACAAGACTATACACATGGTCCTATAATACTGTAGACATACGTGCAAGACTATACACATGGTCCTACAAGACTGTAATACACATGTGTACAAGAGTGTATACATGGTCCTACAAGACTATACACATGGTCCTACAAGACTGGAATATACATGTTTACAAGAGTGTATGCATGGTCCTACAAGACTATACACATGGTCCTACTAGACAATAATACACATGTGTACAAGTGTGTATTCTCGAACTCGGTGCGGTTCCACGACAAGTTACGAAACCTGAATAGTACGTATGTCATGATCTGGTTTCTAAGGATCTATGTGTTTCTCGACTCCCAGAAGTCCTTCCATATCAAATGTGTGGTCCCATATGCATAGGTGATACAACACATGATAGGATCTCTCACTGGCGGAGCTGTTGCCAGGAGTACAACTCTCACCGTCCAACTTCTCAAGGCGCCAGTTTTATGCTATAAGTTTAAGATCAACAAACTTTCAGAACAGTTTCACTGGTGCATGTACATTTTCTGAAGTGCCTCCCTCCTACTCGCCTGGTGCAACATCATTTTTTAGCTTCTAAGAAATAGCTAACCAATCTAGCAATCCCACCAAAAGCATCTTCTAGATGTCGTGGTTCATGGTCCGTTGATGCATGAGAAGAATAGAAGGAAATCTCAATGCTCATTTCTACAGTGGAACCATCAACTAAGGAGAAATCTATCTAAATTTTTTGCACATCAATTACACCCAGGAATCGGTTTCCTGGATGTGATTATTATGCATGAGAGAGCATCATCCTTCTCAGCCTCCACTTTAAAGGAATTCTATTTATCTATGCAATAAGTCTTTTATTTTTGCATAATGGTTCTAGTTCAACATTTGTCCATCGTGATGCATTATCTGTGAATATAATTTTCCTAGACCAGTTCATTGATTTTAGTGATATGCATGATACTCTATATTTAACAAGTAGTACACACAGTTGTATATGTGTACAAAACTGTGGCATTAGACATGTGTCAAAACACTAGCCAAGAGTACACATGGTTCTATTCATGTGTACAAAACAATACATAATGGTACACATGGTGATACATATGGCATTACACATGGTTCTATTCATGTGTACAAAACAACATATAATGGTTCACAAATGTACTCATAGTCCTATGAAACTGTACACATGTGTATAATACTATACACATGGTCCTACAAGACTATACATATGCATACAAGACTATACACATGGCGCTACAAGACTGTGCACATGGTCAAATAAGACTGTACACATTTGTATAAGACTGTACAGACATGTACAAAATGGTACACATGGCCTTAACAAGACTGTACACATGGTCCTACAAGACTGCACACATGGTCCTACAAGACTCTACACATGTGTACAAGATTGTACGTACATGTACAAGACTGTACACGTGTACAGTCTTGTAGGACACAGTGTACAAGACTATACATACGGTCCTACAAGACTGTACACATGTGTATAAGATTGTACACATGGTCCTACAAGACCATACATGTGGTCCTAAAAGACTGTACACATGTGTACAATACTATACTCATGGTACTACAAGACTGTACACATGGTCCTACAAGACTGTACAGAAAATCCTACAAGACTGTACACATGGTCCTACAAGACTGTACACATGGTCCTGCAAGACTGCACACATGGTCCTACAAGACTTTGCACATTGTCCTACAAGACTGTACACATGGTCCTACAAGACTGTATACATGGTCCTACAAGACTGTACACATGTGCACAAGACTCTACACATGGTCTTACAAGACTATACGCATAGTCCTACAAGACTGTACACATGCGTATAAGATTGTACATATGTGCCCAAGACTGTACACATGGTCATACAAGACTGTACACACGTCTACGGGTCTATACACATGGTCCTACAATATAGTACACATGTGTATAAGATTGTACACATGTTCCCAGAAGACTGTACACATGGTCCTACAAGACTATACACATATTTACAAGACTGTAGACATGGTCCTACAAGACAGTACACATGGTCCTCCAAGATTGAACACTTGTGTGCAAGACTATATATGTGGTCATACAAGACTATACACATGGTCCTACAAGACGGTAGACCTGTGTGTAAGACTGTACACATGGTCCTATAAAACTATAATACACATGTGTACAAGAGTGAATACATGGTCCTATAAGACTATACACATGGTCCTACAAGACTGTAATACACACATGTACAAGAGTATATACATAGTCCTACAAGACTGTATACTTGGTCCTACAAGACTGTACACATGGTCCTACAAGACTGCACACATAGTCCTGCTAGACTGTACACATGTGTACAAGACTTGTGCATATATGTACAAGACTATACACATGGTCCTACAATATTGTACACATGTGTACAAGACTGTACACATGGTCCTATAAAACTATACACATGGTCTGACATGACAGTACACATGGTCCTAGAAGACTGTTCACATGGTCCTACAAGATCGTACACATGGTCCTACAAGGTACACATGGTCCTACAATATCGTACACATGGTCCTACAAGGCTGTACACATGGTCCTATAAGACTGTACACATGGTTCTACAAGACTGTACACATGTATACAAGACTGTACACATGGTCCAACAAGACTTTGCACATTGTCCTAGAAGACTAAACACATAGTACTGCAAGACTGTATACATGGTCCTACTAGAGTGTACACATGTGCACAAGACTCTACACATGGCCCTACAAAACTATACATATGGTCCGACAAGACTGTACACATGCGTACAAGATTGTACATATGCGTGCAACACTATACACATGGTCCTACAAAATTATACACATGTGTACAAGACTGTACACATGGTCCTACAAAACTATACACTTGGTCCTACAAGACTGTACACATGTTCTAGAAGACTGTACACAGGGTCCTACAAGACTGTACATGTGTTCTAGAAGACTGTACACATGGTCCGACAACACTGTACACATGGTCCTTCAAGACTGTACACATATATACAGGACTTTACACATTGTCCTACAAGACTGTACACATGGTCCTACTAGACTATACACATGGTCCTACAAGATTGTGCACATGTATACAAGATTGTACACATGGTCCTACAAGACTTTGCACATTGTCTTAGAAGACTGTACGCATGGTCCTACAAGACTGTATACATGGTCCTACAAGACTATACTCTTGTGCACAAGACTCTGCACATGGTCTTACAAGACTATACACATGGTCCTACAAGATTGTACACATGCGTACAAGATTATACATATGTATCCAAGATTGTACACATGGTCATACAAGACGTTACACATGTGTACAAGTATATACACATGGTCCTACAAGACAGTACACATGTGTATAAGATTGTACCCATGGTCCTACAAGACTGTACACATGGTCCTACAAGACTGTACATATGTGTACAAGACTATAGACAAGGTCCTACAAGACTATACACATTGTCCTATAAGATTGTACACATGTGTACAAGCCTGTATACATGGTCGTACAAGACTATACACATGGTCCAACAAGACTGTACACATGTGCGCAAGACTGTACACATGGTCCTACAAGACTGTAATACACATGTGTACAAGAGTGTATACATGGTCCTACAAGACCATACACATGGTCTTACAATACTATACACATGTGTGCAAGACTATACACATGGTCGTACAAGACTGTACACATGTATACAAGACTATGCACATGGTCTTACAAAACTATACACATGTGTACCAGTTTGTACACATGGTCCTACAAGACTGTACACATGGTCCTACAAGACTATACGCATGTGTACCAGACTGTACATATATGTACAAGACTGTACATATATGTACAAAACTGTATATATATGTACAAGACTGGACACATGGACCTACAAGACTGTACACATGTGTACAAGACTATACACATGGTCCTACAAGACTGTACACATTGTCCTACAAGATTGTACACATGTGTACAAGACTCTACACATGTATACAAGACTGTACACAAGGTCCTACAAGACTATACACATGGTCATACAAGACTGTACACATGGTCATCCAAGATTATACACGTGTACAAGACTATAAACATGGTCTAAACATGGTCCTACAAGATTGCACACATGGCCCTATAAGATTGTACATAAGTATACAAGACTGTACACATGTGTACAAGACTGTATGTATAGTCCTACAAGACTTTACACATGGTCCTAAATGACTGTACACATGTGTACAAGAATGTACAGATCATCCTACAAGATTGTACACATGGTCCTACAAAATTGTACACAAGTGCACAAGACTGTACAGATGGTCCTACAACATTGTACACATGTGTACATGACTGTACACATGGTCCTACAAGACTATACACATGGTCCTACAAGACTGTACACATGTGTATGAGACTGTACATATGTGTACAAGACTATACACACGGTTTATAAGGGACTTCAGTGTGATCGCGTTGCCATTGACAAAGTTGACCAGGAAGGATGTACCTTTTGTTTGGGATAATCGTTGTCAGCAAGCTTTCCAAAGTTTGAAGGAGAAGCTGACTAGTGCTCCAGTATTAGTGCCGCTAGAGCCTGGGAAAAGCTATGTTGTTTTCTATGATGCTTCCAAAAAGGGCCTGGGATGTGTGCTGATGCAGGAAGATCATGTGGTTTCTTTTGCTTCGTGATAGGTTAAGAAACATGAGGAGAATTATCCAACACATGATTGGGAGTTAGTAGTGGTGGTGCACGGGCTGAAGATTTGGAGACGCTATCTTTATGGTGAAGTGTGTCATATCTTTATAGATCATAAGAACTTGAAGTACATCTTCTCGCATAGTGAGCTGAACATGCCACAATGACGCTGGATGGAGTTGATCAATGATTATGATTGCACCATTGAGTATCATCCTGGTAAGACAAACATGGTGGCTGATGCACTTAGCAGGAAGTCTTCTACTCATCCAAAAAAGAAAGCACAGTTGAGTTCCTTGGTTTGCCATAAGCAGGATATGTTTGTTTCTTTGCAGCAGATGAATGTACAATTGGAAGTTTCTTTGTTGGCAGGATTTTTGGCACAGATGCAAGTCAAGCCTATGCTAAGACAACAAATCAAAGACACACAACAAACATATGATACAGTGTATCTGATAAGATTAGAGTTTGGCAGCAAAAACTGTGATGGGTTCCATGAGTCTGAGGATGGACTAGTCTGTTATCATAATAGGATGGTGGTCCCTGATGTTGATGATCTGAGAAAATTAGTGCTCGAGGAAGCACACACATCGATGTATGCTATGCATCTAGGAGTCACCAAGATGTATCATGATCTAAAGGATCTGTATTGGTGGTCTGGCTTGAAGAAAGATGTAGCCGAGTTTGTGGCTAGGTGTGCGGTGTGTCAGCAGGTTAAGACTGAGCATCAGAAGTCGGCAGGTACGTTGAAACCCATGTTGATACCGCAGTGGAAATGGGATCATATAACCATGGATTTTGTAATTGGTCTACCAAGGACAGCTAGGAATCATTATTCCATTTGGGTGATAGTGGACAGATTGACGTAGACTGCCCATTTCATACCAGTGAAGACAATGTATACAACAGAAAAGCTTACTCAGGTATATGTAAATGAGATAGTGTGTTTGCACGGTGTACCCACAACAATAGTCTCTGACAGAGGTCCCAGTTCACGAGTCATTTCTGGGAACAGTTGCACAAGGCATTGGAAACACAGTTGAGGTTTAGCACCGCCTTCCACCCACAGATAGATGGGTAGTCTGAAAAAACTATTCAGACTTTGGAGGATCTTCTCTGAGCTTTTGTTTTGCAATTCCTAGACAGTTGAGACGTGCATCTCAGTTTGATAGAGTTTTCCTACAACAACAGTTGCCAGCGGAGCATTGACATGGCTCCTTAAGAGGCTCTATATGGAATGAAGTGCATATCTCCTCTATGTTGGTATGAGTCTGGTGAGTATTAGCTTTTGGGCCCTAAGTTAGCGTAGCAGACAACAGAGAAGATCAGAGTGATACAACAAAAGTTGAAAGCGGCACAGGACAGACAAAAGTCATTCGCTGATAATCGCCGACGACAATTTAGAGTTCCAGGTGGGAGATAAAGTGTATCTCAAGGTCTCACCATGGAAAGGCATTCTAAGGTTTGGCCGAAAAGGTAAGTTGGCACCCAGGTATATGGGGCCATACTCGGTGATAGCACAAGTTGGCAAGGTGTCTTATAAGTTAGAGCTTCCGCCAGAGTTTCACAGGCTACATCCGGTGTTCTATGTCAGCATGCTGAAGAAAAGCCATCCAGACACGGGAACAGTGATACATCATGTTGAGGTTGAGCTTGATGAAGATGTGACCTACGAAGAAGGTCCACTATTGATCGGTGACAAAAGAGTGAATAAGTTGAATAGGAAGGACCTGGTTCTTGTGAAAGTTCTTTGGCATCATCGTGGTATTGAGGAAGCCACGTGGGAGCTTGAGGAAGAGATGAGGAGGATGTATCCCTCACTTTTCTCTTCATATTTTGGGGGCAAAATCCCTTTGTAGAGGTTTATGGCTGGTAAGGACCCTAACCTTCATTTTGGGCTTATCCTATTTGCTTTGCCTAAACCTTGTGCTTAGTTTCTTACTAATCACCTTTAGTGGTGATTAGGGTTTGTTTGTGCTTTGTTGAGTAGGGCTCTAAGGTCAGTTATCTTAAAAAACTAACCCTAGAAGTCTTGATTATCTATAAGGACAGTTTTATAGTAAAACCGACCCTAGAGGTCAGTATCTATAAGGTCGGTTATCTATAAAAATCGACCCTAGAGTTCCAAAGCGGTGCCCGCATTTTTTTTGACTCTATAGCATCATATATTTGAAAACATTGACCCTTTAGATTGAGGTGTGAAGCCAAAATCACGTGAATTGTTGCCCCGGAAAACCTATAAGGATGGTTTTTATGATAAAACCGATGCAATAGTGTATTAGGTCAGTTATTCTAGTGAAAATGATGCTATGGGAAGCGGTGGTACTGACCAAAAATGTAGTAGTGATAGCCACCCATATCGCCTAAGGTACCAACAAGGACATAACGTGCATCTAGGGTAGATCACCATCTCAACACTAAGGTCAGCACCTCTATCGGCCAAGCCAACTTATCATGTCACCCAAACAACTAGAGCATAGGCTCACCTCTCAACAACAAAGTGAGAGAGGGGTTTTGCCTCAAGGACACACTACCATACCTCTTTGGGTTAAGAAACCCTAAGCTCACCTCTCAACTAAACGAGAGAGGGGTATTGCTTGAGATTTTACAACCGAAAGGGTTCGGCCAACACAAAGGTAGCTATACCATATCATCCAACCTAATCTAGGGAACATATAGGGCAGCAACGTCACCAACTAAAGCATAGCCACTACTAGCACGATATGTATAGCCGATCAAGATAACATATCATAACAACATGTAACGGAGATACAATAGTTAGGTTATAAGTTATGTAACCCACCTCAAGCACAACTTCTCCAAGCTCCAACCTCCAAAGCACCACCTACAACCTTCAGCCACCTCAAAGAAAAGAAGAGAAACCAACGTCAAAAGAGAGCCATCTATGGAGGGGAACCCATCACTCTCCATGGACAAAAGATAAGGAAGAAGATGACACCAAAGAGACTTACCAACTAGAGAAGAAAAGAAGCAAGCACTAATATGTGTATCGGCCACCACTTCCTCTCCTTCTTCTTCTCGTCTTCAGCCACCAAGGGAAAGAGCAAACATCTAAGGGGGCAAAGAGATCCCAAGCAAGAGAAAAGAGAGATATGTATAGGAGATGGTAAAGGGTAGAAGCAAGAAAGGTGGTGTCCACTTGAGGTGAACTTGTCCAACTCCTTCCACTTGCTAGCAAAGCAACCACCACATGTCCAAAGAGAGTGATTCCAATGAGGTTAGGTGGAGGGGGAGTGTGTCGCCCAACATGGAAACCTGACACACCACACAAACTGGCACACCAGACCAACACAAGGTAGCAAGGCACATCCTAGCCCGGCACAAGGCAACAAGGCCACACCACAAGGCCCAAAACCAAACAAGCAAGCCCAAATGAGGCCCAAACAGCTCACGTAAGGCACCCAACTCATCCTCTCAACCCTAGAGGATGCAAAGAGATACAAAGAGATCTCTCAAGATGGCAATCTTGCACAGAAACCCTAAAATTTGGGTAAATTACAAGTTTCACCTCAACCCCACAACAAAACACAAAAAACACTAATCACACCTCAGGTGATTAGTCAAGCCTCTAAACATAAGGTTTAGGCAAAGCAAACAGGATAAGCCCAAAATGAAGGTCAGGGTCCTTAAAATTGTGTTGTGTGCATTGAGCCTGACCACCCCCTCTTATATAGGAGTGGATGGGCTAGGACTTCCAAAACTCAGGGGATATTAAGGGTCCTATCGCATGACATGGTGGTTGTTACGGACAACCAGTCAGTCGATTGGACCATCCAACTGGTCGATTGGCACACCAGTCAATCAATTGGATTATTCAGTCAAGTCATTGGCTTTTTCCTGTAGTGCAATAACAATGTTTTTCAATGTGATGATTAATGCAGGTCATTACACATCTCATTAATTCTTTGACCTAGTCAAGCTAGTCCTTTGACCCAGTCAAATTGGTCATGTCGCACCCACATATTCGACTAGACATTCTAGTCAATCGACTCAATATTTTGAGCATCCATTGAGAACTTGGTTCAGACAGTTGGTTTGACACTCCAACCGGTTGACTAGTTGATTATATCGACTATGGTCAGTAACATCATGTATGTTTCCTAAATTCACTGGTGATCCTAGAAAATTAAGATTGGTAGTTTTTGTAGATGAAATGGATCCCCATAATTTAGGAACTCATAGTCCCTGAACCTTAGTTTTCGTAATATATAATTTTGATCTAGATGTATGCATGAAATACAATATATAATTTTGATCTAGATTTATGCATGAAATACAAGTAAGATTTTGACTTTGCTAATTTTAGGACCATAGTAGCCAAATAATGGTACCAATGTTTATTTGTCTCCACCTGTAAAGGATTTAAAATTTTCTAGGACAAGGGTTTTGACTTATATGATTCATATAGACAAGAGAATTTTAATATGAGGGTAATTCTATTTTGAATGATAAATGATTATTTGGCATAAGGAACTCTATTTGGGTACAATATCAAATGACACCTTGGTTTCCCTATTTGTGAAGAGTAGACATCATCTTGCTAACTGCAACTAGGAAGAAAACTACTTACCTCGACCATCGTAGGTTCTTGCCTAAGGTTCATCATTATCGTAGGATGAGAAAATATGGCTTCAAACCTAGATTGGACATGGTTGACATATAAATTGGCCCCACAAAAAAGGGGAAATTGGACATACTTGCCCCCCAACATGTTATACCCTTTCAAAAGATGAGAAATACATCTTTTGTGGGTTTCTAAAATGAGTCAAGGTTCCATAGGGATATTCTTGAAACATGATAAATTAATGGATATTACAAATTTGAAACGGTTGGGCTCGAAATGACATGATTTCTATAGATGTAGAATCTTGGGGTAACCAAATCAAAGTATGACCTTAGTAACCAGACCTCCCATGTAGAGTTCTTTCAACCGTCCATGACACTAGACACTATTAGTTTATCAATTAGAAGGCTCACAATGTTTATTGGTTTTTTTTTTCCAATGTACTCCATAATATGTGAAGGTTTTTTCTGGTCACATTACATGTGTCAACTCTGGTGAAAATTGCATAAGTATTCAGATGACTAAGTTGTAAATGTGTTTACATAGATGTGAGTGGAATCTGGTCAAAAATAGTGAGCCGCATGGTTGGGTTGTCTTAGAAAAATTGATATATTCAAGTTAATTTGATTTTTTTATTTTGGTCAATTGATTATTTAGTTAAGTGGATATAGTTATTTTCTTAACTTTTTTTAGAATCACATCTATTGAGTCTAAATCAATAACCAACTTGGTGAATCCATGGGCTATAGACATATTTATCAACTAGTGTATTGATTATGGTTCCCCATAGCCCACATTTAACACAATGGTCATCTACCTAGTGTGGTGACCATAATCTTTCCATGTGATTCTGTTAACACTATTTCAAGGCATGTGTCTTGCCTTGTCTTCCAATTGTGTCAGCATTGCCGTTGATGTAGCCATATGAAGGCTTTTCCCATTTTGGCATCAAGCATTGTTGATGTGTAGTTTATCAAATAATGACATTATGACTATACTTCTTGTAGTTGTGTGTAAGTCTCAAGAAACTAGGAAGTTGCATATCCTTGGTTGGTCTAAACTAAAGACCCATTTGTTTTTGTATATCACAAGTACACACTTCCTCATTACTAGCATGTTGAGTTTACACTTGGTGAGATTGTTCATTCCCTAGTTGAGGAAATCATTCAGATTGGTAGGGAGAATCTTTCATCCATTCCCTAGCTCCATCATGATTCTAGATGCTCACTACTTCTCTACATAAAACAAGATCATGGATGATAGATTCATCTATGTTGTAGATCATACAATTTTCATCCTCAAGATAATTTTACCCTTTGATTCATCCCCTTGTATGTCACATCTCATCTCTACTCTTCATCAGAAGTACTTACAATTTCATATCTCCTTCTGATGGGATCTACTCTCATCCTTTAGGTAAGGGTTCCATGGTGGAGTGTTTCCTATAAACTTAAACTAATAAGTAGATTTCACCAGAAACCACAATTATTGTTTAGTGTCCAACTAATTGTGTTCCTAGAATAATGTGAGATTAACATATGGTTGTAATTTACTATATCACAGTGGAATTGACTATAATGGGAAGTTTTTTATTTTGACTTAGGATCATCAGTGATGAAATAAATGACACAAACATTCTCCTCATCCCTATCATGTATTTATGGAGAATTACACCTCTTTCTTTTGCTTTTCACCTATCCTCCCAAAATCAGACATTCATACGTTTGGAATATACCAAGGAAGTCAGTAGTCCATGTATGATCATGTAGATCTTCCTCATGAATGAAAGGGGTGATTTTGTCCCCTACAATACATTGACATTCAACATGCTATAGCTCTATGCCCTAAATCCTCAAAAAAGGTACCGACCCTATTATACTTTTAGCAAGTGGATGCTCCTTACCAAGAAGTTATTATTTTTGGATTGTTCAATCCTTCTTGTATGAATCTCTTTTCCAAACAGACTCATCAGACACCTATGCATAATTTTGGATATTTTTAAATATGTATTAGGTGTTCTATGAAGTTTGCCATTCAATAGTTGTTATGAGATAGTTTAATGGCATTCCCTTGCTAGAACTTTGTTGAAGATTGTGCAAATCATGTTGTTCACCTTTTCCCTTGAGATATTCACTTTGTTTGGTTCAAATGCGACGAACTGAAAGAAGCTTGGTGCTTCTAGATTTATTTCATTTTATAATTAAATGCTAACTATATGTTAAGAGGACTACATAATCATTTCATACATGTATATATATGTGTATATGAAAGTCTTATTTTGTTTTAGTGCTTTTTATGCTGCCTAACCTTAGGAAGTAGACATGGATTGCAAAGTTTTAGTCTTTCACTAGATGGATTTACTTTTATGCCTAGAAACTCAAACAACACGCTTATAAACCTTTGGATATGAACTTCAAGAAAATAAAATGATGTGCCCCAAAACCTAAGGAGACCAAAAGATCCTATCTCCACCCAAGGAGAAAACAAAAAAAAATCAGAATCAACAAAAAATTGCTATACATGCCACAAATGGAAGATCCTAACTAAAACATGCTCCAATGACATGTCAAGGCATTAACTATTTCAAGGTCTCTTGAGTCCATAACCATAACTAACTCATAACCCTTTGCAAGGAGCAAAGGAATGAAATACACTATCATAATAACTAATCAAATCACCTTCATAAAAAACACATAAGTATACTACTCAACAATAAACAGAGTCAACAACAAATCTAAACAAACTCTCACCTTCACATTTTTATGTGAAAGGACATCTTTACTTCACGTATTTATTATACCTTTTAACCACTTGGCATTAGTGCTTATTTAGAATTACTTACTTCCTTCCTTTAGAAATAATTTCCAGGAGTAGAAATACAAATATCTCTAATAATTTTGACTAATTGATTTCTTTATATTTTATATTCAATATATACAATGTCCAAAATAGACAAACAACACAGATTGCAAGTACTGTGTGATGAAGTACATGAGAAACATAATTGACACAGGAGTTAGAAATAATCCAAAAAATGTAAGCAAGTTATTGTATTCTTTTAGTTTTTTAAATCTTCTTAATACAGTGAATAATATACAATATGTTGATATAGTTTGGCATATGATTATACTATTATTCGAAGTAGATTACCCATTTATCCAACCAAGAAGAGATCAATGAGGCCTGAAGTGAGTGAGAAATATGTGTTCTTGAGCTTACACCATATTGTCTGACATAAGCGGGAGATGTCTATCTTTTAACATAGATAAATGTGTGAAACGTTTTTAGCTATTTTCAATTTGACACTAGAGTGTATGAACTAGTTTTTATGATTGAATCTTGCTATAGATAATTGATTATTTATAAAAATCAATGTCTAACTCTTTGCAAAGTTCAATGTAAATTCTGTTCAATTATGAGCTGCTTTATGAAATTTAGTAAAGTATCAATTCAATTTTATTGTGAAATATTTGAATAAAGTTAATTTATCAATAAAATTGTTTCTATAGGAGTGTTCAGACTCTAATCAAACACATATTGTGTAGACCACTCTTAATACAAATAGTGTGTCTACGAAACACACCCCTATGACAAAGTATGTGTTTAGTGAACTACAACATGCATCACATGTTGTGTAAACATATATTTAACAAAAGGAAAAACACCTATTATTAAAGTACCCCTATTACAACGGGTGTGTTTTATGAAAGACAATATTCTTCAATTATTGTATAAATATATATATGACAACAGATGCACCACAAGTTGTATAAAACATTGTATTATAATGATTGTGTACAGTGAAAGACAACATGCTTTGACTATTATATAAACATATATATTACAATAGGGACACCACATGTTGTGGTGTGTTCAGTGAACTACAACATGCATTCATTATTGTATAAAACACATATATCACAACATGCACAACACTTCTTGTGTAAAACACCCCCCAGAAGACCACACGATCTAATACAACAATTGATATGTCTTGTTGATGAAAAAAATGAGAAGTTATAAAAATAATTTCATGTAGTATTCAGAGGAGGTGAGATATATAATAAATTAAGACTGAGAGTAGGGGGATGTTGTTTGACCAGTCTCCTTTTATGGATATAAAATTTAGCATGATAGGAAGATCTCTACAAAAATTTAATCTGACAAAAGAACAATATTTCCTTATATCCTATCATATTTATCCTTTCTTATATATATTATTCAATTAAACAAACATTAACCAGACAAAGTAAATTGGCACTACTTTCTTGTTTTGTAATTTTTTAGTGGACAATTTGATTAATAAAAGTGTTTTTCAGTATAATTAAAATAAAATATTGTTATAACATATGTGTTATTTTCTACTTATGGCATTTAGAGATCATCTACTCATGAGGGAAGTATATTTTCTTATATTTCTTTAAATACAACTTTTCATGTTAATTTTCCATTAAGTATGCATAATAGAATTTCTTTCTACAAAAAGGCATCTGTTTAATTAGTGTAAAGTATGATTCTAATTTTGTTCCAACTTTGCAAACTACTCCAATTATGCTTATAACAAATTGAATTATATAATTGTTAAAAGAGGAAACATATTTTGATATTCACGGTATCTATAACATTGCAATTTTCAATTTATTTTAAATCACATGATGATGATCCATGTTTGAGGAATCACGAATAAAAGAGGGAAATTTGTCAAGAAAAGTGTGCAAGTAATTATATTATAATTTCTCAACTGGTAGTCATTTTTTATTATATGTGATTTATGACATATTCATTGTAACTTCATCATGGGTAACTTTATATATATATATATATATATATATTTATATATATATATATATATGTTTTTGTGTGTGTGTGTGTCTTTGTGCATAATTCATTAAATAACATGTTACTTCAAATCCCATGAATTCTTATATTTCTTTTCATTCAAATTTCTACTAGTACTTTTATTATTGTAATTCATCTAAGAACAACAATTTATGTTTTTCAATTTATGTTAATTTTCTCAATAATAAGAAACTAACTTCTATGATGAATAAGAAAGGAGAAAATTACTTCTCTCATTAGTTTCCACTTTTGGTATTCTTATATATACATATATATAAAACATGTTATGTAGGTGATGTATATGTTTAATGTATTACTCTTTTCATTTTATTCATTACATTGTAATACTTATTTTTCACTATATTTTTCTCAATCGTCTAGTCATAGAAAAACTCTAGAGAATCACTTATAAACTAATATCTATTATACTACTAAAATTATAATATTAACCCCTATTAAAATATTATTCTAATTAATTCACATTGAAGTCTCAGTAATGTTATTAAATAAAACACCATATTTCTTGATTTCTATAAATCCTTATAAATTAAAATTTGGAAAAAACATTATTATGACCAACATTAGAAAAAAATAAAGTTGGTTATTAACATTAGTTAAATTTAGGTTGTTAATTACTAGACTTGATGATGGGAGGAATCATGAGTAAGGGGGTGCCAATGTGGGTGAGTTTAGGTAAATCCTAGATGATGATGATGGAGGTCTTGGAGGTACAAACAACACTACAACTAATGTGCATGCATATCAATAGAAGGGTATACATCTCAATGTCCCAAAAATTGGTTTGAATCTGACATATAAAGGCATGAGAGGAGACTCAATGAGGATAGAGGGTGACCAGTCCTCGTTGATGGATATCGACCATGATCATTGAGGAAAGGAAATAGATTATGTGGATGACGGAACCCATTACTTCCTGAAGATACACAGACAAAAATGTGCATGACCTTTAACCAAATCATAATAGGAGTAGGTGGGAGTGGATCCTCAGATTGATTCTTTCTAGATGATGAACCATAAGAGATTCTAAACCAAGAAGATATAGAACTCATGAATGTAGCCCCCGAAGAGGAAAAAATTATGAGATAAACATTCAAATATGTTGTGATCATAAAACTAATAGATAGATTAGCCAGTTTTCTGACAACAGTAAAGAGACTGAAACTACTCTGGTGGCCCACTGAAAGATTTAGACTTTATGAATTATCAGACCAATACCATGTTGTCCAGTTTTATAGCCCAAGAGATCATGTTAACAGTCTAAGTAAAGGAACTTGGTCTTTGTTCAAGCATTTCCTAATGATATGACCTTCAGATGGGTATTTCAAACCATCAAAGGGCATTTCAAACCACATAATTACATGGATTAGAGTAATGGGTTTACCAATCCAATACTATAATAAAGAAATATTTTATAGAATCAGTGTAGCAGTGAGGAGACTCATATGAGCTGAAAATCACTCTACAAAATACATAAGGAGACGATTTACAAGATTAGCTATTGAAAATAATGCAAAGAAGGATTCACCCTGCTATCCTTATCAATGGAAGGGAATACAACATATAGTATGAATCACTACCAATTCTCTACCTACAATATGGGAAATTATAATGCATTGACAAGGAATGCAAAGGCCCAAATATAGATCAGCAAGCTCCTTTACACTATAAAAAGAAGACGAAGTCAGAGTATGATGGGTGGATGAGAAAGTGAAATGGAAAGTATACTATGGGCAGAATATATGAAGTAGTAAGAAACTGAGAAACAAAGAACAACCTCACAAAAGCAATCAGAAGGACAAAGGTATAAATAATTGGTACCAACTATTATAAGGGGAATATCAGGACATTGGGATCCAAGAAGTTGAAGATAACACCCAACATCAACATGACTCATGGGAAATCAATGTGGGATCAAAGGTATGGTGCAAAAAACAAAAACTTAACAAAGATGTTGACGAATCTAAGAAGACAACATAGAACAACATGAATAATGGGGCAAGCGCAATAACTAATAAGGCAAGGGAAAAGAAAAGGTGTCAGAGACAAATCATATAGTGGTTGTTCCAATTGGTAACAGAATCATTATGGGATCATTATGGGAATACCTATTGAGAACATGGAGGAAACATAAAGCAGTAGTAATGTCATCCTGAAGACATACATGACTCCCACCGAGGAAAATCAAGGAAACCTAGATTTAAGTAACATCATCACAAATGCTAGCAGAAAGGCCAAAGAGAAGAAGGATACCAACAATGATTCCAGGTCATAGTTAAACCACCATTACAACACTAGAAGCATGGCAAGGAGGCCTGGTGATGATTAGGGAGGAAAATCTGGCAATCCAAGCCAGTAACCCAACTAACTTGTTACCTATCTATGATCAATACAATCATATGGAACATAAGGGTCACTATCAAAGTGAAATCCAGGGATACCATCAAAGAGATGATAAAAAGTATAAAGAAAACATTTTAGTCATTGTGGAGCCTCGAATCTTGGATGAATAGGCTGAAAAATCTATCAAAGACATAGGATTCACCAATTCTCATAGGGTTGAAGCCTATGGATTTGCCAGAGGGATATGGATTCTTTGGAATTGAAATGACAATGATATTCAGATCATCCAGAGTCATCGTTGTCCTGTGCACTATTGTGTGAATGGTAGTACTTTCTATACACTCATCTATGCCAGATCAAGTAATGAAGGAAGGCCTACCCTCTAGGATTTTCTCCATCATTTGATTACATCTATCATAAAGGCTTGGATTGAGATAAGAGACTTCAACTGTATTTTGTTACCAAACAAGAAGATTGGAAGAAACTCCTTTATTTTCAATGAGGCAATCAGGTTCAAGAACGCCCTTGTACTTGTTGGACTAACTAACATGGAAGCACAGGTTTTCAATTCACTTATAAGAGAGGAATAATCCATGAGAGGCTAGATAGGGAAGTATACAATGATAAGTAGATACATGAACACAAAATTTTATTTGTCAAAATCTACCCAGATTGGGATCCGACCATAACCTGGTCCCACAGTTACAAATACAAACTCATAAACAATAAATAAGATTTAAAGAAACTTCTTGAAATTACACCCAGAGTTCCAGGACACTCTCAAGAAATACTGGGACACCCAAGCACACTTCGATTAAGCCTTGAAGATTATTCACAACCTGATTCTCCAATGGGATAATAAATTAATGCAAATCTAAAAAGAAACAAAAATAGACTCCTCTCTCATCTATATCATACAAAAGGAGTTAGAAGTGAATTATATTGCTAATAAATACAACGAATGTATCGAGATGGAGCATGAACTAGACCAAATTCTGTAGGAGGAAGAGGATTGGAAGTGAAGGAGTCACATAAGCGATTTGAAGCATGGGGGTAACAACAATAAATTTTATCATGAGTTTTTTAACAACATGAGGAGATCCAACATCATAAACACTTTGCAAGATAGAAATGGGAACTAGATTACTGATAGTGGTTACTTAAAGAAAATGGTCAATGAACATTTTAAGAATTTGTTCAACTCAACCTTTACACCCTCTCAGTATGAGATGGATGTGATGTCGCGTGTGTTTAAGGATCTATCAGCCAGGCAAGCTAGAGATCTAGAAGCTACCCATGTTGAATATGAAGTGTGGAAGATCCTAAAAAATCTAGATCTATATAAGGTAGTAGGACCCGGTGACATTGACAACCTCTTTATCAAACAAAATTAGAAAATAGTGAGAAGATCAGTACTTTGATTTATCAGGTATATGTTAAGTGAGGGCGATATTATAGAATCCATAAGCAAATTAGGAATTGTTCTAATTCAAAAAACAAAGAATATTATTAACTATAATCAACTCAGACCCATGTCACTTAAAAATGTCTATCTCAAATTGGATTCCAAGTTCATAGTTGAACGTCTAAAGAATCATATAACAAAATGGATCTTGCCATCTCAAACTAGGTTTGTTCTTGGAAAAAACATAATAGAAAACATCATCCTTTCTCAAGAGATCATCTACAATATGCGAAGAAAACATTTGACACATTTAATGGATAATAATATCAACCTATCAAATGCCAATGACTGCATGTCATGGGATTTCATTGAAGATACTATCAATAGAGCACATTGTCCTAACAACATCAAACAATATGCCATGAATTCACTATCAAGTGGGACTACTAATATCATCTAGAATAGAGAATCTCTCCCTGACTTCAAAACCTCCTGGGGCCTATGACTAGGAGACCCTTTATCTCTAAACTTATTTGTAATGTGTATGGAATGATTGTCTCAACTTATTGATCAGTATGTTGGTGAAGGAAAATGGGAGCCAAACAAAATCTCCCAACAAGGGCCATATGTATCCCACATTTCTCTTACAGAAACATCAAACTATAGCTAGTATATGTGGTACCAGTGGAATTGTAGAAACATCAGACTTGGGCATCTATGTGGAAGTATCTATCCTCAATAACAAAGTGAAGAGTACTACATGTATGCACATTGTAGAGAAAGTGGAGAAAATAATAAATGGATGGGTTGCCGAATTTTTTTTTTTACCTTGCAAAGTCAATACACATTGCCAACTTATACCATGGAAACAACTACCATTTCTTGCGTTTGCAAAAACATAGAAAAGATCATCAGCAAAGATTATTTGGGGAGGTGGTCACAAGAGTAAACCTATCTCCAAAATGTCATGGAGCAAAGTCACAACTAACATGGAAAACAGATCCTTAGGTATCAAGTTTGTGTTGGACTGGAACATGGTAGTACTATGAAAAAATGCATGGGAGCTTAAGAAAAGAAGATCGTCCATGTGGAGAGAAGGACTGTAGCAAAAATATAAGAACTATAAAGGATAGAAAGGTCAACAAATCACTCCTTTTTGGAGGGATATCCATACGAGTTTGATTTTCCTTCAAGAGAATAGCTCTAAGATCATCAACAATGGGGAGGATACATTGGTCTGGCAAACGAATGCGTTCATAGCTATCGAATATTCATTGATATCTGTCTAAAACTAGTTGAAGAAGAATTGATGGACATGAGGGTGTCCAGTTTAGGAAACATATAGGCAATTGGGATATGAGCTTCCTAAAAAGCTACTTATTAGACGGTTGTATCAAGTGGGTTCAAAACATGTCTGTACCACAAAGCTCCTACAATGTGGATACATGGAGCACAAACATGATGAGAGGGGAAGGTATACTGCTAGCTCAACATATGACATAATCTAAAATGATGAAAAACATGAATAATGGAGGAGGAGCAATAACTAACAAGGCAAAATGAATGCTCTAGTTGATTCTCTAGTTAAATAAAATGTTGTGGAAATCAAAGATGTGAATATCATGAAAGTAGACTACAAAATGAATGCTCTAGTTGATTCTCTAGCCAAACATCCCCTAAAAATGATAAGGAAGGCCTTATACATAAAGAACCTCCTCTCAACCCTATGTGTCACTCTCTCCCTTTTCCTTTGTGTAATGGTAGAAGTGCTACCAAATTTTGATTTTCTACTGATAATGTAACAAACCTGAATGTTTCCACTACAAGACGAGGAAAGGTTGAGTAATGTAGCCTCCTGACATTTTTATAAAAAGAAAATAAATAAAGTAGCATGGATTAGCTAGATACACAGAGTTGGGTATGTTGCATTCATGATCGCATATGACTAGAGTTGTGCCTAGATTAGAGCCTGAGTAGCTCCCCCTTGCTTTTTCCTCCTCTGATACGCCTAATCCAACCTATCTTCTATACTTATTTTTAACATTTATATTTCTTGGTTAATAAAAATGGAAGTTCATGCAAGATAGAGATCAACCAACTAAATTATCATTACCAGAAAAGAAGGTAAACTAATAGAATACTAAATCAGAATATTAACTACTTGCTTGGAGTCAAAATACATAAACATGTCCAAAATTTTCTACATAGCCACGAAATAGCTCAAATAGCCACGGACAAGAATAGTTGACACGATATAAAGATGGAAATACATTGTTAAAGAAGAATAGTGAAGAAAATAGGAAGAGGAAGATACTAGCATGGGGAGGAGAGATGTCTCTTTCTCATTAGCATCCATGATGGAGGATCTTGTCCTTTGTGTCCTCCTCCTTGATTTTTGGCCTACTTTTTCTCAAGTCCTCCCTCAAGAAACAACATTTTGGATGAAAAGGGGTAGATCTATGGATGGATGCCATAGTAGAGGATGATGGATGGTTATGAATTATTGTCCATGTGGAGTTGATCAAATCCTATCATGAATCTGGGAAAACATGTGCTTGAGTTCAAGCAAATGTCCACTCGTGTAAAGGCATGAAAGGGAGGATAAGGTGTTGGTAGAAGATCGGAACTGATGGAAATGGGTGTGAACCGATGAGAATGGGTCTATGGTACCCACCAAAAAGAGAATGAGTATATGGTGATATCCTTGGTCTCTCATGCCTTAGAACTCTAAGATGGAGGTCTAGGAACCAAAAATATTGAAAACTTGGAATGGATGCCAATGAGGGGTATATATAGCACATGTTGGAAATTTGGGGTTCTATGGGATTGGCTTAGATTTGGACAAGAATCTAGGAAGTTCCATTTGAATTTGAGAAAATCATATCAGTCATCGGTTAGTGGATGCCATCAGTTGGGGAGTTTCATCAGTTGGCAGACTCCATCAGTCCAGTCATTAGATGACGAAGCTACTGACCAATGAAATCAGTCAATGATGATTCTCTAGATTGAATCAGAAGATGAATCTAACCAAATTCAAGAAAACTTGACTAGATTCATGTCATTGGTCTTCATCTAATTAGTTTTCAAGGTCGATAAAGTCCCTTCTCAAATCTAGATACAAATCTAACCAGATTCAAGAGAACTTGACTGGATTCTTGCCACAGTTTTTTTCTTGTTGGTTATCAAGGTTGATGATGTCTCAGTTTGTATTTAGACACAAAAATGACCAGATTTGGTCAAACTCAACTGGATTTGTGCCATCTACTTTTGGTTTGCTGGTTGTCAAGGTCACCGGAGTCCCGTCAGTTGAGGTACCTAATCAATTTGAAGTAACTGATTGATGAAGGAAAAGGTCAACGATACTTCAAGTCAATCATCATAATGTTCAATGAAGCTCCAGATGGAATCCAAACATGAGTCTAGTAACATTCGAGTAAACTTTGATCGGATATGTGCCATCATATGTTGATCATCATCATGCATTCATGGTAGAATTGATGAAATCCTATTGATAAGTGTTAACTGATGAAGTCAATACTCGATGATGTTTTTGACCAAAAATGTTGTTGGCCGATGAAATCCATAGATGAAGTGAAGGTGGGAATCAGTCTGGATTCATGATATTGTTGGTCATATTCCCTCTAGTGGGTATTGTCTGAAGAGTCTGCTTGGAAGAGGTTCAACTACTAGAGCTTGGGCAATGTTTCTATACAAGATTGAGCACAAGGTGAATTAGTCTGAGTCATAGTGTAGTAGAGTCTGTGTCAAATATTGAGATTGAAGAGTTCTTCTTGATGGAGGACTATTTGCTTGAACTTAACCGGGTTTGAGCTTGAACTCAACCAGGTTTGAGCTTGAACTTCACCGACTCTGAGCTCTACCTGATTGAAGTTTGACATAATTCAAATAGGTTCTTCTGGTCTTCAAGGTAAAACTCAGGGAAGTGATGTCTTTCTCTGTTTAGTGCCTAAAATATCCAACATTGGCTAGTTGAGAAATTATATCTTTTTAAAAAGATAAATTACATAATATAAGGATCTAGACTTTGTATAGACATAAATCAATAGTTAAATACTCATTGTTGGTGCCTAAGCTTGGGTGTTATTATGTGTTTTTGTCCATTATCACTCTTAGCGCTTCTTGGCTGCCCGTAAGGATGCATATCCTTTACTTCGTCTTATAGCTTCTCCATAAAAAAATGACAATATTTTGAAGACACATACATATAAATGACCTCCATTTATTCACTTCCTTAACACCATGGATAAGTTGTTACTGTCCTCTTACATTTTACACTGCCACCATCTACTCTACCCCCATTTTCCTTCTTGGAGCTGCCAATGCAATTCTACACCCCCACTCATTTCTTCATCTATAAAGTCTCTATATGGAGATTAGAAGGATAAAAATATTTTAAAAATTACCTATTGTCCTGCAACTTTATCCTTTTCTAAACTATCAAATGTGGATGGCTTCTATACCCAGTGTGTTATTTTTTATCTTTATCAACAACATCTACTTTATGTTTCAAAACTTTATCAGTATTTTATTATCCGCCCTTTACATCCCTTACATATATTTTTACCTCCATAAATCCATGTACTATTCCATACATATCATGTTAAATCCCTATTTGGATTGGCATGTCTTATCATCTATCCTCCTCTATATTTTTCTGATATATCCATTTCCTCTACAATAAGTGTGACTCTCCACTACAACCTCTCTCTTGGTTGTTTTTGTGCTTGGTATTAGGGTGTGAAAAAAGGAAGAGATGAATGAAAGCAAAGAAAAGATGAAGAAAGGAAGAATTTATATTTTTTTCTATTTAATTACATTTTGAAGTTACTTGTTGCTTAATTATTTGCACAAGAGGTTGTTCATTTTAACTATATTGTCTTTAATCTTTTCCTCTCTCATCTCCGTGCTTACACACATTTATGACTTAGTCTTTAGGATTCTTTGGCTTGTCCGTGCTTTATTGTGCATGTTGACAACTTACTCTCTGAAATTATTTGAATTGTATGTGCTTTGCTACTGACATTGAAGATTTACTCTCTAGCACTCTTAGGTGTGTCCATGCCTTACTATGTATTTGGCAATTTACTCAATGGAACTATTTAACTTGTCCATGCTTTTCTACGCACATTGAACATACTCTTAACCACTGTTTGGAATTTACTATTGGTGACCCAACACTCTCTGTACCATTCGACGATGCTAGAAACTAAGATGATGATTATTTCTCTGACTTGTTGCAATATACTACTTATCCATATACAACTTCTTTACTAGAAACACATATTATCTACATGTGTACCTACTTGGTGTTATTTTCTCAAGGGGAGGGTTACATAGTTGGCTATTGTTGCTGAAATTTTACTTGTTCTTAGTATGATGCTTAAAGTTTGACTGAAGACATGTTGATTATGTGCTTAAGGGGGAAATTGAATTGTTTGAGTGTTTAATTATTGTATCAATGGGAGTAATATTCTTGTAATGGAGTGGTTTTATCTTTTTATTCTGATTTATTTGTTTGTAAGCTGACTTTAGAATCTTCTTTTCTCCCACTTGAAGGAGAGAGTTGAAGCTATAAGTCACTTAGTTTATTATGTAAATGGGTTTAAGTGTCTTAGGTTATGAGGATTTGCTTGAGTTTCAAGCATGCTTGGGTCCCGAGTATGCTAGTAAGTGTCCGTCCTTTTCTATATATAGGTATCCAATATTGTCAAATATAACAACAACAATAACAATAAATTAGCCTTCCATATCATTTCCTAAATCTCTCCTTGGTGCAATTTTTCAATATATTTTATAATTAAGCATAATTTTTCTGCCCACTCTTGCCTTCAAGTAGCTCTCTAACTCGGACTAACGGTATATTAATATCAAATCCTGAGATGATTACACAAAATCTCAAATAAGTGGCGTGTTTTACCTAAACCTTCATTGTCTTCATCTTCTAGTATGCTAGTGAAAGCGTCCGATCTGATTGTTCCATCTATATAATGAGGCATATATTTACTTTCTAAATAGAAGACAAAAGATAAGAGAAAGGTCAAGCAAAAAATGTATACCTCTTTTTTGGCCATCCTTGAGCCAACTTTGAGAGCACATCAACGCTTCTACTATGGTGTGGTGGAGTCTGCTACGGTGAGGATCGATTAGCCTACCTGATATGCTGAAGGCTGATTCTGAAGCCACAGTTGATACTGGAACTGCTAGCAAATCCTTAGCTATTGCTTTTAGAGCAGGATAAGAATCACCGTTCATTTTCCACAATTGTAAAACATCAAAATCTGAAGTGCGTGGTGCATTATCAAGCTCCAAGTATTTGTCTAGTTCTGTTTTAAGATAACCTGATTCTATCTTCTGCTTCTTAAGGAAAACATCAAAAATATGCATGTCGTCATCACCATTATCTTGAGAGTAAACAAGAGGACCAGCAAACAAATCAGACTCATCATCACCATCAAATTGTGCAATACCTCTTGCCCTGTATTCATTGATCAGTTCCACACATGCATCACGAATAATTTTCTTATGATCTTCAGCTTTATCTCCATATATAGTATCAAAGTAGAACTCAACAACTTTCATTTTATACCTCGGATCTAATACAACAGCCACTCCCATTGCAACATACAAGTCATCCCAATACTTCAAAAACTTTGCAGACATTTCATCAGCCATCTTTTTTATTACTGGATTCGAACTATTGGCCCAATTACCCAAAGCAGCTCTAATTTGACAAAGTTTGGGAAAGCACAAGTTGGCAGTTGGATATTTTGTCCCTGAAAATGTTTCTGTGACTCTAAAAAACATCTTCAACTTTTCACAGACTTCATAACAAAAATTCCACTCCGATTCACTTGGCAATGCCTTGTAATTCCGATCCCGCTGCCCTAACACGCTGAATACATCTTTATACATCATAGCAGTCCGAAGCATTATATAAGTAGAATTCCACCTTGTTGGACAATCAAGACATAATTTTTTAGAAACACTCATCTTCAATAGCTTAGTGGTCTCCTCAAACCTCTCTGTCCTTTTTGCAGTAGCAGTCCAATATGCCACACTATATCGTATCTTATCAACTCCATCCTTAATGACAACTAATCCATCTTTAACAATGAGATTTAGGATATGAGCAACACACCTCATGTGGAGAAATCTACCTGATAATATTGTAGAGTTCGGGTGCAACTTATCCTTCACCAATCTAATCATTGCGTCATTTGTTGAACAATTGTCAACAGCAATAGCCGAGACTCTCATGTCTATGTTCCACTCAATCAGACAAGTCATCAAAACCTCACATAAGACCTCACTTGTATGTGGACAAGGCACATAGACAAACCTCAAAATTTGACTTTGTAAGCACCAATTTGAGTCAATATAATGTGCAGTGATTACCATGTAACCTTTCATTTGAGGACTTGCAGTCCACATATCAGTGGTTACACTAATTCGAGAATCACAACCATGCAAATCCGTCATCGCTTTTTTCTTCTCACTTTCATAGATTTTCTTTATATCACTTTTTATAGTGTTTCTAGTTGGACATTGAAATAGGGGTTGAATAACATGAAGGAGATTCCTAAATCCAGTATGATCTACCATGCTTAATGGGTAATCATGCATTACTACCATATCAGATACAGCTCTTCTTCCATCTTCTTGGCTAAATGGTACTTGTAAGGATGCCCTAGGAGTTCTCCTCACCCCCTCCCCATTCAATACCGGACATCTTCTATTCTTGTGATCATGGAGAGTAGTTGTCCCATTCTTGGGTTTCGCTGCTAACAACTTCTTGCAATATATGCATTCTGCCTTCTGGATACCATCAACCACCTTTATCTCATAGTGAGTCCATATTTTACTCCTACGACCACCTCTCCATGATGATGTCACAGTTGTATTATCATCAGGTAAAGACTCATTATGTGTTGGGTTCGAACTAGTGTTAGGTGACCTGTAAACTTCTGAGAGACTGTCCATATCTAAGAATAGTAGTAGAATATTGGTCACAATTCTTATATATGAATGGTATTATTGTTTGAGGTGTTATTCTAATCCTAGCTAGTATGAGACAAATACAAATAAATATGGAGAAAGCAGCTCCAAATACAAAACACAAGGAAAATATCAATATGAATATTATGAATATTAACAACTATGCCCACAAGATGTAACACAGGCAAAAAGATTTTTATTAAAAAGATAGGCAAACCACTAATACAAGTGTTGGATAATTTACTAAACAAGCACAACAGTAGTTACTGTAGTTTGTAAAGGCTAAACTGTAGTTTGGGGAAAAGATGATGTTTACAGCACGGCATAATCTATTTGCAACATGAAGCTAAGGAATGAGAATCATGTACAAAATAGATACAGAAGATGACAGCGATGCATCAAGCACACCCTAAGTTAACAAGTAAGACAAGAATAGGATTGTTTATACTGAAATATCAACTCTAGGTGAAATCAAATAATCTTTCTATGGACAGACAGAAGTTCAACGAATGAATTTAAAATAATGTTTACCTTAGTAACTTCCCGTAGAACAAACAGATATGTGAAGTATAAGTTTGTAACTCACCATACAAACATGAAGAATTGTTGGGCAAAACCGGATATAGGAAGGAAGAAAGGAACTGGTTGTATGCATAATAAAGCAGTGGCGTGAGCGAGTCGGACGAAAGTGGGGATTTGGATATCTGTAGACTGTAGATAAGGAACTACAACAACAAAAGTAGGAGGAGGAGCAGACGAATGTGGGGATTGGGGCATCATTAGTAGCATGCCGGAGGAACTCACCACAAGGTGAAGAACGGAGTAACACCGGAGGCAAGGAGGAGTCGACGTTCTTCTTCCCTTACTGATAACAACACGTATATGGAAAGAGATGACGAGGAAGAAGAAGAAGAAGGGAGGAGAAGGGGGAAAATATAGCGATAAGGTAAGGAAGGGACCGCTTACCTTCTCCACCGCGTACTGCGGCTCTCACGAGCAGAGGCGATGATGGGATCAGCAGGGGTGAGCGGCGGTTGGATCTCTGACGATGAGCGGCGGCTAGGGCTCTGACCAGCGGAGGAGACGACATGTTCCTCTTCAGCTTCGGCGAAAGTATTCAAGTCCGTCTTTGGTGGCCTTACTCTCCGTGCTGATGCCGTGGAGATGGACGGCACCTACGACTTCCGGATGTGGGAGGTGTGTGCGGCCACCGCTAAGATTGCCTCCGTTGACGGGGATCAGCAGGGGTGATCGGAGGAGGAGACGACGAGATCGGAGAAGCGGCGGCTAGGGCTCCAACTCTGTCGCCTCGCGTATCGTCGAGAACTATGTGA
The DNA here is from genome assembly GCA_963693085.1 of Alisma plantago-aquatica. Taxonomy (NCBI): domain Eukaryota; kingdom Viridiplantae; phylum Streptophyta; class Magnoliopsida; order Alismatales; family Alismataceae; genus Alisma; species Alisma plantago-aquatica. Next base: position 666,290,235 of record OY856412.1, on the reverse strand, counting down.
AATGAGAATTATCGGGTTCCCAAAACCAAACCAGCGAGAGTGGTTGTTTTCTCTGCCCAACCCACTTTACCACTTGGCCAATGGACGCCCACGTGTTGCGGTGTGGACCGGGTTGGTCCGGTTTGGTTTATGGGCGATGGGTTTTAGCGAGAGTGGTTGAACGTGCCTTGTTTCCTCTGCTCGTGCAGCTCCCGCTAATCACCATCAACAAAAATTGGTAAGTTAACACCACAAATAATCAATATTCAAACGATTGCTCTAGGAGTTGTATTTTACCATTTTCACAGCCGCCTCAGCAGTTACGGGCTTCTTTATTTCACCCTTCTTGTTTTGCCTTCCAGCTATCTAGATATCATGGTGAGGCATGGGTGTGGCAGACTCCTGAGTAGGAGCAGACTCCTGAGTAGCTGCAGACTCTGCCTGTAGTCTTTGGAGAACGCTTGCATAGCCCTTTGGACCCATAGTGTGGTCATGCACATTCAGTGCACGCCTTGCTTTTTGCGCGTCACTGAGGGCCTAGTTAGTATGCACATTAATGATTTGGTTAGTAGCACTAAATGTTAATCTTGAATAGGTGAATACAATGTATATTAATTAAATTGGGAGTGACGCCTAATACCTTGAATTCTTCAGATTTTCTTGAAGCAACAAAATTGTCCCAATCTTCTTTGTCCAAGAAGTTCCACTGTTCAAGGGTTGACTTCTTCTTCTTATCACCATCTTTTATGTATTCTCTGTTGAGATTTGTCCTATAGTTCCTAAGCATCTTTCCAGCGCATTGCATCACGCTTTTATGATGCAGCTTCTCATCCAATGCAAACAGATTCTGTAAAATAGAATTCTTATTAACTAGTATCCAAAAATAGAATTGCAAATAATATAATTTGTAATCTACAAAATAGAATTGCAAATAATAATAACTCACACATAAATCCTTCCATATCAAGTCTTTCTTCCCCTGAGGAACTTTATGCCAATTATCATACTTAACACCACAATGGCTTCGAGTGACACACCCAAGATAGTTTACAAAATTATTGTGGTTCACTCCAATTGCATTTCCTCCATTATCAAACTCCATAACCAATTTGGATCCACTGCCACTTAGCGCTATTAACTTCTTCAACAAAGTGATGCCCCTTTTCTTGTTAAGTGTTTGGTGATGCGCATCAAGTTGCTCCAGTGCTTCAGTGGGTACCTGTGCATCATCAACCTAAAATTTGACAAAAATAAACACACTGAATTAGCGCAATATAGAAATATGGGATATATGATATAACTAGAAGATAATGAATTTTATAGAAATACAGGATATGTTTTTAGAACTTACATTGGTATCCTCGCCATGCTCGTCATGGACAGCATGCTCATCATGGACTTCATGCTCATCATGGACATCATGCTCATCATGGTCAGCCATCTGAAAATGTCATTAAAAAGGCAAACATTTAGCATTTGTATTAACTAGAAGATAATGAAAAATCAAATCTGAAAACGACCTTAGAACATCTATGTAATCACTTGTAATGATGAATTGACATGTAACTTAGAAGAGAAAAATGTTTGGGACAAATTTCACCAAGTACTAATCACTTTAAATGCAAATTAGAAAAATATAAACATACATGCCTCTAAAATTGTGATCTTTTATCAATTAACAATCCTTCATTGTGATCTCCGTGCACATATAAGTCATCATTAGCTTCAATATTTTGTGGAGTTGGCAACCCAACAGAGAATGGAGTGGAGTCATCATACTTATCATAGTACTCTTCTTCATCTATAGGATCTTCAATGAACTATCTTTTACCATGAAGAACAACTGATCATTTATCATTTGCAGGATCATCGATATAGAATATTTGTTTTTCCTGTGATGCCAATATGAATGGTTCACCCTTCTCACCAATCTTTTCAAAGTTCACCAAAGTGAAACTCAATTCATCCACTATAACTCCTTTGGTGTTATCAACCCAATTACATTTAAAGAGCAGAATTCTGAAATCTATGTAGTCAAACTCCCATATGTCTTCAATGACACTGTAATATGACATTTTAGCTTCATGTGGACTCTTATCCTTTGCACTTGCAAAATACATAGTCGACGCATGAAGAGTGACCCTACTATTTTGGACGACACTCTTATCATCTTGGCGCTTTGTGTAATATGTGAACCCATTAATGTCAAACCCTTCATAAGCCATAACATTCGGTTTTGGTTTAAAGGCGAGGCATTTGATAGTTTCTGTAATATCATTTGGTGTTTGAGATAGTTGATGTAAGACTTTATCTTCAAACCACTTAGTAAAAGTCTTATTATGCTCTCTAGCAAGCCACATTGAACTTACTCGAGGATGTTGTCTCTTGATGAAATTGGTATGTTCCTCGATATAAACACTCACTTCGTCCATGTTGTGTAAAATATACAAGTGAGCTTGTTCCAACTGCTCACGGCTGATTGCTTTCACCCGTGATCCCAAAATTCCTTTTCCCTCCTCAATATTCTGGTCATTAACAGGAGTGTTATTACCACTGAGAAAGTCATTGCAAAAATCCATAGCCTCTCTCGCCACATAACCTTCAACAATACTCCCTTCAGGCTGATAACAGTTTTGAACATCACCTTTAAAAATGCTCATGTATCGTTCAAAGGGATACATCCAATGCAAGAAAATTGGTCCCAACATTTTCACTTCCCTAGTCAAGTGGACAACAAGATGTACCATGATATCAAAGAATGAAGGAGGGAAATACATCTCAAGATGACATAGGGTAACAACCACTTCTCTTTGCAAATTATCGAGAGTATCAGGGTCAATAACTTTGCTGCATAGATTGTTGAAAAAGAAACAAAGTCTGGTGATTGCAAACCTTACATGCTTCGGCAATATAGATCGAATTGCCACGAGCAATATTTGTTGCATTAGAGTGTGACAATCATGAGATTTAAGACCTATCATCTTCAGATCTTTCATTGATACCAATCTACAGATGTTGGATGAGTAACCATGTGGCACCTTAACATTTACCAAGCATTCACAAAAAGCTTTCTTCTCCTTTCTAGACAACGTGTAACAAGCGGGAGGTAGGTATGTTCTTTTATTACCCATTTCACGTAATTCTGTTAATTCTGACCTTATTCCCATTTCACGTAGGTCCAGTCTGGATTTTATCCCATCTTTAGTCTTACCTGGTATATTTAACAGAGTACCAATGATGTTATCACAAACATTTTTCTGAACGTGCATTACATCGATACAATGCCTGACTGTCAAAGAACTCCAATAAGGAAGATCCCAAAATATTGACTTCTTCTTGAATGAAGAATTGTCACTCTGTGTGGCCATACTACATTGTCATTTCTTACCAAATTCATTGAAAATGTCTTTTACTCTTTCATAAACAACATCCCCTGGTATAGGTTTAGGTGCACTCCGTTCATCATTCCATCCATTGAATGCTTTGCGCTTCCTACGATACATATGGAATTTTGAAAGAAACCTTCGATGACCAAGATATACAATCTTGATGCCATGTTTTAGTCTTATTGAATCAGTGTTTTCTTCACATATAGGACACGCTTTAGCTCCTTTAACACTATATCCAGACAAATTCCCATATGCTGGAAAGTCATTAATAGTGCAAAACAACATAGCGTGCAAAAAAAATGTCTCTCTTCCTGTAGCATCATAGGTCATCTCACCTTCAGCCCAAAGTTTCTTTAAGTCATCAATCAGAGGTTCAAGATAAACATCGATATCATTTTCGGGTTGTTTAGGGCCTGATATCAACAACGACAGCATAACGTACTTATTTTTCATACACAGCCAGGGAGGAAGATTGTATATAACAAGCATGACTGGCCAAGTGCTATGTTGACTGCTCAATGTCCCGTACGGATTCATCCCATCTGTAAAAAGCCCAAGTCTTAGATTCCTATCTTCTTCACCAAATTTGGGGTACAATAGATCAATCTTCTTCCACTGTGGGGAATCAGACGCATGTTGTAGGATCCCATCATTATTTTTCTTAACATCTGCATGCCACCTCAAATTCTTCGCATCTTTCAGATTTGCAAACAAGCGTTGAAACCGTGATATTATAGGTAGATACCACAACACCTTGGCAGGAGAACCAGTTTTGGACTCCCCCGAAGTCATCAATTTATACCGTGACGCACCACATTTTGGACAATCTTTCAAATCTACATAGTCCTTTTGAAATAATACACAATCATTTGGGCATGCATGTATCTTCTTGGCCTCCATTCCCATTGGGCACAACATTTTCTTTACCCGGTATGTTGAGATTGGCAGCTCGTTTCCTTCAGGAAGCATTTCTTTCAACAAACTCAACAATGAAGTGAAGCTTTTGTCGCTCCATCTATTGTTAGCTTTCAACTTATACAATCTCAACACAGCGCTAAGCTTCGTAAACTTAGCACAGCATGTGTATAATGGTATCTCAGCATCATGCACAATGTTTCTAAAGATAGGAGGTGGATCGGTGTGCTCTACCCTACAAATATCCAGCATCACATCAACAATGTCTACTGGAACTCGTTTGTTCACATCTACGTCATCGGAGGCAATTTCTTCTTCCACCCAAGCACTTCTATCGACATCTACTGGTTTCGAGTTTGAAATCTCTCCATGCCAGTGCCATTCTGTATAGCCTTGTACAATCCCGTTGCACATGACATGACTTTTTATTTCCTCACCAGTGCTGACTTTCAAGTTGTTACCGCAATGCCTACATGGACAGTAGAACCTATCTGTAGGTTTTTTCCTATGTTACTCGGCAAATCTAATAAACTGATCAAGACCAGATATAAACTCTGGGGTGCAGCGATTGCGAATGGACATCCATGATCTATCCATTCTATGATCAAAGAGAAAACAAGTATATATTAGGACAAGATTAGGGTATACACTTACATCCTATCCAAGATTTACTCCTATTACAGTCCCAAACCGGGGACTATCTAAGATTTACTCCTAATGAGTAAATCTTGGACAGGTTTCTAGGCCAACAAACACATGTGATGTCATTCTTATATATAATAAATGTGTACCAGCTATCCCATCCTTGAACACCTTATCTCACTAGTAAGTGTATAATGTGTATTGGGTTTTCAAGAAAATTTCGGCAGCATTTCCCCGTTGTTCTCTAAGTACATATGTACTTAGAGAACAAACGGGCAAATGCTACCGAAATTTTCTCGAAAACCCAATACACATTATACACTTACATCCTAAGTGAGATTAGGTGTTTAAGAACAGTCCCAAACCGGGGACTATCCAAGATTTACTCCTAATGAGTAAATCTTGGACGGGTTTCTAGGCCAACAAACACAATAATAGATATGTACATGTTGGGGTTTCATCACAATTGATGTTAGGGTTTCATCAATGTTAGGGTTCAATCAAATCAAATTAGGATGCTAGAATGGACAAGTTTAAATCTTATTTCAACATGCATCAAAATTTACTGAATTAGGTCAAGCATTAGGATTAGAAGCACAAATATATGCAAGCAAAAGATTTGTTCGTATCCTAGAATTTACATAAAGCATTGCATATTGATTTGTTCATATCCTTACCAACAGCAAACACGGCCGTGGCTGTGTTGGCCTACCACGGCCGTGCTGGGCAGCACGGTCATGCTGCCCAGTACGGCCGTGGTAGGCCATTCTTCTCAGTGAAAGAAGTAGAACACTAACTAGTCTTTAACGAAATTGATTGATTATTTAGTCGGGAAGAAAGTGAAGTAAGGACTTCTATAACTAGAAGGTATCTCACTGAATTTCTAGGTAACCGTAGACAAGTGGCTAAGGTGCTTAGGTTTTGAAGTCAGGAAGTATTGTAGTTCAAGAGCTACGGAGAAAGAAGAACAGAGGCTACGACTAATACCTGGAGAGCAGAGCAGCAAGCAGCGAGCGGCGGCAAGGAAGAAGACAGCGCCGCAGTAGGGCGTGAGCAGGGAGGAAGGAGCGCGCCGCAGTAGGGCGTGAGAAAGGAGGAAGGTGGCGCGGCGGCGACGCAAGGAGGAAGGCGGCGGGCGGCGACGCAGAGCAGCAGTAGGGAGCATCGGCGGTGAGCGAGAAGCAGCAGGCACCAGGCACCAGGCGGCGATTTTGGGAGAGCGGCGACGAGCAGCGCACAGGAGAATCGATCAAATAGGAAGAAAGGGGGAGAGTCGGGTGATCGGGCCTCTATTAAGTTGTTCAACGGCGTTGGTTATCTACAAAACTGACGCCTATTACGATTTAGCGTCGGTTGATAGTAAAACACCGACGTCCAACTAGACAACCTTTATCCTAAATTATTTGGCAGGAATCATTATCAGCGTCGGTTATCTAAGGATAACCGACACTGAAAGTGGGACTTTTTGCGCAAATTTTCATTTTAAATAGGCGCCGATGAATAGTTAAAAAACCGACGTTGTAGGTGACCTAAAATGTTTTCGCTCGAAAATTAGATTTCGCGGGCGATTTTAGGCGTCGGTCTGTTATAACCAGCCGACGCTGAATACAAAGTGGTACCCGTGTCTGGCTGGTCTTCGAATATAGACGTCAGTTTACATAAATAACCGACGCCTAATATTATAGGCGTCGGTTTTCCTAAATAACTGACGCCCAGAAAAGCGACACTGAATGTTGTTTCTGTAGTAGTGATTGTTGCTGAAATTTTACTTGTTCTTAGTATGATGCTTTAAGTTTGACTGAAGACATGTTGATTATGTGCTTAAGGGGGAAATTGAATTGTTTGAGTGTTTAATTATTGTATCAAGGGGAGTAATATTCTTGTAATGGAGTGGTTTTATCTTTTTATTCTGATTTATATGTTTGTAAGCTGACTTCAGAATCTTCTTTTCTCCCGCTTGAATGAGAGAGTTGAAGCTATAAGTCACTTAGTTTATTATGTAAATGGGTTTAAGTGTCTTAGGTTATGAGGATTTGCTTGAGTTTCAAGCATGCTTGGGTCCCAAGTATGCTAGTAAGTGTCCGTCCTTTTCTATATATAGGTATCCAATATTGTCAAATATAACAACAACAATAACAATAAATTAGCCTTCCATATCATTTCCTAAATCTCTCCTTTGTGCAATTTTTCAATATATTTTATAATTAAGCATAATTTTTCGGCCCACTCTTGCCTTCAAGTAGCTCTCTAACTCGGACTAACGGTATAATCAATTGGGCTATGAGATACCCAGCGGCTCTTGCACACCCACATCACTCCAGTATGAGGAAGAACGTCATGGCTGTTCATATAAATCAATGCCTTAGTCTTAACTCTCTTGAGTGTTGGCTTCAAACCATTCAATGATGCAGATTGAGATAAGAGGGTTCCGGAAATGAATATGAATCCTCCATAACGGCAAGCCATTTCTTGTATTTATAACCAAGCAAATAAAAAAAACAGATAACTACTTGCATCCAAATCGAATCACCCTTCTCTCTCGTTTTGCTTTACTTGTTTCTCTTTTTTCTTCGAGTGTCAAATTAAAGATCTAGATACCGTGGGTATTCTATATTTCTCAGAATTAATTCTATTGTATATTAGTACTTGCTAGCCAAGGAACGGCCACATACGTCCGCGATCTGAAAGATAAGTCTTGATATAACCAAATAAACCATATAACCAAATAAACCAACTGTGGCACATCGAACATATTTTTCTGGTTTAACAACATGCCTCACCTCAACCGAACTCTCGGTGGGGAGGATTCTAACAACAATAATGACATGACCGAGCACATGAGTCTCAGAGTGCCTCCTGATCACATGACTTCCCTACCAAATACCCCTCCTGTACAGACGCTGATAGAAAATCCTTGCGCCGGGACCGAGACATGTTTCTGCAGCTGGCAAGCTGCTAATGCTGGTGGTGGTGTGGTATGGCCCTGAAGATAGCAGAGGCTATGGAGTGAATGGCCGTGGCAGCTATCCTCGACTTGATCTGCCCTCGTTTCGGCACCAGCCGTGATCCACTGGTCAAGGATCGCCTAGTGCCAGCTGCAGCAGCTTGTGGAGAACGGGTGCCTCTGTGACTCATGGTTATTCAGACAGAAGGGAACGGAGCTCGAAAGGAAAAGAGAGAATGAAGCTGACGGTAAGAGGAGAAGAATTGGTTTTGTTGCAGTGAAGGTTGTGATGTGCTCAAGTCTGCCACCCCTTTCTTTATATATAGGACACCCGGTCAAAAGAGTAGGATAATGATCGAACGAATACTAGGTCCTATCTGGAGGATACCCGCTCCTGCTGGTGTGTTTGCTCTGTTTGACGGCCGGAGGGGACAAGCCAGCTAGTATTGAATGCCGGAGTAGGCATGGCAATTGGAGCGGTCTGGATTTCCAGACACGCAACCATTCTGCCCATTCATTTAGTGGAGAATGGTCGGCGTCCAATTCTGGTGGGTCGGGTGAGAGTGGTTATTTAAATAGGATATCCATGGTTGACACGGGAGTCCATACGCTGCATCCTGTGGATCATTTACACGCTGCGCTGTGGATTTATTATACGTTACCGCAATCAAATAGCCTTCCGTGCTGGTTTTCTTAGGAAAATGAATTAGCCGTTTTAGCTGGTAAGTGGAAAAATTATAAAACAGACCTCACATCTACTTTTTTCAAGAATCTAAGACTAGTTTTTGTACTGCAACTAATTTATAAGAAGAGACCTCAAGTCTGCTTTTTACAAGACAACCATTATAACATAAAAATTTATATAAGACACCTCACATCTGCTTTTTACAAGACAATCATTATAACATAAAAATTTATATAAAGAGACCTCACATCTGTTCTTTACAAGACAACCATTATAATAAAAATGGTTCATACATGTAATACATTTTTGGTGCTGAATCTATACAGAAATGAAACACAAACTCATACACATTTTTGGTACTGAATCCATACACGTTTTTGGTGCTGCATCCATACACATTTTTGGTAACAATGATCTGAAAATTTGAGTTTTTGGTGTTTGGTGTTGTATTACATATAGGCATTATCAAAAGTCATTCTGAATATGCCTACGGAATATGCATCCATACACATTTTTTGTAACAAGGATCTGAAAATCTGAGTTTCAGAACAAAGATCATCCTGGATAATAAGCCTTCTGAATTGAACTAGCATGACGGAGAGGCTACAAGCATCCTAAATATGATCCTGCAAACAGAACAAGCAAACAACATAAGATAACCTTTACAAAAAATATAAGGCTATCTTCTATAATGCAACCAATATAAGATATCCTTTATAAGGTAGCAATGATCACACGAGTATGTAACCAACACCATGAAGAAACTGATCTTATTTTCAGATCTAGCTGCCCCAGATTATAGAAGTCAGTAGACCAGAATTCTGCTACCCTAGATTAGAAAACCACATTGCCACTACCCTGATTTCAAACTAAACACCCTAACTACATCAAAGCTTGCTGCGAAAAATGAACAAGGGGAAAAAGAAAGAGTTCATCTATTCTGAGAAACCAAAAACACAACAATAGCATCATAATAATACAAAAAACAGCTCCATAAAATTGGCTAATCGTTACCTTATGACACTACATAACAACTCCATTAGTTACTAAGTAGGTTTCAACCATGCTTTTCCGAGTCTGAAACATAAGAATAAACCACAAAATGGCAACATAAATGGAAAAATCAACATAATTAAGATATTAATATCAAATCCTGAGATGATTACACAAAATCTCAAATAAGTGGCGTGTTTTACCTAAACCTTCATTGTCTTCATCTTCTAGTATGCTAGTGAAAGCGTCCGATCTGATTGTTCCATCTATATAATGAGGCATATATTTACTTTCTAAATAGAAGACAAAAGATAAGAGAAAGGTCAAGCAAAAAATGTATACCTCTTTTTTGGCCATCCTTGAGCCAACTTTGAGAGCACATCAACGCTTCTACTATGGTGTGGTGGAGTCTGCTACGGTGAGGATCGATTAGCCTACCTGATATGCTGAAGGCTGATTCTGAAGCCACAGTTGATACTGGAACTGCTAGCAAATCCTTAGCTATTGCTTTTAGAGCAGGATAAGAATCACCGTTCATTTTCCACAATTGTAAAACATCAAAATCTGAAGTGCGTGGTGCATTATCAAGCTCCAAGTATTTGTCTAGTTCTGTTTTAAGATAACCTGATTCTATCTTCTGCTTCTTAAGGAAAACATCAAAAATATGCTTGTCGTCATCACCATTATCTTGAGAGTAAACAAGAGGACCAGCAAACAAATCAGACTCATCATCACCATCAAATTGTGCAATACCTCTTGCCCTGTATTCATTGATCAGTTCCACACATGCATCACGAATAATTTTCTTATGATCTTCAGCTTTATCTCCATATATAGTATCAAAGTAGAACTCAACAACTTTCATTTTATACCTCGGATCTAATACAACAGCCACTCCCATTGCAACATACAAGTCATCCCAATACTTCAAAAACTTTGCAGACATTTCATCAGCCATCTTTTTTATTACTGGATTCGAACTATTGGCCCAATTACCCAAAGCAGCTCTAATTTGACAAAGTTTGGGAAAGCACAAGTTGGCAGTTGGATATTTTGTCCCTGAAAATGTTTCTGTGACTCTAAAAAACATCTTCAACTTTTCACAGACTTCATAACAAAAATTCCACTCCGATTCACTTGGCAATGCCTTGTAATTCCGATCCCGCTGCCCTAACACGCTGAATACATCTTTATACATCATAGCAGTCCGAAGCATTATATAAGTAGAATTCCACCTTGTTGGACAATCAAGACATAATTTTTTAGAAACACTCATCTTCAATAGCTTAGTGGTCTCCTCAAACCTCTCTGTCCTTTTTGCAGTAGCAGTCCAATATGCCACACTATATCGTATCTTATCAACTCCATCCTTAATGACAACTAATCCATCTTTAACAATGAGATTTAGGATATGAGCAACACACCTCATGTGGAGAAATCTACCTGATAATATTGTAGAGTTCGGGTGCAACTTATCCTTCACCAATCTAATCATTGCGTCATTTGTTGAACAATTGTCAACAGCAATAGCCGAGACTTTCATGTCTATGTTCCACTCAATCAGACAAGTCATCAAAACCTCACATAAGACCTCACTTGTATGTGGACAAGGCACATAGACAAACCTCAAAATTTGACTTTGTAAGCACCAATTTGAGTCAATATAATGTGCAGTGATTACCATGTAACCTTTCATTTGAGGACTTGCAGTCCACATATCAGTGGTTACACTAATTCGAGAATCACAACCATGCAAATCCGTCATCGCTTTTTTCTTCTCACTTTCATAGATTTTCTTTATATCACTTTTTATAGTGTTTCTAGTTGGACATTGAAATAGGGGTTGAATAACATGAAGGAGATTCCTAAATCCAGTATGATCTACCATGCTTAATGGGTAATCATGCATTACTACCATATCAGATACAGCTCTTCTTCCATCTTCTTGGCTAAATGGTACTTGTAAGGATGCCCTAGGAGTTCTCCTCACCCCCTCCCCATTCAATACCGGACATCTTCTATTCTTGTGATCATGGAGAGTAGTTGTCCCATTCTTGGGTTTCACTGCTAACAACTTCTTGCAATATATGCATTCTGCCTTCTGGATACCATCAACCACCTTTATCTCATAGTGAGTCCATATTTTACTCCTACGACCACCTCTCCATGATGATGTCACAGTTGTATTATCATCAGGTAAAGACTCATTATGTGTTGGGTTCGAACTAGTGTTAGGTGACCTGTAAACTTCTGAGAGACTGTCCATATCTAAGAATAGTAGTAGAATATTGGTCACAATTCTTATATATGAATGGTATTATTGTTTGAGGTGTTATTCTAATCCTAGCTAGTATGAGACAAATACAAATAAATATGGAGAAAGCAGCTCCAAATACAAAACACAAGGAAAATATCAATATGAATATTATGAATATTAACAACTATGCCCACAAGATGTAACACAGGCAAAAAGATTTTTATTAAAAAGATAGGCAAACCACTAATACAAGTGTTGGATAATTTACTAAACAAGCACAACAGTAGTTACTGTAGTTTGTAAAGGCTAAACTGTAGTTTGGGGAAAAGATGATGTTTACAGCACGGCATAATCTATTTGCAACATGAAGCTAAGGAATGAGAATCATGTACAAAATAGATACAGAAGATGACAGCGATGCATCAAGCACACCCTAAGTTAACAAGTAAGACAAGAATAGGATTGTTTATACTGAAATATCAACTCTAGGTGAAATCAAATAATCTTTCTATGGACAGACATAAGTTCAACGAATGAATTTAAAACAATGTTTACCTTAGTAACTTCCCGTAGAACAAACAGATATGTGAAGTATAAGTTTGTAACTCACCATACAAACATGAAGAATTGTTGGGCAAAACCGGATATAGGAAGGAAGAAAGGAACTGGTTGTATGCATAATAAAGCAGTGGCGTGAGCGAGTCGGACGAAAGTGGGGATTTGGATATCTGTAGACTGTAGATAAGGAACTACAACAACAAAAGTAGGAGGAGGAGCAGACGAATGTGGGGATTGGGGCATCATTAGTAGCATGCCGGAGGAACTCACCACAAGGTGAAGAACGGAGTAACACCGGAGGCAAGGAGGAGTCGACGTTCTTCTTCCCTTACTGATAACAACACGTATATGGAAAGAGATGATGAGGAAGAAGAAGAAGAAGGGAGGAGAAGGGGGAAAATATAGCGATAAGGTAAGGAAGGGACCGCTTACCTTCTCCACCGCGTACTGCGGCTCTCACGAGCAGAGGCGATGATGGGATCAGCAGGGGTGAGCGGCGGTTGGATCTCTGACGATGAGCGGCGGCTAGGGCTCTGACCAGCGGAGGAGACGACATGTTCCTCTTCAGCTTCGGCGAAAGTATTCAAGTCCGTCTTTGGTGGCCTTACTCTCCGTGCTGATGCCGTGGAGATGGACGGCACCTACGACTTCCGGATGTGGGAGGTGTGTGCGGCCACCGCTAAGATTGCCTCCGTTGACGGGGATCAGCAGGGGTGATCGGAGGAGGAGACGACGAGATCGGAGAAGCGGCGGCTAGGGCTCCAACTCTGTCGCCTCGCGTATCGTCGAGAACTATGTGAAATGAGAATTATCGGGTTCCCAAAACCAAACCAGCGAGAGTGGTTGTTTTCTCTGCCCAACCCACTTTACCACTTGGCCAATGGACGCCCACGTGTTGCGGTGTGGACCGGGTTGGTCCGGTTTGGTTTATGGGCGATGGGTTTTAGCGAGAGTGGTTGAACGTGCCTTGTTTCCTCTGCTCGTGCAGCTCCCGCTAATCACCATCAACAAAAATTGGTAAGTTAACACCACAAATAATCAATATTCAAACGATTTCTCTAAGAGTTGTATTTTACCATTTTCACAGCCGCCTCAGCAGTTACGGGCTTCTTTATTTCACCCTTCTTGTTTTGCCTTCCAGCTATCTAGATATCATGGTGAGGCATGGGTGTGGCAGACTCCTGAGTAGGAGCAGACTCCTGAGTAGCTGCAGACTCTGCCTGTAGTCTTTGGAGAACGCTTGCATAGCCCTTTGGACCCATAGTGTGGTCATGCACATTCAGTGCACGCCTTGCTTTTTGCGCGTCACTGAGGGCCTAGTTAGTATGCACATTAATGATTTGGTTAGTAGCACTAAATGTTAATCTTGAATAGGTGAATACAATGTATATTAATTAAATTGGGAGTGACGCCTAATACCTTGAATTCTTCAGATTTTCTTGAAGCAACAAAATTGTCCCAATCTTCTTTGTCCAAGAAGTTCCACTGTTCAAGGGTTGACTTCTTCTTCTTATCACCATCTTTTATGTATTCTCTGTTGAGATTTGTCCTATAGTTCCTAAGCATCTTTCCAGCGCATTGCATCACGCTTTTATGATGCAGCTTCTCATCCAATGCAAACAGATTCTGTAAAATAGAATTCTTATTAACTAGTATCCAAAAATAGAATTGCAAATAATATAATTTGTAATCTACAAAATAGAATTGCAAATAATAATAACTCACGCATAAATCCTTCCATATCAAGTCTTTCTTCCCCTGAGGAACTTTATGCCAATTATCATACTTAACACCACAATGGCTTCGAGTGACACACCCAAGATAGTTTACAAAATTATTGTGGTTCACTCCAATTGCATTTCCTCCATTATCAAACTCCATAACCAATTTGGATCCACTGCCACTTAGCGCTATTAACTTCTTCAACAAAGTGATGCCCCTTTTCTTGTTAAGTGTTTGGTGATGCGCATCAAGTTGCTCCAGTGCTTCAGTGGGTACCTGTGCATCATCAACCTAAAATTTGACAAAAATAAACACACTGAATTAGCGCAATATAGAAATATGGGATATATGATATAACTAGAAGATAATGAATTTTATAGAAATACAGGATATGTTTTTAGAACTTACATTGGTATCCTCGCCATGCTCGTCATGGACAGCATGCTCATCATGGACTTCATGCTCATCATGGACATCATGCTCATCATGGTCAGCCATCTGAAAATGTCATTAAAAAGGCAAACATTTAGCATTTGTATTAACTAGAAGATAATGAAAAATCAAATCTGAAAACGACCTTAGAACATCTATGTAATCACTTGTAATGATGAATTGACATGTAACTTAGAAGAGAAAAATGTTTGGGACAAATTTCACCAAGTACTAATCACTTTAAATGCAAATTAGAAAAATATAAACATACATGCCTCTAAAATTGTGATCTTTTATCAATTAACAATCCTTCATTGTGATCTCCGTGCACATATAAGTCATCATTAGCTTCAATATTTTGTGGAGTTGGCAACCCAACAGAGAATGGAGTGGAGTCATCATACTTATCATAGTACTCTTCTTCATCTATAGGATCTTCAATGAACTATCTTTTACCATGAAGAACAACTGATCATTTATCATTTGCAGGATCATCGATATAGAATATTTGTTTTTCCTGTGATGCCAATATGAATGGTTCACCCTTCTCACCAATCTTTTCAAAGTTCACCAAAGTGAAACTCAATTCATCCACTATAACTCCTTTGGTGTTATCAACCCAATTACATTTAAAGAGCAGAATTCTGAAATCTATGTAGTCAAACTCCCATATGTCTTCAATGACACTGTAATATGACATTTTAGCTTCATGTGGACTCTTATCCTTTGCACTTGCAAAATACATAGTCGACGCATGAAGAGTGACCCCACTATTTTGGACGACACTCTTATCATCTTGGCGCTTTGTGTAATATGTGAACCCATTAATGTCAAACCCTTCATAAGCCATAACATTCGGTTTTGGTTTAAAGGCGAGGCATTTGATAGTTTCTGTAATATCATTTGGTGTTTGAGATAGTTGATGTAAGACTTTATCTTCAAACCACTTAGTAAAAGTCTTATTATGCTCTCTAGCAAGCCACATTGAACTTACTCGAGGATGTTGTCTCTTGATGAAATTGGTATGTTCCTCGATATAAACACTCACTTCGTCCATGTTGTGTAAAATATACAAGTGAGCTTGTTCCAACTGCTCACGGCTGATTGCTTTCACCCGTGATCCCAAAATTCCTTTTCCCTCCTCAATATTCTGGTCATTAACAGGAGTGTTATTACCACTGAGAAAGTCATTGCAAAAATCCATAGCCTCTCTCGCCACATAACCTTCAACAATACTCCCTTCAGGCTGATAACAGTTTTGAACATCACCTTTAAAAATGCTCATGTATCGTTCAAAGGGATACATCCAATGCAAGAAAATTGGTCCCAACATTTTCACTTCCCTAGTCAAGTGGACAACAAGATGTACCATGATATCAAAGAATGAAGGAGGGAAATACATCTCAAGATGACATAGGGTAACAACCACTTCTCTTTGCAAATTATCGAGAGTATCAGGGTCAATAACTTTGCTGCATAGATTGTTGAAAAAGAAACAAAGTCTGGTGATTGCAAACCTTACATGCTTCGGCAATATAGATCGAATTGCCACGAGCAATATTTGTTGCATTAGAGTGTGACAATCATGAGATTTAAGACCTATCATCTTCAGATCTTTCATTGATACCAATCTACAGATGTTGGATGAGTAACCATGTGGCACCTTAACATTTACCAAGCATTCACAAAAAGCTTTCTTCTCCTTTCTAGACAACGTGTAACAAGCGGGAGGTAGGTATGTTCTTTTATTACCCATTTCACGTAATTCTGTTAATTCTGACCTTATTCCCATTTCACGTAGGTCCAGTCTGGATTTTATCCCATCTTTAGTCTTACCTGGTATATTTAACAGAGTACCAATGATGTTATCACAAACATTTTTCTGAACATGCATTACATCGATACAATGCCTGACTGTCAAAGAACTCCAATAAGGAAGATCCCAAAATATTGACTTCTTCTTGAATGAAGAATTGTCACTCTGTGTGGCCATACTACATTGTCATTTCTTACCAAATTCATTGAAAATGTCTTTTACTCTTTCATAAACAACATCCCCTGGTATAGGTTTAGGTGCACTCCGTTCATCATTCCATCCATTGAATGCTTTGCGCTTCCTACGATACATATGGAATTTTGAAAGAAACCTTCGATGACCAAGATATACAATCTTGATGCCATGTTTTAGTCTTATTGAATCAGTGTTTTCTTCACATATAGGACACGCTTTAGCTCCTTTAACACTATATCCAGACAAATTCCCATATGCTGGAAAGTCATTAATAGTGCAAAACAACATAGCGTGCAAAAAAAATGTCTCTCTTCCTGTAGCATCATAGGTCATCTCACCTTCAGCCCAAAGTTTCTTTAAGTCATCAATCAGAGGTTCAAGATAAACATCGATATCATTTTCGGGTTGTTTAGGGCCTGATATCAACAACGACAGCATAACGTACTTATTTTTCATACACAGCCAGGGAGGAAGATTGTATATAACAAGCATGACTGGCCAAGTGCTATGTTGACTGCTCAATGTCCCGTACGGATTCATCCCATCTGTAAAAAGCCCAAGTCTTAGATTCCTATCTTCTTCACCAAATTTGGGGTACAATAGATCAATCTTCTTCCACTGTGGGGAATCAGACGCATGTTGTAGGATCCCATCATTATTTTTCTTAACATCTGCATGCCACCTCAAATTCTTCGCATCTTTCAGATTTGCAAACAAGCGTTGAAACCGTGATATTATAGGTAGATACCACAACACCTTGGCAGGAGAACCAGTTTTGGACTCCCCCGAAGTCATCAATTTATATCGTGACGCACCACATTTTGGACAATCTTTCAAATCTACATAGTCCTTTTGAAATAATACACAATCATTTGGGCATGCATGTATCTTCTTGGCCTCCATTCCCATTGGGCACAACATTTTCTTTACCCGGTATGTTGAGATTGGCAGCTCGTTTCCTTCAGGAAGCATTTCTTTCAACAAAGTCAACAATGAAGTGAAGCTTTTGTCGCTCCATCTATTGTTAGCTTTCAACTTATACAATCTCAACACAGCGCTAAGCTTCGTAAACTTAGCACAGCATGTGTATAATGGTATCTCAGCATCATGCACAATGTTTCTAAAGATAGGAGGTGGATCGGTGTGCTCTACCCTACAAATATCCAGCATCACATCAACAATGTCTACTGGAACTCGTTTGTTCACATCTACGTCATCGGAGGCAATTTCTTCTTCCACCCAAGCACTGCTATCGACATCTACTGGTTTCGAGTTTGAAATCTCTCCATGCCAGTGCCATTCTGTATAGCCTTGTACAATCCCGTTGCACATGACATGACTTTTTATTTCCTCACCAGTGCTGACTTTCAAGTTGTTACCGCAATGCCTACATGGACAGTAGAACCTATCTGTAGGTTTTTTCCTATGTTACTCGGCAAATCTAATAAACTGATCAAGACCAGATATAAACTCTGGGGTGCAGCGATTGCGAATGGACATCCATGATCTATCCATTCTATGATCAAAGAGAAAACAAGTATATATTAGGACAAGATTAGGGTATACACTTACATCCTATCCAAGATTTACTCCTATTACAGTCCCAAACCGGGGACTATCTAAGATTTACTCCTAATGAGTAAATCTTGGACAGGTTTCTAGGCCAACAAACACATGTGATGTCATTCTTATATATAATAAATGTGTACCACCTATCCCATCCTTGAACACCTAATCTCACTAGTAAGTGTATAATGTGTATTGGGTTTTCAAGAAAATTTCGGCAGCATTTCCCCGTTGTTCTCTAAGTACATATGTACTTAGAGAACAAACGGGCAAATGCTACCGAAATTTTCTCGAAAACCCAATACACATTATACACTTACATCCTAAGTGAGATTAGGTGTTTAAGAACAGTCCCAAACCGGGGACTATCCAAGATTTACTCCTAATGAGTAAATCTTGGACGGGTTTCTAGGCCAACAAACACAATAATAGATATGTACATGTTGGGGTTTCATCACAATTGATGTTAGGGTTTCATCAATGTTAGGGTTCAATCAAATCAAATTAGGATGCTAGAATGGACAAGTTTAAATCTTATTTCAACATGCATCAAAATTTACTGAATTAGGTCAAGCATTAGGATTAGAAGCACAAATATATGCAAGCAAAAGATTTGTTCGTATCCTAGAATTTACATAAAGCATTGCATATTGATTTGTTCATATCCTTACCAACAGCAAACACGGCCGTGGCTGTGTTGGCCTACCACGGCCGTGCTGGGCAGCACGGTCATGCTGCCCAGTACGGCCGTGGTAGGCCATTCTTCTCAGTGAAAGAAGTAGAACACTAACTAGTCTTTAACGAAATTGATTGATTATTTAGTCGGGAAGAAAGTGAAGTAAGGACTTCTATAACTAGAAGGTATCTCACTGAATTTCTAGGTAACCGTAGACAAGTGGCTAAGGTGCTTAGGTTTTGAAGTCAGGAAGTATTGTAGTTCAAGAGCTACGGAGAAAGAAGAACAGAGGCTACGACTAATACCTGGAGAGCAGAGCAGCAAGCAGCGGGCGGCGGCAAGGAAGAAGACAGCGCCGCAGTAGGGCGTGAGCAGGGAGGAAGGAGCGCGCCGCAGTAGGGCGTGAGAAAGGAGGAAGGTGGCGCGGCGGCGACGCAAGGAGGAAGGCGGCGGGCGGCGACGCAGAGCAGCAGTAGGGAGCATCGGCGGTGAGCGAGAAGCAGCAGGCACCAGGCACCAGGCGGCGATTTTGGGAGAGCGGCGACGAGCAGCGCACAGGAGAATCGATCAAATAGGAAGAAAGGGGGAGAGTCGGGTGATCGGGCCTCTATTAAGTTGTTCAACGGCGTTGGTTATCTACAAAACTGACGCCTATTACGATTTAGCGTCGGTTGATAGTAAAACACCGACGTCCAACTAGACAACCTTTATCCTAAATTATTTGGCAGGAATCATTATCAGCGTCGGTTATCTAAGGATAACCGACACTGAAAGTGGGACTTTTTGCGCAAATTTTCATTTTAAATAGGCGCCGATGAATAGTTAAAAAACCGACGTTGTAGGTGACCTAAAATGTTTTCGCTCGAAAATTAGATTTCGCGGGCGATTTTAGGCGTCGGTCTGTTATAACCAGCCGACGCTGAATACAAAGTGGTACCCGTGTCTGGCTGGTCTTCGAATATAGACGTCAGTTTACATAAATAACCGACGCCTAATATTATAGGCGTCGGTTTTCCTAAATAACTGACGCCCAGAAAAGCGACACTGAATGTTGTTTCTGTAGTAGTGATTGTTGCTGAAATTTTACTTGTTCTTAGTATGATGCTTTAAGTTTGACTGAAGACATGTTGATTATGTGCTTAAGGGGGAAATTGAATTGTTTGAGTGTTTAATTATTGTATCAAGGGGAGTAATATTCTTGTAATGGAGTGGTTTTATCTTTTTATTCTGATTTATATGTTTGTAAGCTGACTTCAGAATCTTCTTTTCTCCCGCTTGAATGAGAGAGTTGAAGCTATAAGTCACTTAGTTTATTATGTAAATGGGTTTAAGTGTCTTAGGTTATGAGGATTTGCTTGAGTTTCAAGCATGCTTGGGTCCCAAGTATGCTAGTAAGTGTCCGTCCTTTTCTATATATAGGTATCCAATATTGTCAAATATAACAACAACAATAACAATAAATTAGCCTTCCATATCATTTCCTAAATCTCTCCTTTGTGCAATTTTTCAATATATTTTATAATTAAGCATAATTTTTCGGCCCACTCTTGCCTTCAAGTAGCTCTCTAACTCGGACTAACGGTATAATCAATTGGGCTATGAGATACCCAGCGGCTCTTGCACACCCACATCACTCCAGTATGAGGAAGAACGTCATGGCTGTTCATATAAATCAATGCCTTAGTCTTAACTCTCTTGAGTGTTGGCTTCAAACCATTCAATGATGCAGATTGAGATAAGAGGGTTCCGGAAATGAATATGAATCCTCCATAACGGCAAGCCATTTCTTGTATTTATAACCAAGCAAATAAAAAAAACAGATAACTACTTGCATCCAAATCGAATCACCCTTCTCTCTCGTTTTGCTTTACTTGTTTCTCTTTTTTCTTCGAGTGTCAAATTAAAGATCTAGATACCGTGGGTATTCTATATTTCTCAGAATTAATTCTATTGTATATTAGTACTTGCTAGCCAAGGAACGGCCACATACGTCCGCGATCTGAAAGATAAGTCTTGATATAACCAAATAAACCATATAACCAAATAAACCAACTGTGGCACATCGAACATATTTTTCTGGTTTAACAACATGCCTCACCTCAACCGAACTCTCGGTGGGGAGGATTCTAACAACAATAATGACATGACCGAGCACATGAGTCTCAGAGTGCCTCCTGATCACATGACTTCCCTACCAAATACCCCTCCTGTACAGACGCTGATAGAAAATCCTTGCGCCGGGACCGAGACATGTTTCTGCAGCTGGCAAGCTGCTAATGCTGGTGGTGGTGTGGTATGGCCCTGAAGATAGCAGAGGCTATGGAGTGAATGGCCGTGGCAGCTATCCTCGACTTGATCTGCCCTCGTTTCGGCACCAGCCGTGATCCACTGGTCAAGGATCGCCTAGTGCCAGCTGCAGCAGCTTGTGGAGAACGGGTGCCTCTGTGACTCATGGTTATTCAGACAGAAGGGAACGGAGCTCGAAAGGAAAAGAGAGAATGAAGCTGACGGTAAGAGGAGAAGAATTGGTTTTGTTGCAGTGAAGGTTGTGATGTGCTCAAGTCTGCCACCCCTTTCTTTATATATAGGACACCCGGTCAAAAGAGTAGGATAATGATCGAACGAATACTAGGTCCTATCTGGAGGATACCCGCTCCTGCTGGTGTGTTTGCTCTGTTTGACGGCCGGAGGGGACAAGCCAGCTAGTATTGAATGCCGGAGAGATTCTTCATAGACTTGCGCTGACCGAGATATTATTCTAAATGCAAAGTTTATTAAAGTAGATCATGTTCGTCATATTATATAATTGTGCTGTTTTACCAAGCTTCTGCTCAAACGGCAAAGTGGTGAAAACGAAGGGATTGAGAACAATCGAGATCATAAGATAAGATACAAGCTGTATTTCCACTTTGGCAGGAGCTCATTTATTTAGCGGACAAGCTCTATGCTTGGGCAACGGGCAAGAATAAAACCGTGGATCCTCCTGTCTGGTTGTTGCCTTTGTCAAGTATGATTGAAGACGGACATGAACAGAAGAGCCGGGAGTCTGTGACCTCCCCCGGATGATACGGTAAAACAAGGTCGGCGTGGACTCCTATCTTGGTCGCGATCGAGAGGCGTCGGCGTGCCAGTTGCTACGATCAGTCAACTGTAAAAATTGCTGGTAGGTGGTCAAGGCTCAAGGAGACTGCATTGAAATGACCGACTCAACAAGCACCAATTGATGATGCTAATCCTCCAAGACGAGACATCGGCTAGATCTTTGATTTTTTTAGAAAGAAGTCTCAGGTTCATGCCAGAACAATGGCATAAATAAAATTGTTAATTTGAAATAGAGCTTGACAATGTTATTCTTTTCTTGCATAGAATGCCAGGGATTGTTGGTGGGCCAAGTCTGATTTGATCTCCTTTTTATTGCTATATATAAAACAAAATAACACATGAGATATGAGTTAATCTGGATTGAGATTTGTTATCCTGTTTGAAGTCGAGTTTACATTGTCTTAATTAAAAAATTATGAAATCCTGAACGGATTCAATTGCTCTCACTTTTACCAAACAACACGGATTAAGTCTAGACTTCATTGTCACGATTTAGTCTCATGCCACGTATATGTGGCACAAAAAAGTATACATCAATCTCATCTAGTCTCATTTACATCATGTACGAAATAAAGGAGAGTATAAACATCGAGACAATATATAATAAAATAGAGTTTCATGATTGCTGATATAAACCTAACCGTATTTACATGCTATTTTTGTTGATGAGTATCAAGTCCCACAGATCCCAAAATAAATTCTTTACAAAAAATTTAACTATTATCATGTGTTCCTATGAAACCCATTGTTAACTTCCAATGGAGATGTGGTATTAAGAGCAAGTGCCGTGTCCTTTTAGCTACTCAGGCAAACTCCTTGCAATGTTTCATCATAAGCATATTATTTGAATAGCATCCGAGACTGACACAAATACATTATATAACATTTTTATTTAATAATAAATATTAAAGTAGACATGCAAATACTAAAATTTAGGTATACAGTCTAACCATATTTATCTTATAGTAAATTAAATGCATAAAAAATTATATTTAGATCCTATCAAATAATACATAAATGAGATTATATAGATGCTAATTGAATTAAGGTTAAAATTATTCTAAAATAATTAATTGGACATCAATTAGTTAAGATACAATTTCAATAGCTCATTCACCTTTATCGAAATTGTATACATATATATACCCAATTTCTAACTGGAATCAATTAAATGTGTCATTTCAAGATAAAATTTTGTTACTTCTCATTTGACAAAATATCTCCATTAAAGTGTGTTCCTATCATTCAACATACAATTTGAAAATGAATTAAAAAATAAATAAAAGTATGAAATACCTCTAATGTGCATTAAATCACTTCTCACCTTGTCTCAAACCTAAAGTTTAGGTGATGTTTGTATTCATACCACATTTGATAGGAGACAAAATTTTGAATTAATCAATTAATGTTGTAACCTTTTGGTTTTCTGTGTTCAGTGATGATAGATTTTATCACCACCATTGGATAGAGATTAACACGTGAGCTAATGACTCTACCTAAAACTTAAGATGTGCAAAACAACTCATTCCTTTCATTTTCTCTCCTTCATATCTCCATCACTTTTCTTGATTCCTTTTTTAATCTTTGTCTCTCTCACATACTCTACACCCATTTGAAAATTTTCAACTGCTTATGTCTCTTGTTCCCACCTATTGGTGCTTTACAAGACTCCTTGTATACAAATACCCTTCCAAATAACACCATTTCCTCTGTAGTAGTAATTTCCTGATGACAATTGAGCCATCATCATGATCCAACACTTCCATGAACTCAACTTTCTTCTTCTCCCTCTTAGAGTATGATCTTGCTCATTGTCTAGTTCTAATGCAATTTTGTTTAGAAAGGTCATTGAGGCCTTACTATGTTCCCCAAATGCTGGTTGGTAGTGTGGTGTGATATACATTTCTACTTGTGATGTTCTTTCTTTATCAATGAATGGTGGTTTGATGTTTCTACTGCTAATGTTGCAACCACATGGAAACATTGAAAAACTCCACATGCATTGTTCCATACATTCTAAGCCATCAAAATCCTATGGAACCTTGGTACACTCCAAAAACCTACATTCCTCTTTCTACCTAAAAATCTAGTTTGGTCTTATCATTCTTGATTGCTTTATACTACTCTTTTCACTTCTCTTTGTCTTTGCACCTCCATTCTTTTGGAAATGGCTAGAGACTGATAAAATTATCATTTACTATTTAATTATCCATGGATAGATTGTTCTTTTCTTGATATTATTATGGCATCTTTGGTTACACACAACCATTACCAAGGCTCCTTGAGTCTAGAAAAATGTAGGGAGTCAATGGCATGCTTAGTTTGGCAGACAATCACTGATATTGAAGTTAACAATCTTGTGTTTCTTATTGTTCTTTGCATGATTGTTTCTTTCATTTTCTCAATCTTTATACCACTTGGACTTATATGTCTATGATCTTGTCATGCTTTGCTTTAATTGATTTGGGATTAATGGTCTTTTTGTTGATCTGATTGCTATTTGTCATGTGGTGTTGAAGGTGGGTTGAACGTTGATAGTGCCATGTAATACAATATATGCTCAATGCATGATGTAAAAGAATTCCATCCATCTAACCCAATACCATCTATAAATTCATATTTTATTATTATTGTATTTATCATAACTAATTTTCAAACTATACAAAAATTATTATAATATACTCATTATTAATAAAAGAGATACTCTATTGGATACTTGGTTTGGATTAACCAAATTTTTTGTAACTAGAACTTGAATTGTTAGTGTTTGAAAATAAATATCTACTTCTTAATTTGATGTCAAATCGCTCTTATTTTGGTAACCAAGTATCATCAGTAAATACATATCACCCAATTGAGGTATGTTGCATACTCTTTTACTTTTAGAAATGACCATCTTTTTTCGTTTTGGGTTTATTGATGCATTTATATGTAGTTTGTTCATTTTTTCTTCCTTGGGCCTCTCTTCTCTTAAAATTATTTCTTGATATTTTAGTTTTTTTGTAGTTATACTTTTTTAGACATTTACAAGTTGTCATATCGACTTGCATACCTATTTTTGAAGCATACACTTTTTTAGAGGAGATTACATGTGATATGTCTTTCATCCATATATCATACGTACTTGATTAGTGTTTGCTAATATACTGTGAAATATTAGATTTATATATGTTTTGGAAATAGTTTTAGTGTCGAATACCCAAGTTTTGTGCACATGCTATCATTAGCAGTTATCATGTGCTTGTACATGAGTTGCTTTTCATTCCCTACTCATTTTGATCATTGCTTTTGTTCCTCTACCTACATATTTTTATATTGTATTGAATAAACTAATATGATCTTACACGTTGGTTAGAAAGGGCATGTGCCCCATTATATATGCATATGTTGAAAACTGATATTAGAAAGATTTCTAAATGTATTTTGATTTGTATGACTCATTTTTGTTATTTTAACATCATGATATTCTTTTGCAATCATGTTTTTAATAGTTTTTATCATCTCTTTTTATGGGAAGTTCGTCTTCTTGTCCCTTATTTCATTTAAATAATGTATTGCATCTATTTTTATTATTTAACATGTACAAATGGTATATACTAATTCATCTATCTATTCTTTTCTTTTTAGGATATTGTTATTGACACTAAGGAGCATATATCATTGCTGAGGAAGGCTTAGTTAAGGTGACTGAGCAAGAGTAGTAGATCCATCAAAGAGATATCTTTTTATGTGGCCATGTTGTCCTCTATAATCTTATATCCTTTTTTATATGTTTTCTTTGATACATCAACCAATGTCAGGTGATCAACTTTTGTTAAGTCTAAATTTGTAGTAGCTATGTAATAATTAATGTACGAGAAAACTAGAATATGGTAGACACTAGATGGAGATATTCACTTATCTCTAATCTCTACTCTGACATTGAGTATAAGTGAATTTATCTTAAGGTTCAATGAGGGTTGTAGTTATATTCAGGCAGACCCCTGGTGTAGTAAGGACATCTTAAAATAAAGACACTATCCACTCTTATAAAGAACATTTCACCATGGCCCATTAAGTATAGGAAATAATTCCCCCTTAGTATTAGGACACCACACTGGTGTGTAACTTACTCTATACTCAATATCTATTAATACACATTGTGTTGACACCTTGTAAAAGGTCATTTATGTTAAGAAATTAGCAAAACAAACCTAACAAGTAAATAATAAGAGAAATTATACATAAAAACAAGAGTTGTTAAGGAACTATCTTCCGACCTGCAGAACCTAGGTGCCTTTGGTCCCTTCATGACTTTCAATATGGGCCTTCTCCAATAATGACTCGAATGAGAAGGATCCAACCTCGCTTGGATTGATACCTACCCTAAAACTCAAGTTGAAGTCCTCATCAAGAATAAAATAGATCATGCACCTATTCTTTTCAGATCAAATACTAGTCACACTTTCATCAAACATCACTTGAAAATAAGTGTCTCCTAGTCTAATAGACTATCCTTGAATGATTTCTTCACAAACTCCTAGGAAAACTCCCTATATTTCACATTTGTTATACAATAGTTCATGTTCAAAGCTAAACCATGAGACAATGAAGAAAGGAACAAACAACACAAATACAAAGATTTCCTCTTACTCACTATTACTAGGAAACAAAAGATACTAGGTAGCTACTTCACACAAGAACTCATTCATAGCATCACTATACTACAATAGGAGTATACTAATATTCTAGATGAAGAAGAAGTAGAATGGCAACAAAAATCAAGATGCCTATGGATCACCTGAGGAGACTCCAACACAAGGTATTTTCAAGCCTTAGTGAAAGCTTAAAGGAGTAAAATATCAATATCAAAACTAAAAGATGAATCAAGAAACTGGATTGAAAATGAAAATGCCCTTTAACTTCTTATCAACACATATTTCTACAACTGTCTCACTATGGACAATAATGTTTTCATTCCCTCCATGACTGCTTCTTATATTGTCTCTTTTCCTTTATTATCCACACCTTAGCAGCACCAATGTGCCACCCTACCCATCAAGGAAGAAATCCTTGCTAATATTATGAAAATGAATGCCATCAAGGCCCATGGGGAGGATAGAATCGATGCATGCTTTCTTTAAAAAAATTGTTTGCACATCAAAAAATCACTTTGCCTAAATTTTTCCAAGTGTTTTGCATGTCAAAATATTCCCACTAAAATTTCCAGTTCCACATTGCTTCTCATTCCAGAAGTGTCAAACCCTGAATCTTGCCATCAACTATTCCCTATAGCATTGTACAAAGTTAGTATCAAACTGCTCTTTGAAATAGTAGTAGAACACATCAGTCCCTATCTGGATGACTACATTTCCCCTTTTCAATCGAGTTTCACCCCTGGAAGAAGAATCTTAGAGAACATTATGCTTGTTCAAGAGATTATACACTCCATCCACACAAAGAGCCATGGTAAGTGCAACATGGATGTCAAATTAGATTTATCCAAAGCCTTTGATAGTATGAATTAGAATTTCATTCATGATACTCTCCCAAGAACTATATTACCCGAGTCTTAGATGAGGTTGATAATGAACATCATCACCTTTGACCAAATATCTATTACATGGAGAGGAAGCACTCTTCCCCTTTTCAATCCCTCTAGGGGAGTCTGTCTAGGCAACCGTATATCCCCATACATTCTCATTTTATGTCTTGATAAAATGACTCAAGCCATTGCCACTGAAGAAGCATTTGATAAATGGACACCTATGAAAATTTTAATGATCCCCCTTCACTCACATTTGTTTTGTTGATGAAATCATCCTCTTTGGAGAAGCATTCCTCCTCCAAGCTACCACAATCATGATGACACTCAAATGATTTGAGCAAGCATTAGCTCAACACTCTCAAAAGAAAAATCCCCCATCTTCTTCTCTAAGAAGACTAACAGCTTCACAAGAACAGAATATGCAGACAAATGACAATCACAGAGACCAATAACCTGGGCAAGGACCTTATTGTTCCTCTCCTTCATTCAAGAGCCAACAAATCCACCTATCTCCCAACACTCAATGCCATCGATGTGAAAATCTATTCTTTGGTAAACTACACTTTATCCTTTTCCTGAAAAGTTACCCTAGATCTTTCAGTTCTAACCTCCATCCCTTCCTTCATCATTCAATCCAGCTACCTTCCTATGTCTACTTTAGAATGCATTAATCAACCAATTCACAATTTTGTGTGGGGACATATAGATGATATGCGGAAAAAAACACCATTTCATGGAAGAAGATGACAACCCCTAATCTTGATGAAGGTCTAGGCATTAGACTAGCTTGAATATATAATGAGGCATTTCTTTCTAAAATTGTTTGGGACTTCATCATTCAAAGGGACATACATTGGAGAAATCTTAGGCACTCAAAGTACATCCACTTGGAAGATAATGGATGTTCAACTGGCTTAAGACTATGGATTTCATTCAATCTCAAGTACACAACATTGCATTGCATGTTGGATCTGTTATCCTAGAAAAAACATCCACTTCAGTCTAGACCGATCATTGGGTCAATGCACCCATATCCCTACGTTAAATCCCAATTAAATTATTCAAATGACAATCTTAATCTCAAATTTAAGCTCAATGGTTGATGATGGGAAGTGAGACATCAATTTCTTCACTCAATGATTCAATGAAGACACCTGCAATAACATTCTTAACATGATACATCCTGACCCAAACATTGGGAAAGATGAATGGCATCACATTTCCAACCCAAAATGACCACTCAAGTCTAGGATTATTTACCGGGACCTTCTCAAAAACTACAACACTAAAACTCAAGGTTGCTGGCAAAGAATATGAAATTTTCCCATCCCACAACGTACAAAGCATTTCTTCTGGAAGTCCATGCATGAAGGGCTCTTGACAAACTATAATAGAACCTTTAGAGGACTCACCACTAAAGATATATATATCCTTGTTACAACATCCAAGAAGAAACAACGATACATGCTCTTAAGGATTGGCCTTTCACTGCCAATATGTGGGAACACTTCAGTCTTCAACAAGATGTGACTGTGGGCAATGAATCGTCATTGATGCAATGGTTTTTGAGGAATACTAGAAAGAGTATCTCAAACAACTATAAGATGTAGTTCTCAATAACTATGAAATTTCTCTAGATAGCTAGAAATGACTTTGCCTTCTCCAACAAAATAATTATATCACTGAATCAATTACAACCCTACGGAGATAGGTCTCCCTCACTATCCATGCTTTTAGTAGTCACAACTATATAGTCCCTCCTACCTTGTGGTCCCACCCACCACATCACTCCCTGAATGTCAACGTCAAAACTGTTCATATCAAAAGAGAAAATTTAGCCAGGATCACTGGAGGGGTCGAGAATATTGTTTGTACAGATGTTTTACAAGTTGAGATATAAGGTATCATTAGAGGAATCTAACACTTCATCATTGAACCTAGAGACATCATCATCAAATCTGACAGCCTTATGGCCTGCAAAATCCTATCTAACACACTCATGACATCACTACATTTCAATTTGTTATACCAGGAGCTCAAATGCCTACTTACTCAGAAAATCAATTTCACCATCTCCCACAAGAATAGGTCCTCTAATTAAACTATTGATACCCTCACAAAATGGTCAACAAAAAACATCATTTCTTATTGTGAATGGCTTGAATGCCCTGAGCTCGTCTTCATATCCTATGAGGAAGATCTTCAAACATCTTCTCCCATTGTAACTGAAATGACACCTACTAACTGAGGGCAGTTTGAATAATCACTAGCTTGGGATTCTACAAAAAAATATAAGATGTAGAAATACATAACGTGATATTATAATTGAAAAAGTTATCAAGGTAGTGCATTTCTATGAGGATGGTATCTACTACACATCTAGGGTCGGAAGCACGTCAAAAGTAATTACCCCAAACTTTATCTGAGATATATTGCCAAGGAAAAGTGACACTTTCTTTGAAGATAAAAAATTGAAATAAAAATATTTTTTAAGTTTTTGACTTCCTGTATTCTCTCTTGTATTGTATACTTGGGCTAATCTAGGAACTAGTCCATATGTTCGGATCCCCCCTCATAAGAAAAAAGAGGATACATACATACTTACGTGATACACAATCTGAATGTCACAACCAAATAAATCAATTGTTGCAAATGTAAATGAGTTTTTTGGATGAACAGTCATTGGTTACAGACAACCCTCGCCTCAACCAGTTCCTCAATGGGGAGATTACTGACATGACACAACACAAATAATGCTTCTTGATTACATGCTTTTCCTACCATATATAAACATTTTGTACAAATGCAGGAAGGATTCTCGATGTTGGGAGTGGGAGATGTTATGCAACAATTAAGCACTGAGACATTGCTAATAGCGGTGTGGACCATGTGGTATGGACCTGGAGATGGCAGATTCTATGGAATGGATGGTCGAGGTAGTTATCCTTGACTTAATCTTCCCTCGCTTCGACACCAGTCATGATCTCTAACTCAAGGCAGGCCTTGCACTGAAGCCAGCCGTAGCGGTTTGTGGAGAACTGTGACAGACCCAGATGCCTCATAAGGGGGAGGGGCACAAATGATCATGGTAGTATTGTGTATATGACCTTGGTGATACTGTGCAAAGTATATAGGATGTTGGTCAGCCTAAAAAGATATGTTATTAAACCCATTTACTTGTATTTGAATGAAAAGAATAAATAAATTTTACACCAATTTATGAAAAAAGTTGAGATAGCTTCCACATTATAGAATGACTAATTTTTGTATCTAATTAGGATACTTCTCCTATATATGTGTGTATTGTTACTGATCATTAAATATCATACATCATCCTACATATATTTTAGAAGCACTCAAGATGACAAATACCAATGTAAAAGGATATCATATTTTCTTGTCTAACGCCATCTTATTTTTTAAATATTCTATGTAAATGTATGTAATCTCAATAAAAGTACATAAGTTATACATTTATCATTGATTGTGTGGATTTTATTTTATTTTTGTGAGACACATATATATAATCTTACTTGATAACTTTGGCAATTCTAGCAATCAAAACACAACATATAAATTACATTAATTAATTTATATAAGTAGTACCAAGTTACAAGTTATATTTATATACAAGTTAATACAAAACAATATAGTAATTCATTGTTGAATAATATACTCACTATGGTGTTATATTTACTACTTAATGGTTCCTCATAAAAAGTAACTATTACAATAATTTATTTGTGAATACAATACTCATACAATCATCTCTATGTTGAAATGAAAATGTTAAAGAAATCAGGAGGACATGGGATCATCATCAACAACAACGAAAGTATAGAGCATAGTCCCTCCCATGTGTAAGACATCACGAGCAGATCATCTAATCATTACATCTTCATCAATCTCATTCCTAACTATTTATTTGGACCTAAACGACCTAACAATCTGTGTTGGTGGCGAAGCCAGCCGCCTCATAAATGGGGACACAAATGACCATGGAAGTATTGTGTATATGACATTGGTGATATTGTGCATTTGTATCCAAAATATATAGGATGTCACTACTTGGATGTTGTTCCGATTGAAATATATGTTATTAACCCATTTACTTGTATTTGGATGAAAAGAATAAACAAACTTTACACAAATTTATGAAAAATGTTGAGATAGCTTCCACATTATAGAATGTATATTTTTTGTATCTACTTAGGATACTTCTCCTATATGTGTGTATTATTTATAGTAGTTAAGTATCATACATAATTCTACATATATTTGAGGAGAACTCAAGAGTGAAAAATACCGATGTAAAAGGATACCATGTTTTCCATGTTTTCTTATCTAATGCCATCTTATTTATTCTTCTCTATAGATGTATGTAATTTCAATAAAAGCACATAAGTTATACATTTATCATTGATTGTGTGGATTATATTTTTTATGAGGCACATATGTATATTATTATTTAATAACTCTAACAATTTAAGTAATCAAAACACAACATAAAAATTAGATTAATTAATTTATATAAGTAGTACCAAGTGACAAATTATATTTATATATAAGTTAATACAAAACAATATAGTAATTTGTTGTTGAATAATATACTCACTATGGTGTTATATTTATTCATTAATGTTACCTAATAAAAAGTAACTACTAAAATAATTTATTTGTGAATACAATATTGATATAGTCATTTCTATGTTGAGATGAAAATATCACAAGTACCACCGTTCGTGAGCTTTAAAGGTAAAATAAAGTAATATATATACTTTAGAGAAACTATATTTGTTAATATTAATGTACGTGTATGAGTGCATAATTGTTCATAAAAATATTTTATATTTTAACAAGCAAGATGTTGGTGAATAGTTGTTGTACACTATGAGTAATATAACAGTATGAAAAAAATAACTTGACATTATAACTTTACAAAAATAACTTGACATTATAACTTTACAAGACAAATAACATACCAAGTTAGCCCAATTTTCTTTAAGGTTTGTTACATTTTTATTTTATTATAATTGAAATATTTTAGTGTGATTTCTTAATTCTAATCGTAGTTGTATTATCATAATGCATGAATAATATTCTATGTATATGATATAGAATGTCTAACTATGATATAGAATGTCTAAGTATCCTATGTAGAAAATACTTATGTTTATAACTATAGTGATACCAAATAATATATATACATATACATATATACATATATATATATGGAGAGAGAGAGTCAGGCTAGAATACACTTGAGTGCATTCCAAGCAGAATACACTCAAATAGTTTTTCATGATGCAATATTTTTCAAAAATCTAATTCGTGCTTCTTAATCATTTTGTGAATAACTCATATAAAAAATTTGAGCACATTTGGACATTTATAGTTCATGTTATAAAGATCACAAAAATTACGCATTTCAAATTAGTTTCGTGCGTCGATTTTGTTGCCCTCGGATGAGTGACTTATACTCATCAAAATGGGCTCAAAATTTGTAAGTAGCCTAATTATAGTATGACAATGAAGATCAATGGTTTACATCTTGTAAAAAATGGTCTTCATATGCAAACACACTTGAGTGTATCTGTGTGATCTGTACACTCGAGTGTATTCTAGCCT
The DNA here is from genome assembly GCA_963693085.1 of Alisma plantago-aquatica. Taxonomy (NCBI): domain Eukaryota; kingdom Viridiplantae; phylum Streptophyta; class Magnoliopsida; order Alismatales; family Alismataceae; genus Alisma; species Alisma plantago-aquatica. Next base: position 666,257,209 of record OY856412.1, on the reverse strand, counting down.
GACTCTCTCTTTATATATATATATATATATAGGCTGCTTTTTTTTGCCCGTACGGGTACTGTAGATCTGCTACCCGTCTCTTTGGCGCGGTGGCATTTTTCATAAATAACGACCGATTGATGTACGCATCAGCCGCCGACCCCACCGTTGCGGCATCCTTCTCATCGAGCATTACGATGGTCAGGTCCGTCAACACTCTCTACGCGCTCCTTAACTGGCCGTCTCTGAGCAACGCATCACCGGAAGAGCTGGTAGACCTCTGTTGAGTTCAATAATACCAGCGTACCTCCCGAATCTGTCTCTGGAATCTGCAGTCCTGGCTCTGTCTATCTTTGACCTCCGCCTATCTCCGACTCGATAATCTCTCTAATAAGAAGGGTTCTAAATCCCAACAGGTCACTCACAGTCTTCCTCACAAATCCATCCTCCATGTCGTTCCAATCTATGACTATCCTTGGAGGTAATCGCATTCATTGAACACCCGGTAGTGTGGCTGTGGTCAGATGTGATAAGGTGCTTGAGTTTGTGGATGTATCCGGAAATCGACTAGTAGGCTCCCTCTCGAAATGCCTTATTGGCAGGATAGGGGTAAAAGTATTCGAAGCCAGAAACTGCCTTGCTCCGCCAGCAGCTAACCGACAACCCATTGAAGAAGTAGGTGTGTTTTTGAATTATGGTTTACAAACTGATACCAAATTCTTTGTTGAGCAGTTGATTATCTGCTAAGTATAATCCCTTCTATTTCCCTTCTTTTCATGCTATATGTTTTTAAATGAAGTTTTTTTAGTATTTTTCATTGTATATGTATTTGTCTATTTAGTAGTAACACAGTCGTACTACATGTTTTATTTTGTAGTTACTTTTATATGATATGTTTGTTGTAGTTATTTTTCATACTATATTAGTCACTTTTATATTTATATAGTTATTGTTTTGTTTACAGAGTTACTTTTCGATCTCTGCAATGGATGCTAGTCTTGATACTGATGCTGCTAATGCTATTATTGACATTGATGATGATAATGTTCATTCTTCTTCATATGTTGTTGCTGATACTGTGTCCTCAGTTGATGTCCCTAGAATTGGATTACAATTTGGAAGTTTAGATGATAGCATATCGTTTTACTATAGGTGTGCTGGTTTGATTGGGTTTAATGTTAGGAAAGATGATAATCGTTATGAACGAGGTACTAAGATCTTACTTGCCAAAGATTTGGTATGTGATAAGCAAGGTCAGAGTAGTTGTTCTAAGAGATCCAAAGGTCTTCTTAGTCCTGTGTGTGACAATATTGGTGATTTGCATGAGAATTTATCTAAGAAGCACAAGCGTTCTGTGAAAAGGTGTGGTTGTAAAGCAATGATCCGATTTATACTAGATAAGTCTTTATCTGTATGGTTTGTTACTGCTTTTGTTGATGAACACAATCATGATCTTGTCAATGATTCTCACTTGCGCTACTTGAAGTGTAATTCATCTCTTGACCAAACTCAAAAAGAGATGCTTTCTTCTATGAGTCAAGCAAATATACCTGTCTCCAGACAACTTGCATTGATAGCAACAAAGTCTAGTGGTTATGAAAACTTGACATTTACAAGTAGACAAGCTCATGGACATCTCAGTAGCAAGAGGAAGGAGTCATCTTTATATGATGTGGACATGGTTTTGGATCATTTTGCAAGCTTGAAGGTTTTAGATTCTAAATTCTTTTACTCTTATCAAAATGATTCTGATGGTTGCTTGACACATTTGTTTTGGTCTGATCCAATTTCTGTTGATGACTATGCATTATTTGGAGATGCTATTGTATTTGACACCACTTACCGTACCAACAAGTATTCCATGGTTTTTGGAATGTTTGGTGGGGTGGATCACCATCACAAGACGGTGTTGTTTGCTTCAGCTCTGTTGGTTGATGAGAAGTATGACTCTTTTCTTTGGGTTTTCAAGCAATACTTACTTTGTTTTGGCAAAGAGCCAGTTTCCATTATAACTGACCAAGACCCAGCTATGAATGTTGCTATCATTACTATTTTTCCAAATTGTAAGCATCGTTTCTGCAGCTGGCACATCCTACAAAAGCTTCCATCTAAGCTTGGCGGTGTTCCAAACAAGGATCGGATTATTAGCTCTTTGAATGATTGTGTATGGAATACAGATGATACAAACACATTTGAATAGAGGTGGAATTCTGTAGTTCAAGATAATGACCTATTATATATTAGTTGGCTTTCTGATATGTATGCTATGCGGTGGGATTGGGTTCCATGTTTTATGCAGGATTCTTTCTTTGCTGGTATGAGGACAACCCAAAGAAGTGAGAGCTTGAATGCTTTCATTCGAAGTCATGTCAACAGTAGGAAAATGCTTTTTGAACTTGTATGTTGCTCAGAGACTGCTTACTCTCATGTGCGGGAGATTGAAAATTTTAAAGATTTTGATGATGATTATAGCAATCTTCCTTTGTCATCAGTGTGGCCTTTGGAGGAGAAAATGAGAGGTATATACACCAAGGCAATTTTTAAGATCTTTCAAGCTGAAGTTCATCAAAGTATGGTATATAATGTAAAGGAAACTTATGATGATGTTGTGTTTGAGGTATATCGTCTTGGTGGTTCTTGTTCTCCTCATCTTTTGAAGAAAGACTCATCCACTGGTATGGTATCATGCAATTGTTTCATGTTAGAATTCAAAGGACTTCCATGTAGACACATACTTGCTTATCTAAAGAGTCATGATTTTTGCACTCTTCCTGAGCCATATATACTGAAGAGGTGGACTAAAGGATATAGAGATCATCCTTTGATTTTCGGAAAATCATCTATCATGCAGCTATCCACTGGGAAGAGACTACAGTTGGTATCTGCTTGCAATTCAATTGTTAATATAGCATGTAGGAACAACGCTATAGATATGTGTCTTGAAAAACTCATTGCTTTGTGAAAGGAGTTGTTAGAATTAGATGTTGATGATGTTGGTGTAACTGGTTCGAATACATCTTCTTCTTCTACTGTCAAGGTCCATATTCCCAGTGTTTGTAAAACTAAAGGTAGACCTAGATCTACTGATGTGCGGTTTAAATCTGGAGTTGAGATTTCTCAATCTAAAACAAGACAGTGTAAGAATTGTTTACAATATGGTGTTAACCATGACAGCAGAAACTGCCCATTAAAGAAATAGGTGTGTGTTTGAATTCAGCTTCTTCTTCCATTTTTTTATTTCACATAGTTATTTTTATATTCTCATGATTACTTTTTATATTTACAGAGTTACTTTTTGTGAATCGTGGTGTTCCTGACTTGATAAGTTTTCTTCTCTTGGTTGATCTGTAATGGTACTGTTGTTACTGCTTCCGTGGTCTGCTGTGGGTTGTATGGCTTACTGAAGTTGTGGATTTGATGCTACTGCTGTTGTGGTCTGCTGTGGTCTTCCTGTTGTGCTTCCTGAAGCTGCGAATTTTCTACTACTACTGACAATGTTGTTATTGAAGTTGATTTATTCACTAGTTTTACTATAATGGTATCCAATTGTTTAGTATGTGAGTCATGTCAAATTCTGATGTAATTGTAATGGCCAAGATGTACGGTGTGACAGTTGTAATTGATATTTGATTATAATGGTATCCAATTGTTTAGTGTGTGAGTCATGTCAAATTCTGATGTAATTGTAATGGCCAAGATGTACTGTGTAGCTTCAATTGTATCGAATTTAAATCTTTTATAAAGATCATCCAAAATTTGTTTGTTGTGTGATATGTTTTTCCATTTTATGTTATATATGTATTTCTTAATTAGTCTCATATTTCCTTTATATTAGCATCATACTTCAGAATTCCTTTTTGATAAAAATTAATCATTGCTTAAGATTATGGTCATTCTCCTAAATCAATAACTTACTTGTATTTTCGAAGGTTACTTTTTGCACCTCAGAGTTACTATTTCTATCTAAATCAAATGTTTTGTGTGCACCAGTTACATTTTGTGTGCACCACTTACTTTCCCGATTCTGATGTAATTGAATTACTTTATAAATAGAAATATGAATCTTTATTATCTTCATCCTTGATAATACCACGACCGCACTGAAGAACAGGCATGTCTGGAAGATTTGATGTGTAGCAGTTACTCTTTGAACCACAGAGTTACTTTCAAGTCGATATAGTTACTTGTTAGTTCATCTAGTTACTTTTCTTGGATCAAAGATACTGTTTGATGTGTAGCAGTTACTCTTTGAACCACAGAGTTACTTTCATGTCGATATAGTTACTTGTTAATTCATCTAGTTACTTTTCTTGGATCAAAGTTATTGTTTGATGTGTAGCAGTTACTCTTTGAACCACAGAGTTACTTTCATGTCAATATAGTTACTTGTTAGTTCATCTAGTTACTTTTCTTGGATCAAAGTTACTGTTTGATGTGAAGAAGGTAGAATGTGAAGAAGGTAGGTTGTTCGAAAGTGAGTGAAAGGGTAAGATGAGAGAACTGGGTGAAAGGGTGAAATGAGAGCTCTGGGTGAAAGGGCGAAATGAGGGTAGCAGTGATCTGTTATTTTGGTGTTGCAAAGATGCACAGTAGAGTTTGCAGACGTTCTACTATTTTTGATAAGTTATATATTTTTGAAGGTTACTTTTCTTGGTGTTGAAAAGATGCACAATAGAGTTTGCAGACATTCTACTGTTTTTGATAAGTTACAGATTTTCGAAGGTTACTTTTCTTGGTGTTTACATAGTTACTTTTTCGGTTGTTGAGTTACTTTCCCAATTCAATAAGTTATGTTATACATCCCACAAGTTACTTTTCCGATTTAATAAGTTATGTTATACATCGCTCAAGTTACTTTTTTGCTGGACGAGTTACTTTCCCGATTCAATAAGTTACGTTATACATACAGAAGTTACTTCTTTGTTAAATGAGTTACTTTTTGATCCAGATAGTTATTTTCATGTCGATATAGTTACTTGTTAGTTCATCGAGTTACTTTCCTTCTCACATAATTACTTTTTGTTTTACATATTTACTTTTCAGTTACTTTTTTGATGGACGAGTTACTTTCCCGATTCAATAAGTTACGTTATACATCACACAAGTTACTTCTTTGTTAAACGAGTTACTTTTTGATCCAATAAGTTACGTTATACATCATAGAAGTTACTTTTTTGTTAAACGAGTTACTTTTTGATCCAGAGAGTTACTTTCATGTCGATATAGTTACTTGTTAGTTCATCTAGTTACTTTTCTTGGATCAAAGTTACTTTTTAGGATACATATTTACTTTTTAGTTCGGAAGAGAGTTACTACACTCATGCAATGAGCACCTACTGATCACAGTAATTATCATTAAAACAACAACAGCTAGCTAAAGTTATAAGAACATTCAACTAAGATCAAACTGATAGGTCCAAATGCCAAACACAAAGAAACAAAACATAACCATATACCCACAGAACTGATGTACTATAACTTTACAGAGTTTACTTCAGATTCTATAACATAAGCCTTGCATTCAGAATTGGCAGCAAACCATAACCATATACACATATAACTGATAATGTCAAACAAAAAGTAACAAAACATAACCATAACCATATACATATAGTACTGGTTGCAGAGTTTACTTCAGATTCTGTAACATATACTTCTCATTGTGATACTACATTGTTTATCTAAGAGTTCTTTTTAATCTGACATAAGCCAAGCATTCAGACTTGGCACAACATCTTCTGATTTTTCTTTGTTCTGCTTGTCACCTACTCCTTCTTTGGTCTCTTGTTGATCTCTAGTATGTTCTTCAACTAGTTGCAGTCTCCCCTTCTTCATCATTGTTTGGAAGATCTCTGCCCTTATTACAGGGATGTCTTTGCTCGTGAAGTTCATTTCCTTTCCATTCACTAAGCATTCCAGATACTTCATAACATAGACTCCACAGTCAACATCATCATCTTCTTGCTGGGGGTAATCAGGGTACTCTATTGCCCATTGAGACAGTTGACTTCCACGCTCAGGCACCCCCCTGAAGAATTCATGAACGAACCCCACCTGCATGCACAAAAAAACATTCATAAGTATAATGTAACCTACACTATTTCATTCAACTATTTTCTAACAATTTTTCTTTTTTTTCCTTACCCATCTATTCACTTCTTTCTCAGAATTTGAACTTCCTGACATTGAATTATAAGACATGTGCACCCCATCCCTAAAACTTGCTTCAAGCAAATGCCAGTGATTGTCGTTGTTAAGTATTGTAAACACGGAGTCCATTGTCATGAATTCCTTGTCAGGTACATTGAAGAGTGGTGACATCATATCGATCTCTTTGAGTGTTATCTCATCCACCATCATGTTTAGCTTTTGCTGTAAAAACAATATTGTGAATTACTTTTCTGCAACCTTTAGTGGCCTTGTTGTGATTAATGTAATCTAGTGTGATAGTCTGTTTGTCTTACCGGAACATAAGTGCTTAAGCAATGCCATGAAAGCAGTCCCTTCTTCCTCTTTCTGCTTGTTGTCTCTTTCAACATTTGTACAAAGCAATCCATTATCTGAAAATGCACAAGCATCAATTAGCAATCTATAATTTCGTAATAAATGTTTAATATTCTATTTCTTACAGGTGACTGCATCATCTTATCCTTAAACAACATCGCTGATAAGTCCTTTCCCATGCACCATGCTTCCTTTCCAAAAATCCATTCTCTTTTTGACATGTGCATTTTTATTTTTTTTCAAAAGAATTCATACTGAAGATGTGAGACAGAAATTTATGGATTGATCAAGTAATACATAATAAACATGTGACTGATAGAACTTTAAAAAGTATCTACTTACACTTCATCAATGTTGTCAATAAATTCTTTGACATCCTCTTTCATTTCCTTTGGTCTAAAGTGCTCGAATCCTATGAATGTTGAATTCTTTTTCTATTTTTGAAGTACAAATTTTGGTTAGTAGTCTATGTAAAACACATATTTTATTACAGTTACTCTACTATTTAGTCCATAATATTTCTTTACATTCCATAATATTACTCTATCATTATCACAGTTACTTTTTATATTAACATAGTTACTTTATGGATGACATATTTTACTTTTCAAATCAGACAGTTGCTTCATCGATGGAACGAGCACCATTACAAAACAAATTTTATCTGTGCATGCCTTCTTATCTTGATATTTTCCTCTATGCTCCCAATGCCCGTCTGCATCTTCCCCTTCCTCTTTCTCAACATTTTAGTTGTTTTCATCTCAACTTCACCAGAATTTATCTCCTTCTCATTCACTCCAACTTCATTGTCTATATCCATCATTATGCTTTCCATTACATCTTCTGTGAGCTCTTTTTTATCTGCTAGTTGTTCTTTTTCTTCTGTGTTTTTTCTTCAGCTGGATCTTCTTTAGGTGGATCTTTTTTTATTTCATCTTGTGCTGGTTCTTTGGTTTCTTCATATGGAACTTCTTCTACTTTCTTTGAATCTTGTGGTACATTTTCTGTCATTTTCTCCACTAATTTTCTCCTTAGTCGAAGCTTGCTCAATCTTGGTCTTTCTTGTGTAGGTCCATGTTGGTCCATTTCCAACAAATTTTTCTTCAGATCTTGCGTCCTATGTCCTATTACACTTAAATCACCTGAATGCCAACTTTCATTCTCAATGAAATTGAGAGTTGGTGTAGCTACAGATTGTGAATGCTTGTAATTGTCAGCTTGGATCCTTAGCAATCTATTTTCAGCTTCAACTTCCTCTAGTCTTCTCTTCAACTGCTCGTTTTCTTCTCTTAGAGCAGTAAAAGCTTCTAGTGCAATTCTATTGCATGTTTCCTTCTGCAGTCTCAGCTCGTCCTCAAGAATCAATACTCTATTCTCCAAGCTTCCTGAGACTTCTCTGCTTGTGTTATATGATGTAAGTATCTTCTTACTAACTACCTTGCTCTTGGCTTTATTTGCTACGAGATAATAAGGCAAATCTTTCACTGCCTTTGTAGCTTCCCAATTATCATTGTCATCCTTCTTCAACACTGCCGAAACATGTGCACAAAAGTTATCAATTTATTATAAAGCTTTTATATTATTTGGCATATTTATTTTCACTTTACCCACACTGATTCTTACATTGTCATTGTCCAAACTTTTAAAATCCTTCACCGTCTTAACAGGAGTTTCCCATCTTTTTATTCATGGTTTTGACTCAAGGAATGTAGGCTCTTCTATCCCTGTTAACTCATAAGCCCAGATCTGTGTTGACAAGAAAAGTATAAATCAGTGTTTTAAATGTTCATATATGGTTGTTTAATGTAACCAAAGTAACTATGCAATGTGTCACTTACACACAAGCACATTACACATCCAGTTGTGTAGAGTGTTCTTTTGCTGGTTTCCCCTCTTCTCCTCATCCTTATATTCTCACTTAAAACTTTCATTTTCTTGAATATGCTGTTGAGCAATAACTTTGCCCAGTTTAACTGCCCTGTAGCAGTTACATCATCAAAATAATGTAGAACGTAAATGGGGGCAAAATAGCTAGTGTCCGGTAAAAGGAATGTTGCTAACAAGTGCAACATCCATGCACGACACATATTTTGGTAGTTTTCTTCAGAGTCGTTATTTGCAAATTCCTGCCAGAGTTTACTCAAGTTCTCCTTGTGTAACACATCCTTCTCTTTTATTTTCTTACTACTTTCACCAACTTTATCTTTTCCTCTTGTTGCATTAGCAAAATCCTCCCATATTTTTCTTACAATCTGTGATTGCTTTCGTGGAACTATATCCATACCTTTACTAGGCAAACCTAGTATCACTCCTACATCATCTACAGTCATCCTCGCCTCAAAACCTGGTGCTAACATGAACTTGTCATCTTCAACATATCTCTCTATCAGATATTCTAAAGAGTTACATCTACAGTAAGATGAGGCATGGCTATCAGATTTGCAAATGCAGTTGACTTCATCATCCTCATTTGATTTGTGTTATACAACATGCTGTTTTGTATGCTGTTGTAACTTTTTATGTAGCATCTATGGAAAAGCTTTCCTGTACCTGCATCTATATGAAAAAGTTTTTGTTAATTTTTCTAGTTACTTTTTATATTTTAGTGTTACTTTTTCAGTTCAACATGTTATTTTCTATCCGTCACATTTACTCTTATTTTCAGGTAGTTACTTTTTAACTTTCAGAGTTACTATTCATTTTTCAGAGTTACATAGTACAGTATCACATTTGCAAATGCGGTTTACCTTTCTTGGATCAAAGTTACTGTTTGATGTATAACAGTTACTTTTTGATCCAGAGAGTTACTTTCATGTCAATATAGTTACTTGTTAGTTCATCTAGTTACTTTTCTTGGATCAAAGTTACTTTTCAGTTACTTTAGTTACTTTAGTTACTTGTTAGTTCAACTAGTTACTTTTCTTGGATCAAAGTTACTTTTCAGTTACTTTAGTTACGTTTCTTGGATCAAAGTTACTGTTTGATGTATAACAGTTACTTTTTGATCCAGAGAGTTACTTTCATGTCGATATAGTTACTTGTTAGTTCATCTAGTTACTTTTCTTGGATCAAAGTTACTTTTTAGTTACTTTAGTTAGTTGTTAGTTCATCTAGTTACTTTTCTTGGATCAAAGTTACTTTTCAGTTACTTTAGTTACAGAAAAGTAATTCACAATATTATTTTTACAACACGTTTCTTGGATCAAAGTTACTATTTGATGTATAATAGTTACTTTTTGATCCAGAGAGTTACTTTCATGTCGATATAGTTACTTGTTAGTTCATCTAGTTACTTTTCTTGGATCAAAGTTACTTTTCAGGATAATTATTGTGATCAAAGTTACTCTATTGTCAGTACCGTTACTCTTTAGTCCAGCAAGTTACACTTTCGTATAGAAGTGTAAAAATAATCAATATTACCTTCTTCTGCAATTTTTACTTTTCCTTTTTGCTTGGTTTTTTGTTCCAAAGTCTTATTCTGGTTTCTTTTGCGATCTTCTGCTTCATCCTGTTCAACTTCTTCAACATCTTTTGTTTCTTGCTCTTCAGTCTCTTCATGCACTACAGCCAATTGTTTCTCAGTAACGTCATCGACTTGTTTCTCCCCTGATTCGTTGTCAGTTTCTGGCTCTTCAGTCTCTTCATGCACTACATCCAATTGTTTCTCAGTAACCTCATCGGCGGGTTTCTCTCCTGATGTGGTGTCATCTCTAGCAGTCTTCTGGAGAGTGTCAGTTTTCTCAACGTTGTATTTCTTCTTCTTAACTTTCTTTTCTTTTCTCAGCATAGCATGTTCGTTGTGCTCTTCAATACTCTTGCCTATTTCATCTCCTTGCAGTATGGTTGCAGCTAACTCTTCTACCATGTTGTCCACATCTTCATAGTGCTTGCTCAACAAATCTTCACTATCCATTATTTTTGTACTTCCCTTTCCTGTCGCCTTCTTTGCTTTTACCTTTGTTTTCCCCATTTTGATCTCAGCGGAAGAGACTGGAAAATGCAGTTGCGGTAGAAACTGCGGTGAATGTTGCAATGGAGAAGAACGCCACACACAGCAGCGTAAGTACAGACCAGAGGCCGAAGAATTCGGCAGTTGGGGTTGGGGAGTGGAGAACAAGGTGGATGAATTTGGGAGTTCTGGAGCGGGAAGACGGCGGAATTGGGGTTTTCGGGCGGAGAATGAGTCGCGAATGTGTTTCTTCTGTAAGTCGCGCGTCCTTACTTTTTGGATTATTTACAATACATGCCACCGTGTTTTCTGAAACGGGCAGCCCCGCTACAGTACCCACGCGGGCAATGAAAACGGACTCATATATATATATATATATATATATATATATATATATATATATATATTATGGTATCACCAAAATTATAAACATAAGTATTATATACATATATATATAGAGAGAGAGAGACTCATGCTAGAATACACTCGAGTGTACATATCACGTTGTACACCCCAATGGTGTTTGATATCTAGACCGTGTTTTTTCTAAAATCTAATCCAATGATCTTTATGGTTACAATAATGATATACCACATACAAAATTTGAACTCATTTGGATGAGCATAAGTCACTTTATATATATATATATATATATATATATATATATAGAGAGAGAGAGAGAGAGAGTCATGCTAGAATACACTCGAGTGTATCCGGAGCGGAATACACTCAAGTAGTTTTTCATGATGCAATATTTTTTTTGAAAATCTAATCCGTTGATCTTCTTAAACATCTTGTGAATAACTCATACGCAAAATTTGAGCACATTTGGATATGTATAGCTCATGTTATGAAGATCGCAAAAATTATACATTTCAAATTAGTTTCGCGTGTCGATTTTGTTGCCCTTGGATGAGTGAGTTACACTCATCCAAATGGGCTCAAAATTTATATGTAGCCTAGTTATAGTATGACGGTGAAGATCAATGGTTTACATTTTGTAAAAAATAGTCTTGATATGCAAACACACTTGAGTGTATTCGTGCGATCCGTACACTCGAGTGTATTCTAGCCTGACTCTATATATATATATATATATATATATATATATATATATAGAGAGAGAGAGAGAGAGAGAGAGTCATGCTAGAATACACTCGAGTGTATCCGGAGCGGAATACACTCAAGTAGTTTTCCATGATGCAATTTTTTTTTGAAAATCTAATCCGTTGACCTTCTTAAACATCTTGTGAACAACTCATACGCAAAATTTGAGCACATTTGGATATCTATAGCTCATGCTATGAAGATCGCAAAAATTATGCATTTCAAATTAGTTTTGTGTGTCGATTTTGTTGCCCTTGGATGAGTTACTTACACTCGTCCAAATGGGCTCAAAATTTGTATGTAGCCTAGTTATAGTATGACGGTGAAGATTAACGATTTACATTTTGCAAAAAATAGACTTGATATGCAAACACACTTGAGTATATTCGTGCGATCCGTACACTCGAGTGTATTCTAGCCTGACTCTATATATACCATGCTGAGTGTGCGAGACACAAAGCTCCACCGTTCGCGATGGCAGAGTATTATGGATCTGAAAAAACATTTACTAGAGGCATGACTTCAAAGACATTTACTACTGCTGGAATGACTTTAGATGGCAGTATGTCAGACTAATGGTGAAAAGACGTTCTTTAATATTTCCATAGTGGCACAAGTAATGCAGTAATCGTTTTGTTTGCCTCCTTGTAGCCTCTTATTTTCGAGTAAAATAATAATGATATCCCTCCAACTCTCGTCGGAATAACTCCACCTCCTCAACTATTTCGTCCTTCACCTCATAAAAAAGTATTTCGTTAATCTGTAGGAAATTTGTTTTATTGGAATAGGCAATATCTAAACGACACTATGCGCAAACTCTGTTCGATATGCCTTCTCATCATCTGTATTTTAATTTAAATGACAACTGGTCCGTTCCACTTTTTCGCACCTTCTTAGTCTGATAATTTTTAAACTTGGTGGCTTTTATATATTTTTTATTTGTAATGATTATCATTAGTTGTACAGCTTAACTAGAAAATGGTGGATGCTATGCTTATATCGGGTCATTACATCCTCTAGTGCCTATCAACTTGGAGGTATTACATTTGCAAAGTGTAGGAGACCGTAGTATAACACACATCCTATATTTCTTTTGTAAGACAATCGATCACAATGCATTATCTTCTTTCGCTCGTATTTGAAACACACACCCCTAAAAAATGAAAGGAGGTAAATATCAACTCTACAATATAAAAGTAATTCTATTAGATCTTACTAAATTTCTACATGGCATGTCTTATAAAAATTATATCATCAGGAGACTACTATTACTAGTTAGTTTACTACACAAGTTGAGCCAACTTGTCAATGATCAGACGGATTAGCTATCAATTATTAACTATTGGGAAATTAATTAGTTTTTAGTTATTATTTCAACAATACTTTCAATATATGGCATCAATTTGATCCGATCAATAATAAAGAACAAAGAAACAACAGAGTTTAGATGAGTAAGTGGGTGAAGGCGTGCCACGAAGATCACTGACATGAAGACAAAATATGTCGCTCATATGCACGAGCTTTACCGACATCTTGCCTCCCATATTCAATCACCCCCACAACTCAGGTACTACCTCCCGATGCTTGCTAAGAGGACAATTTAAAACATCCTTTGGCCCTTGAACATCGCTGAAAAATCAATTGCAGTAAATATTTTCAGATGCACAATATTGAGTGGAGAAGAATGGTGAAAAACAAGCTCGGAGAAGGTAGAGATGTAGGCAAGAACAAGGGTGCACACATCAGCAACGAGCAACACATGAGTAATGATCACACACAACAAACGCATGTTAAGTTGTTTCTTATTTTTGGTGTATTAGAAATGATTTAGTCTTATTCCTTTTATAGCTGGGCGCAGGCACTCAAATTGACAAACAAACAACCAGGTCTCCTTCAACAATTATTGGGCACCAAGTCTCCAAATAAAATAGTTCGTTAAGCACATTTGAAACATAACCGATGAAACTTAATGGCTAGAGAATTTTTGGATGAATTTAACTCAGAAATATTAATGGTTTGAATGGCTTAACGTGATTGGTTTTCTAAGATAATTAAAGAATGATAAATTATACATCTTTAGATTTCTAAATGACATAATAGAGTTAAAACACAGTCAAACAAAACAAAATAAATAGAATTTTCATATAATAAAAATGTTAAATCACACGTACAGATCCAGGCCCAGCCAGGTGTGGCATGGTGAGGAGCGTGCGCGTGTGTGTATTTAATTCATTAAAGCACAAACCACCAATGAACCCTATCAGCCTTAAATTCAAAATTTCCAAGAAAGACCCACAACCATTGGTCTCCTCTTCCATTTTAAAGGATCCCTCTCACTTTAGAAGTGATCAATGTGGGATATAGATGGCTAAGATGTTTGAATTGAAACATGAGATGTAATAAAATATTGACAGGTTAGACTAACTTTTTTTAGTTATAGTAACAATCAAAGGTCGATAAGATTGTCACTTTTGGAGAAGAAGTGACGGCCTGTGGTCATACTGACCATTAAATTGTCAAAGGTTCAATGTAGCCCAACTAGCATCCCTAGGTATCAGCCTTCATTGTTTGTAGAAATGATAATCCTCCCACAACAAAATTAGTCAGGCAATGTAGCACCTCAAATCTGTATCATAGGCTACAAAAGGATCAAACCTCAAACCAATTGCCGAATCGATCATAATTATAATCATAAACCAAGAAGGCAAGAAAATGTATAGACAAAACTTTTCAATATCATCCACAAAAATTCTCACATAAAAGACCCTTTGTATTCATCATAATGTAACTATAGACCGTTCATAATAAGAAACCAGGAACATCACATATTTATAGAAAGATCTGTCTATTCATATATAGATTATGTACATCACATACAAGGCACATATCTAGCACAAAACATTCTTTTGTTTTCCATTTTGGTATTCAAATGATGATTTCTCACCTTATTATAGGCTTTAATGCAATATCCAAGTCATGACTTCTATCACAATGATCTAGATATATCTCCCCCGTATCCTAATGTTGGGGGGACAATCTAGAGAAAATTGCAAGATGATCAACCCTAATAGGACACCCTAGTCAGGCATTGGTTTGTCACTCGGCCGGTTGGACTGGGACCAAATAAGAAGAAATTCATGCCAAGTGAATCGATTGACTGGCATTGCCAATCAATTCGTTTGAAAATGGAAGAAATTCAACAAAGAAGATCAACCACCTCGACAATTTGGGAATTGACCGGTTCACTTCTTAGTCGGCTGACTAACCAATCGGTGCCTTTCCAAGCTATAGGGCAGTCAGTCGGTTCGTTAAATGGTTGACCGGTCGTAAAAATATCCAAGGCGCTAACCCAATTAGTGTTTTAGACAGGTTGAGTAGGAGCATCGATTGACTAGAGAATCATCCTTGTGCAACAGGGTTGAGTCACCACTAGTTGATCGATCAACTCAGTAGTGAATCAAATGGTTGGAGACCTGAGCAAGGAAAGCCATAAATGGCCATTAATTCTACATAGTGGCCACCCAATCATCCAGTTTGTGGGTTTCTAGTCCTCAGACAATAAGTGACATCGAGCTATTTATTTACTTATTTTTTGGGCTCAGAGGCATCCATATAAAAGAATTATTGATCTAAGGAGTTAGGGTTTTACTCTTAGGATATGTATCACACTTTCTAAGGCATAAGAACACGATGGAAAAAAAGAAATAGTGGTTCCTCCCAGAATCTCTTCATACTTCCAAACATTTATCTCATGCACAAGAAATCGATAAGCATTAATATATATAACATTATTCTTTGCACATGTTTTTCACATCATCAACAAAAGACCTCTTACAAAGTAAACTTTTTCTCTCCTATTATGCACTTCCTCACCCATATGATAATTAGTTATATTGGATAACCTCCGTCAAGCAACTTGTCACATATTTCTCAATTACTAAGTTGTGATTGATAATTAATCAAATTGAAACATGTTTTATAAAATTGATTATTGCACTTTTTAATATGAAATTCATTATTGAGACACATCAACATGATCATTTTGGATCCAATTTATCTCTATAAGAAGTAGAAGAATTTTTTTAATTTATTGGTGAAAGTTTCACCCCAATTTCAGCTACGATTGAAAAGTTATGAATCTTGCAAAATTACAAATTCAATTATTTTACTTACACACATTTGACTCCCCTCTCAACCAATGGTCAGTGGAAGAACCAGAAGTTGATGGCTGGGGAGGGGGGGCAAAAAGATTCTTATGCTCAATATAAGATTAAAACTCATGACCTCAAGTACAACAACAAGCATACTAACCACCATACTAATTTAAATTTTGTATTTTGTTGTGTCAAAATGAATATATATAGCGATTGCATTTTGCATGTGTTATGAAAAATGAATAATGCGTACACAAAGATTCAAATTTGAGACCTCTTGAATATATTTCTAGCCACAAACTATTCCACCAAGTCTATGGTTGTGACTAATATTTTCTATACATAAAATATATTATCAATATAACATTACAAACATATGTATATGTACATATATATGCACTACATTTTTTTATTTTTTTGGGATGGCCGTGGCCCCTTCCCACGCCCCCTTAGTTCCGCCCCTGCCAATGCTAGTCTATGGGTCTCAAGCCACAACTTCAACTCCTATTTCTAGCCACTACATGCATGATGACGACAACAAGTACATAAGAACTCCTAGATACCCCTATCATGAGCCCTATCCCTGCCAGCACACCACCCTTATAGTTGTGTTAGAAAATATAATATATGATATATATCATTGTATAAGTATGAATAACATCATATATGTCATATATTTTATTAGTGAGTGACTAAAACTTACATTGAGCCATGTAAAACCAGACTCCACATGGCCTATAAAAAGAAACATGTGAGGTGTGTTTCTTTTCATTACAAGCCTACTTGCACACTTTCTTTTACCGTATTTGTTTGAAATATCTTACATTTTTTGTATTTTGTAATTTTCAGTAGTCACTGTGTTAATTTGGTAGGATTTGTTTAAGCTTTCTATTGACATTTTATATCATATATATTTAATAGTTTTCACCATTTTTTATTTTTTTAAGAGAAATATTCATTTGTTCTGCATATCTCAAAGTGGAATTATATAGAGAATTAATATACACATTAGTGTATTATCATTTGTTAATCCAACTTGTCATAGACTAAATAATACACTTTTATTAATACGTACTTAACACATCTTATGTTAGTAAAATAAAATATGAGTGATGATGAGATAGATCGCAAAGAGAGTTTGTACATGGTTTCAATTAAACATTACCTATTACAATTAAAAAAATTGTAATAGTTTAACATAATCCTTTTCATTGAAGAGGTGAAAATGAGAGTAGATGAGAAGGTGGAGTCACGAGGAAGAGAGGTGAAGTGTGAATATATTATTATATTACTTGAACAAGAAAATCATGGGATAAGAGGATGGATATAAGTTTATGATTGTGCCATTATGAGTTCTAAAATTACGTCTTTTCACCTCCAATAAAAAACACCGCCATATGAAGTCTTGCGTTCAATAGATGTCTTTTCGGGTTTGAAGGTACAACTTTGTGCCTCACACACTCGCATGGTGAAACGCCTCACATAAAATCCATATATATATATATATATATATATATATATATATATATATATATATATATATATATATATATATATATATATATATATATATATATATATCGGGATTATCTTTAGTACATGGCGGGTAGCTAACATGTAGCTACCCGCGCACACTTCTTGATTTTTTTTTATTTTTTTTCACAATTGTATAGGATCATTTTATCTAGTTCTCCAAAAAAATTGATCAAAAAATAATATCATTTCCCCCCCCCAAATCAAAAAAACCCATCCATATATATTACTGACTGTATATTTTCTGCGCAGTTACTCTTTTGCACACTTCCTGATATTTTTTTTCACACTTCCTGGTTTTTTTCGTAATTGTAGAGGATCATTTTACCTATCTCTCTAAAAAAATTGATCAAAAAATAATATCATTTTCTCCCCCCCCCAAATCAAAAAACCCGTCCATATATATTACTGACTGTATATTTTCTGCGCAGTTACTTTTTTGATTCAGTATAGTTACTCCATTGTACCATATAGTTACTCTCTTAAACCCGAGTTACTCCAGCGGGTAGTGAAAATCTGGCTACCTATCGGGCAACGAATGAACAGCTATATATATATATATATATATATATATATATATATATATATATATATATATATATATATATATATATATATATATATATATATATATATATGGGGATTTATTCATTACCCACGCGGGTAGCCTAATTTTTCGCTACCCGCACATCTAAAAGTGTAACTATATGGTACACAAAAGTAACTCTACGATCAAAAGAGTAACTATATTTAAAAAAAAAGTAACTATATGACTAAAAAAGTAACCGCGCAGAAAAGATACAGTCAGTAAATATATGGACGTATTTTTTTATTTTGATGGGAAAAATGATATTATTTTTAGATAAAAATTTTGGGGAGCTTGATGAAATGCTCCTCTACAATTGCAAATTAAAAAAAGTGACAGGAAGGGTGTGCGGGTAGCTAACCGTGCGAGTATTAAAGATGAGCCATATATATATATATATATATATATATATATATATATATATATATATATATATATATATATATATATATATATATATATAGGGCTCATCTTTAATACCTGCGCGGGTAGCTACCCGCCCACCCTTCCGGTCACTTTTTTTCAAAAAAAAATTGCAATTGTAGAGGAGCATTTTATCTAGCTCCCCAAAAAATTTAATCCAAAAATAATATCATTTGCCCCATCAAAATTAAAAAAAAAACCGTCGTTTTATATATCTGCTGTATATTTTGTACAGAGTTACCCTTTTTGTCGTGTAGTTACTTTCTTTATCACCATAGTTACTTTTTTGATAGCAGAATTACTTTTGTGGCCAGAAGAGTTACTTTTTTGGCTGCCGGGTAGGGCTGTCAATGGGGAGGGTATGGGGAGGGTAAGGTCTTACCCCCCTTACCCTTACGCACCAAGAGTGGCGGGTAAGGGTATGGGTAATTCTCCACTCAACAAATATCCTTACCCTCCCCTTACCCTTACCCTCTTACCCATAGGATAAACGGGGAGGGTAAGGGTGAGGCGGGGAATTTATATGTTTTACCAAAATGTATGCTAATATTAAGAATAATAGGCTTTTTAATATATTTATATATTTAAGTGAGATATCAAGATGCTCAAGGATGACTACACAATGTCAAATAGTACATAAACAAGAAAATATATCATACACATAGGTCTTATACCTTTAAAATGGTGATGTATACATGACAAAATTAGCTACTTAAAAATTAAACAAAAAACTATGTATTATATTAAATGATGACCATATAATATTGAATATTTAATAGACTTAAACAAGAATATGACAATATATTTAATATATTATATATAAATATTGGTGGGTAGCAGGTTAGAGGGTATGGGTAATGCCTTACCCTTACCCTTACCCACTAAGGTAGCAGGTAGGCGGGTAAAGGGTAAGAAAATCCTTTACCCTTACCCTTCCCCTACATGGTATGGGTAAAGGGTAAACGGGTTAACCCTTACCCATTGACAACCCTACTGTCGGGTAGCGAAACTCCAGGCTACCCGCGTGGGCAACGAATGAACACCATATATATATATATATATATATATATATATATATATATATATATATATATATATATATATATATATATATATATATATATATATATATATATATATACACACACCACATGGTGAAACGCCTCATATAAAATCAGTATATATATACATATATATAGGGCCCATCTTTATTGCACGCGCGGGTAGCTACCCGCCCACCCTTCCAACCACCTTTTTTCAAACAAGAAAAATCACAATTGCAGAGGACCATTTTGTCTAGCTCCCTAAAAAAATTCATCCAAAAATAATATCATTTGCCCCCCCTCCCCAAATCAAAAAACCCGTCCTTGTATATATCTGATGTATATTTTGTACAGAGTTACTTTTTTGGCCAGCAAAGTTACTTTTTTGACACCATAGTTACTTTTTTTACAGTAGAGTTACTTTCTTAGCTAGGAAAGTTACTTTTTTCACTGTCGTGTAGCGAAAATCCAGGCTACCCGCGCGGGCAATAAATGAACGCCCATATATATATATATATATATATATATATATATATATATATATATATATATATATATATATATATATATATATATATATATATATATATATATATATATATATATATATATATATATATATATATACATGGACCCATCTTTAATACCCGCGTGGGTAGCTACCAGCCCCTGATTTTGGTTACTTTTTTTTAGATTCTTACTTTACACATGTTTAGGGTTACTTTTCCTTGCAAACTATTACTTTTCATGCATAGATAGGTACATCTACAACAACAGCAGATTCAAATATATAATTAAATATTTATTTGTTGTGTATTCTGTCCAGATTTATTTTTCTAGTCGTTTAGTTACTTTTTTTATCATCATCGTTACTTTTTTGTCCAGCATGTTACTTTTCTATATAGTTACGTTTTTTACTGATGGGTAGAGCAAATCCAGGCTACCCGCCAAGTACCTATATATATATATATATATATATATATATATATATATATATATATATATATATATATATATATATATATATATATATATATATATATAGAGAGAGAGAGAGAGAGAGAGAGAGAGAGAGTCAGGTTAGAATACACTCGAGTGTATTCGGAGCAGAATACACTCAAGTATATATGGTCTATCTTTAATACCTCCGTACGGGTAGTCTAGAATTTGCTAGTTATGCATCTAAAAAAGTAACTATTTGGTTAGGAAAGTAACTTGCTCGATAAAAAAATAACTATATTGATAAAAAAAAAGTAACTATTCAACTCAAAAAATAAAATCATGTAAAATACACAACAAAAATTTTAGAATAAATATATAATTGTATATTTGTTATAGCTGGTATAAATATGTAACTATATATGCATAAAAAGTAATAGTTTGTAAGATAAAATAACCGTTTACATGTCAAAAGTAAGAAACTCCCAAGAAAATAATCAAATTATGAGCGGATAGCTACCCCCGCAGGCATTGAATGAACGTCATATATATATATATATATATATATATATATATATATATATATATATATATATATATATATATATATAGAGAGAGAGAGAGAGAGAGAGAGTCAGGCTAGAATACACTCGAGTGTATCCGGAGCGGAATACACTCAAGTAGTTTTTCATGATGCAATGTTTTTTTTAAAAATCTAATATGTTGATCTTCTTAAACATCTCGTGAATAACTCATACACAAAATTTGAGCACATTTGGATATGTATAGCTCAAGTTATGAAGACCGCAAAAATTATGCATTTCATATTAGTTTCGCGCGTCGATTTTGTTGCCCTCGGATGAGTGACTTACACTCATCTAAATGGACTCAAAATTTGTATGTAGCCTATTTATAGTATGACAGTGAAGATCAGCGGTTTACATTTTGCAAAAAATAGTCTTGATATGCAAACACACGAGTGTATTCGTGCGATTCGTACACTCGAGTGTATTCTAGGCTGAATTCAATACTCTTTTCTAAACTCTCGTCTTCATGCATTCATTGTCCTCACTCCTTTACTCGTGCCTTCTGTCCAAAAAGGTTACGTCCTCCAATTTTTCATGATATTTTACTCAAATAATTTAAATTGATAGTTTACAATGTCACAATGTATGGATCCAATGCGTATAATCACGTCTCTGTTAAAGTTCTTGTCAGAGGGAATGTTAATACAAATGTTCTTTACTCATTTATATTAAAGCACACTGTAGGTATGAAGTTTATATTTTGTGTTGCAGCTAGTATTGTAAAATAAAGTGTATATTAGTTTGATAATTTTTGTATGGACAATGATGGGCGTAACCAGCTTTGTATACCAAACCAACGCCTCGGTCTTTCTTTTATTAACAGCCATAAATCTTAACTGACCATGCCCAGTTTCAACCGTCGGTAACCAACGGTACTCCTACTGGCCCCCGCGACGGTACACAACAAACTCACATACTCGCCGTACAATTCCTAGGACACCCATTGTCCGCTGCGTCTACTGATACGCGGACCAGCGGCACCCATGGAATCACTGCCAAGACCCCAACGGAAGTGAAGATTGAGAGGAGTCGGCGGAGAGAGGTGTTCGAGCCTCGAGGTGACCTAGCCGCTGCTTCGGGAAACATTTGGGGCTTTCCATGTCAAGTACCTAATCAACCTCCGATGTGCTGCCATTCTCGACGCGCCCTTCAACTGCCAGATTGCCCTTGAGGCCCGGATCGCGTGACAGTTCCTGCAGGGAAGCATCGGCAACCAACGTCCTTTCGCCGGGCTAGCCACAGAGACAGCACACGACTTGGGGTCATCTCACCGGATCGCCACGGGTTCTGCAATGACTACTTCTATTCGGCTCAGGGAATTTTACAGCTTGCGGCTAGCAGTAGTTACAGTATCGCTTGTCAAACAGCAAGCTCTACGGCAGGCTCTCGACGTGCGTTGTCTCGGTTGGGGCGAATGTGTCTTAGATGTATTCAGGGAATTGCCTCACTGGTGTCTAGCAAGGGTCGTAGACATTGAGTACTTACTGTGGAAGTCCCAGGATCACTCGTTGTGACGCCGACACCCAAAGGGAAGCGTGGCGGTTCATCTTCGAATTCCTCTGCGACGGACAGCAGGTGGTCGAGATGAGCGTGGTAGCTAGGTGGTCGTCTGTGGTACAGCAAAGCAGGTGGAGACGTAGCGTCGAGGGGGAGGGAAGGGCAGAGAGCGCATGTGCTGATTGGGGCCATGGCGGGACAAGGGTTCTTGCTACAGAAGAAGATTGGAAGAGGGTAGCCGGCGGGGAGGACCGTGCCGGCGGAGTGGGTGGGCGTGAAGGAAGTGTGCGATGGATTCGTCTTGGCAAGGAAGCGTGTCAGTGTGTGTGGCTTGCTAGGACCGTGTTGGGATTGCTTCGACGAGGCAGAGGTGGCCACAGATGCAGGCGCAGGCTGGGTAATTTAGGCTGGAAAAGTGGTATGGCGGGCGCCGAGAGAACATTGACGAGCATTCCAACGGTTGACGAGGAGTACAACGTCATCTACAACCGTCGGCACAAGACACCTTCCTCGTGAATCCTGATCTCCTTGGATGACAAGCTTCAGCCTACAAAGGACGTTATAGGCAGTAGTCGAGGCGCAACCGAAGGCATTGTTGGCATGGTACCTTTCCTCTTGGGCGCATGGAGTTTTATGGAATAAGGAGACAGAACTGTCAACATAACTCTGTAGTCCATTGCTATGTCGAAGGGGCAGAAATTACCCTCTCTCTCACTGGTCCTGCTTTCCACAACCCGAGAAGTGAGAATGGAGGGATATTGGAAGCATGCATGGTGGAGCATCATCCAAACAACTCAACATGCATATACGTATGTACATCTGGGATAGGTTTTGGAGAAG
Organism: Alisma plantago-aquatica; assembly: GCA_963693085.1. Classification (NCBI taxonomy): domain Eukaryota; kingdom Viridiplantae; phylum Streptophyta; class Magnoliopsida; order Alismatales; family Alismataceae; genus Alisma; species Alisma plantago-aquatica. The sequence goes on along the minus strand of OY856412.1, from coordinate 666,234,068 downwards.
GATCTTTGTGTCAAAGAAGCCCTTATCACTCTGGCCTGGAGCAGCCAATGGAAATCTGTCTCATCGTCATCTTGGAAAAACAACTCAACATCAGTTCTCATCCCATTATCCTATGCATGTGGATATGTATGAATGTTGCGGTTTTATGAATGTTGTCGTTCCCACTCTATCGCTTCCAAAGGGCAAACTTTCGTCAGATTTCCAGGGCAAGCTAGTGGGGTGGACGCCATTCTGTATAGGCTTGGAGAACGAGCAGCTAAAGGCAAGAAAATGAGATGACCACATGCTCATATGTCATGTTGGTGGTCTCCTTTCTATACATGGGTGGGACCGTGTGAGTCGTCCAACAATAAATGACCATATCAAATGAAAATTTGTTTCAGGAGTCAAAAGAGGGAAGAGGAAGTTCGGATTCAGTCTTCCTTTGCCTTCTCAACATGAAGATAATGTAGTTTCCTTGTATCTATGGCAGTTCTCCTCGTATACAAACTTTATGATAGAATACGTTCAACGGTTCAAGCCCGTGTATAGTCACGTGGTTTTTAATAAATGTCAATTCAGAAGACTTGGAGACTGATATTGAGCTCATATCTCCACTCATAGATTGCTTTTCTAACTATATATGACATTCTATGCTTAAATGCTTCTAGTAATTTGTTTCCTTCAACCAAATTAATATGACAATGAAGACTTAATCCCCCAGTAATGCTATGTGTACTGTATTGCTACGTGTACTATGTGGACTGCTTATCTACACATGTGTATTGTTCATTTCTATTATTTCGTATAATTCTATATATATGTTGTTATATGTACATGTGTATTCTTGTGCATATTGTTGTATACACATTTTTACCACTATTTGTATACATGTATACTGCTATATGTGCTCATGTGTGCTATTGTGTACAGTTTTGTACACATGCGTACTATTATGCGTACATATATGTATTGCCATGTGTTTTATTTTATACATGTGTGTGTTGCCATGCGTACTATTGTATATAGTCTTGTACACATGTGTGCTGTTGTGTAGACATATGTATTGGCATGTGTATCATGCGTACTGCTGTGTATAGTCTTGTACACACATGTACTGCCATGTGTACTATTGTGTAGACACTTGTATCGTCATGTGTATTATTATACACATGTGTGGTTCCAGGCATACTATTGTGTATAGTCTTGCAGACATGTATATTGTAATGTGTATTATTGTGTAGGTATTTGTACTGTCATGTGTATTGTTGTACACATGTGTGTTTTCATGTGTACTATTGTGTATAGTCTTGTACATGTGTACTGTCATATGTACTGTTGTATAGATATTTGTACTGCCATATTATTTTATACACATGTGTACTGTTATGTGTACCGCTACGTAGAGATTTGTACTGCCAAGTGTATTGTTGTTGTACACATGTGTGTTGCCATGTGTACTGTTGTGTATAGTTTTGTACACATGTATACTGCCATGTTTATTGTTGTGTAAACATATGTAGTGCCATGTGTATTATTGTACACATGTGTATTGCCATGTGCACAGTCTTATACACATGTGTATTTCAATGTCTTCTATTTCTATACATATGTTGATTGTCATGTATACAGTTTTATACACATGTCTACTACCATGTGTATTGTTGTTTACGGTTTCATACACATGTGTACTACCATGTATACTAGTGTATACACATGTGTACAATATTGTAAGACCATTGTACAGTCTTGTAGGACCATGTGTACAGTCTTGTATATATATTGTACACATGTGTACAGTCTTGTAGGACCATGTGTACAATCTTACATGACCATGTGTATAGTCTTGTACATATGTGTACCGTCTCGTAGGACAATGTGCACAGTCTTGTAGGACCATGTATACATTATTATAGACATATGTACAGTCTTGTAGACATGTGTACATTCTTATAGGACCATTTGTATAGTCTTGTATGACCATGAGTATAGTCTTGTAGCACCAAGTGTACTGTATCGTAGGACCATGTCTATAGTCTTGTACACATGTTAAGAGTCTTGTATGACCATTTGTACGGTCTTCTACACATATATACAGTCTTGTACGTATGTGTAGTCTTGTAGGATCATGTTTACAATCGTATAGGACCATGTGTGCAGTTGTGTAGGACCATGTGTATAGTATTGTATAAATGTGTATAGTCTTGTACAGTCTTGTACACATATGTACAATTTTGTACACATGTGTACATTCTTGTAGGACCATGTGTACAAACTGTATGCATGTGTACTATCTTGTAGAACCATGTGTACAGTCTTGTAGGACCATGTGTATAGTTTTGTAGGACCATGTGTACAGTGTTGTACATATGTGTACATTCTTGTTGAACCATGTGTACAGTCTTGTAGGACCATGTGTATAGTCTTGTACACATGTGTACCATCTCGTAGGACCATGTGCACAGTCTTGTAGGAACATGTGTACAGTCTTGTACACATATGTACAGTCTTGTATAAATGTGTAATTTCTTTTAGGACCACGTGTACAGTCTTGTAGGACCATGTGTATAGTCTTGTAGAACCATGTGTATAGTCTTGTTGGACCATGTGTACAGTATTATAGGACCTTGTGTATAGTCTTATACACATGTTTATAGTGTTGTATGACCATGTGTATAGTCTTCTACACATATGTACAGTCTTGTACACATGTGTATAGTCTTGTAGGACCATGCGTACAGTCTTGTAGGATCATGTGTACAGTCTTGTAGGACCATGTGTATAGTCTTATAGAACTAAGGGTATAGTCTTGTATACATGTGTACAGTATTGTAGGACCATGCATACACTCTTGTACACATATGTATAGTCTTGTAAACATGTGTACAGTCTTGTAGGACCATGTGTACAGACTGTATGCATTTGTACTTTCTTATAGCACCATGTGTACAGTCTTGTAGGACCATGTGTATAGTATTGTAGGACCATGTGTACAGTCTTGTAGGACCATGTGTACAGTTTTGCAGGACCATGTGTACAGTCTTATACACATGTGTACCTTCTCGTAGGACCATGTGTACAGCCTTGTAGGACCATATATACATTCTTGTACACATATGTACAGTCTTGTACACCTGTACACATTCTTGTAGGACCATATGTACAGTCATGTACACATTTGTACATTATTGTACACATGTGTATAGTCTTGTAGGACCATGTGTACAGTCATGTAGGACCATGTGTATAGTCTTGTAGGACCATGTGTACAGTCTTGTGCACATGTGTACAATCTTGTAGGACCATGTGTACAGTCTTGTACACATGTGTACAATATTGTAGGATCATTTGTACAGCCTTGTACACATGTGTACAATCTTATAGGATCGTCTGTATAGTCTTCTATACATATGTACAGTCTTGTACACATATGTACAGTCTTGTACACATGTGTATAGTCTTGTAGGACCATGTATACAGTCTTGTAGGACCATGTGTATTTTTTTTAACTGTAGGACCATGTGTATAGTCTTGTACACATGTGTACAGCCTTTTCGGACCATGTGTAAAGTCTTGTAAGACCATATGTACAGTCTTGTACATATGTGTACAGTCTTGTAGGACCATATTTATAGTCTTGTACACATGTGTACTGTCTTGTAGGACCATGTGCACAATCTTGTGTACATGTGTATAGCCATGTATGACCATGTGTACAGTCTGGTATGACCATATGTACAATCTTGTAGAAACATGTGTACATTCTTTTAGGGCCAGGTGTACAATCTTGTATACATGTGTATAGTCTTGTACACATGTGTACAGTCTGGTAGGACTATGTGTACATTTTTGTACGACCATATGTATAATCTTGTATATGACCATTTGTGCAGTCTTGTACACATGTGTATAGTCTTGTATGACCATGTGTACAGTCTTGTAGGATCATGTGTACAGTCTTACACACACATGTACAGTCTTGTACACATGTGTGCAGTCTTGTACACATGTGTACACATCTGCATACAACGGTACACATAGGTCTTTATATGTGTACACATGGTCTTTAGTCTTCTACATATGTGCACAATCTTGTAGGACCATGTGTACAATCTTGTACACATGTGTAGAGTCTCGTAGGACCACATGTACAGTCATGTACACATTTTTACAGTCTTGAAGGACCATGTGTACAGACTGTATGCATGTGTACAGTCTAGTAGGACCATGTGTATAGTCTAGTGGGACCATGTGTACAGTCTTGTAGGACCATGTGTATAGTCCTATGCACATGTGTACAGTCATGTACACGTGTGTACAGTCTTGTTGGACCATGTGTACACCCTTAAACACATGTGCACCATCTCGTACACATGTGTACTGTCTTGTAGGACCATGTGTACAGTCTTGTACACATGTGTACAGTCTTGTAGGACCATGTGTATTGTCTTGTAGGATAATGTGTATAGACGTGTACACATGTGTGTAGTTTTGTAGGACCTTGTGCATAGTCTTATACACATGTGTACATTCTTGTAGGACCACATGTACAGTCTTGCACACATGTGTACAGTCTTGTAGCACCATGTGTATAGTCTTGTAGGACCATGTATATAGTCTTGTACACATGTGTACAGTCTTGTAGGACCATGTGTACAGTCTTGTATACATATGTACAGTCTCGTGCAAATGTGTATAATCTTGTAGGACCATGTGTACAGTCATGTACATATGTGTACAGTATTGTAGGACCATCTGTACAGTCTTGTACACATATGTAGAGTCTTGTACACATGTATACAGTCTTGTAGGATCATGTGTATAGTCTTGTAGGACCATGTATACAGCCTTGTACATGTGTGTACATTCTTTTAGAACCATGTGTAAAGTCTTGTAGGGCCATATGTGTGACACCCCGCTATCACACAAACAACGAGATGTCATGTGAAAACGTGTGGAACCACATATTACAGAAAACAAGGGTTAATTAAAACTGATTGCGGAAATATATATATATATATAAAGATAGCTTATAACATTCAGATCCTACTACAAAACATGTTATATAAACATTTCAAGCCTGATATATGTCCACAGCTATTCAGAAACCAGTTGTCCTGTCAGCATGTGAGTTCACCACCTGTTTTTTTTTAGAGAAAAAGGATCGATTCATTATTTGTTAGCCATACGACATCTACAATTGGGAAGAAAGATATAAACAGAACATACAAACATAACGTTCAGTAACCCAAAGGCACTACAACTCATATTGGAACGAGAGAGAGACATTTCTGCATTGATTCTTCTTCCTTGAGGGTGTCTTAAGCAGCTTTTCCTGAAGAATTCCTTCAACCTGAGCATTGAGTAGTGGTAGAGGGGCTGGAACAAGGTGGTATTCTGCTCGTATATCAACTCAAACGAAACCATATAACTGAGTAATAAGATCAATCCAAAGCGAAGATGAGATCTAGCCGTGGCTAGAGATCTCATCGCTCTCTCGAAGGGAGGTCGCAGCAAAACGCGACAGATAAACGCCGACTAGCGGCGACAAAAGACAGATAAACAGACAGAACCACTGGCTAAACAAGCCAACAAAGACAGAAAAAACCGAGGCTGAAATACTGGGGAAACCCAGAGCTCGGAAGCCTTCACGACGGAAGGGCTAGAAACTTTATTCAGAAAACGTAAGCTACTAAAAGGGGGTGGGAGAGCTCGATACCACCGGATCTATGAGGAAGACGGAACCACCAACGCCACTCCACCTTCAATCCTACCAGAGGCCCAGTGGGAGAACCGGAGCCGAAGTCGCCCCTCCCAAACCGCCGCCCAACGCAGCACGGGCCGAGATCAAAGCCAGGAGCCCAGCCCCGCCGTAGCAGAAGAGGAGAGGGTGGAGGAGAAAAAGATGGTCTCCCGCCTAAGACAGACACGACGGAGATCGAGCCGAGTCAAGGCCCTGGGGGAGTAGGGTGGCGTCTGTCTTCCGCCAAAGCCCCCTCCCCCGAGCCCAAAGCCGCCCTCCGTGAGCCCTAAGTCGCCCGCCCTATCTCCACAGCAGAAGCCGCCGTCGGCAACTACCACCTATTTATATGTACATAATAGGCCACATAAGGCCATCAATAGGATAAACAAAAGTACAACAGCTATACATCGTGAAACGTCGTCAAAACACCTCTAAGGACCTGAGAGTACAGGGATGACTCTAGGACTCTATTACAAAACCACCAAAACATGTAGCATATCCAACTCTTGCCTTCTACTGCTCCTCTTCTTGCTCCTCAGCTACAACCACACGACCACCACGTCTAACGAGATCACCTAAAAAGGTTGTAAACCAACGGGGTGAGACACCCAGTCCCAGCGAGAAACATAACTCCCTGTCGAAACTATAAAACTCCAAAAGCTAAAGCAGGTGAAGCAGATAACTAATATAAGCAGATTATATGAGCAACATACTGAGCAGAACTTATTGCATTATCCAACTTACCAAGATATCTTGGAGGCATATAACCTAATCTCTTTTATGGAACATGATTGACAAGATAAAATTTATAAGATTTTATCACAAAACATAAGGAACATATAATTAACTGCAAGGTATAACAGGATCACTTACACAAGCAAGGCCTCAACCAATGTTTTGTGTTTTGTACCAAACAATAAATACTAGTCGGATGGATTACCTATTATTATGCCCTGAGGAAGTGAGTCGTATCGCTCAAATCCAACCTTCAGTTGTGAAACCCAAGCCGGGGCCATACAAGGTCAATGGAAGAGCCAGACTCCATGACCTCACCACCTCGTGGTTAGTGCACGAGTGCAAAACAAGCAGGACCGTAGTCTCATGCTTAAGTGGCCTCAGTCACAAGGTCAGGCTACCCTCTACCTAGCCCACCTTGGTACAAGTATCGACTCTAGTGAAACTCAGCCACAGGCCTATTCACTGTAATCTGAGCCATGAACGCATTCATGCTCTCTTATCACACATCCTGATCCATGGGCCTGTTCACCATGCTCCAAGATATTGAGCCACGGGCCTGAATCCGCGCTCTGGAGTCTACAACCGAAGTTGCACTCTAATCCCCCTCATTTTCGGCTAGGAGAAACCACACATATTCAACAATATGAACTTCTAGGTTAACCCGCAGGAGAACCTATTTCACCATCACCAGCTACTGACGATGATGGATCTATGGCCAGGGAAAACTACATGATATATTTCACTATAATTAATTGGTATATTTTAAGTGGATTGTTGAGGCAACCAAGTTGTAAAACATACCAGCACTGAGTTACATTATCACTTTCATCATCAAATTGTCCTGGGATTTCAATCCCTCTTCACAGAAAGCCACTACCTCTCAAGGCGTCATCATCATCACCTGGGATAACAATCCCTTATCTCATCATCAAGAGGGTAACACCTCAACTAGGCACTCAACCTTGATAAGGTCCTAAGACCTATCTCATCATTCTGGTGATGCATATTATCTCATTAACAAGAATTATCATCATGATGTAGTGTTATTCAAACACATGTCCCTCGTAGCTCTTACCTGGATATGAAATTCACCATATACACCTGCATGGTTAGTATACACAGCAAGAGAGATAACTTAAAATTTCTAGGCATAGATTTTACCGATTATCATGTCATTAGGGTTTGCAGATGCATATGTCATGATCATAATCATATGAGACATATATTGTGTTGATTACATTATTGTTACCAAATCATGAGCATACACTTATGCTTTTTACCTTACAAACATGAGTAAGCATCTTATGGCGTCATCTTTAAACATCCAACATTGTATGGGTTTGCAATAATCACCCATATCTCATAGTTAACAAAGATGTGGGTTTAAGATAACATATCATTAATTAGAGTTTCCGAGTTAGCATGACCCTTACCACAGGTACCCGCTACCCTCACTAGAAGTGTGATGGGTAGGGAAACCCTCACTATAGGTGGTATCGGGTAGGGTAGCTACCCTTACCAAAGCCTATCGACGAAGGCACTCAACCAACCATGTCGGCCGACCAACGCACTAGGGGTATCGGGCAACCCGACTCAAGGAGGTGTCGTGCAACTAAAGAACCAAGGGTGCTATCGTGTAGCTGGGGTCAGGAGGTGTATCATGCACCCAAGCTAGTCAAGGAGTGACGAGCATCCAACTGAATCGGGCAAAGCCCTATCAGCCCACTAGGGTTAGGGCTTCTAATGACCAAACAACCACCATATCGTCCAAGCATGTATCGGCCAGCAGCATGGTGCCCAAGGTCAGCCTAGCAACGCCCACCGTGCACTCATCATCAAACGATACAAAATCACCACAAGGAAGCCTATCGTCCAACTGAGTCAAGCATACCCTATCAGCCACTACTAGGGCAAGACTAGGATTTCTCCACACAACACTGTATCGGGAAGCACTTAACTTGTGTCATCCAAGGCATCAAGATGAGATATCCACTATGGTCTCGGCCAAAGGGACAACACCACTTAGGCAAAAGATCATCTAGGTAAAAGCATATCGCCCAAGCTTACCATCAAGGTCAGGAGAGCCATATCGGGCATCAAGCCAACAAACTCAACACCATCAAGATCGTCCTATCGGCCAAAGTAAAGGGGGGTGTCGGGCAGCACCTCTACAAGGATGTATTGTGCAAGGCTCAAAACTCATCTCGGCATGGTTATCATCAACCTCAAGATCACCATCACCAAAACCCTAATAGCTCAAGAGAATTGGCTCACCTCTCAACTATCAAGAGAGAGGGGTCTTGCACAACCTCCATCACATATTTCGGGAAATATGATAGATCATTTCCATACTAGCCAAGCTCTCAACCACCACTAAGTCAACATCCAACTAAGGCTCACCTCTCAAATCCATGGTGAGAGAAGAGTGTTGCCCAAGCAACTAGAGTATAGACTCACCTCTCAACAACCAAGAGAGGGGTGTTGCCTATATCACTAGGGCTGAACTCACTTCTCAAGACCAAAGGAGAGAAAGGGGTATTGCCCAAGAAACTATACACATAGGGTTTGGCCACCAAGATTAAAAACACATCTACAACACATCCATTATAGCAACAAGATCATATATCCAATAAGATCAAAGGTACAACTAAGCAAGTAATATATTCAACAAGGTACATGGTCGATCAAGATGAAACATAGCATGCAACAAGAAAAGGGAGTAGTATAGATAAGGGTAGGAGTTATGTAACCCACCTTAAGCAAGCTCCAAGCTCCTAGAACAAAGATCCCAAGCTCAAGCACCACCTTCAGCCACCTCAAGAAGAAGAGCAAAACTTGTAACCACCATGGCCGAAGATCAAGAAAGAAAGGAGAAGAAGATGGTGCTTAGGAGAGAAGGGAAGATGCTCACCACAAGACGAAGAACAAGGCACTCTAGGTTTCGGCCACCACTAGAGGAAGAAGAAGACTCCAAGGAGAAGGAGCGGGATTGGCCACCAAGCTTAGCAAAGGAAGGGTGTCATCCACCAAGGAAGAGATAAACTAAGGAACTAAAGGGATCCTTAGCAAGAGAAAGGAGATGTATATATAGAAGAGGGTGGAGGAGAAAACAAGGCAATGTGTCTCCCACCAAGGGACACTTGTCCAAGGGCAATGCCACCTCCTTATCTCACCTTATACACATGTCCAAGGCAATTGCCACATGCAAGCATCATGCACCAAGTGTCCACTAGAGTGGTGACACAAATGAAGCTAAGAGTCAAAGGTGGTCCATGGTCGACACACTGACCCCCTTACCCGACACAACCCCAAGGGCGACACACCTATTGCTAACACAAAGCTCTCTTTCCCAATATAGGGTCCAACAAGGTAAGGCAAAGCCCAAACAAAGTAAAACAAGGCCCAACAAAGCACAACAAAGCCCAAGGCAACTCAAGCAATGAGCCCAACCTTTCCTCTCAACTCTAGAGGAAGCAAGGAGAGAGAAAAACATCTCTCAAGGTGGTAAACTTGCTCATCAACCTTAAACTTAGGTTATTTGCAAGTAGCACCTTCAACTCAACAAAGCACAAACAAACCCTAATCACCACTAAAGGTGATTAGCAAGAAACTAAGTACAAAGTTTAGGCAAAGCAAATAGGATAAGCCCAAAATGAAGGCCAGGGTCCTTACAAGCCATAAACCTCTACAAAGGGATTTCGCCCCCGAAATCCGAAGAGAAAAGTGAGGGATACATCCTCCTCAACTCTTCCTCAAGCTCCCACGTGGATTTCATAATACCACGATGATGACAAAGAACCTTCACAAGAACCAGGTCCTTCCTCTTCAACTTCTTCACTCTTCTATCAAGGATCATCACTAGACCTTCTTCGTAGATCACATCTTCATCAAGCTCAACCTCAACAGGCTGTATCACTATTCCCGTGTCTAGATGGCTTTTCTTCAGCATGCTGACATGGAACACCGGATGTAGCATGTGCAACTCTAATGGCAGCTATAACGTGTAAGCCACCTTGCCAACTCGTACTATCATTGGGTATGGCCCCATATACCTGGGTGCCAGCTTACCTTTCTGGCCAAACCTTAGCACGCCTTTCCATGGTGAGACCTTGAGATACACTTTGTCTCCCACCTAGAACTCTAAAGGTCATCGACGATTATCTGCATATGACTTCTTTCTGTCTTGTGCCACTTTCAACTTTTGTTGTATCACTCTTATCTTCTCTGTTGTCTGTTGCACTAACTCAGGACCCAAAAGTTGATACTCACCAGACTCATACCAAAATAGAGGATATCTACGCTTACTTGCATATAGAGCCTCATAAGGAGCCATGTCAATGATCCGTTGGTAACTGTTGTTGTAGGCGAACTCTATCAAATTGAGATGCATGTCCCAACTATCTAGGAACTACAAAACACAAGCTCGGAGAAGATCATCCACAATCTGAATAGTCCTTTTAGACTGTCCATCTGTCTATTGGTGGAAGGTGATGCTAAACCTCAACTGCGTTCCCAACGCCATGTGCAACTGTTCCTAGAAATGACTCATGAACTGGAACCTCTGTCAGAGACTATTGTTGCGGGTACACCATGTAAACACACTATCTCATCTACATATACCTGAGCAAGCTTTTCTGTTGTATATGTTGTCTTCACTAGTATGAAATGGACATACTTCATCAATTTGTCCACTATCACCCAAATGGAATCATGATTCCTAGCTGTCTTTGGCAGACCAACTACAAAATCCATGGTTATATGATCCCATTTCCACTGCGGTATCGACATGGGTTGCAATGTACCTGCCGACTTCTGATGCTCAGCCTTAACCTGCTGGCACACTGCACACCTAGCCACAAACTCTGCTACATCTTTCTTCAATCCAGGCCACCAATACAGATCCTTTAGATCATGATACATCTTGGTGACTCTTGGATTCATAGCATACATCAATGTGTGTGCTTCCTCGAGCACTAACTTTCTCAGATCACCAACATCGGAGACCACATCCTATTATGATAACAGACTAGTCCATCCTCAGACTCATGGAACACATCATGCTTTTTGCTGCCAAACTCTGATCTACTGTCTCAATATAGGCTTGACTTGCATCTGTGCCAATAATCCTACCAACAAAGAAACTTCCAACTATACATTCATCTGCCGCAAAGAAACAAACATATCCCGCTTATGGCATATCAAGGAACTCAACTGTGCTTTCTCTGTGGGATGAGTAGAAGACTTCTTGCTAAGTGCATCAGCCACCACATTTGCCTTACCATGATGATACCCAATGGTGCAATCATAATCATTGATTAGATCCATCCAGCGTCGTTGTCGCACGTTCAGCTCACTCTGCGAGAAGATGTACTTCAAGTTCTTATGATCTGTAAATATCTGACACACTTCACCATAAAGATAGTGTCTCCAAATCTTCAGTGCGTGCACCACCGCTGCTGACTCCAAATCATGTGTTGGATAATTCTCCTCATGTTTCTTAAGCTGTCACGAAGCAAAAAAAACCACATGATCTTTCTGCATCAGCACACATCCCAGGCCCTTTTTGGAAGCATCACATAAAACAACATAGCCTTTCCCAGGCTCTAGCAGCACCAATACTGGATCACTAGTCAGCTTCTCCTTCAAACTTTAGAAAGCTTGCTGGCAACGATTATCCCAAACAAAAGGTACATCCTTCCTGGTCAACTTTGTCAATGGCAACGCGATCACACTGAAGTCCCTTATAAACCTCCGGTAGTATCCTACTAGACCCAGAAAACTACGGAATTCTATTGGCGTCTTTGGTTGCTCCCATTCGGCAACTGACTCCACTTTCTTGAGGTCCACTTTGATTCCTTCTACAGATATCACATGACCCAAGAAAGTTAATTCTTTCAACCAGAACTCACACTTACTGAACTTGGCATACAACTGATGTTGGCAAAGAAGAGTCAATGCTTGTCGAAGATGTTGTTCATGCTCTTGTCTATCCTGACTATAGATCAGGATGTCGTCTATAAAAACCACAACAAATTGATCCAGAAACGAACAGAACACTCTGTTCATCAGATCCATGAAAGCAGCATGTGCATTGGTTAGCCCAAATGGCATAACCACAAACTTAAAGTGACCATACCTCATCCTAAAAGCTGACTTTGGTACATCATCGTCCTTAATCTGCAACTGATGATATCCAGATCGTAGATCAATATTTGAAAACATTGTAGCACCACGCAACTAATCAAACAGATAGTCTATCCTCGACAATGGGTACTTGTTCTTGATCGTGACTTTGTTCAACTGCCGGTAGTCTATACACAACCGCATCAATCCGTCCTTATTCTTAACAAACATGACTGGAGCACCCCAAGGAGATGTGCTCAGTTGGGTGAAACCTTTATCCAACAACTCTTGTAACTACTTCTTCAGCTCTGCCATCTCAGCTGGAGCCATCCTGTACGGTGTTTGTGCAACTGGTTGCGTTCCTAGCACCAGATTGATCTCAAAGTCAATCTCTTTGGGTGGGGGAGCACTGGGAAACTCATCAGGAAACACATTCGCAAACTCTCAGAAAATAGGCACTTCCTCAAGGCTAGGACCTTTTTCCTTGGTATCCACAACATGAGCTAAGAACGCCTTACAACCTTGTCACAGCAACTTCTCCGCCACCATAGCTGACATCAAATATGTCGAAAGAATCTTCCTATCTCCTTGGAAGATCCACTTCTCATCACCGTCTACAAACACTTCCTGCTTGGACCCACAGTCCATTACGACTTTATACTTTTCTAAGGTATCCATCCCAAGGATCACATTGAATCCATGCATATCAAGTGGTATAAGATCCACTTGTATGTTGTGTCCCGAAAAAGACAAGACACAAGATGGACACTCCTCTCGATGCATCGAGGAACCATCAAGAGGGGTTTCTAACAACAGGCTATCTTTCTTACAACTAACAGGTAACAGACATTTATCAAGCATAGAAAGTGTGATAAAAGAGTGTGTATCACCTAGGTCAACCAAAACATATATAAAGAAAGAAGAAGACAAATCAGAATGAAATAACTCCATCTGACCTGCCACCACTCACAGGTTGACTATCGGCTCTGGCTGACTCATAGCATAGAATTGAGTTGTTGCTTGCTGTCGTCCACATCCTATGCTTCCTTGAGCAGACGATCCCGCTTGTGATGCTTGACCGCATCCTCATCCTCTGCTACCACTGGGCTGCTATATATCTGACCCTTGCTAGTTCTACCTTGGTTGTTGCATCACTTCAACATCTTTCCTTGGGCAGTTTGCCCTCCAATGCCTGATCTATCCACAAAGATGACATGACTGATCTCGTTGTTGCGGCCTAGACGGCCCTATCACTTCCACTGAAGCTATATTGTGTGCCTTCGATGGTGAAGAACTATACCCTCTTCCCTTACTTGGGGACCACTACGACGGTGCACTAGAACCTCTTAACCTAGAAGGTGCTGAAAACCTTAGCCTCTTGAAGCCACCAGACCTCTATCCCTAAAACTGAGCATGTCTCTTCTTGGACATGGATTCTCTTTTCTCCCTGACTGATCGTTCTATCCTCCGAATAGACTCTATGAACGTGGCAAATTGTTCTCTATTCTCTAAAGTAGCAGCTGGCATTGTCAACTTTATGCTTAAGGCTTTCTCAAACCGTTTGATCTGCTCGTCATCTGTTGCTGCCATGTGAGGACAAAACCTTAGTAGTTCCATGAACTTGGCTTCATATTTGGTGATGTTCATCGTTCCTTGGCACAGACGCTCGAACTGGTTGATCTTCTCGTGCAGATATGTTTTCAGAAAGTATCTGCTGACGAACTCTTGCCGGAAAACCTCCCAACTGATCACCTCACCGGGTCACTTCTCTTCCTCAATGGTCCACCAGTGGCCAGCACTACCTTTCGAAGGTAGACCGCATGATTTACTTTATCTGCTTCAGGGATTTCGAGGATCTGGAAGGCCTTCTCAAAACCTGTCAGCCACAGATCTACATCTATTGGATCAGCTGTCCCAGCATAATATGAAGCTCCGACTCGGCAAAGCTGCTCAAAGGTCTTCCCAATACCCGTTGTTTCACCATGGGGAGCATGTGCTCTTGGCGGAGGCACTGGCAATCTCTCTACCATGAGATTCATCATAGCCATCAACTGTCCCATAAGCTGCTAGTAGGTAGGGTTTTTGAGAATGGTTGGGTCAAGTTGGGGGACCTCAGGCACCCGATCTGCATGTGCCAACACTCTGGCTCCATCAACTGATGCATCCTCACTACTCTTGGCAGCATGTTCTTCATGGTTTCCAGACATCTTTAAGCTTTTTCTTCCGCTGAGAGCAGAAGATCATTGTAAGAAAATCTGGAAAACTCACAAGAACATATACGAACCTAGTCCTAGATCCCTGTAGACTCAACGAACCTAGAGATCTGATACCAACCAAACTGTGACATCCCGCTATCACACAGACAACGAGATGTCACATGAAAATGTGCGGAACCACATATTACTGAAAACACAGGTTAATTAAAACCGATTACATATATATATATATATATATATATATATATATATATATATAAAGAGAGCTTATAACATTCAGATCCTACAACGAAACATGTTATATAAACATTTCAAGCCTGAAATATGCCCACAGCTATTCAAAAACCAGCTGTCCTGTCAGCATGTGAGTTCACCACCTAATATATGTACATAACATGCCACATAAGGCCATCAACAGGATAAACAAAAGTACAACATCTATACATCGTGAAACATCGTCAAAACACCTCTGAGGACCTGAAAGTATAGGGATGACTCTAGGACTCTACTACAAAACCACCAAAACATGCAGCATATCCAACTCTTGCCTTCTACTGCTCCTCTTCTTACTGCTCAGCTACAACCACATGACCACCACGTCTAACGTGATCACCTAAAAAGGTTGTAAACCAATGGGGTGAGACACCCAGACCCAGCGAGAAATATAACTCCCCACTGAAACTATAAAACTCCAGAAGAAAAAGTAGGTGAAGAAGGTAACCAATATAACCAGATTATATGAGCAGCATACTGAGTAGAACTTATTGTGTTATCCAACTTAACAAGATATCCAGGAGGCATATAACCTGATCTCTTTTATGGAACATGATTGACAAGATAAAATTTATAAGATTTTATCACAAAACATAAGGAACGTATAAATAACTACAAGGTATAATAGGATCACTTACACAAGCAAGGCCTCAACCAATGTTCCGTGTTTTATACCAAACAATAAATACTAGTCGGCTGGATTACGTATTATTATTCCCTGAGGAAGTGAGTCGTACCGCTCAAATCCAACATTCAGTTGCGAAACCCAAGCCGGTGCCATGCAAGGTCAATGGAAGAGTCGGACTCTACGACCTCACCACCTCGTGTTCAGTGCATGAGTGCAAAACAAGAAGGACCGCAGTCTCATGCTTAAGTGGCCTCAGCCATAGGGTCAGGCTACCCTCTACCTAGCCCACCTTGGTACATGTATCGGCTCTAGTGAAACTGAGCCACGGGCCTATTCACCATGATCTGAGCCATGAACGCAGTCATGCTCTCTTATCACACATCCTGAGCCATGGGCATGTTCACCATGCTCCAACATATTGAGCCACGGGCTTGAATCCGCACTCTGGAGTCTACAGCCGAAGTTGCACTCTAATCCTCCTCATTTTTGGCTAGGAGAAACCACACATATTCAACAATATGTGCTTCCAGGTTAACCTGCATGAGAACCTATTTCACCATCACCAGCTACTGACGATGATGGATCTATGGCTAGGGAAAACTACATGATATATTCCACTGTAATTAATTAGTATATTTTAAGTTGATTGTTGAGTCAACCAAGTTGTAAAACATACCAGCATTGAGTTACATTATCACTGTCATCATCACATTTTCATGGGATTTCAATCCCTCTTCACAAAAAGCTACTGCCTCTCAAGGCATCATCATCATAACCTAGAATAACAATCCCTTATCTCATCATCAAGAGGGTAACACCTCAACTAGGCACTCAGCCTTTATAAGGTCCTCAGACCTGTCTCATCATATTGGTGATGCATATTATCTCATCAACAAGAATTATCATCATGATGCAGTATTATTCAAACACATGTCCCTCATAGCTCTTACCTGACTTTGAAATTCACCATATATACCTACATGGTTAGTATACACTGCAAGAGAGATAACTTAACATTTCCAGGCATAGATTTTATCGATTATCATGTCATTAGGATTTGTAGATGCATATGTCATGATCATAATCATATGAGACATATATTGTGTTGATTACATTATTGTTACCAAATCATGAGAATCCACTTATGCTTTTTACCTTACAAACATACGCAAGCATCTTATGGCGTCATCTTTAAATATCCAACATAGCATGGGTTTGGAACTATCACCCATATCTCATAGTTAACAAAGATGTGGGTTTAAGATATCATATCATTAACTAGAGTTTCTGAGTTAGCATGACCCTCACCACATGTACCTGCTACCCTCACTAGAAGTGTGACGGGTAGGGAAACCCTCACTATAGGTGGTATCGGGCAGGGTAACTACCCTTACCAAAGCTTGTCGATGAAGGCACTCAACCAACCATGTCGGCCGACCAACGCACTAGGGGTATCGGGCAACCCTACTCAAGGAGGTATCATGTAACTAAAGAGCCAAGGGTGCTATCGTGTAGCTGGGGTCAGGAGGTGTATCGTGCACCCAAGCTGGTCAAGGAGTGATGGGCATCCAACTGAATCGGGCAAAGCCCTATTGGCCCACTAGGGTTAGGGTTTCTAATGACCAAACAACCACCATATCGTCCAAGCATGTATCGGATAGCAGCATGGCGCCCAAGCTCATCCTAGCAACACCCACCGTGCACTCATCATCAAACGATATAAAAGCACCACAAGGAAGTCTATCGTCCAACTGAGTCAATCATACCCTATCAGCCACTACTAGGGAAATAATAGGATTCCTCCACACAACACTGTATCGGGCAACACTTAACTTGTGTCGTCTAAGGCATAAAACTGAGATATCCACTATGGTATCGGCCAAAGGGACAACACCACTTAGGCAAAAGATCATCTAGGTCAAGGCATATCACCAAAGTTTACCATCAAGGTCAGGAGAGCCATATAGGGCATCAAACCAACAAACTCAGCACCATCAAGATCATCTTATCGGCCAAAGCAAGGGGGGTGTCGGGCAGCACCTCTACAAGGATGTATCATGCAAGGCTTAAACCTCATCTCGGCATGGTTATCATCAACCTCAAGATCACCATCACCAAAACCCTAATAGCTTAAGAGAATTGGATCACCTCTCAACTATTAAGAGAGAAGGGTCTTGCACAACCTCCATCACATATTTCGAGCAATATGATAGATAATTTCCATACTGACCAAGATCTCAACCACCACTAAGTCAACATCCAACTAAGGCTCACCTCTCAAATCCATGGTGAGAGAAGAGTGTTTCCCAAGCAAATAGAGTATAGACTCACCTCTCAACAACTAAGAGAGGGGTGTTGCCTATATCACTAGGGCCTAACTCACTTCTCAAGACCAAAGGAGAGAAAGGGGTATTGCCCAAGAAACTATACACATAGGGTTCGGCCACCAAGATCAAAAGAACATCTACAACACATCCATCATAGCAACAAGATCATATATCCAATAAGATCAAAGGTACAACTAAGCAAATAATATATTCAACAAGGTACATGGCCGATCAAGATGAAACATAGCATTCAACAAGAAAAGGGAGTAGTATAGCTAAGGTTAGGAGTTATGTAACCCACCTTAAGCAAGCTCCAAGCTCCTAGCACCAAGCTCCCAAGCTCAAGCACCACCTTCGGCCACCTCAAGAAGATGAACAAAACTTGTAGCCACCATGGCTGAAGATCAAGAAAGAAAGGAGAAGAAGATGGTTCTTAGGAGAGAAGGGAAGATGCTCACCACAAGAAGAAGAACAAGGCACTCTAGGGTTCTGCCACCACTAGAGGAAGAAGAAGACTCCAAGGAGAAGGAGGGGGGTTGGCCACCAAGCTTATCAAAGGAAGGGTGTCATCCACCAAGGAAGAGACAAACTAAGGAACTAAAGGGATCCTTAGCAAGAGAAAGGAGATGTATATATAGAAGAGGGTGGAGGAGAAAACAAGGCAATGTGTTTCCCACCTAGGTACACTTGTCTGAGGGCAATGCCACCTCCTTATCTCACCTTATACACATGTCCAAGGCAATTTCTACATGCAAGCATCATGCACCAAGTGTCCACTAGAGTGGTGACACAAACGAAGCTAAGAGTCAAAGGTGGTCCATGGTCGACACACTCACCCCCTTGCCCGACACAACCCTAAGGGCGACACACCTATGGTCAACACAAAGATCTCTTGCCCGATACAGGGTCCAACAAGGCAAGGAAAGGCCCAAACAAAGCAAAACAAGGCCCAACAAAGCACAACAAAGCCCAAGGCAACTCAAGCAATGAGCCCAACCTTTCCTCTCAACTCTAAAGGAAGCAAGGAGAGAGAAAAACATCTCTCAAGGTGATAAATTTGCTCATCAACCTTAAACTTAGGTTATTTGCAAGTAGCACCTTCATGACTTCTAGGGTCGGTTATTTACCAAAATTTGACGCTATAGGTAAACTTCGGGCACCGTTTGATAACCAGACTTCTAGGGTCAGTTATTTACCAAAAACCAATGCTAGAGGCCCTTAACTTAGCAGCTACCAGCCCAATCGAAAGCTTAGGTTGCCATTTGTTGTTGCTGCTATTTTCCATTCTCGCTCCCACGTCCGAAGAGAAGCAAATCGTCGCTGCTGCAAAGGTCACCTCCCCAACCATCTTTGTACCCAAATAGAGGTGAATCGGCGCCGCTTTCTTTGGACGACGATGCCCAGCCGCCATTTTCTGCTTTGGACGGCGATGACACCTCTAGATCGACCACCATCTCTGGCACTGATTTCTTTTGACGATGACACCCAGCCGCCGCTTTCTTCCTTGAATAGCGATGCAAGGGCCGCGTGCCTTCTTTCTCCAGTTCTTCTCCTGCACAAGCTCCCCCACCGCCCGGTTCTTCTCAAGGTAGCACGGTTGTCTCTGCCGCCTCACTCCTCTTTTTCTTCTTACTGTCATGCAACTGACTAGGTAGCACGGCCGTGCTGGCTGAGTTGCAGAAACTTTAAAATTTGTCAATTTTGAATTTGTTAATTCTTACTGCTCCTCTAAAATTGATATATATTGACCTCTAATTAATACATTATAACAGATTTGAATTGTGCATTTATTTTGTTGCATGTGCTATTGACTTGTTGTTGACTTGCATATATTTCTTCTTCAGCCTACAAGTGAGGTATAATATTCTCACTCTCCCAATGTGCCATTTTATTTGACTAGTAAATCAACCAATAATAAAAATATGTATTCTTTCATATCAATCACATATGTAATCATTATATACATTCCAAAAATATGGTGATAGACATTGTGTAGTTTCTGATTGACACTTTAAGGTTTATAGATGAGATCATCGATGCATGATGTTTAACTTAATATATAAATATGACAATAATACACTTATGTATGTATCAACTTAGAAACCCGTTCAAAATTGGATAGTCCCCGGTCTGGGACTATTTTTGGATATTGAATCTCACTTAGGATGTAAATGTATAATGTATGTTTAGTTTTGAAGAAAGTTTTAGTAGTATTTCCTCATTTATTCTCTGGGTACATATGTGGGTGGTTATTTGCCATTTACATCAATGTACTTGGAGAACTTAGGGGAAATGTTGCTGAAATTTTCTTCAAAACTAAACATACATTATACAGTTACTAGTGAGATTAAATATTCAAAAATGGGATAGGTGGTACACTTTAGTATAAAAGTAATTAAATTCCTATCAATAAAAACTTATATCTTATAGTATCAACATTAAACACTTAGTTTTATAAATTATTTTAATGTGATATAGAAAATGGATTGAAGTTGGATGTCTATCAAGAACCGTTGCAGTCCAGAGTTTGCCAAAGGTCTTGATGAATTTATCAGATTTGCTGAGCAACATAGGAAACTACCTACATATAGGTTATATTGTCCATGTAGAAAATGTGGTAACAATTTCATAGTTGATATTGCTGAGGAAATTTAGAATCATGTCATATGCAATGGGATCATACAAGGTTATAATGAATGGTATTGGCATGGAGAGAAATTTAATTATGGATCAAAAAATGTCGATACAAATAGTTGTGCCATAGAAGATATAGATAATGATGATAATTTCAATGATGAATCGATTCAGGATGACCCGATTCAGGATGATATGGTTGATAAGATGCTACGTAGTTATCACAACAATGTCATTGATCCACCTTCTTTATTTGCAACCATTATCCATGATGCTGAAAAACCATTATATAAGGGTTGTACTAAGTTCATGAGGTTGAGTTTTGTGATGCGATTATATACTCTTAAAGCTCAAAACCGGTGGAGCGATAAGAGTTTCACTTCACTGTTGTCTTTGTTAAAGGAAATTCTTCCTGAAGGCAACGAGCTTCCAATTTCAACATATCAAGCAAAGAAAATAATGTGCCCAATGGGAATGGAGCCTAAGAAGATTCATGCATGTCCAAACGATTGTGTGTTATTTCGGAAGGACTATAGTAATTTGATAAATTATCCAAAATGTGGTGCGTCAAGGTATAAGTCCACAAATTTAGCTAAGGCTAAAAATGGCTCTCCTGTCAAGGTGATGTGGTATCTACCAATAATACCACGATTTCAATTCTTATTTGCTAATACAGAAGATGCAAAAAATTTGTCTTGGCATGGGGAGTTAAAGGCCAATGATGATGGCATCCTACGACATGCATATGATTCACCACAATGGAAGAAAATTGATTTATTATACCCTCAATTTGGTAAAGAACCAAGAAACTTAAGACTTGGACTCTGTACAGATGGAATGAATCCCTATGGTACATTATGCAGCCAACATAGCATGTGGCCTATTATGATTGTTATATACAATCTTCCTCCTTGGTTGTGTATGAAAAATAAGTATGTGATGTTGTCAATATTGATATTAGGGCCCATGCAACCTAGAAATGATATTGATGTTTACCTTCAACCTCTGATTGATGACCTAATGAAACTATGGGAAGAAGGTGTTATGACATATGATGCTTCACGTAAAGAGATCTTTAGTTTGCGTGCTATGTTGTTTTGCACGATTAATGACTTTCCAGCTTATGGAAATTTGTCTGGATATAGCATAAAAGGATACAAAGCATGTCCTATTTGTGAGGAAAATACTGATTCAATCCAACTAAAACATGGTGGTAAAATCATATATCTTGGTCATCGGAGATTTCTCCCACCAGTGCATCTTTATTGAAGGCAATGCAAAGTCTTTAATGGGTCAACTGAGGAACAAAGTGCTCCTAAACCTATACCAGGAAATATTGTATATGATCAGGTGAAACATATTGTTAATGAATTTGGAAAGAGTTCAAGTAGTCGTACTCTCGCATGTGACAAATCTCTATACAAGAAGAGGTCAATATTCTGGAATCTTCCTTATTGGATATCTTTGGCAATTAGATACTGCATTGACGTCATGCATGTTGAAAAAAATGTTTGTGATAGCATCATTGGTACGCTATTAAACATACTAGGAAAGACTAAATACGACATCAAATCTAGAAAAGATTTGAAATTAATGGGTATAAGAAAAGAATTATCAGTGGAGATCAGGGGTCACTGCACATATTTACCACCAGCTTGTTACACTTTGTCAAAGCAGGAGAAAAATACTTTATGTGAGTTCTTGTATAATATTAAGGTGCCACAAAGATACTCTTCTAATATTCATAGATTGATATCAAAGAAGGATCTGAAGTTGATAGGCCTCAAATCTCACGATTGTCACACCTTAATGCAACAAATTTTACCTATGGCTATTCGATCTATATTGTCGAAGAATGTAAGGTTTGCAATAACAAGAGTATGTTTCTTCTTCAATGAAATATGCAACAAAGTGATACATCCTGATACTCTCCATAAATTAAAGAAACATGTAATTGTACCATGTGTCAGCTTGAAATGTACTTTCCTCCTTCATTTTTTGATATCATGGTTCATCTTGTAGTACATATTACAAGGGAGGCGAAGATGTTGGGTCCAATTTTCTTACACTGGATGTATCCATTTGAACGCTACATGAGTGTTTTTAAAGGTGATGTTCGGAATCATTATCATCTTGAAGGGAGTATTATTGAGAGTTATGTGACTAGGGAGGTGATGGACTTTTGCAATGATTTTTTGAATTGCAATGAAACTTCTAGTGATCTAAAAAATTCCCATGACACTGAATCTTATTGTGGCAAAGGAACTCTGGGAGGATGAGTGAAAGGAATCAGTTGTGAGTTGTTGGAACATGCACATTTGTATATTTTACACAACATCGATGAAGTTAGTAGCTACATCATAGAACACAATGATCTTATCAAGAGAAATCATCTGTGATCCAGTTTAATGTGTCTTGCAAGAAGCATAATCGAACATTTATTAGGTGGTTTGAAGAGAAAGTCTTTAATCAACTATCTGAATCATCGAATAATGTTGCTGAGAACATAAAATGGCTCGCCTTTAAGCCAAAAATGGATGTCATGTCATATGAAGGTTATGACATAAATGGATTTTCATACTACACAAAGCGTCAAGATGAAAGTAGTGTAGTTCAAAATAGTGGGGTCATTGTTCAAGCTTGTTCATTGTATTTTGCCAGTGCCAAAGATAAAAGACCACGTGAAGCTGAGATGTCATATTACGGCGTCATTGAGGACATATGGGAATTGGACTATACAAATTTCAGAGTTCCTATCTTTAGGTGTAATTGGCTTGATAACAACAAAGGAGTTTTAGTGGATGAGTTGGGTTTCAAATTGGTGAATTTTGAAAAGATTGGTGAGGAAGATGAGCCATTCATCATGAAAGACCAAGCAAAACAAGTATTCTATATTGATGACCCAACAAATAAAAAAGTTTCTGTCGTTCTTCATGGAAAAAGACAGTTTACTGTAGATCCTATAAATGAAGAAGAATACTATGAAAAGTATGATGATTCCAGCCCATTCTCAGTTGGTTTTCCAAGTGTAAATGTTGAAGATAACAGTGATGAATATTATAAACGTCAAGACCATGCTGAAGGAATTTTACTTGACTAACAACTCAACCAATACTAGAGGCATGTATTCTTTGAATTATTTATTTTATTATCATTCAAGAATGAAATCTTTTAAATATACATCATATATCATGTATTATCATGTATACTTTTATCACTTGTGCTTTTATTATCACTTATGTTTCTTTTATCATGTATACTTGCAGGTTCTAAAATGGCGAGTGAAGATGAACATTCTGAGCATGAGCACCATGAGGATGGTAGTGGTTATGCTAAGAAAAGTAGAGGTCCCACACTGATGCGTAGGCTGTAGGAGCTCAAGGCCAAAGGGGAGAAATTGCTAGTCCAGTTTGATGTCACAGGAGCACCTGTTGGGGAACATGCTAGTGCTTTCAAGCATTACGTAGGGGATACCACGCATAGTAAGGTGGCAATAGATATAGAAAATTGGCATGATGTTTCTAATGCCTTAAAAGACCTCCTATGGAAAGATATATCTGTGAGTGGAAGTGATATTATTTTAATATTTTTTTGTTTATTGATTCTAATTTAGTTTTCTTGGAATTAATTCCTTTTCAAGACAACATTATTGCTTCTTTTGTATGTGTAGGGTTTTTTTCATCTAAATGAAAAAGATCATAAGAAAAAAGTGCTACAACATTGTGGTGTATGATGGGGGGCTTTTAAGACATATCTCATAATGGAATTTATAGACAATCCTAAACAAAAGAAGAAAGCAACAAATGTATATGTTTTTATAGATCCTGAGGTGTGGGAAAGATTTGTTGCAGCTAGGAAATTGGAACAGTTTCAGGTAATAAAGATTGTGATGTATTGTATGAATCTTTATCTTTATACAATTAAGGAGGTGAATCTTTTTATATATGTTTGCCAAGTCAAAATTGCAATACCTCATTTTAAATGATCAGGCTATTCACCAGGCCTAAAAGGAAAGACGGGCCAAAAATGTGCATGACCATCGCTTGGGGCCCAATAGTTATGCCTTCCGCCGCCAACTACAAGAGAAGCAATCCTCTTCTGGAGAAGAGTCTAGTACAACTCAAGATGAGTGTCTACCCTGACACTTGACATGGATTGATGCTAGAAAGAATCAAGTAGGTGAAATTATCAACCCTGCAACTAAGGAGGTGGCACAAAAGATGATAGGTTTATCCTAACTAAGTAAAGAGTAACTCCCACAAACTTTCATTTATTTATATCTAATTGATATTGTGATTTAATATTTTTATTAACTATGAATAGATTGAGCTCCACGAGCAAAGGAAGGAAGGAAAGTTCATCCCAACTGGCCACATGGATGAACTATAAGTTGCTCTTGGTATGAAGGAGCATCCTGGCCATGTTAGGGGATTAGGAGCTGGCATAGGATTCAAGTCTTATTTTGGCCCTTCACAATCTAAAAGAGGTCATGCATGAGGTCTTACACAAGAGGAGGTTGAAACATTAGTAGCACATAAAGTAAAAGAAATAATGTCTTCATATCATCCTACTCAACCTTCTCAACCTATTCATATTATGCGTCTCTCAAGTGATGAGGTACAAGCACATGCTCCAGTTGTAGAAGGTCATGGGAGCACTCCCAATGACCTACCACAACAATTTGCAGTAAGTTTTTGTTCTATATGTTGTGTTATTAGTATGATATATATGATATATATATAGTTGTAATAGGTATCTAGTTTACCACTTCGTATATAACTTGTATTATTTCAATTCTAGGTTGGTATGAACTGTAAACTTGCAGTGGAGGTTCTAGAATATAATGTTGTGGCAGCGGGCAAGGTATACAACCTTGGTGGTACATTGCATTTCCAACAAATTATTGATGACATTTGTCGTGTGTCCATCCATCCTGTGTATGACGGAATGGGGGACAAACCACTACCCATACCTAATATTGAATATAGTACAATTGAAGAAGTTGAGGGTGCTATGGTGGGTTGGCCTAATCACTTGGTTATCAATGACAAGGTATACCTTAATTGTACCATATTTTTCATATTTGACTGCATATATGAACTCATGTAATATAAGTATGTAATTTAATTAAAATGTTTGCAAACCAAAAAGTAAAAATTCTACTAGTCGTCCTCCTATCCCCAAGCCATCTTTTATTCCAGAATCCACATTCGATGAGTTTGGAAGTAAATGTAAATGTTTGTGTCGATACATAGCCAACCAAAGCTCTGGATTACAAATGTTGATCAATTTAGCAGAAGATGCAACTGGGAGGGACTTTGACAGTTATATTTTTCTTGATGATATTATAGAGTTGTTCCGGTATGATTGGCTGAATACTTTGATAATAGAAGTATGGATAAGGTAAGGATCTATCAATATAGAAAATTCCAATACACATTTTTAGCTTATTTCTATATATGGAAATAATTACAAATGTTTTACATCCATTTATATACCGAGACCACAAAATTTGATATAAGGAATGTTGGATTCTTAGTTCCTTCAATCACTAGTCAAGTGGAGACACATATTGAGGATGTGAATGAGTACTTCTCTACTACATTCAAATATTTTTCTAGTGAGGGGAAGAAAATTATCCTAATTCCTTTTAACATCCAATAAGTATTATTATTCAATATAATTTTAATAATGAATAAAATTATTTATTTTAATGTTTGTTTTATTCTTACTCAAAGCTAGACATTGGAAATTAGTGGTGATTGTCCCAAAATTTATGACTCTTTATTATCTTGACCCAATGGGTAAAACAACAAGTGGTCACAAACTGAAATTGCCAACTATGGACTAAGCATAAATCGAGTCAATGTTGCAACATGATATTTCTATTTAGAATTTCTATTTTACCAACTATCGTTTAATTGATAGGGGTATAAAGACTTTTCGTGAAGCTGGAGGACAAATACCCACAAAATTAAAGACGTTGACTTTAAAACATGTCAAGGTAGCTATTTTGACAACTGCTTAGTCTTATATGTATTAATTTTTAACTCTTATATGTCAACTCCTATAGTCTTATCTCAACTCCTATTTATAGTAGTTTACTAACATTAAGTATAATTCGTTATTTGTAGTGTCCTATACAAAATAATGACTGGGCTTGTGGCTACTATGTAATGAAATATATACAAGCTATTGTCAAACAAGCATCACATGACATTCAGACTATAGGTCGGGTAATAAAGAATAACATCATAAATTTACAAGTGATTGTAGTCATTTTATAAAATATTAGCATGTGTATTTTCTATTACAGATCTTTACAACTCAGCCTGAGGAATTAAATGAATTACGAGAAGAGTGGTCAGATGCTTTTCTAAATGAAGTCAACATAGCATTAGAATAAATATGTCATCTCCATTTATGTATGTGGTTTTAGTACTCTTTCATATTTACTTTTGTATCTGACATTTAATATCATCTTAGAATTGTAATCTATCATTTAGTAAATTATGATGTGATTATGTGTAACTCAACTGAATATATGAATCATTTTGTTATGAATGTGTGGTTTGGAATGGTGACGGTTGAGCATCAATGCTCCCCTCTCCCATATACTGGTTCTTCTTGTTCTTCTGTTCTATTTCTATTTCTGTAGAATTTTTTAAAAAAAATTGCAACTTCTAGCGTCGGTTATTTTAGAAAACCGACCTTGTAGGTATTCTAGCCGTGTCGCGTAGCACGACCATGTTGGGATATGGTAGAATGGTTGTTCTACATGGCACGGCCGTGTTGCGATATGGTAGCATGGCCGTGTCGCCTAGCACGGTCGTGTCGCCTAGCACGGTCGTGCTACCATATCCCAACATGGTCGTGCTACGCGGCACAATCGTTCTACCATATCCCAACATGGTTGTAGACTCCATTGAGTCGGTTTTCTTCATATAACTATCCTTACAGAGCATCTTTAGGGTCGGTTATTAAGCAAAACCGACCTTATAGGGTCTGGTTATCAGCAAGCTCAATTTGTAGACTCTATTGAGTCAGTTTTCTTTATATAACCATCCTTATAGAGCATCTATAGGGTCGGTTATTAAGAAAAAATGACCTTATAGGGTTTGGTTATCAACAAGCTCAATCTGTAGACTCTATTGAGTCGGTTTTCATAATATAACCATCCTTACAAAGGATCTCTAGGGTCAGTTATTTAGAAAAACCGACCTTGTAGGGTTCAGGTACAGTTTCTTTTCTTGTTTGGGGTTAGTTTTTGACAGCCTCTTGGGTCGATTTTTACTATATAAGGTCGGTTTTCTTTGGTTAAAAAAACTGACCCTATAGAGAAATTTCTCTAGCGACGGCCACTTAGGCGTCGGCTAAAAAGTGACGCTATAGGCTTAAAAAATGACTCTATAGACCATTACTGTACTAGTATATGCCTTTGACGATGGGCATTGAGCAACACCCCTCCTTCCTTGAGTTGTGAGGTGAGCTCTAGATCTTGCCCAACATGCTTGAAATTGTGCAAGACCCCTCTCTCCCTTTAAGTTGAGAGGTGAGCCAATATTCTTTGTGTCCTTGGTCTATATGGTGTGGGTGGCTGTTATGAGGTTGAGGTTGTTTCTAACCCTAGTCACCCGATATGGATGGTGGTACCTTGAGGCTTGTTGCCCGATGTGGTCTTCTTAGGGTGTTGCCTGATATCCCTCTTCTTCCCTTGAGTTAGGGTTTGGGCGATATAGTAGGTGGACGCCTTGTTGATCCCTTGGCCAATATGGATCTTGGATAGTTTTGAGTTCTTGGGTGATATGCTCCCTTATGCTGAACCTCTTGGGTGATAGAGCTTGATGTTGGGCGTCATGGCTTTGCCAAGCTTTGCACAATGCCCTTGTTGGGCAGTGTTGCCCAATACTACATGAGGATGTGTTGCCCGATATGGTGCCTTGATGGGTGTTATGACCTTCGTATACCTTGGACAACAGTGCTGACCTTTGGTTTGGGCGATAGGGGTGTGTTTTTTGGGTGATATAGGTTGGTTCTTAGAGTGTTGCCCGATATCATCTTGCTTGGTGCTTTGCTCGATATGGGTGTTAACTGACATGGCAGGTTGTGCTTGTTGTTTGGTTGATATCTGACACCAATAGGGTTTGGTTGTAGCCAATACCTTTGGTGATGGGTCGTTGTACCTTTGGTGAGGATCGATGTACCTTTGGTAAGAGTAGTTGTACCTTTTAGTGAGGGTCATCCCTTACCAGATAAGCTTTTGTGAGGATTATGTTCTATGTTCAGTTGAAACCCTAATGTCATTTGGAATGATTATATGTGGGAGCTATGAAAATGCATGTTCATCTAATGTTGTACAAATACATCTTGATGATGAAGTGTTTATCTACTCTTGAGCATACTAACCATGCAGGTTTCATCAATTGTGATATGAAAGCAGGTATGAGCCATAATGATGTCATTGGTGACATTCTCTTGATATTGAGATAACGAGGAACACTAGGTGTTATGAGTACTATGATGGAACATGATGAGTGTTTCCTATGTGTTGGTAACATGTGCTTAATGGTGGGATTGAATCGCTATGACGTTGAATCCTTGAAATGGATCATGATGATTGGCAAGAGGCCAAGTGGCAACATGTGATGTTGGATCCTTGAGATGGATCATTATGATGTTGATGGCATTGAGAATTAATAGCAGTAATAGTGTGACACAAAATAATGGAATCTATGTTGTTTACCCTTGTTTATGGTTTGCATAATATAACTTGGTTGACCCTAACAATCCACTTAAAATATATTAATTAATTACATATGAACCTTTCATGTAGTTTGCCCTAGCCATAGATCCATCATCGTCAGGAGCTGGTGATGGTGAAATGGGTTCTCCTATGGGTTAACCTGGAGCGCATATTATTGAATATGTGGGGTTTATCCTTGCCACAAATAGGAGGAATAGAGTGTAACTTTGGTTGTAGACTCAGAACATGTATAAGAGTATGGTGAATAGGCCCATGGCTCACTGTGATAGAGCATGAATGTGTTCATGGCTCAGGAGCATGGTGAACAGGCCTGTAGCTCAAGGTATGCTAGCGCCGAGACCTATACCAAGGCGGGCAAGAGGAAAGGGTAGCTTGTGGGAACTGACCCTGCGACTGAGGTCACTTAAGAAAGAGACTGAAGTCTTGCTTTGAATATCATGCACTGACCACGAAGAGGATGAGGTCATGGAGTCTGGCTCTTCCATTGACCTTGTATGGCACCTGCTTTGGATTTCACAACCAAAGGTTGGATTTGAATGGTACGGCTCACTTCCTCAGGGCATAACAAATGGTAATCCAGCTGTATAGTGTATTTGCTTAGGGAAAACACGGAACATTGGTTGAGGCCTTGCATAATGTATGATTGTCTTATATACATGTTGTAAGTATTTCTTTCAGTTAGTTATATGCCTCTCAGATATCATGGTAAGTTGTTATATATATAATCATGTTCTCCATAATTCATATATGATATGGTTATCTGCTACATGCTTTATCTATTCTAACTTTTTGAGATTGTATAGTTCGGTGGGAGGTTATGTTTCTCACTGGGAATGTGTGTCTCACCCCGTTGGTTTCAACCTGTTTAGGTGATCGAGCTAGACGTGGTGGTGATCATAGTGTTGCGGCTGAGCAGCAAGAAGATCAGTAGAAGGCAAGGTTGGATATGTTGTTGTTGTGGTCATTTTGTAGTAGAGTCTTAAAGTCTTCCTTGTACTCTCAGGTGCTTGGAGGTGTTTTGACAAGGTTTCATGATGTATGACCTTAGTATGGTTTCTTGTATCCTGTTGTTGGCCCTGGTAAGTCCTGTTATGTACATAAATAGGTGATGCATCCTTGATGAATATGGAACAGTTGGATCCTATGTGTGTGTTGGTGGACATATATCATGCTTATGTATATATATATATATATATATATATATATATATATATATATATATATATAACATGTTATTTGTAGGATGTGGATCTGATTGTGATAGTTCCTTTCTTATGATGTTTTCCGTAATCGGTTTTAATTAACCCGTGTTTTTGGTAATATCTTGTTTATGGTGGTGTCGTGCATTTTTGTGTGGTGTTTCACTGTCTTTGTGATAGAAGGATGTCACAACAGTGTTTGGTATCAGAGCTCTAGGTTCGCTGAGTCAATAGGGATCTAGGACTAGGCTTGTGTATGTTCTTGTGATTTTTCCAGATTTTCTTATAATGACTTCTGCCCCCAGTAGAAGATAAAGCTAAAAGATATTCACGAAGAGCATGTTTCTGAGAGCAGTGTTGCTGCATTTGTTGATGGAGCTAGTGTGCAGGCACATGAAGATCGGGTACCTGAGGTCCCCCAGATTGACCCGAACATTCTCGAGAACCCTTCTTATCAACACCTTATGGGGTAGGTAATGGCTATGATGAATCTCATGGTGTAGAGATTACATGTGCCTCCGCAAAGAGCACTGGTTCCTCATGGTGAATCTTCGGGTATTGGGAAGACCTTCGAGCAGCTTTGTCGAGTCAGAGATTCGGATTATGCTGGAACTGTTGATCTAGTGGATGCAGATCTATGGCAGACAGGTCTTGAGAAGGCTTTCTGAATCCTCAACATCCCCGAGGCAGACAAAGTCAAGCATGTTGTCTACCTTCTAAAAGGTAGTGCTAGCCACTGGTCGGCCATCGAGGAGGAGAAGCGACCGGGTGAAGTGATTGGTTGGGATGTTTTCCGGTAGGAGTTCGTCAATCGATACTTCCCAAGGATGTATCTGAATGAGAAGATCACCCAGTTCAAGCATTTGTGCCAAGGTCCTCTGAACATCACTGAGTATGAAGCCAAGTTTATGGATCTGTTGAGGTTCTGTCCTCACATGGCGGCAACGGATGATGAGAGGATTAGATGGTTTGAGAAAGGTTTGAGTGCTGAGTTGTAAACATATGTTGCTGCTTTAGAGAACCGAGAACGGTTTGCCACGTTTGTGGAGTATGTTCAGAGGATAGAGCAATCGGTCCGGGAAAAGGGAGAGGCTATGTCCAAGAAGAGGCATGTTTAGTTTCAGAGACATAGGTTTGATAGCCTCAAGAAGTCAAGGTTTTCTACACCTTCTATGATG
Source organism: Alisma plantago-aquatica (assembly GCA_963693085.1). Taxonomy (NCBI): domain Eukaryota; kingdom Viridiplantae; phylum Streptophyta; class Magnoliopsida; order Alismatales; family Alismataceae; genus Alisma; species Alisma plantago-aquatica. Next base: position 666,202,266 of record OY856412.1, on the reverse strand, counting down.
CAAAGTTCCAGTGTACCGTCACAGTGGTCACCAAGCAAAGGAAGAGGGTGTAGTTTTCCGCTACCTAGAGCCTATAGTACAACTTCAGTAGCATTGACAGGGTCGTCTAGGCCGCAGTTAGGGGACCGTTCATGCTTTCTATGTGGACAGATAGGGCATCTAAAGTCGAATTTCCTGAGAAGAGATGTTGAAGTGATGCAACAGCCAAGGTAGAGTCAGTAAGGATCGGATAGATAGCAGCCTAATGGTGCCAGAGGGTGGGGATGCGGCCAAGCATCACAAACGGGATCATCTGCTCAAGGAAGTAGAGTACGTGGATGACATCAAGCAATGACTCGATTCTATACTATGAGTCAGCCGGAGGCGATAGTCAACCCACAAGTAGTGGCTGGTCAGATGAAGTTGTATCATTCTGATTTGTCTTCTTCTTGCTTTGTATCTGTTCTAGTTGACCTGGGTGCTACACACTCTTTTATCTCATGTAGTATGCTTGATAACAGTCTTTTACTTGTTAGTTGTAAGAAGGATAGCTTGTTGCTAGCAGGCCTAGCAAAAAGACTGTTGCCCGCCCCGGCCCGACCCGACCCGACCCGAAAATAGGGTCTTTTGAGTAGGAAATAGGGTTTGGGTATAAATCGGGCAGACCCGAATCGGGTCTTTTTTAAATCTGGGCCGGGCACAGTTCTGCCCAGGAAAATCAGACGACCCATGAAGACCCGAGCTTCGGACTGCTGCGAGTCGCGAGTCTCCCGACCAGAGAAGACCCGACACACTATATCCCTCACCTGCCCAGTCGCTCAAACCCTAGGTTCCCTATTATTCACTCACTCCCGCTCAATCTAAACCTAGCGGCCACAATCTGAGAAGGAACTGGAGATCGTGAGAAGCCACCTCCTCCACCGGCGTCACCTCATCGCTCCACCACCACTGCGGCTCCTTCACCCCAACTGCCACGCCAACGCATAACATGTCGACGAGAAACCGCTCGTTGACGAACTGGTCAGCGCCGAAAGGTTGCGTCGCGAGAGGCACCCCAAACGCCAGGGCCTCGGAGATGGAGTTCCAGCCACAGTGTGTCAAGAAGCCGCCGACGGCGGCGTGAGAGAGGATGAGCTGCTGTGGAGCCCAGCCTCGGATGACGAGTCCCCAGTCCTTGGTTCATTCTTCAAACCCTGCGGCGAACCAGGCTTCGAGTTTGTCCACTAGCGAACCCTTAGGGCAGACAACCCAGAGGAACAGGTGTCCAGACGCTTCCAGGTCGAGTCCTATCTCCGCCACCTACTCAGGTGTCGTCTACGCCAGGCTACCCAAGCAGACATACATGACTGACTATGGCTTCTGCTTGTCCAGCCAGTCGAGGATCTGCAGGTCCCGGGGTAATGGTATGCCTTGATGGGCTTCGTCGATCTCCAAAGAATCCAACTTCAACTCATTGTGAATCAGATAATAGCTCCATGAAGCCCCATCTCGTGTTCACATTGGGAAGGCCGATGCGGATTTACAAGTGTGTGAAGATGTTCGTGCTGGAGATCTTTAGCTAATAGGCTTTTCTAGTTGTCTGTGTTGTAAAACTCAAGCAAATTGAGTATTTTAATAGTTGCCTCGGAAATTCTGGAAACTTGTTACGATTTGAAATGGATGTTATTATTTATTAATGGAGAATCTAAAAATGGATTTATTATTAGTTGTGAAAATGATGTCAGTTTGCGTTGAACAACTGCTACATTAAAATCATAGCTGCTAAATGTCTACTTTTTTGGTATGTGCCAAAACGGGTATTATGGGTCGGGTCAGGTCTAATTTTTTGGTTTGGGCAAAAGCGGGTCGGGCAAATTTCGGGTCCTGGTTCCCAAAAAAAATTGTGGGTCGGGTCTAGACCCTATGACATTTGGGTCAGGTCGGGTCTCGGGTCGGGTCTAAAAAACCCGACCTATTGCCAGGCCTGGTTGCTAGAAACCCCTCTTTTTGGTCCAGTGTTGCTTCGAGAGGTGTGTCCATCTTGTGTTCTGTCTTTTTTGGGACACAACATACAAGTGGATCTCATACCACTTGATATGCATGGGTTAGATGTAATTCTTGGGATGGATACCTTGGAAAGATATAAGGTTGTGCTGGACTGTGGTTCCAAGCAGGCGGTGTTCGCTGACAACGGTGAGAAATAGATCTTCCAAGGAGATAGGAAGATTCTTCTGATGTGTTTAGTGTTAGCAATGGTGGAGGAGAAGTTGTTGCGGAAAGGTTGTAGAGTGTTCTTGGCTCATGTTGTGGATACCAAGGCAAAAAGTCCTAGCCTTTAGGACGTGCCTGTCATCAGAGAGTTCGCATATGTGTTTCCCGATGAGTTTCCCGGTGTTCCTCCACCTTGAGAGATTGATTTTGAGATCAATCTAGTACCAAGGATGCAACCATTTGGTCAGACACCATACAGGATGGCTTTAATAGAGATGGAAAAGTTGAAGAAACAGTTTCCAGAGTTGCTTGACAAAGGTTTCATCAGGCCAAGCACATCACCCTGGGGTACTCCAGTTTTATTTGTAAAGAAGAAGGATGGATCTATGCGGCTGTTCATAGATTACCGACAGTTTAACAAGGTTACAGTGAAGAACAGGTATCCTCTATCGAGAATAGGTGATCTGTTTGATTAGCTGTGTGGTGTGACAGTGTTTTCAAAGATCAATGTGCGATCTGGATATCATCAGCTCAGGATCAAGGAGGATGACATACCAAAGTCAGCTTTCAGGATGAGGTATGGGCATTTTGAGTTTGTGGTTATGCCGTTCGGGCTAACCAATGTGTCGGCAGCATTCATGGATCTGATGAACATAGTGTTTTGTCTGTTCTTAGATCAGTTTGTTGTAGTATTCATAGATGATATCTTGATCTATAGTCGAGGAAGCCAACAACACAAACATCATCTTTGACAAGTGTTGACTCTTCTTCGACAGCATCAGTTATATGCCAAGTTCAGTAAGTGTGAGTTTTGGCTAGAGGAAGTGACTTTCTTGGGTCATGTGATCTCTGCGGAAGGGATCAAGGTGGATCCCAAGAAGGTAGAGTCAGTAGCAGAGTGGGAGCAACTGAAGACGCCGACTGAAGTCTGTAGTTTTCTGGGCTTAGCAGGATACTACTGGAGGTTTATAAGAAACTTCAGTGTGATAGCATTGCCACTAATAAGGTTGACTAGGAAGGATGTACCTTTTATTTGAGATGGTCAGTGTCAGCAAGCTTTTTAATGTTTGAAGGAGAAGTTGATAGGTGCTCCAGTGTTAGTTGTGCCAGAATAGGGGAAAGGTTATGTTGTTTTCTGTGATGCTTCCAAGAAAGGCTTAGTTTGTGTGTTGATGCAAAAAGATCATGTGGTTTCTTTTACTTCACGACAACTTAAGAAACATGAGGAAAGCTATCTGACACATGATTTGGAATTGGCAGTGGTGGTCCATGCATTGAAGATATGGAGACACTGTCTTTATGGGGAAGTGTGTCAGATCTTTACAGATCACAAGAACCTGAAGTACATCTTCTCACAGAATGAGTTGAACATGCATCAGTGGTGCTGGATGGAGTTAATCAATGATTATGATTGCACCATTGAGTATCACCCAGGTAAGGTGAACATGGTAGCAGATGCTCTTAGCAAGAAGTCTTCTTCTCTTTCTATGAGAAAGGCACAGTTGAGTTCTTTGATATGCCACAAAGGGGATATGTTTGTCTCTTTATAGCAGATGAATGTACAGTTGGAAGTCTCTTTGTTGGTAGGGTTGTTGGCACGGATTCAAGTAAAGCCTACATTGAGACTATAGATCAAAGAAACGCAGCAAGCCGATACAACAGTGCAGCTGATCAGATCAGAGTTCGAAAGCGAGAAGCGCGATGGTTTCCATGAGTCCGAGGATGGACTAGTTTGTTACCATAATAGGATGATGGTTCCTGATGTTGATAATCTAAGGAAGTTAGTGCTCAAGGAAGCACACATGTCTATGTATGCTATGCATCCAGGTGTCATCAAGATGTATCACAGTCTGAAGATCTGTATTGGTGGCCTGGTTTGAAGAAATATGTAGCTGAGTTTGTGGCAAAATATGCAGTATGTCAGCAAGTTAAGGTAGAACATCAGAAGCCGGAAGGTACATTGCAACCCATGCCGATACCATAGTGGAAGTGGGATCATGTAACCATGGATTTCATAGTTGGTCTTCCGAGGACAGCTAGGAATCATGATTCCATCTGGGTGATAGTGGACAGATTGACAAAGTCTGCACATTTCATACCTGTGAAGACAACCTACACAGCATAGAATCTCACTTAGGTATATGTTGATGATATAGTGTATTTGCATGGCATGCCAGCAAAAATAGTCTCTGACAGAGGTCCTCAGTTCACAAGTCATTTTTGGGAACCGTTGCATAAGGTGTTGGAAGAACAATTGAGGTTTAGTACCTCTTTTCATCCGCAGACAGATGGACAGTCTGAAAGGACTATTTAGACTTTGGAAGATCTTCTAAGAGCGTGTGTTCTATAGTTCCTAGGAATTTGAGATGTGCATCTCAGTCTGATAGAGTTTGCTTACAACAACAGCTACTAGCGAAGTATCGACATGGCACCTTATGATGCATTGTACGGTAGGAAGTGTAGATCTCCTTTATGTTGGTATGAGTCTGGCGAGTATCAACTTTTGGGTCCTGAGTTAGTGCAACAGACGACAGAGAAGATCAAGGTGATACGACAACAGTTGAAAGCGGCACAGGACAGAAAGAAGTCTTATGCAGATAATCGTCGTCGACATTTAGAGTTCCAGGTGGGAGATAAGGTGTATCTCAAAGTCTCTCTGTGGAAAGGCGTGCTAAGGTTTGGAAGGAAAGGAAAGTTGGCTCTCAAGTATATGGGACCCTATCCAGTAATAGCACGTGTTGGAAATGTGTCTTATAAGTTAGAATTACCACCAGAGCTGCACAGGTTGCATCCAGCGTTCCATGTTAGTATGCTGAAGAAAAGTCATCCGAGAACAGAGATAGTGATACAGCCAGTTGAGGTCAAGCTTGATGAAGACATGACCTATGAGGAAGGTCCAGTGTTGATCCTTGGCATACGAGTGAAGAAGCTGAAGAGGAAAGACCTTGTGCTCGTGAAGGTTCTCTGGCATCACTGTGGCATTGAGGAAGCCACATGGGATCTTGAGGAAGAGATGCGGAGGAAGTATCCCTCACTTTTATCTTTAGATTTTGGAGGTAAAATCCTTTTGTAGGGGTTTATGGCTTGTAAGGACCCTGACCTTCATTTTCGGCTTACCTGTTTGATTTGCCTAAACCTTATGTTTAGAGGCTTGCCTAATCACCTGAGGTGTGATTAGTGTTTGTTGTGTTTTGTTGTGGGGTTGAGGTGCAACTTGCAATTTACCCAAGTTCTAGGGTTTTTGTGCAATATTTCCACCTTTAGAGATCTCTTTGTATGTCTTTGCATCCTCTAGGGTTGAGAGGATGAGTTGGGCACCATGATTGAGCTGTTTGGGCCTCGTTTGGGCTTACTTATTTGGTTTTGGGCCTTGGGGTGTGGCCTTGTTGCCTTATGTCGGGCTAGGATGTGCCTTGCTGCCTTGTATCAGGTTGGTGTGCCAGTTTGTGTGGTGTGTTGGGTTGCCATGTTGGGTGACACACTCCCCCTCCACCTAACTTCATTGGCATCACCCTCTTTGGACATGTGGTGGTTGCTTTGCTAGCAAGTGGAAGGAGTTGGACAAGTGCACCTCAAGTGGATGCCACCTTACTTGCTTCTACCCTTTACCATCTCCTATATATATCTCTCTTTTCTCTTGCTTAGGATCTCTTTGCCCCCTTAGCCATTTTCTCTTTTCCTTGGTCGCCGAAGACGAGAAGAAGAAGGAGAGGAAGTGGTGGCCGATACACATAGTGGTTCTTGCTTCTTTTCTTCTCTAGTTGGTAAGTCTCTCTCTTGGTGTCATCTTCTTCCTTATCTTTTGGCCATGGAGAGTGATGGGTTCCCCTCCATAGTTGGATCTCTTTTGACATTGGTTTCTCTTCTTTTCTTTGAGGTGGTCGAAGGTTGTAGGTGGTGCTTTGGAGCTTAGAGCTTAGAGAAGTTGTGCTTGAGGTGGGTTACATAACTTCTAACCTAACTATTCTATCTCCTTTACATGTTGTTATGATATGTTATCTTGATTGGCTATACATATCATGCTAGTAGTGGCTATGCTTTCGTTGCTGACGTTGTTGCCCTATATGTTCCCTAGATCACGTTAGATGATATGTCATAGCTACCTTTGTGTTGGCCGACCCCTTTGGGTTGTAAAATCTCAAGCAATACCCCTCTCTCGTTTAGTTGAGAAGTGAGCTTAGGGTTTCTTAACCCAAAGACGTATGGTAGTGTGTCCATGAGGCAAAACTCCTCACTCACTTTGTTGTTGAGAGGTGAGCCTATGCTCTAGTTGTTTGGGTGACATGATAAGTTGGCTTGGCTGATAGAGGTGTTGACCTTAGTGTTGAGATGGTGATCTACCCTAGATGCACATTATGTCCTTGTTGGTACCTTGGGCGATATGGGCGGCTATGCCTTTGACGATGGGCTTTGAGCAACACCCCTCCTTCCTTGAGTTGTGAGGTGAGCTCTAGCTCTTGCCCGACATGCTTGAGATTATGCAAGACCCCTCTCTCCCTTTAAGTTGAGAGGTGAGCCAATATTCTTGGTGTCCTTGGGCGATATGGTGTGGGTGGTCGTTATGAGGTTGAGGTTGTTTCTAACCCTAGTCACCCAATATGGATGGTGGTACCTTGAGGCTTGTTGTCCGATGTGGTCTTCTAAGGGTGTTGCCCAATATCCCTCTTCTTCCCTTGAGTTAGGGTTTGGGTGATACAGTAGGTGGACGCCTTGTTGATCCCTTGGCCGGTATGGATCTTGGATAGTTTTGAGTTCTTAGATGATATGCTCCCTTGTGTTGAACCTCTTGGGTGATAGAGCTTGACATTGGGCGTCATGGATTTTCCAAGCCTTGCATGATACCCTTGTTGGGTAGTTCTGCCCAATACTGCATGAGGATGTGTTTCCTGATATGGTGCCTTGATGGGTGTTATGACCTTCATCTACCTTGGACGACAGGGCTGACCTTTGGTATGGGCGATAGGGGTGTGTTGTTTGGGCGATATAGGTTGGTTCTTAGAGTGTTTCCCGATATCAGCTTTCTTGGTGCTTTGCCCGATATGGGTGTTAACCAACATGGTAGGTTATGCTTGTTGTTTGGTTGATAGCCGACAACAATAGGGTTTGGTTGTAGCCAATACCTTTGGTGATGGGTCGTTGTACCTTTGGTGAGGATTGTTGTACCTTTGGTAAGAGTCATTGTACTTTTAGTGAGGGTAATCCCATACCCGATAAGTTTTTGTGAGGATTATGTTCTTTGTTTAGTTGAAACCCTAATGTCGTTTGGAATGCTTATATGTGGGAGCTATGAAAATGCATGTTCATCTAATGTTGTACAAATACATCTTGATGATGAAGTGTTTATCTACTCTTGAGCATACTAACCATGCAGGTTTCATAAATTGTGATATGAAAGTAGGTATGAGCCATAATGATGTCATTGGTGACGTTCTCTTGATATTGAGATAATGAGGAACACTATGTATTATGAGTACTAAGATGGCACATGATGAGTGTTTCCTATGTGTTGGTAACATGTGCTTAATGGTGGGATCGAATCCCTATGATGTTGAATCCTTGAAAGGGACCATGATGATTGGCAAGAGGCCAAGTGGTAACATGTGATGTTGGATCCTTGAGATGGATCATGATGATGTTGATTTCATTGAGAATATCAGTAATAGTGTGACACAAAATAATAGAATCTATGTTGTTTACTCTTCTTTATGGTTTGCATAATACAACTTGGTTGACCCTAACAATCCACTTAAAATGTATTAATTAATTACAGATGAACTTTTCATGTAGTTTTCCCTGGACATAGATCCATCATCGTCAGGAGTTGGTGATGGTGAAATGGGTTCTCCTATGAGTTAACCGGGAGTGCATATTGTTGAATATGCGGGGTTTCTCCTTGCCGGAAATAGGAGGAATATAGTGTAACTTTGGTTGTAGACTCAGAACATGTATAAGAGTATGGGGAACAGGCCCATGGCTCAGTGTGATAGAGCATGAATGTATTCATGGCTCAGGATCATTGTGAATAGGCATGTGGCTCAAGGTATGCTAGCGCCGAGACCTATACCAAGGCGAGCTAGAGGAAAGGGTAGCCTGTGGGAGCTGGCACTGTGACTGAGGTCACTTAAGCAAGAGATTGCGGTCCTGCTTTGAATATCGTACACTGACCATGAAGAGGATGAGGTCGTGGAGTCCGGCTCTTCCATTGACCTTGTATGGCACCTGCTTTGGGTTTCACAACCAAAGGTTGGATTTGAGCGGTACGTCTCACTTCCTCAGGGCATAATAAATGGTAATCCAGTCGTATAGTATATTTTCTTAGGGCAAACACAGAACATTGGTTGAGGCCTTGCATAATGTATGATTGTCTTATATATATGCTCTAAGTATTTCTTTCAGTTAGTAATATGCCTCTCAGATATCATGGTAAGTTGTTATATATATAATCTTGTTCTCCATAATTCATATATGATATGGTTATCTTTTACATGCTTTATATATTCTAGCTTTTTGAGATTTTATAGTTCAGTAGGAGCTAATGTTTTTCGATGGGACTATGTGTCTCACCGCGTTGGTTTCAACCTTTTTAGGTGATCGAGCTAGACATGGTGGTGATCATAGTGTTGCGGCTGAGAAGCAAGAAGATCAGTAGAAGGAAAAGTTGGATATGTTGTTGTTGTGGTTGTTTTGTAGTAGAGTATTAGAGTCTTCCATGTACTCTTAGGTCCTTGGAGGTGTTTTTACACGATTTCACGATGTATGATATTATCCTGTTGTTGGCCCTGGTAAGGCCTGTTATGTGCATAAACAGGTGATGCATCCTTGATGAATATGGAACATCTGGATCATATGTGTTGGTGGACATATATCATGCTTATGTATATATATATATATAACATGTTCTTTGTAGGATGTGGATCTGATTGTGATAGTTCCTTTCTTATGATGTTTTCCGCAATCGGTTTTAATTAACCCGTGTTTTTGGTAATATCTTGTTTATGGTGGTTTCACGCATTTTCGCATGGTGTTTCGTTGTCTTTGTGATGGCGGGATGTCACAACAATAGACACAAAGTCTATAGAGGAAGTTAAGAGATTGTCTTAAGAGTCCTTATCTCACAGTTCTAGTAACGTGTGAGAGAGCTTGAAACACTTACTCGGATGGGAGAGATAACAAGGGGAAAGAAAGTCGACGCTAGAACATTGACAATTGTAAGGGAAATTCCTTCCCGTTGGCACTAGAAGTGCAACATGGAGTTCTAGGTGGTCTATGTGGACAATGTAGGTGTGATAGATTTTGTTTCCATGCTAGGAGGAAACTATCAACCTTTCTATCTATGTGCTATACTGGGAGGATGCCAATTATTGTCATCTATGTGCTACTTTCAAAGGGAGCACATATCTTTATAATAATAGACGTTAGACTTTATCCCAGACAAGGTATGTCTTGAACTCTCTTTTCTAAATACATCATTGTAAACATGATATATTGGTTAAGGAAAATATGGGTAAAGATTTTTTTGTCTCCAATGCCTACTCTGCCCCCATATTTCCCTACATGTGCTCCAAGAATTTGATGTATGACGACACCTTCCAGCATTCACCATCACTAGAGATTGGGTCACAAGCATCTAATCCTAACTAGCTAAATGTATCATCCACGCCAATGAACACTAATAGTAGGGGCTTGGAGGTTTAGGGTGGGATAGATCTCTTCTCAAGACTTCTCACAGACATGCCATAACTTGGACCTCCACACCATGGAGAGAAACAACTGAGACCATCTAGATGGATGTTGCATCACACCTTGTATGTATAGGTCCCACCATCGAGAGAACATCAGAGGGTTTCTGTAGAGCGATCAGCTTCAATGTGTCAATCGAATTTGTCATGCATTATGCATTGGCCGATGACCCACTAGTATATCTGCCTGCATCCCTCTACTTTATTTCCACATATAGGAATAGAACAAGAAGTATGACAAGCTCAACAACAATAGCCAGAGACTTGTCAGACCGAAATATTTCAATCCCACCTCCCTTGACACCCTCAGGATCCGCGTGTATGCAGACCAATACTTGACGACAATTGGGCTCAATCATCACCTACTCCAACTACAACATGTATGATAGGCTCACTCTTGTGTTAATACTACACAAGAGAGGCCAAAGGACATAAAGAATGAGAATTTATGCTTTTTCCTATTGAGTGTAGAATGGGATGTTACAACAGATATGTTGAACAAATGGCTTACATGGTCCACAATGGACTATATCAAAATGTCTAAAGGACGGTTAGAAGGAAGGGACTCTAACTTCAACTCCAACACCACTTGGGAAATGTTGAGTAGGGTAAATAACTTCCCTTCAAGCCATGTCAATAGCTCCCACATTCACAACCCAACCCTTTGCTACGTGCAGCGAGTGAAAGTCAATTGCGTCTAGTTTAAGTAGGATTGTTATGGAGCAAGCATCCTGGCTGAACCCTACCTTCTTTGGTGCACTGCCGTGGAAAGGATGGTCAATGTGGAAAATTTCTTGATCCACCACTTCTAGAACTCCTTCAGTAGATAACACAACTGCATGCTAAAGGGAGGCATCATCAAATTCATGGAGAAGCATCTTGGAGTCGACAATGACCATTTTGTGTAGATGGTGAACGTGAGACTACATACTATGGTGGACTAGGAGCGCCTTAGCTACACCACTGTGATCAAGGCCCAAAATAGAGAATTTATCTTCATCTTTGGCTAGACTCACCACATGATTCTTCTGACAGTGAATGATGGTTTTGTTTGTCGGGCTGCTCATCGACGTCTCTGCCTCACATGCAGATTGAATCACACTCCAAGCATGCATAACTGCAAGAACTTCTTCTTCAGTAGCACATATACCAGATTTCTAGGAGGCATAGTAGTTTTACAGGGCAACCTTCCACAACATTCCTTACTAGGAAGTGCCTTATATGGAGGCACCTCCACCTTTTTATCAGCAAATGTCTCCTCTGCTCGAGCAACAACCATCTACCTTTGATATGGACAACTTCTATGCGTTTCTCTTGGGCATGCAACATGATCTCTGCACTTACTAGACTATTATTGAACGTTGTCTCATTTAAATCCAACAAGAGGTCCATAGGATGTAGAAAGACAAGCAATACTTCATAGGGAGGTTCGACATTGTTTACCTATAACTGCCACTGATGACTATCCCAACAACAAATGTATACTAACTTCATCGACAACCCCTTTACACAGGAAGTTGCGGGACCCCCTGTACCCTCCTTCTTTCGATTATTGTAGACATTCACTCCATCTATGCTCTTTGCTACCATTAGTCCTTTCACCAACAACAACATCATTTGATGTATCCTATCCCCACCTATGAGTCCTTGTTCCTTTCACCATGTCAAGAATAGATGGATACCACCTTCTCTGAGGTTCCCATGATGGAGGCAAAGATGTCAATACTAACACCCACCTGTTTGGGGACATGTTGTTCTAATAGTTGTATCGCATTTACCCCTACAATCCTAACTTCAGTATTTTCTAGAGGATGAAAAAAATTTCAAGATTCGGGTGGTAGGGTATTTCACCATGTATATCCTTCCATTATCTCCTTACTTTGTTTTCCTTTTCATGCATACATATTTATTTTTCATGTACCTACATCTAGCACAAATATTTCCAATGTCCATATTTCTAATCTTAATTTATTTCTTAGTAAGACTTTATTGAGTAATTTGTAATCTTTGCCATTAAGGCTATGTAATGTGAATCTAACAGCTAAATGATAACATTCGTGTTTATTCACCCAATTCTCATATTAATGACTTGTTCTCTTTCTTTTCTAGTTTGTTGACTCTTTTGTTTAAGTCAACGATCAATGAAAGGGTATGCTCCAGTTCAAAGTTTAAAACAGCTGTCACCTTGATCCATTTTGTGAATGGAAAACCCGAGATTTGGTACATTTTGGATGGATCTAGGGTTTGATCAAACTCTGCTGCACTTTTCACAAGCCCAACCTTACTTTAAGGATCCTTTAATAATAATTAAAATTTTCACATAGGTATCAAGTGGGCAATGATGAGTTTTTGAGTTATAATCAAGTTGGATTCTTTTTTTATGGTTTGTGCGCCTCTTCACATTACATTGAGTCAAAAGATGAAAATTTATGAAAAAAATGTAAAAGAGGATTGTCCACCCAAAAACCCCAAAAATATCATCACATCTCTACACCTAGGCCTATACTTAGAATGCAGAGAATAAAAGCTTGATTGTGAATTAAATAAGAGTGTTTGTTTCTCTACCAAGATATTGAAGGATTGTGATTAGTAGGTATATGACTGCACACCCTAAGAGACCTATGAGATTATCCCATTAGCAGGGTTTGTTCAAGCACAATATGAGGAGCTCATCTCACTTCTTTGAGCCAACTAGCTCAGACTGCATGGACTGTTCCTCTATACATATACCCACTTGACGCAAATTGGGATCCTCATAAGTCATTTGAGTTTATTCTATTTACTTTTCCAATTTAGGACAGGATTAAGTGGGAAGCACATGGTACCTAATCAACCTACATGAATATGCAATGATAGCTTGTTACTCACCTTCATTGATTGACTGATACCTTAACTAATAGTGAATTAATGCTCAATATTTTGGTTTAAGACCTCATGAGCAATGATGATTTACAATGAATCTATTTAAACTTTTTAGTTTCACTTTGATATTACTTTGAAAGCATTTGTCGAATCTTGGAGGGTCTATTTTGAAGTAACATGGATCTAGAGATTCATAGTTCTAAATTATTTTTCCTATCCTAAGTATTTATCACCAAGCTTAATTTGGATGTTATCTTTTGTTTTTTTTTGGTCTTGCTTGAGGACAAGCAAAGGATTAAGGTTGGGGTGGTTGATAACACCTAAACTTAGGCATTGATGCTAAGCTTTTAACTATGGCTTTGTTCTTATAGTAGCCTTGATGTGCCGAAAACAACTTTAGATACTTAGATTTTTGTAATTGATCTCTTTTTATGATATAGTTACTCAACTAGACACTTTTGGGACTTGCAAGAACCAAACTAAAGAACGACATCGGCGATTCTGATTTGTTCCAACAAAACTGACCTAGTTTTACCAAACTAATTTGGTTTCATACCTTGAACAACACAATGCTCCAATGCTCCATTGACCCCTTTGTTTTGACCTATGGTAAAGACTGACGTTCAAGATCGATAACAAAGACCAATGGCTAATAAATGCATATTTATCCATTTTATTTGCATCTTTTAGATCATTCCTTAGAAGTGTTTTTTTATTATTCTGTAGTTTAGATTCAATTACCTTAGTTTAGTTTTTTTTTTTAGAAAGGACGGCAAACCCTATGATGGGGGTTCCCCGCAAAAGTTAAATAGCTGAAACGATTCTTACAAGGTTCGAACTACAAGAAGTAAAAGGATGAAGTAAAGCAATCCTATCTACTTGTCCACGGCAGACATGGTTGGCAACTAGATGAGCTGCCCTATTGTCTAAATGACTAACGTAGCTAAAACTACAAAAAGAAAACAGACGTTTCAACTCAACGATGTCTTCCACTATAGCCCCTAGGTAGTCCCTCTGTGATGCGGTAGTGTTGCATGCTTGGACTATCATCATGGAGTCAGATTCCACTTCCACCTATGTGATGCCTTCTTTGTTCACCCATTCCAAGGCCGCCCGCACCGCCAAGGCCTCTGTCATAGCGACTTCCTTTCCCATAGTGACCTTCTCCCCAAGCATCCCCTTCAGCACCCCCACTGTGTCTCTCATCACTACTCCAATACTAGAGCCACCGTCTTCTCCACAGGATCCATCCACATTCAGTTTTATATGGCCTTCACTAGGCGCGCGCCAGCCCCTTCTGTCCTCACCGTGCCCGTCATCCGCCCCATGCATGGACGTACGTAGCTGTTCTGTCATCCCTCTAGCCGTCATCAGCGCACAGCCATAGAGGAAGTTGTTGTTCACGTTGCCGTCATTTAAGACACGAGAACACCGTCTGCGCCACACCGCCCACATTGCAGCAACAATTGACGTGGCTTCACATCTATTCGGCCTCATCAGTGCTTCCTTCATAGTAGCAGCCACCTCCCTATCCTTGACGTCGTCCACCCAATTCTGGACCTCCCTAGGCAGAAGTTCCCACACCTCTACGGCACACGGGCACCGGAAAAGCATGTGTGATATGGTCTCTTTTTCCCGCATGCACAATATGCATGTACCATCCGGTATGCAATGTCTGTCGTAAAGCCTTCCCCTAGTAGCTAGTCCTCCCGTGCAGGTCCTCCATAAAAAGTGGGTTGTCTTTGGGCTCCACTCGTCCTGCCAGATCTTTTTCCATAGATCATCACCGTGTGTCGCTTTATACCGTCTGGCCTCCTCTTTCCCCATCATCCCCAACCAGTAAGCTGAGCGGACTGTGAATTCCCCTTTGTTTGCTTGCCACCACATCAAAGAGTCAGAAGGTCTGCGTTTGCTAAGTTGAATGGCACAAATCTTCCTAGCATAGCTCTCTGGGAAGCAATCTTGTGCTCGTAAACGGTCCCATCCTGTCCCATCATCTGTCATGAGATCACTGACTCGGTTGTACTCCACATTCCTTTCATTCTTGAGCCGTGCAAGTGTTTCCTCCTCCTCGGGAAGCCAGTGGTCTTCCCACAGGTTAATATCAGCCTCGTTCCCCACTCTTCACTTAGTTCCTTCCATCAGTAATGCTTTGGCACCCCACACGCTTCTCTACGTGTAGCTTGGATCATAACCCCGTCTAGCTTCCCATATCGAAGTCCTTGGAAAGTATCTAGCTTTGATAATTTTGCTCACCAACGCCTCTGGGTTGTTTGCTATCCTCCACAATTGTCTTGCTAGTAGGGCTTGATTGAAGACATGGAGATCTCTGAAGCCCATTCCGCCTTGTCGTTTGGGCCTGCATAAATTGTTCCAGCTCATCCACGACATTTTCCTCTCTTTGTCCTTTGCACCCCACCAGAATCTAGCTATGATTCTTTGAATCTCCTCAATGGTTCCTGCTGGTAGTTGGAATATGCTCATTATGTATGTTGGTATAGCCTATGCCACCGCTTTTATAAGCACCTCCCTCCCTGCCTTGGATAAAAGTTTTTCCGACCACCCTTGGAATTTCCTCCATATTCTATCTTTTATGAAGCTGAACACGTGTTTTTTAGATCTCCCTATGGCTGTCGGTAACCCAAGATACTGTGCATGATGATCCACCTCCCTCACTCCCAACGTATTCTTCAGACGATCTCACTTTCCTCTTTGTACTCCCTTGCTGAAAACCACCTCTGTCTTTGCAAAATTTATTTTTTGTCTGGATGCCTGTTCATATTGGCTGATGATTTCAGCTATCTTCAGGCATTCTGCAGTGGTAGCTCTAGCAAAAAGAATACTATCATCTGCGAAAAAAAGATGTGAGATACAGGGTGCTCCCCTACACGGTTGAATGTCGTGTAAGAGATTATCTTGTATAGCCACAATAAGAGAGGTAGAAAAAGCTTCCGCGCATAAAAGAAAAAGATAGGGAGAAAGAGGGTCACCCTGGCGAAGTCCTCATGTTGGGGTTGTGCTTCGTCTCCATTGATGGCGAAAGCGTGTTGGACAGTAGTAATGCAGTCTCAAATTTTATCTATCCACTTCACACCAAAACCCATCTTGTCCATCACAAAAATCAGGAACTCCCACTCTACTCGGTTGTAGGCCTTTGACATGTCTAACTTCAAAGCTAGGTTGCCCTTCTTCTTTCCTTTGTCCCTCTTCATAGTATGGAACAGCTCATAAGCAATCAAAGCATTATCCGAAATCAATATCCCCGGGACAAAAGCACTTTGATTTTCGGATATTACACTATTCATGAGAGGCTTCAACCGGTTTGTCATCACTTTGGATGCAATCTTGTAAATCACATTGCATAGGCTGATTGGACGAAACTCCCCAACTGTCTTCGTCTTTTCAACCTTTGGAATGAGCACCACTAAAGTGTCGTTCACAGCCCTTATACTGTGCTCTCCTTTCCACCATCCTTTAATGTAGTTTGCCACATCCTGCCCAACCGTTTCCCAATATTTTTGATAGAACATCGCCTTCATCCCATCTGGCCCTGGCGCTTTGTTTGGATGCATTTGTTTTATAGCAGCCCGGATTTCATCATCCATAATCTCACTTTCCAGACTCTCCCTTTGCTCATTCATTACAACACTTTTAATGCCCTTGGTTGCCTGCTCAAAACCCCCTATATTGCTGGCTTGGAAAAGATTGGAGAAGTGATTCAGAAAAATTTGTATTATCTCATTTTCCTTTTTTCTAAGGATGCCATGCTCGTCTTCTATGCCTTCAATCCAGTTCCTTCGCCTTCTGTTGGATGCCTTTTGGTGAAAATAAGTCGTGTTCCGGTCTCCCTCTTTCAATTCTTTCACACGTGCCCGAGCAGCCCAGTATTCCTCATTCTTTTGCAGCCAATATTGCAGTTCTTTGGATGTATCCTCCGCCTTCTTGACATTTACACTGTCCGGGGGGAATCCCTGAATTCTTTTCAGCTCATTCTCAAGCTCTTTAACCTTCCTACTCCTCTCCTCAAATTTTTCCCTTGCCCACTCTCTCAACATATTTTTACATCTCAGAATTTTATTTCTTAGTTCCCCCCCTTCCTCCATCTCCCACGCCTCTTTGATGATTTTCCCACACTCCTCCACTGCCCACATAGGTTCAAAAGCAAAGAAATTCCTTCTCTTCTTTTTGCTGCTGTTTCTATTGTCTGCTTTTAAAATGATAGGTGCATGGTCAGATTCGTATATGGGAAGATGGAACACCTTGCAATTTTTAAACAGATTTCACCACTCAAGTTCAGGAAGGAATCTATCAAGTCTCTCCATAACCAGCGTTCTTTCAGTCACACCCCTCTTCCATGTGAAAATATTTCCATCAAAGCCTACGTCAATCAGCTTGCAGTCATCAATGACGTCCCGAAAATTCTGCATGAATTTTTCGTCCTTTGGCGGTCCCCCATTCTTTTCAGCATTAGACACAATCTCATTGAAATCTCCAAAGAAAATGACTGGTTCTTCTGCCTCTTCCTTCAATCTCCTCATCAACTCCCAGGTCTTTATTTTATTGTTCTGGTCCGCCCATCCATAAATCCCAATCGCTCTCCATTGATGTCTGTTGTCTTCTTTTATCAAGCATGTCACATGTCTTGTAGAAAAATTGAGAATTTCCACCTTACACTCTTTCCACCATAAGCTGATACCACCTGACCTGCCCCTGCTCGAAATACACAACCCATCTGTAAAACCGCAGCCTCTTTTAACCTCCTCAAGCTTTGATTCTTCTATCATAGTTTCTGCCACGAAAACTATGTTTGGACGCTCTCTCCAAACCCAAGCTCGGAAAGCTTTACACGTGTCAGGGTCGCCCAATCCCTGACAGTTCCAGCTGAATATTTTCATTGTCCTTCGCGGGATTGGTCTCCGCCAATCGTCGCTACTTGATTCGTACCGACCCCATAGCTGTCAACTGCATTCGCATCATTTCTTTTGGTTCTTTTTTCACCCAGTTCATGTTGAGGAGTTTCATCAACATCCATTTCACAGCAATCCACCTCTCGGATTCTTTTTCCAGTTGATTGATCCCACACCACTTCATCTTCAGGAATGCCTAAACGTTGCCTCCTGCTCATTTTGTATACTCATGGGTGGTGCTTCTTCTTCCCCCAAATTTGTTTGGGATTTTTCCCTGATTCTTTCTTCCGTTGTGCCCGGGTAATGGCTCTTCCCTCTCTGCATTCCTTCGTGTTAGCTTCTAAGTTTTGGTGACTGTTGCCTTGCTCTTCCCTGGCGCTGGCGTGAAGGACCTCCGTTGTGTTTCCTGCCTTCCCGTTACTGATTTGTTCCCTATGCTTTCCCAGCCCCTCTTTCCTTCTCTATTCCTCTCTGTGGAACTCATGTTGTACGTTGCTTGCCTCTGACGGAGTCGTGTTCACCGGACATTGGTGCCGTTCGTCTAAGCTTTCCACGTCCTCTGTTACTGGTGCGATCTCATCAACCTGGTGATTCCCCCTTATCTTCTGCAGCTCCACCGCTGAGTATCTCATAATCCTTCTCGTCCCCGCCGCCTCATCACCCCTAGAGTCACGTTCCCCATGCACCCCTTCTCCCGACCCCGTCCCCTCTGCCTTCTGGTCTGTTCCTTCATCCCCCTCCCTCCCATCCGGCCTGCCCATTCCCGTTGCACTAACCCGGTCTTCCCGTTCGTCCCTGTACGCGGCTATCCCGCTATTCCCCCGCTTCCCAAGCCCCATCTCTTCGCTCCCCACCCCGATTCATACTTTCCTAATCCATCCGTGCGACCGCTGTCGACAATTCCCCCCTGCTTCAAAGCTGCTCCCTCGCCACCATAGCGTTGGTATGTGAGTTTCCTCCTAGCCGGCCCTATCCCTCCTTCCTTCTTGTCTATCACCCTTCTTTTCTTCCAAGGGGACGCCCTCAACCAGTTTCCCCATCGCTGCTGATGCTCGCCCCTGTCTTCGACGTGCACACAGTCACGATCAACGTGCCCTAACCTGCCGCACTCGAAGCAAAAGCTTGCAAGTCGCTCATACTTCACATCTATATCTGTCGTTGCACCCCCCTTCATCCTGATTTTTTGGATACGTTTCAGCGGTTTGGATACATCCAGGATGACTCGGACTCGTATAGAAGAATCCCAACCCAAATCATCTATTTCAGTTCCGATTACATCTCCGATCCTCCCCGCAATCTCGCGGATAGTCGTGTCCGATTGATATCCCAAGGGAACGCCGTAGAGACAGACCCAGAACGGGCACCTGTTGATGATAATGTTACACGGCTGCTCCTTTTTGCAGACCTCCTTAAAGAGCAGAAGCTTCCCATCGAAATTCCATGGAGCTTCGTCAGTTACTCGATGCTTATCCCTCCAGTGGGCAAACTGAATGATGAACACATCTCCCTCGAGTTGCTTGAAGTCCGCCTTCTTCTTCAGGCTCCATGCTTGAACCAGCGTTCTCTCCATCGCTCGAAAGTTATACATTCGGCATGTGAGCAATCATCCCATGAGCGCCAACTCGGTGTGATCCTCTGCCTCATCGCCACTTCCTACCGGCTGCACGTCTATCGGTTCATCTTCGTCTTCTGACAGCCTGAGTCCTGCATACCTGTCTGCGAGATCCGTTGCCATCACAAGACCTGAACCCCAAGCACAACTGCACACTTGAACCTGCAAGAGAGATAACCCTAGATCAGGGTAGAGGGACGTCCACGGCCTCGTGCCCTAATCGCCAGAGCGACAGGAGACGGGGGCGACGGGATTTTTCTTTTATTACCTTAGTTTAGTTTGTCTCGTGTTAATTGGAGTTTCTACTAGATTTTCTTGGATTTTTCCAGGAAATTAGCTCAATCACTCCAAATCCCCAGATACCCAAGAATCAGAGGGTTCAACTACACATTCAGCCTCCCACACTTTCCAGTCGATCAACCGACACACCCAGTAGGTTGAATCATATGAAAGAATTGGTCCAATCCTAAAATCCCAATCAATCAAGTGACATCCCAGCTGATCGACTTTCCAGCAAGACTTAAACAAAGTAAGAACCGCCAACTGACAGATTAGTCACCCTATATCTTAATCAAGAAGGCTCTTTATCATAGATGAACCAATCAGTTGATCACCAACTAGTCAACTGAGATTTCTTCAGGCTAAAGCAAACATCAAATTTGACTGATCGATTGGACTTCTAGTCGACTGACTCGTGTCGTGGATCAAGTCAGTTTTTAGGGTTTCAACCCTCATTTCCCCCAATAAAAGTATGGGGAGTCCAAGCACAAAGGATCATCTTTCACATTTCATATTTTCTCATAATCAGTCATCTTAGAGACCCTCTGGGTGCACAAAGCAAGGACAGGAAAAAAGGAGCCTGCATCTCGCAGAGGTTGCTACATTGCTACATCTTCACAACATAACTCTTTCTATACATATCCTCAATTATGTATCTATTTCTATTATTTTTGAGTAAAAACTCTATTAAGGCATGAGGAGTAGCCACATAGCCCATTCTTTACTTTAGTTGTATTTGACTCCAAGATTATATTAGTTAAGTGTTCTTTCTTCCATTAATTGACTCATTATTTTTTTAGAATGATTATATCATTGATCTAGATCTCAACATCATATGAACCCATAGACTCTTAATGATATCAACTGATGGATGTCTATGATCAGTCTATTCATTTTATCTTGTCCATTGTAATCCATGGTGACAAGATCAACTGATCCATGGTTTTGAACTGTGATTGAAGATGGTTGGTTCTTGCCATGATCCTTGATATAACATACTAGATGGTTGAATGAGGATCCTCAAACACCAAAATACCTGGGCTTGAGAGGAGTCCAACCATTGTGAGATTTCTTCTCCATAAGGACACAAATCCACATGGTCATGTTCTAATCAATTAGAATTTAGGAGTTGAATTGGTTAAGTAAAAACATGGTCTATGGTGACAATCCTCTAAACCCCAATATCTCTTAACATTTGAATTAATACCCAATTTCACTAGTATTCTACAATTTCCATTATTGCTTTAGCTTAATCAGTCTCTTCAGAATTGGATCTTATATATTACTCCCAAGAATTGGTTCGGATCTAAACTCTAAAAAATTCTATTTAATGTGATTGATACCTTTCTATGCTAAAATTAACTTTCTTATTTACAAGTGAGTTGATAGTTGTTAAAATATTAAACTCTAGGGATAATTTCCATAGTGAATTTATTGCATTGATGATGTTACGTCAAATTTAGGCAATTTTGTTGGGACAATGGAGTTTCTTTTGAACCCTAATTTTGTTTGAACAATTAGGAATTTTTTCTTTTTAATTGATAATCACTATTATCTGGTTTAGTATTTTCTACCTAAAAACTTAATGTTTGTTGATCTCTTTTCTAGGTACTAATGGTTATAGAAACACACTCAAGGTGTTTCTTCTACATAGTTTGTATTTGATCCAAAGATTGACAAAACCTTCCATTTCCTGAACTAGATCCATTGATACATGATGGAACAAGCACTTTTCATACAAGGAAAGGCTCTGATAGATGAGAGAAAGGATCAAGATCCATGACACCATAAGTGGAGCAAAAAAACCAACTTAAACACCTCTTGATCCCTAAATCTACTTATGCACTACATCTTGTTGTGCCTCCTGCTATCACCATTGTACAATTGGAGATCTGCACACAATGGATCACCATTCTTGAAGGTAGTTCATTTGTTGGGAGGATAGGTGAAAGTTTTCAAGACCATCTCTGGCACTTCACCAATTTTTGTGCTTTGTATAAGATGCCAGGTGTCTCGGATGATTCCCTCAAACTACAACTATTCAAACATTTCCTAGTAGATCTACCTTGTAATTGGTACAATGTTATGGAGGGAGACCACATCAACACATGGTTGGCCCTATAAGAAAAATTTCTTGAAAAATACTATTCCCCATCCCTAACCTGGCAAATGTAATGAAAAATTATGCAGCTCGCCATGGTACTAAGAGAAACCTCAGGAAAATCTTGTGAGCGATTTGAAGAATGCCTTCTCTATTTTCCACATCATGACATTTCCCAAGTACAGTTGATTGAAATGTTCTATCATCTTGACAACAACACCAAGATCTTCCTTGACACCTTGTCTGGAGGTAACTTCATGTTTTAAAACTTTAATAATGCATGGGAAGTTGTCAAAAGAAGTGCTAAGACCCAAGCCCAATCCAATCCAGGATAAGGGGGAGCTCTTAAGGTAGCCAAGTTTGAAGACAATTTTGAGCTAAAATATAGGTTTGAAAGCTTCAATATGCTTGTATTGAAGTAATATCATCTACAGTCCTCCCTAAATGCCTATGAAAAAGGGGAAAGCCACAATATCTGCAACATCTAGTAAAATCTACAAATTATCATTTTGGGAACTGCCAAGCCCATGATCACTCTACTCGGAAATGCCAATGTTTTTACAATAGTACTAGGAATGGACAACAGATAGAGGACATCAACACCAGTCATAGCATACCTTGTCAAGCTTACTACAATCTAAGATAGACCAGGAATCACCCTAGTTTTTAGTATGACCACATGGATGGCACAAAAAATGTGTCACAACAGTGAGTCAGTGACCATCTCAAATGAACAATATGTATCACGGTCCTCCAGGGTTCCATTGCAATAACCACCAAAAATATAGGAACCAAGTCCCTCAAATTCAACAACTTGCGGCCCTCCCTCCAATGATGAGAGTTTCTCTACTATAGAAAAACTCCTCCAATCTCAACAATACATGATTGATGATCAACAAACCATAATCACTAGTTAACACGCCTATGAAAACTCTATTGAAACCCAGTTGGCTTAATTGACTTCATTCCTACACCCTCCCATAGGAGTTTTTGTAGGGAAACCAAAAGAGAATCCAAAGTAGGTGGAACAACTTAAGGATGTGACAACTCGCACTATCTTTAACCCTACATATAAAGTAAGCCCTTATACATCAAGCTAGGAGGATAAAAATGAGGTATCGATTGCCCAGAACCTTATAATGACTCAGTGAGAAATCCCTACACCTAATTCATATGTTCATGTCTACAATCTACATGTGCCATTCTAAAGTCAATTGAATCAAACCTGAATGGAGTCTAGTTTTAATAAATTTAAAGATACTTTGAAAACATTATATGTTAATATCTCATTACTCGATGCCATGTACAAAATACCTCAATGGACTAAATTCTTAAAGTTCTTTCTTAATAAAAAAATACATAACTAAAGAATGTGAAATGGTGAAATTGGCAAGAACATCATCCAAAATCATTAAGAGTAAGATGCCTCACAAGTGCAAGGACTCATTCCTTTTGGATCACATGCTCCATAAGTAATTCCACCATCCAAATAGGACTAGCTAACCTTAGAACCAATATTTCTATCATACCTCTTAGTCTATGCAGGAGACTCATCCTTACTAATGCTCAACCTACCTACATGACTATACATCTCTCTAACTCCTCCACAACTAAGCCATTTGGTATCATCAAGGATATACCGGTCAAGTTTGAGGAGTTCTACATCCCTTATGATTTTGTAGTGATGGACATCAAAGAAGATCGACACTACCCCCTTATCTTTAACAGGTCATTCCTCATCACATCCATGTCCTTGATAGATGTCAAAGAAGGACTCTTAACCCTATGAGTAGGGAACTAGTCTTTCAATTTGCAAGAACTTGGAAGTTTCACGAAGTACATAAGAGAAGAAGAAGTATACTTTCTCAACTGCATCGATCAATTTACTCTAATACAACAACAACTCATCCCTTCAGATGCATCATCCATCCTAGAGAGAATGGTATCCTTAGAAGGAGATCATAGTGCAAGGGATTTTGAGAGTGTACTTGTCTACTCCATTCCAAAAGTAAAATCCTCAACCATAGAAGAGATATCCCTTCCTTTTGAGGCCACTCCTATAGAGAAGATCCCAAGTCCAAGTGCCACCTCTTTTGCAAACACTTGTCTATCTATAGACCCCAATGCTAAATTAATTAGTCCCCACTCATATCCCCCTCCCTTCACTAATTTCCTATTTATGAGGACTACCATGTACCACATGAGTTGAGTATACCATATGCCTATCAAGAAGAATCAAATGGGGACTTGGGTAGTCAATTTCCCAAGTATAAACCTCCATATACAATCCCCATAGATGCTAGTTACCAATATGATGGGATGACCATGTATCTAATAAACCTCACTCATTTGTCCCTTCAACATTATCCTATTTGTTCATTCATCATCATACATAGAGCATTGGGAATCAAATAGGTATGAATCTAACTATTTCCATTGGTATCTTGGCATGTATCACACCACTTTTGGTAGACTACAGAAAGAAAAAATCCAAACAAGGATAGGGGAATGGATAAAAGAAAATGTACAAGGACAAAACAATAATCCCACTAAAGCTCCAGCTTTCTCTCCTCCATGTGGACCACATAGGCATCCAACCTTTGACGTTAATAGCGAGATATTTTAGAGGAAGCCCAGTGCATCTCGTTTCCCTTCATTCATATTTAATATTTTCTCAGGACAAGAAAAATTATAAGTTTGGAGTGGAGGTGGGTGGTATGTATCAATTCCACTCACTCAATCTACACCATTTGGCATATTTTATCATGTTATGTAGTTATCCTTAAAATTTTCAAATTTTCCCTTTCTTGCTTTCATTTTGGCCATTATCTAGTTATCCACTTATGCATGATTATTAATGAACCCCCTAAATAAGTGAATCTTCTTACAACATTTTCATAAACTACCATTTCCAGAAATCATATGTCAAATAGGACCTTAAATGGAACTATTACTTAGAAATGATGGAAAACCATAGTGGATAGAGAGGAGTCAAATACATTGTGTCCCTACTTAAAATTTTTGAACTATGCTTTAAAATTTCTTAATTCCTGCAAATTATAGAAAGAATTGCATTATTGTCATGATACTCCTAATACATATAATTCCAAAATATAAGTTGCACAAGTCCATCCTCTTCAAAATTTCTTCTAACATGTTCCTTACCCCTCCATTTGCAAAAAAAAATTAATCAAAAGCAAAAAATGTGTCAATCTCTAATTTCGGGGTGACACACGCTTTCCTCCTCTATCGCTTCTTTCATACCCCTCATAAATTTAATAG
Organism: Alisma plantago-aquatica; assembly: GCA_963693085.1. Taxonomy (NCBI): domain Eukaryota; kingdom Viridiplantae; phylum Streptophyta; class Magnoliopsida; order Alismatales; family Alismataceae; genus Alisma; species Alisma plantago-aquatica. Next base: position 666,177,315 of record OY856412.1, on the reverse strand, counting down.
ATATGTACCTCTAAGAAAAATTCCAAAGTGCACAAAAAATATACTGAATGTATATAAACAAAGAAAATAAAAAGATCTCGAGTCGAATAGAGGAGAGATGTCCTTCTTCCATATCTCCATTCACTTCTCTTTTCTACCCTAGGCATTTGATGTGCATAATTTATATAGACTATTTGCCTACTTTTGTATGCACTTTCATTCGACTTCATAACTCATTTTGACTCTAATGATACTAGCTTTCCCACTTTATAGTTGTCTTTACTCATTCCATGTTTGTGATCACGATACATGATGATGAGGAGGAAATGGGGTTAATTCGGTCAAAACCCGACCATAGTTGATTCCCATAAGTGAACTCACATTTGTCGAGGAATTTTTGAATTTTTCGTATGAAATATGTTGTTTCATTGTCAAACACGGATTGTCAATTGCAAACAAATACACCCTCTCTTTGATGTGCAACAACACAACGTGTCTTCCAAATGACACACGATGTCCCTTCCTTCAAAGAATTCACCAAAGCCCCTGCCTGGCAACAACACGACGTGTCTTTAGTACACACGATGTATCCTCTCAATCCAGGAGCCACTATTTGACACCAACACGATGTGTTGGTATTTGCATACGTCGTGTTCACTGGATTGAAATTTTCCAGATCTTCATCGACTAGCCACAACACAGTGTGCCAGACAACCAACACATTGTGCATCTTTAGGGAGAGGTGGTTTCACCTTTAGTTATCGAGAGCGACATGACGTGTCATTTCACTAACATGCCTTGTCATTGGTGATTTCTCCACAGTTTTGAGAGCAACCGTCTATCATTTTTTAATTATAGTATCTCTCTTATGGGACGGTTATCACTTATCATTTGAAGGAATTTTCAACCAGAGAATAGAGAAGAAAGAGGCAATAATGGAGAAGAAGAGGTGGTTAGTCGAGAGAGCGCCTCTTCTCTACTCCATTTATCTTCATCGACTACAGCAAGGAAGTTGATTCTCCATTCCAACCCCTTAAGAGAGAAGGTTTCTGGAGTATAAGCATTACCAAGGATGAAACTTCACCTTCTAGCTGGATCTTACATGTTCTTCTTCTTCCATAGATTTATTTTCCCTTTCCCTTCTCTAATCATGTTTAGCTTCACAATCCATCACTTGTACATGTGCTTTACCACCATGTGTGAGTATAAATACTTTCTTGGACATGGGAGAGTAACTCCTATGTCATAACTTGTATGAACTATGATTTCATTATTAATACTAGTTGCCTACTATTCCAAGATTGCATCGATGCCTTAATTTTTGCTTGCTTTAGTGACCATCTAGATTTGTTATTTTATGCTTCTTATATGATCTTGGAAGGTGTATTTATAAGTATAGAGATGTGATCTTAGAAACACTTCCTTGACCACAGAAGTGGCTAGGAATGTGTTGAGGAATAAAGGCTTGTAGTCTGAAACAAAATGTATGAACATGAGTGCTATGTCGAGTTAGAACTATCTCAACTCACCATGAGGTGTATGAGATACAAGCCTCCTTGTATTCTTAACTAGCATGTTAGATTTTCATTGTTCTATTAAGTTATGACATGGAAGTGAAATCTTATCCTCAAGATTCATTAAATCTATGATCCCCATTGCCACACAAGAAAGATTACTCAAAACAAAGCTTGGAATTATCACTAATAATCACAATACCAAAAAGTAGGGTATATTAAAATTGATCACGTCAATGCACATCAAACTGAATGCATAATATTTGAATCCATAAAACTTGTATCACTTATATTTCATTCCTACCAAAAGATGTTACATATGATAACTTGCTTACGTATACAAATCATGTATGTACCATCATGGTATAGGCCCAAAAACTCAAACCAATGTACAATGTCTACAAAACATTCCCAAGGACATGAGAGTACAGGGACGACACATAGGACTCTATTACTAGACACTTGCTACATATCCATGATCCAATGGCTACAACTCCTCTTACTGTCAACTTCAATGGCATGATCTCTATCGCAACGTTCACGTCCACCTAAAAGATGTGGAAACCCACAGAATGAGACCCAACGTCTTAGTGAGAGATATAACTCTTTGCCAACGTCTATTAAGAGCACAAGTAGATTTAAGCAGAAAGATAATAATATTATCAGGCTGAGCAGATTTAGCTAAATGATATGTATCTAACAGATAAAGTAGATTAAGCAAAACTGGGAAGTTATCACTGAACAGTAGAACAATTAATACTTTAAGAAGGAATATGAAGAACATGTATAATTGTTATCAACTAAACAATACAAGATTAAGGAAAAGGGGTCATCGATGTTATTCACATTTGTCCCTAAGCAAATACACTACACGGATGCATTACATCTTTTATTATTGCCCTAAGGATTTGAATACAACTAACCACTTTTAGGTTGAAATCGGTGCCATACAAGGTCAATCGAAGAGCCGGAATCGACTACCTCCCCAACACCTCTTGGTAATTATAAGAGTAACAATGACATATAATCAAGCTGAAGGATTGGCTCATACATGACCATCCATATAAAATACCTAGCCCGCCTTGGTACATGCCATGACTCTAGAAGAATAGGCTTACATATGGCTATTCTAAAAAGAAAGGATTGGCTCACGCATGGCCATCCATATAATAAGGAGAGAATCTCACACATGGTCATCTCACACAACCTGTAAGGGTGGATGCAATGACATACTGGGCTTGCACCCCCGCATATTCAAAAATATGCACTTTGAGTTTTCCATAGGAATGACTCGTTTCACCATCCAGCACTAAGACTGACACTGGAATGGATCTATGGCATGAGGATCCTACATGATTAAGGTTTCACTTGATCACTTAAGACAAGTGTGTGTCTTTTAGCATCAATCAAGTTACAACATACAAACCATTAACAAACTCTATAGAGATAAATTCATAACGCATCTCCATAAGATATAGAACGTATAAGGTGTGAACTTGTCACATCATCATCACATGCTACTCTTATCACTGCCATTGACAAGGCCATCATCAATGTCACACAGCCATACAATGCTATCACCAATGTCACATCACTGTGGGATATCGATCCCTCAATCATATCACTAGAAGATTTCACCTCACAATAGGCATTAAGCCTTCACCATGTCATAGGACCCATCACATAAATATGACCTCATTATGTCTCATCAAGGATCATAGACATCACCATGTGTCATATGATCACCACCGTAGCATACACAAGCTATGACACTCATTTTACCTACAAGGTTAGGGGTTCATAAACAAGAGAGAGAAAACATCATAATATGGTAACCACTTCAAATAAGACAAGAAAACACATCATATTTCCCAACATTAAGGTTAGGGTTACATGTAAGGATGATTAGGGTTCCATATCATAATTCAATCACCAAACCCTCGTTATGTCATCTCCCAATTTCTTGGAGCATACTAGGATTAGAACATCATTATTTACACATGATTAGATCATTATATCAATAACACTAAGAATCACCATTATTTCCATGTGCATGGCTACGACCATTCAGTTAAGTGAGTGTATCGACCACCCAAGCAAACATGTGTCATGACCATAAACCATGTAGGTGTCTCGAACACCAGCTAACATGGTTCAGAACCACTACCAAGAACATGTGTTATGACCACTAACCATCATGGGTCACGACCAACCTATTGTTAGGGTTTCGGCCATCATCAAAACCAATGTCTCGACCAAGACCAAACCATATGTCTCGACCAAACAAGAGCATCTCTCTACTAAGACAAAACTAAGGGTCATGACCAAAACAAAAGCATGCATCTCGACCACAAGCCAACCAAGTGTCTCAACCACAAGTACAACATGTGTCTCGACCCTCAACCTATTAAGGTTAGGGTTGCGGTCGGGACACTAGGTCATGAGTCTCAATAGAAACAAGGAACATATGATCAAGACCGAAATACATCTCATATGCATCACAACCAAGGCCAAATCATCAAACATGTTACGGCCAGCATCAAAGCATGTATCGACTGAAACATCAAACTACACCTATGTCTCGATCCAAACCAATACAAAGGTGTCTTAACCAAGACCAACACATGGTCACAACCAAAACATCAAGGAAGACATATGTATCGACTGAAATAGGTGTTATACACCAGGAAAACCAAGCTTCACTTCGCTCAAAACCATAGATTCATGAACCTCATGTTGACCTAGAGGTTATACATTGTCCATATTTTGATAATGACTTAACCATTCCATTCATATGTATCTAATATGTGTATTCAAGATTGATTTTAGGTGTTAGGTACATGAAAAGGATCAAAATTCAAAAGCCCTAATTTTCTCAAGTTCAAGCCAAAAGCTATACAAGTGTGTAATTTAGGAAATCCATGTAAATGACCATAGAATATTTTTGTAATCACTTGTATTGATGAATTGGCTTGTAACTCAGATGAGAAAATTGATTGGGACACTAAACACCAAGTTTTAATCACTTTTGATGCACTTTAAAAAATTGATCACAGGCAGTCAATCGGTCGAGATTGAATCTCGACCGATCCTCTTGGAACAATTCTCTAAAGAGTGCATCGGTCAAGTTGTGTTTTCACATAACTCAACCGATCGAGTAACTGACTAATTCAATTTTCATTGGTCGGTCAAGTTTCCCCAGGACAAACTCGATTGATGGTTTGAATATCGGCTTTGTCTTTTACTCTATCAGTCGAGTTACCTTTATTGAAACTCAACCGATTACATCGTATGAAATTTGCAAAAAAAGTGATTGTGACCGTTGGTGAGTTATTTGATCGAAAATAGAGTCGTTGCTTTGAGCAAAAATGGCTATATTTCGGCCCTAAGTGTCCCACAACTCAAAGGGGCACCCTCATCTATAAATAGGACCTCTTGGAGTTCATTCTAAGGTTTCTCATTCACTACATGCTTGGTCCTAGCCTAGTTGAGAGAGTTCTAACCCTTTTATCCCCTTTCTCTCTCTACCTTCAAGTCAAATTTGTGAGTATGAGTGAGATAGGTTCCCTTGTAAGAGAGCTACTCCCTGTATTGATGTAAAGCTCTCCACCTCCATCTTCCTACCCCCTTTCCTATTGAAGAAAAGGTTGAAGATCTAGTCCGAGTGAAGGAGGAGTTGTTGTTCTTCAAGGTTGAAGAAAGCAAGGTGTTCCAGATCTCCAAGTGAAGGAGATAGGCAAGGCAGATGCTAAAGAAGAATAGGTAATTCCTTGAAGGCCAAAGACTTGAAGAAGGAGTGAGTAAGTCCATGTTGATGGCTGAAGACTCCATGGTTCAAGTGGGTAAGCTCCTTCTATAGGTTGAAGATTCTTGCTTGAGGTACTAAGCCCTTGGATGAATGAGGTTTTTTATTTTAATCTTATGATGGAATATAAGAGTACCAAGATTGCAAAACCTAGAGATTAACCACCTCTAGGTAGTAGACTGACATTTTTCCTAGTTAGTATGTGGAACCACTCTAAACCACCTTGTCCAAGTGCATGCTCTTCCTTGTCTCTCATCCTTGCTATGCTTGCAAGTTAAGACATAAAATTGATGTTTGTTTAAGTTTCTACACTTAATATAATTTTGTGGCCTAATACATTTTTTGATCATTGTGAAGCTCTATTCACCCCCCTCTAGAGCCCTTGATCCAACAAGTGGTATCAGAGCAGTTATTCTCCAAGTTACTTCTACAAGTAGGAGAAGATGGGCGATTTAGCACTTGGACCCCTCAACTTGGAAGGAAGCTTCTCCATGCGACCTCTGGTCTTTGACGACACCAACTTCCTCTATTGGAAGAGAAGAATGCAGTTCTACCTCCAAGGTGTGAGCTATGAGATATGGAAGGTGGTGCACCTCAAGTATGAGGATTGAAAGGGGGAAATCTCCACATGGACGGAAGCCCAAATGAAGCAAGATCAACTCAATGCCAAATCTGTGAGCATCATGTATGCATCCCTCACTCCATCCGAGTCCAACTGGATCTCCTCATGGGAAACTGCACATGAGATTTGGAACAAGCTATGTGTCACCTATGAAGGAACGGATCAAGTGAAGGAAGTCAAGATCTACATGTTTGGTGGTCTTCTTGAGAACTTCAAGATGGGTAAAAATGAAAGAGTGGCTGATATGTACACTAGGCACAATGTCATCATCAATGGATTGTCAGCCCTTGGTAGTGTGATGGACAAAGGCACAATCAACTCCAAGATCTTAAGATCTCTTCCAAAGAGATGGGATCCCAAGGTGACCTCCATTGAAGAAGTGTACAAGATTAGTGAACTATCAATCGAGGAGCCGGTTGGTAACCTTCAAGCTCATGAGACAAGGCTTGACAAGCATGAGGAAGAAGAAAAGAGAGAAGAGAAGGAGTCTAAGAAGATCAAAGACACAGCCTTCAAAGCTCAAATTGAAGAGATGGTTCGGCAGAAACAACTTGCACTCAAGTCTCCAACTCCTTCCTCGGGTGAAGATGAAGGCCCAAATGAGCATGATGCAAACTAATCAAAGGGCAAACACTTCAAGGGGAAGCCTTCTTCATCAACTCCTAGATGCTATGAATGTGGCCAAAAGGGCCATTACAAGAGTGACTTCTCCAAGGCCAAGAAGAGCCATCACAAGAGAAGCCACAAGAAAGACAAGGAGTATAAGAGAGAAGGCAAATACAAGAGAATAGAGAAGAAAGAAAGAAAAAGCAAAGACGCAGCTCATGTAGCTTGGGAGGAGTCTTCCTCAAGCTCTTCAATCTCCAAAGATGAAGAATGCCACCTTGCTCTCATGGCCTCTACAAGTGAAGATGTAGGTTAGGTAAGTGAAGTCAATTTGCATGAGTTGTCTAAGGAAAATCTTATTGATATGCTTAATGCTTTCCATTCATCTTTTACTAGATGCAAATCTAAAAAGAAAAGGTTAGGCAAGATAATAGATGATTGACGTGGAAAATTATCACACTAACAAACTCACTCGGGGTTGAAATCCCCGAGCTTTTACCAAAACCTCGTGTAATAATACCACCTGCCGCAAGCGGACGGGTCTTATCGCAGTATAGTTAAGGATCGAATCCCAAAAGACAACATTTTTAAGAATCTTTGTCAGTCGAATCTAGCTCAAGTGAGACTAATATTTAGAACGACTGATTGGTTTTTGGTTAATTAAACTAAATGCAAGAAATTAAAAGAGTAGAATTAAAGTTTTTTCTAGATTAATGATATGGAATCGCTGGGATGGTACCGGGTTTCATGACCACTGCACATTCAAACACATCCAAACACATAACATCCAGGCAAGATATAACTATCCAAATGGAACTGCTACGAACCTTCCCTAAGGGATGTTTAGGCCCACGTAAGCATCCCCTTTGGCATCATTTTTGTTATTTAACTTTAGTTTCACAATTTTTATGGAGTTTGGAATTATTTTTATTATTTATGCTTGATCAACATAGGTAATATTTCAAACAACTTAAAGATTTTCTATTGGATGAGTAGTCATAACTTAGTTAGTAATGTGTGGGTTAACAATTATGAGGAAACCATAGAAAGATCGATCTTCATAATTCATTTTGGAATGAGGAATGCCAAAAAAAGTAGGGTTTCGAACAAATTGAACATTGATTCAAGAGAGGGTGATACTAGTTTCAGTCTCTAATTAAAAACTACAATTATTTGTTAATAACTAGATAGAAATCAATTACATATACCAATGTGGTGAAATAGGCAAACCTAGAGATTTCACTCATCTTGATTCACAATTCACTTTTACATTTGTTTCTTAATTTAATTATTGGTTCTTAGTTAATTCAACCAAGCCAAACCTCCAGCTTAGTTGATCGATTTTATTTATTAGCAATTTACAGTGGTCTAATTCCCTGATGTTCGAAAACTTTGGACTCACATCTCTATATTATTTGATGAGTGTATGCTTGCATATTGAATGCTACTTTTGGTGCATCCACCATCACAATGAACTCAAGAGTCTCCATAAGATATGGCCCCAGAAAGGTGCATGCCTACTTCTTCCTGACTAAGTTGTGGATTTTACTAATCCCTAATCCTAATCAACCTTTAGCTCCAATATAAACAACCTTCAGACCACCATTTAAAAGGAATACCTTGAGATATCTTGGTTGGATCCCATATATCTAACTTTCAACAAGGTTTCTTCCCATGAATCAAAGTTGGTAACTTTTTCCCTAAAGTTGACAACTAGTGTAATGACCCTGACCTGGGTTATGAGTTAACCCTATTTGTTTTGGCTAAGAAAGTTGCTTAGAACTTTAATATAATCCTATAAGGTGTTTTTTTATCATGTGACACACTTATGTTTCAAGTTTGGTCCTGGTTGAATGTTGTTTGAGCAATGTTCCTTTGTTTTGTACCAAAGTGCAATTTACCCAAGATGAGGGGTTATATTGCAAAATGTCACATATTGAACATGCCTTAAGTGTTTTAGCATCATAAGAGAGAGAATTATCCTAATTGGTGTCTTGTGGAAAGCCTAAATGCCAAGTTTGAACTTGTTTGAATAATGTTAGTACCTTGTGCACCAATTTTGGTACAAATTGTAATTTACCCAAAATATAGGGTTGATATGAAAATTACCACCTCTAGAGTGTCCCTACTCCCTCCTACTATCATTTATAGGATATATAAAGAAGGATACACCATGTTTGAATCATATTTAATAGATGGTGCTCTTGGTGATGAGAAGACCAAGAAAGGGGTTGAATGTGAAACCCTAACTTAAGTTGTATCGAGTTGTAGACTTGATATGGGAGTGCCTGTCGACCAAGGAGCCATAGAGGGGATCCCATATCAGTTTGTGAACTCTTGGAAAAGTCCATTATGGGAAAATCATCTCAAGGAGGTGAAGTGTATCGGTTTACAACTTCCTTGGAAAAGTTGTATCGGGTTGTGAATAAAGTGATGATTAAGTTGAGATATCTTATCCAAAGAGATAAGTGATGGCTAAAATATCATCTCTAGGTTATCCTCAAGTGTTTTTCATGTCAATATAAATGTGATTTCATGCATGTACACGTGTCAGCCATGCATGGACATGTGGCACATAGTAGCTTGAAATGATGACACCTCATATACACTCTTTTTCATGAACATCAACTATATATACCACTCCTTTCACCTAATAGTGAACTTGTTTTAATCCTATCACCTCTTTTCTCTTATATATCGTGCATAGAGTTTTTGTATCATGTATAAGAGAAGTGGTATCGTGCATGGAGCCTTGGTATCGGCCATAGCTAGGTGATATCGGCCTAGCAAGGTGATATCAGCCTGGAAAGGTGATATCGGCCATAGTGGAGTGATATTGGCCACAAGTGAAAGGATATCAGCTACAACTGAGGTCATGAGTAGTGAGGTATCATGAAAGGTGCTAAGGATCAAGAAGGATATCAAGTCTTAACCCTAAGGTAAGGCCATGATCATCTTCAACCTTGGATTGAAACATGGATCTAGGGTTATGATCTTCCTTTCTTTTCTTCACCAAATACTTATCCATGGTGACTCTTTTCCTATAGTGGATTTGTTAAGCTCATATTCAACCTTAGGAATGTGAATCTTTGGATCTTGGATCTTTTAAGTTTCTCTTGAGGTGGGTTATATAACTTGAACCCAAACATGTTATTATTCACCATTTTTCTTGCTATATTTGATGATCTACTTTCCATTTTGAGATTTTCTTGAATACTTGATATATCTATGAGTTTTAATAGTTTCTTAGACCTGTTATCCATGTACTAGAACAAGTATAACGAATGTCTAGAGCTTGAATATTATGGTATCACCTTATAAAGTGATAACGGGTTCAAGCACACAAGCAAGCACCTCTAACCCGATATGGTGATGCACATACACCACTAAAATGATATGGATATGAGTTTATACTTCCTTGCATGATATGGTGATGAAGTATACACCTCTTGGACGATATGGTGTCAAGCATACACCATGTGCATGATATGATGTCAAGTTTATAGCATATGCACGACATGGAGTCAAGTATGTACTCTAAACCGATGATAAACCCTAGATGATGGGTAACTTGATATAATGATGAGTTTATACCTCATGGACGATATGAGTGACACACACCTCTTTGCCCAATATGGTGTGAAGCACACACACAACTCTTTGCCAGATATGGTGTGAAGCACACACACACCTATTTTCCTGATATGGTGTGAAGCACGCACACACCTCTTTGCCCGATATGGTGTGAAGCACACACACCTCTTTGCCTGATATGGTGTGAAGCATATACACACCTCTTTTCCCGATATGGTGAGAAGAACACACACACCTCTTTTCTCTATATGGAAGAATGAACACACCTCTTTGCCCGATATGGAAGCAAGCACACACCTCAAAAATGATATTGGGTTAAGCATACACATCTTGGACGATATGATGGTAAGCATACACCTCTTCCACGATATGGTGTTGAGTACACACCTTTAAAACGATATGGTGGGTAACCCAATACACTAGATAAAAAAAGTGGTAAGGTGGTTAATACCCTAGAACATGTGATGGACAATACACTAAGGTATGGTGTGGCCAATATCTTCAAGTGAGGTGAGGATCTTACACCCATGTAGGGTGAAGGTGATACACCATATGATTGGTAAGGTTGATACCTTGATAGGTAAGGGTATGAGGGATATGAAGATGCCTAGCTCGATATACACCTAACCTAATACATATGTTCAACTTGACATACATTATTCAACCAGATACACCTTGTAAAGGTGAGGGAAAAACACTCTTAGGAGTGATGAGTGTAACACCAAGTAATGGTGTGGCTAATACCTTGATAGGTGAAACACCTAAAGTGGTTGATAATGGTCAACCCTATATCAACAATGCCTTAACCCAAGATGAGTCCATATCACTTGATGATGGTTGGGTAATTCAAGTGTGTGACTTATGGCCAATACCTACAGGATAAATGTGATGAGTTAGTGCATAAAGTATTAGGATGGGAAATACCCTAATACAAAATAAGTTGATGAACTTAAGTAAGTTAAAAGTGATAAGGGAAGAGGCCCCAGTGCTAGGAGAGTTGTCGCCATGTCAAAATGAGGAAGGGGAGGGAGCATCAGTAATAAGTTCTGGATGTCACTGGGTCTTCCAGTGGCAGCCACAGTGAACTGTGCTGACAATACTGGGGCAAAGAACATGTACATCATCTCCGTCAAGGGGATTAAAGGACGCCTCAACCGTCTTATGTCCGCCTGCATTGGTGACATGGTTATGGCAATAGTGAAGAAGGGAAATCCCGATCTCAAGAAGAAGGTCATTCCCATTGTCATCATCAAGAAGCGGAATCCATGGCGCCAAAAGGATGGTGTATTCATGTACTTTGAAGATAATGTTGGTGTGATTGTCAATCCAAAGGGTAGATGAAAGGATATGCTATCACTGGACCAATTGGTAAGGAATGCGCTGACCTATGGCTTCAAATTGCTAGTGCTGCCAATGCAATTGTGTAGTCTCCCTTAGGCTGGTCAAATGTCTATTACATGACAGTTTTGTACTGTGTGATGTTTTGGTGTTATAAACTTTCATCAGTCGTTGGGATTGTTTCAAGAGAATCCTACTACTACACTTTGTAGTGGTTTTTATTGTCCTGTACACACTAATGATTTTGAATTATTTGTTGTGAAAAAAAAGTGATAAGGGAAGTGATACACCAAGGCATGATAAATATCACATTCAGCACCTCAAGGTTGATACACCTCGATGCATCTCAAATCTAATATACTTGGATGAGTAACACATGAAGTGTGTCATGTCAATTGTTACATTAAGATGTAATGAGTTTAATGCACTTTTATAAGTGTAGGCTAACATGCCTTGAGAAAGGGTTAAGCCAAGTTAATAAAGTATGATGTAATCAATATCCTAGTGAGGATTAGAGAAAAACTCATACCTTGTGTTGATAATCATTTAATGATAAATGATGAGAATAAATAAGTATGATTGAATACTTATGATATCAATGTATGATCCTAGATATGTGGAGCAATGAATTAGGGTTTGGATTAATAATAAAACTTGAAACCCTACTCATCTATAAAGGGAAACCTGAACCCTAATAATGGTAAGGTTGTATTTCTCTTATTGCATAACCCTTTTGAGACATGGTAAATACTTGTATAAAAAGTATAACGTTTATGTGGTCTGATGACCTAAAAGATATTTGTTGCCTAGTGAGAGGTGACAAGATGTTTAATGAGCCTTATGAGCCATGTGAATAGTTATTGCCTAGTGAGAGGTGACAAGATGTTTAATGGGCCTTGTGAGCCATGTGAATCATTGTTGCCTAGTGAGAGGCGACAAGATGTTTAAATGGGCTTTGTGAGCCATGTGAAATACTTGTGCAACAAGTGTGATATATACATGGGTCTGAGGATCTAGATGTAATGGTTACCTAATAAGAGGTGACATTGTTCAGTGATGAACTAAGGGTTAAATACCCAGATCATATAATCATGATGATGATAATGATTAAGGGATAAGAATCCCCAGTAATATGATAAGGGACTGAGTGTTACAACCCCAACTTTTGGGTTCATTTGGTGAGAAATGTAATTTCTCATATTAAAGATATTTGAACAAATAATGATATAATTTGTTTTGAATAAATGAATTTCATTAACAATAGCCTTGATGATTGTTTTGTGGGCTTTATTGGCTATTGGGCCCAATAACAAGGAAAAGACAAAAGGAACTCCATTATTAATAAGAAATGGAGAAAAGAAAACTGTAGAAACCTCTGGAAGGCAAAAGAATATAATCCAAAGGTAGATTTCGTGCCTCTTGGGTTCCTTGGGTCCCAAGAAGTCCAAAGTTGCAAAGATAGTGCAACCAGAAAAGAAAAGATCAATTAAGTATTTATTTATTAAGAAAGAAATTGAAAACAATGATAAAATGTGGAAAATAAGTGGAAAGAGGTAGAATTGAGTTATCCTTGGTGGATTTTCGTATCCAAAAGATTCCTAATGTTAAATGGAATGCCGATGAGGAAAATAAAAAGAAAGATAAAGAGAAATCCTCAAAAAGAGATATTTTAATCAGAAATAAACAAGATAATGAGAAATAATGAATATAGATGCATCTAGAAGGATAATAAGTATCCTTAAAAAGGAATTTCGAAATCTTAGAGTTTGTTGGGGTCCAAGGAGCCCCAATGGAAAAGAAAGAAAGAGAAAATACCCAAAAATGCAAAATAAGATGATAATGTGATACATTATTAATGATTTTGGTGGCATTGCTAAAAAGGAAGTATCTTCTACTAAATGAAAATAGAATTTCGTGCCAATGGGATAAAAGTCAAGCAATAAAAACAATAAGTGAGAGGAATTTCGAATTCCTAATATCTAAAGAACAAAGTATATTTAAAGGGTTAATGAAGAGAGAGAAGTTGCTTTTTAACTAAGGAAAATGTGTTTCCTTTTGGAAAAAGGACGAGTCCTCATGGATGCACATCTTGGGGTGTGAATACCCACCCTTATATATATGGTAGAGCCCTGGTTCGAACCCAAAAGAGAGAGAGAGAGAGAGAGAAATCCCACACTCTCTTCCCCGTGCAAACCCTAGTCGAGAGTAGGGATCTATCCCTGGAGCAATGGAGGTTTGTTTAGTGGTCTTGATGGAGGAAGGAAGCCTCCACGACAACCTAGGAGGGATCAGAGATCAAACCCGCGCTCTTATCTTCAAGCAACTCCATCTGTAGGACTGCAAACTGCTGCAAACGCAGCAGCAACCACGGCCTGTTTCTCACTCATGAATGGCCATGGTGGTCGTGACCTGGGGGCACCTTGTGTACGCCAAGGTGCTTCGAGGCTGGGGCGGCCATGGGCGGCGACCCTCGAGCCTTAGGGGGGAGAAGGAAGGACCGCAGGCGGCTGCAGGAGGCGACCAAGCTAGGGTCGCGAGGAAGGAGATGATATAGAGAAGTTTGACATCTTTGCCCCTATGTACTACACAGCGTCGGCCACTTAACCAAGGGTATATAGGTCTTTTCAAAATGTTTCCAAATTTGCAAACAATGTTGCATGCCATGAGTGACGTGGTGCCTCCCTATTGGTCCAAAAAGGTAAACCTTGCAAAATTCATAACTAAATAACCGTAGCTCGGATGGATACACATAATATATGAATTTTTCTCAGAAGAACACGAGGAATGCAATAAAAATAGTTTTATAGTCTAATTCCTTTTGCAATTCGAAAAGTAATGAAAGTTATCAAATTTCATGTATTAATGATTAAGAAACCCTATTTTGAAATGATTAATGTATTTAGTAGGGTTTAATAGATGATTAAAGTTGATATTAACATGTTAACTATAAAAATGTGCATTAAGAATAAAAAGGATGAACTTTGCATGTAATTATTTTAATTTGGAGTTTCATGTGCGTAAATATGCTTTAATGGGCCTTGAAACCCTAATGTTAGTTAGTGTGACTCATAATGGTTTTAATTATTCAAAATCATGAATAAAGTTGAGATGTGATAATTTTAAGTTTTTTCAAGTATAAAAGTTCCTAATTGTGGATAAATACCCTTAATGTAGAAATTAGGGTTTTCTAATGGACAAAGGCAGAATTAATGATAAATAGAGTTCATATGTGAATTAGACCACAATGAACTATGAATTGATGATAAATGAGCATAATGAATTTGTCATGGATTAAAAAGATAAAAATGGTAGCTTTAATATAAAAGAGGCTTAATGGACTTAATTGATGATTAACTATGCTTTTTCTGATATTAGGGTTATATGTGGTTAAAAGATAACCTTAGTATCTTTCAGGAAGAATAGATGAGATAATTAGGGTTTGTGATCTTTTGTAGAAAATTAGGGTTTAAAATAGTAAAAGATGAAGGGAAACCCTAATTGCAATGGAAACCCTAAAAGAGGACTAGAAACCCTAGGAAGCAAGCTAGATTTAATAGATCTTGATGACATGATCAATAATAGGAAATTGTATGTATGTTTCATGATCTCATTATGTGCTTGCTTGCTTAATTGGATTTCTTACTTGTATGGATTATTTTGTCTCAAATCAGCCTGACAGGTATGTGGTTACGCTTATGAATAATCTCTTTAGTTTCACTGTGATTTCTAAATGTTTTTATCGGTTGCTTGAAAATAACTGTTGAATGCCTTTTATTTCATGCAACTATAGAGTGACTATGGCTATCACTATAAATGTATATATATAACTAGCTTAGATCTGGGTCCACCTCTGTGGCTTTGCAAAGGCTAAAAAGGGTAACCTAGAGCAAGGTCTAGGCTATCTTGAGTTAGAAACTGGACTACCCACGTGTAGTGCCATGAGACTCTTAGCATGCCATGAGTTAAGGAGTGGGATACCTACGGGTAGTGCCATGTGACTCAACCCTAGAAACTGATTCA
Organism: Alisma plantago-aquatica; assembly: GCA_963693085.1. NCBI lineage: Eukaryota > Viridiplantae > Streptophyta > Magnoliopsida > Alismatales > Alismataceae > Alisma > Alisma plantago-aquatica. Next base: position 666,161,837 of record OY856412.1, on the reverse strand, counting down.
CCAGTTAGGTGGGATCATGAGGGGTTTAATGGGGATCTACCATAGGGAAGGTAGCATCCAGGTCCACTATAGGGACAGCGCAGAGGATAGGGTATATTTAAAACGTAAAACTGTGTGTTAAACTGTAATTGATTGCAATACATTGTTATGGATAATTGCATGATTATTGTTTCCCCCACATACCAGCTTTATGCTAACCGACGTTTTGTTTGTCGGCGTTTTAGGTACAAAACCAAAAGGACAAATAGTAAATCGTCATATTATGAAATACATGAATTAAATTCCAAGGAGGATTAGTTAGAATAGAATCCATACATGGATAGAAGTTTAGAAAATCCAAGTTTTCAAAAGGTATGCAAAATTTTATTTATTACAGCTTTTCAGTATAGTCTGGTAGAATTAAATAATTGTTATTGATTAATTGTCGAACCTTGATCCAGAAATTGGGATAACAGCACCGACCTCTCGGTCTCCCTTAATTGGGGGTTATCGGAAGGTGGGGTCATTACATTTGGTATCAGAGCCTTGGTTCCTCATTTAATCTTTAATAATTATTAAATTTTACAGACTCTGTAGAACCCAAGGGAGTTATTAGAGGAATTTCTGAAAGACAGAGGTGTCTATAAAAGGATCACGTTCGGGGGCTGGCAAAATTTTCCTCCACACCACTAGTCAGAATACAAGGACTCCCGGATTAGTGTGACTGTCTGGCCAATATCTCAGGATTGGACTCAAAATAAGATACCTTTAGGACTCTCTCATCTTGTTCATCCCTTCTCAACTCAAATGTTGTTAAGGATTATAAGGATTAGGGTTTTCTCTCTTTTCCTCACCCTCTTGAGGTATGGGTAAGGTTGATAAGGTTTAAGGGATCCTCCACCAAATTAAATGAAAAGCATGTAAATAAGATGTCATGGACATAAGCTTAATAGATTAAGCGCAAACTAAGGAATAGATACATGCTTAGGTCATATGACATAAGTTGCCATGCCCTCAGGAGAGACCTTAGGCTAGACCTTCTTGTCAGGAAGATAAGTAAAGAGAGTTAGTCTTGAGGTAGAGACCTCCATTATAAGTGGAGACCTGGCACATCCTATGGATGATGCTAACCCTAAACCCTAAGTGTTGGTTAGAGAGATGACATAATGAGATAGATGTCATGATAGACCAGATGTGAGGGTGGACATGCCTTTGGATGCCATATGAGCCATGAGAGGTTGGAAAACCTTGTACCTTTGGTGACCCAACCTTGGAAAGGGGTCGTGCATGTTAAAGTGAAGGATAGCTCCTTCAATGATGAGGTTAGTGAAGAACCTATGGAAACCCCGTGAGCTTATATGAGAATGGCATAGTATGCACCCAGAGTACATCAGTAGTGCTGATAGTAGGCTTACACCGAGGCCATAAGAGTATGATGGATAGCTTATGAGATAAGCATAAAGGGTTATGGATAATCTCAAGCAAACATAAGTTGAACATAGGCTTCACCCAGGTAGGGGTATGCTTATGAGCTTGATCCTTTTTAGAGAAACAGCCTCTAATAGTAAGGTTGTTTGTAGAGTTATCTCTAGAGAGAGAGAGCAGGATCCGTGTAAGAAGGTTGGAAGCCTAGACTCCAAAATATGAGGAACATGGGGAGTAGAGGATGATGCGACCTAAGTGGATGATAGTGGTTGCCTCATGCTTGACCCCTGAAGACTGTTGGTATCTTGGTTGCCTTTGGAGGAACCAAACCCTAGAAAGAGGATGAGCCTTCTGGTACCTATGTGACTATGGTATAGGTGTTTACCTTCTGAGATAGGAAGAAGAGTTCCTTAGACCTGGAGGGGTTTAGTAACATATTGTGAGGCCTTAAATCTTATTGGTTGTCCTTGAGGAGGACTTTACTCTGAAGTGTTGCTCAAGGTTGATAGGAATTGCATGTCATGCATTATACCTGCTCAATTCATGGTTAAGAGATTGAGCATGCAGTTGGACACCCAAAAGTGAACCTAGGGTTCCTAGGCCTAAGAGGGGAAGTGTTGTACCCGATGCTCATGATGAGAATTGAGTTTGTATAGATTCAAGCAAGGTACTCTTCATGGCTAGAGGAAAGGGAAACCCCTTAAGTTTAAAGTATGTTTGATGAACCCCTCACAGCTAAGTTGCTGACATGGGAAGGTATGATGGTGATACAATGTTGAGGATGAGAACAAGTATGACCTAACATGGTTTAATAGGTGGTCTGCTTGTGCCTTAGTAGCTTGCTAGGGTTAAGCATGCTCAGGTGGATGCAAACCTGAGACATAAGGACGTTTGTGACCGTTATTAACAAGGTGTAGTTTCCTCCCATCCTGGGAGAGGGTCCCTTTTGTAGGGCGTATACCAGTTTTGTTGGTTTAAGATAACCTAAAGAGGTCTCATATGATCTTGAAGCTAAGTGAAAATTACATGGTGTGAGAATGAACCTGTAGACCCATAGATAACCATCTCTAAGTGCATGTGGATGTGTTACCATGAAGGTAATCGATATGGGGCCAGGTCAAGGTAGGCAGGTGTAACATACTTGATTCCAGACATATAGGCTAATCCTCCGTTCTTCTAGACCCCTATTTGATTATGTGGATATTTAATCACCCTTTTCCCCTTTTCGGTAAACTACCTATTTATATCTATATTCCACTATGATTAACGTAGATCAAACAATATTAGGAATTGATAACCCTAATCGACTCATTAGTATCCCATAGACATGAAATCATAGGATGAAATAACCCTAATAATGGAATTATGGAAAACCAGTAAATGATAGTAATAAACTATAGTCTTGATCCTTATTGAATGCCCTAGTGTTACCCTATGATATTGTAGTATGTACCATTTGAGAAATGAATGAAATTCCTCCTTTCCTTATTACCTTTTGGTACGTTTGGGATTGGATGGGCTATTTATTCAATTCAGTGAAGAGTGGATCCCCTATTGGGTCTCACTCTTTACAAAATGGTATCAGAGCCTAAGCAGTCGGTAACTTGACTATTACAAGTTATCCTTGGTTGACCCTTAATTAGTTAGGTGACCCTTAGAGGTTATTGGCAAACTGATTACCTAGTAGTAGAATACCAATTAGGGTTTTCAAACCCTAATTATTTTGGGTATTTACACTCCTCAACCCACCTATGTGGATGGGGGTTAGCCTCTAGTAACCCTTAGCGCCCATGCCCTCTTAACTGGGGTGGGATGAAGCCACACATAACTGACTCTTGTAGTGTTGGTTCACATGTCATAATCTTCTAGGATGTTAGCCTAAGAGCTTGCAATGTCGATTGATTTGAATAGTCCTAGTTAGGATTTATTCTAGTTCTCACCTTTAACCCCTTTCCTTATCTATCATGCCTTGTATATACCCACTTTGGGGTACTGAACACATAAATTATAGATGTAAAATCTCGATGTGTATCATTAGATTTAAGATGATTCCCTTGGTACTAAGTGATAACGTGAACTAGTTTAGTTATTGAAATTCATATCTTGCCTTCTACATGGAATCTCTCAACATAGGTATGTCCCAAGACCACTTGTCTAAGGTTTGGATACCATGTTTGATTATCTTTTATGCCTCATACATGAGGTTTGGTGGGTGGAAGCTATTAAGTTTTGTATAATATTCTTAGGAGTTTGCCTCTCTCGCCTCCATGGCACAATTAGATTACCCAGTGAATGATGTTATCGGTAAATTTACTATATAGTTCATCTTGTCTTGTGAGGGGACTATGGATGTAAATCGTCAAGTGTAGAAGGAACACATATACCTCACTATAATAATTGGATGATCATATGACTCCCTTAGATCTTGTGATGAGGCTGTGTCTCTTCTGATTAAGAGTGACATGGGAATGGAGGATGTCTTGCCTTGTTAAGGTTTGATGAATTTGACCATGCGTAATAGGAAACCCTTCTCCCTCCCATGTTAAAAACATGGTTGAGGTTAGTCCAATGCCCTAGGTGGTGTCTGAAGGATTAGACCGTTTAAGTAAAAGGATGAGATGCTAAAATAATAGTATGTGGTGGTTGAATTGGTTCTCTGGTTGATTTTGGTGCCAATTTTGGATTTTTACCGCAAGTTTTGCATCGTCAAAATTATTTTCATTATTAATTTATATGTATAAAAGAAAAGTTCTCAGATTTTAACAATGGTTTTTGGAACCAAGTCACCACCACAAGAAAGTTTAGTAGAGAATCTCTTTAGTGAAGTACCCTTGGTTGGCATGTTCAACCCAGGTACCCTAGGCCTAAGACTGACATAGTTAGTTTCAAATATATATATATCAGACATAGTGGATCCACCCTTTTTCCCATCTAGGTTATGCACTAAGTTATAGTTTAAACCTTTTAAGGGGTGGAGTCTCATACAGTTTATTCATTAATAATCAAATTAACTTAAGGAAGGACCATGATTAATAAAGGTTACAATAAGTAAAACCTGGACAAGTCCTAGTATTAATGACAAACATATGTAGAGGCTACCAAATTGAGGATTCTAGACGAGCCTTGCTAATCATACCATCAAAAAAAAAATATTACCTCGACTATTAATATAGATTTTAAGATTTTATCTTGGGTTATCCTTAACGGATGTATTTAGTCAAATGTAGGTAAAAGTAAAATTCCACTTCAAAGCTCAAATTAATATTCTACACCCCAAACCGCTAATAATTAAGTGGTAAGGATGACTATATAGTATAGGCTAGGGTGAACATACTCAGTATGGTGGAATTTCTGAGCTTTTCCCATGTGACCCTTTTAGATAATAAGATGTTAATGATGACGATAATAATGATGATGATGATAATGAGGATAATTATGATGATGATGATGATGATGATGATGATGATGATGGTGAGTAGATGATGATGATTTTGTTGAGGATGATGTTGATGTTGATGATGATGATAACAAGGAAAATGATGTGGACCATGATCAAAGAATGGAAAAACTACGATAACATTGTAGGTAGCCCTAATGGATACAAATTGGTTAACATAATCCTAAATCTTGTTGTAACATTTCTAGACCCACATCTAGGATAAGCAGATTTATGGATGCATGATACATGGAGGCATATGGCTTCATCTTGTGAGTAGACCATAAGTGTGACATGAATAGTATGTTATGACCCCCTACATTAAGTACATTACAATTTTATAACTTGGTTAAAAGTATAACTTAGCATACCATACCATACCATAAGTGGATGGATTTCGGGGACGAAATCCTATTTAAGGGGTGGAGTGTTGTAACATACTTGATTCCTGACATATAGGCTAATCCTCCGTTCTTCTAGACCCCTATTTGATTATGTGGATATTTAATCACCCTTTTCCCCTTTTCAGTAAACTACCTATTTATATCTATATTCCACTATGATTAACGTAGATCAAACAATATTAGGAATTGATAACCCTAATCGACTCATTAGTATCCCATAGACATGAAATCATAGGATGAAATAACCCTAATAATGGAATTATGGAAAACCAGTAAATGATAGTCATAAACTATAGTCTTGATCCTTATTGAATGCCCTAGTGTTACCCTATGATATTAGAGTGAGAAATGTGGAAACGATGTAAGAGGATTCACCCTATTTTTCTATTGGGTTAAGCTAATAACCCTAATTAAGTAATTAAAGTATTGGGGCTTAATGGAAACACAAATAGTCTCATAATGAAAAGCTAAGTCCAAATTTGTGTTCCTCATGCCCACATTAGGTAACCCACCAATTTTGGGATTAATACAATGTCAAATACTCCGTAAAAGTATTCTAGAAGATAAAAACTAAATAGGGATGAAATATATCATTTCAATCGTAATTTTGACTGTATTAGGATCAAAGTTTGGGCTTATTATGCAGACACATCCATCAGCCATGACTCGTGGGTCACTCAAGTTGACCGGGTCAGGTAGTTGGGCTGGAAGACTTCGTCTTCCAACTCCATCCTTTCTGCAAACGTACGAGACCAGCTCTATGCAACGGCTTCTCCCCGACCTTCTCTCGATATAGTCACCGTTTCTCCACGATTTTCTCGCCAATTTATTCTCCGTCAAATATCGATTCTTACGGGCCATTACTCATGATTGAAGGTGGACAATGCCGCAAATTCCCAACTGAAACCTAGCTAGCTGCCGCCGTCTGCTGTTGGCGGAGGACCCAGCGGACTCAGATTGGCAACCTTCCTCGTCTTCCTCCCTCCCTCATTGTCTGCTTCCTTAACCTAGCCACCAGTATTCCCTCTCCCTGTGCCCAACCACCATTGCTGCGAGACATGGCAACATTTACCCTGTGCCCAACCACCGTGGCATCGAGACCTGGCACCGTCTGTGGTTGACGGACAGTCTGCAAGTAGCTGTATTTGAAACCCTGCTCCGCTCATCTACTTCCTCCTCCTCAAATCGCCCATGGACTCCCCCTAGCCCTAACCAATCTTCCTTGGATCCTCTCGTTTCTTCTTCATCTTCTCCCTAATCTAGTCGTGGCAACATGGCCTTACTACCCGCAACCATGACTCTTCGTCAAACATCAACACCCTTGTTATCTTCCCCAATCCCACCATCATCGCGATACCTCCTTTGTTCATCTGTGTCATGGTGCTTCCTCTACTAGCAATGATGCCCTCTAGCCTGATCTGTAGCTTCATCATAAACTTAAACAATAGAGCAGCTGGTGTCGCCATCTAGTCTTCTTGCCAACACCACCGAATGAAACCACCCTATTGTCTTCTCCTCCCTCCGGAAATGATCTACAATCTGCCACCGAAAACCTTGATAGCCTCTGCCATGGTAGACACCCAGCAACAACAATCTTCATGCCTTGCCTTTCTTCTTTGCCACTACTTGCACAACTCACCGCTCCTTTACCTCTCCCTGAAGTCATTGCTTGCCTCAACCCGATACACCAGCTATCGTGGCCACACGAAGATGCCACCATCGCAGCTACTAGTCACTGTCCAACAAGGACCTCTTCTTTCTCTCCAGTGCAACACCACCGAAATTTCTCAGACTCCCACAACTTTTGCAGACATTGAACCGGACCAACAACCAAGGCCATGGCCGATCTACAGACCTCACCAAATCCCATCAGAACCGATATTGATCCTTCTCTCAACCTCACCATGAATCCACACCAAGGTCTCCCTTCTTGTCCGCCTAGCTGCAGAACTAGACCTTCCTTTCCCCCAACACATTTGCAACTCCATACTCTCTGTTGTTGCTAGGCCTCATGAAGACTAGCAAATATAGTGGCACACGGTGGTTGTGCCAAGAAACTTTCTCTAGATATCACCTCCTGTAACCAACCTATGTGGCCTTGACTCAAGACTCTTCCTCCTCCTCCTCTTCCAGCAAAGGTGGTCTGAAAATGCTCCTTCCTCAGCCATCCACTTGGGATCAACTTTTGCTTGAAGGCAGAAAACACCAAGATGTGTCCAGATCCATGACAATGTATGATAAATACTTACCCTATTGTAGTTTCATTCCTTAAACAAACAAACTAATAACCTCCAGAGGCTAAGCGTGAACCCTGAATACGCATTTGAACACTTAACTTGGACTTTTTATACACATGTTAATAAATATCATAGCAAATAGCAAGATCTAGAAGTAAGTAATTGTTACCGAACATGTCCAATGTTCTAACAATATTATTCTTATGCATTAAAACCCTAAGTGTATATACATATACTTAATGATGATTAACAACATGATAGGAATGTAAGAATGCATCTACCTAGAAACATCCTAGACTGAATTCAATGGTATAAAAGAGACAAATCAGACAAAAGAAAGTACTTTTATAAACATGTGCATTCACCTGGATGAGAATAGGGTACATTTTAATTTAGACTAACAAATAATTTACCTCTATATAATCATTTGGTACAAACTTGTATTCTTGTTCATATTCGAGATCTAAGTTTAGATATGTAACTCCTATATTGACTTATGTTGGAATTATACCCTAGACGTCCCTATTAGGGTACTTCAATATTTAAATATATATCTAGTGGATCATGTGCCCACATAATAATATTAAAAGCCCTATTGTGCCAATAGGTATTCATAATAGGATAAGAGCTATATATACAACTAAATTAGGAATGTAAACATATGTTCCCTTGGTTTGACTAACACATTTAATGCATTCCTAGGATGGATTTTTGGTTGGGTGGATCAAAGTATATCAGTTGAGTTAATCACTTGACAAAGATCAGGTATGTACATCCTCTATTTTATTTTGGGCATTATTTGACTGAACCTACATTTCTTTATTGAGGCATCTCTTGAACTATCAATTTTATTTAAAATCCAATTGTTGGACATTCATACTTTCTGCTTTTGATTCATATAAATTAATATGATTGTTGGAATATTCATTTATAATGGGTCTTTGGACCCCTCCTTCTATGATTGCCATTTTATATGAAATTGACTAAAATGTTAGTCTTTCCACTCTATTTATGCATGCTACGTGTTTGACTAGAATATCTAGAATAGTGGTACTTATGTACAACCATACTTATATAGGGTGTGCATATTCCGCCCGGGGTGTGCGTTTCCACCCTTATTTCTTTTAGGCTATGATCCTATGGTGTTATGGTCCTGTTTTAGGTATATTTAGTCTACATTGTTATGCATGCAAGTATTTGTTGTTTTAATATGAATTTGTGGATGATTGTTATGGCAAGACACTCTTTTATTATCATGCTTGTAATCTAAAATTTAATATGCCTCATTTCTTTTGTTGTATTCCTTTTGAACTTACCTAATTTCAAATAGCCCCCTTTTCTTGTGGGAACATCTCTTTTGCACTTTTAACCCTATATAATGCCCAAAGTGTTTTATTATATGTACATACTCAGCTCTTTGCTGACCTCTATACTTGTTTCCTATATTTTGGGTGATGTTCCCTTCCACCCAGGTTTAGGTGCATTAAAAGATCAAGGGTGCTTGGAGATCATATAAAGGGATTTGAACCGAAGGATAGCTAGGAATGGATAGGTTACTCATCTGCTACTGGCCTTAATTGTAGTTAGTTCAATTTTTTTTGTAATATCACCTTTTATGGTGATGGGCAATTGTATAATGATACACATTGTAACTTTGTAATAGTTTTGTTTCTGCTGTTTATTCATTATCATGCTCTGTAGTATGTACCATTTGAGAAATGAATGAAATTCCTCCTTTCCTTATTACCTTTTGGTACGTTTGGGATTGTATGGGCTATTTATTCAATTCAGTGAAGAGTGGATCCCCTACTGGGTCTCACTCTTTACAAAATGGTATCAGAGCCTAAGTAATTGGTAACTTGACTATTTCAAGTTATCCTTGGTTGACCCTTAATTAGTTAGGTGACCCTTAGAGGTTATTGGCAAACTGATTACCTAGTAGTAGAATACCAATTAGGGTTTTCAAACCCTAATTATTTTGGGTATTTACACTCCTCAACCCACCTATGTGGATGGGGGTTAGCCTCTAGTAACCCTTAGCGCCCATGCCCTCTTAACAAGGGTGGGATGAAGCCACACATAACTGACTCTTGTAGTGTTGGTTCACATGTCATAATCTTCTAGGATGTTAGCCTAAGAGCTTGCAATGTCAATTGATTTGAATAGTCCTAGTTAGGCTTTATTCTAGTTCTCACCTTGAACCCCTTTCCTTATCTATCATGCCTTGTATATACCCACTTTGGGGTACTAAACACATAAATTATAGATGTAAAATTTCGATGTGTAGCATTAGATTTAAGATGATTCCCTTGGTACTAAGTGATAACGTGAACTAGTTTAGTTATTGAAATTCATATCTTGCCTTCTACATGGAATCTCTCAACATAGGTATGTCCCAAGACCACTTGTCTAAGGTTTGGATACCATGTTTGATTATCTTTTATGCCTCATACATGAGGTTTGGTGGGTGGAAGCTATTAAGTTTTGTATAATATTCTTAGGAGTTTGCCTCTCTCGCCTCCATGGCACAATTAGATTACCCAGTGAATGATGTTATCGGTAAATTTACTATATAGTTCATCTTGTCTTGTGAGGGGACTATGGATGTAAATCGTCAAGTGTAGAAGGAACACATATACCTCACTATAATCATTGGATGATCATATGACTCCCTTAGATCTTGTGATGAGGCTGTGTCTCTTCTGATTAAGAGTGACATGGGGAATGGAGGATGTCTTGCCTTGTTAAGGTTTGATGAATTTGACCATGCGTAATAGGAAACCCTTCTCCCTCCCATGTTAAAAACATGGTTGAGGTTAGTCCAATGCCCTAGGTGGTGTCTGAAGGATTAGACCGTTTAAGTAAAAGGATGAGATGCTAAAATAATAGTATGTGGTGGTTGAATTGGTTCTCTGGTTGATTTTGGCGCCAATTTTGGATTTTTACTGCAAGTTTTGCATCGTCAAACTTATTTTCATTATTAATTTATATGTATTAAAGAAAAGTTCTCAGATTTTAACGATGGTTTTTGGAACCAAGTCACCACCACAAGAAAGTTTAGTAGAGAATCTCTTTAGTGAAGTACCCTTGGTTGGCATGTTCAACCCAGGTACCCTAGGCCTAAGACTGACATAGTTAGTTTCCAATATATATATATCAGACATAGTGGATCCACCCTTTTTCCCCTCTAGGTTATGCACTAAGTTATAGTTTAAACCTTTTAAGGGGTGGAGTCTCATACAGTTTATTCATTAATAATCAAATTAACTTAAGGAAGGACCATGATTAATAAAGGTTACAATAAGTAAAACCTGGACAAGTCCTAGTATTAATGACAAACATATGTAGAGGCTACCAAATTGAGGATTCTAGACGAGCCTTGCTAATCATACCATCAAAAAAAAATTATTACCTCGACTATTAATATAGATTTTAAGATTTTATCTTGGGTTATCCTTAACGGATGTATTTAGTCAAATGTAGGTAAAAGTAAAATTCCACTTCAAAGCTCAAATTAATATTCTACACCCCAAACCGCTAATAATTAAGTGGTAAGGATGACTATATAGTATAGGCTAGGGTGAACATACTCAGTATGGTGGAATTTCTGAGCTTTTCCCATGTGACCCTTTTAGATAATAAGATGTTAATGATGACGATAATAATGATAATGATGATAATAAGGATTATTATGATGATGATGATGATGGTGAGTAGATGATGATGATTATGTTGAGGATGATGTTGATGTTGATGATGATGATGATGATAGCAAGGAAAATGATGTGGACCATGATCAAAGAATGGAAAAACTACGATAACATTGTAGGTAGCCCTAATGGATACAAATTGGTTAACATAATCCTAAATCTTGTTGTAACATTTCTAGACCCACATCTAGGATAAGCAGATTTATGGATGCATGATACATGGAGGCATATGGCTTCATCTTGTGAGTAGACCATAAGTGTGACATGAATAGTATGTTATGACCCCCTACATTAAGTACATTAGAAATTTATAACTTGGTTAAAAGTATAACTTAGCATACCATACCATACCATACCATAAGTGGATGGATTTCGGGGACGAAATCCTATTTAAGGGGTGGAGTGCTGTAACATACTTGATTCCAGACATATAGGCTAATCCTCCGTTCTTCTAGACCCCTATTTGATTATGTGGATATTTAATCACCCTTTCCCCTTTTTGGTAAACTACCTATTTATATCTATATTCCACTATGATTAACGTAGATCAAACAATATTAGGAATTGATAACCCTAATCGACTCATTAGTATCCCATAGACATGAAATCATAGGATGAAATAACCCTAATAATGGAATTATGGAAAACCAGTAAATGATAGTCATAAACTATAGTCTTGATCCTTATTGAATGCCCTAGTGTTACCCTATGATATTAGAGTGAGAAATGTGGAAACGATGTAAGAGGATTCACCCTATTTTTCTATTGGGTTAAGCTAATAACCCTAATTAAGTAATTAAAGTATTGGGGCTTAATGGAAACACAAATAGTCTCATAATGAAAAGCTAAGTCCAAATTTGTGTTCCTCATGCCCACATTAGGTAACCCACCAATTTTGGGATTAATACAATGTCAAATACTCCGTAAAAGTATTCTAGAAGATAAAAACTAAATAGGGATGAAATATATCATTTCAATCGTAATTTTGACCGTATTAGGATCAAAGTTTGGGCTTATTATGCAGACACATCCATCAGCCATGACTCGTGGGTCACTCAAGTTGACCGGGTCAGGTAGTTGGGCTGGAAGACTTCGTCTTCCAACTCCATCCTTTCTGCAAACGTACGAGACCAGCTCTATGCAACGGCTTCTCCCCGACCTTCTCTCGATATAGTCACCATTTCTCCACGATTTTCTCGCCAATTTATTCTCCGTCAAATATCGATTCTTACGGGCCATTACTCATGATTGAAGGTGGACAATACCGCAAATTCCCAACTGAAACCTAGCTAGCTGCCGTCGTCTGCTGTTGGCGGAGGACCCAGCGGACTCAGATTGGCAACCTTCCTCGTCTTCCTCCCTCCCTCATTGTCTGCTTCCTTAACCTAGCCACCAGTATTCCCTCTCCCTGTGCCCAACCACCATTGCTGCGAGACATGGCAACATTTACCCTGTGCCCAACCACCGTGGCATCGAGACCTAGCACCGTCTGTGGTTGACGGACAGTCTGCAAGTAGCTGTATTTGAAACCCTGCTCCGCTCATCTACTTCCTCCTCCTCAAATCGCCCATGGACTCCCCCTAGCCCTAACCAATCTTCCTTGGATCCTCTCGTTTCTTCTTCATCTTCTCCCTAATCTAGTCGTGGCAACATGGCCTTACTACCCGCAACCATGACTCTTCGTCAAACATCAACACCCTTGTTATCTTCCCCAATCCCACCATCATCGCGATACCTCCTTTGTTCATCTGTGTCATGGTGCTTCCTCTACTAGCAATGATGCCCTCTAGCCTGATCTGTAGCTTCATCATAAACTTAAACAATAGAGCAGCTGGTGTCGCCATCTAGTCTTCTTGCCAACACCACCGAATGAAACCACCCTATTGTCTTCTCCTCCCTCCGGAAATGATCTACAATCTGCCACCGAAAACCTTGATAGCCTCTGCCATGGTAGACACCCAGAAGCAACAATCTTCATGCCTTGCCTTTCTTCTTTGCCACTACTTGCACAACTCACCACTCCTTTACCTCTCCCTGAAGTCATTGCTTGCCTCAACCCGATACACCAGCTATCGTGGCCACACGAAGATGCCACCATCGCAGCTACTAGTCACTGTCCAACAAGGACCTCTTCTTTCTCTCCAGTGCAACACCACCGAAATTTCTCAGACTCCCACAACTTTTGCAGACATTGAACCGGACCAACAACCAAGGCCATGGCCGATCTACATACCTCACCAAATCCCATCAGAACCGATATTGATCCTTCTCTCAACCTCACCATGAATCCACACCAAGGTCTCCCTTCTTGTCCGCCTAGCTGCAGAACTAGACCTTCCTTTCCCCCAACACATTTGCAACTCCATACTCTCTGCTGTTGCTAGGCCTCATGAAGACTAGCAAATATAGTGGCACACGGTGGTTGTGCCAAGAAACTTTCTCTAGATATCACCTCCTGTAACCAACCTATGTGGCCTTGACTCAAGACTCTTCCTCCTCCTCCTCTTCCAGCAAAGGTGGTCTGAAAATGCTCCTTCCTCAGCCATCCACTTGGGATCAACTTTCGCTTGAAGGCAGAAAACACCAAGATGTGTCCAGATCCATGACAATGTATGATAAATACTTACCCTATTGTAGTTTCATTCCTTAAACAAACAAACTAATAACCTCCAGAGGCTAAGCGTGAACCCTGAATACGCATTTGAACACTTAACTTGGACTTTTTATACACATGTTAATAAATATCATAGCAAATAGCAAGATCTAGAAGTAAGTAATTGTTACCGAACATGTCCAATGTTCTAACAATATTATTCTTATGCATTAAAACCCTAAGTGTATATACATGTACTTAATGATGATTAACAACATGATAGGAATGTAAGAATGCATCTACCTAGAAACATCCTAGACTGAATTCAATGGTATAAAAGAGACAAATCAGACAAAAGAAAGTACTTTTATAAACATGTGCATTCACCTGGATGAGAATAGGGTACATTTTAATTTAGACTAACAAATAATTTACCTCTATATAATCATTTGGTACAAACTTGTATTCTTGTTCATATTCGAGATCTAAGTTTAGATATGTAACTCCTATATTGACTTATGTTGGAATTATACCCTAGACGTCCCTATTAGGGTACTTCAGTATTTAAATATATATCTAGTAGATCATGTGCCCACATAATAATATTAAAAGCCCTATTGTGCCAATAGGTATTCATAATAGGATAAGAGCTATATATACAACTAAATTAGGAATGTAAACATATGTTCCCTTGGTTTGACTAACACATTTAATGCATTCCTAGGATGGATTTTTGGTTGGGTGGATCAAAGTATATCAGTTGAGTTAATCACTTGACAAAGATCAGGTATGTACATCCTCTATTTTATTTTGGGCATTATTTGACTGAACCTACATTTCTTTATTGAGGCATCTCTTGAACTATCAATTTTATTTAAAATCCAATTGTTGGACATTCATACTTTCTGCTTTTGATTCATATAAATTAATGTGATTGCTGGAATATTCATTTATAATGGGTCTTTGGACCCCTCCTTCTATGATTGCCATTTTATATGAAATTGACTAAAATGTTAGTCTTTCCACTCTATTTATGCATGCTACGTGTTTGACTAGAATATCTAGAATAGTGGTACTTATGTACAACCATACTTATATAGGGTGTGCATATTCCGCCCGGGGTGTGCGTTTCCACCCTTATTTCTTTTAGGCCATGATCCTATGGTGTTATGGTCCTGTTTTAGGTATATTTAGTCTACATTGTTATGCATGCAAGTATTTGTTGTTTTAATATGAATTTGTGGATGATTTTTATGGCAAGACACTCTTTTATTATCATGCTTGTAATCTAAAATTTAATATGCCTCATTTCTTTTGTTGTATTCCTTTTGAACTTACCTAATTTCAAATAGCCCCCTTTTCTTGTGGGAACATCTCTTTTGCACTTTTAACCCTATATAATGCCCAAAGTGTTTTATTATATGTACATACTCAGCTCTTTGCTGACCTCTATACTTGTTTCCTATATTTTGGGTGATGTTCCCTTCCACCCAGGTTTAGGTGCATTAAAAGATCAAGGGTGCTTGGAGATCATATAAAGGGATTTGAACCGAAGGATAGCTAGGAATGGATAGGTTACTCATCTGCTACTGGCCTTAATTGTAGTTAGTTCAATTTTTTTTGTAATATCACCTTTTATGGTGATGGGCAATTGTATAATGATACACATTGTAACTTTGTAATAGTTTTGTTTCTGCTGTTTATTCATTATCATGCTCTGTAGTATGTACCATTTGAGAAATGAATGAAATTCCTCCTTTCCTTATTACCTTTTGGTACATTTGGGATTGGATGGGCTATTTATTCAATTCAGTGAAGAGTGGATCCCCTATTGGGTCTCACTCTTTACAAAATGGTATCAGAGCCTAAGTAATTGGTAACTTGACTATTTCAAGTTATCCTTGGTTGACCCTTAATTAGTTAGGTGACCCTTAGAGGTTATTGGCAAACTGATTACCTAGTAGTAGAATACCAATTAGGGTTTTCAAACCCTAATTATTTTGGGTATTTACACTCCTCAACCCACCTATGTGGATGGGGGTTAGCCTCTAGTAACCCTTAGCGCCCATGCCCTCTTAACAAGGGTGGGATGAAGCCACACATAACTGACTCTTGTAGTGTTGGTTCACATGTCATAATCTTCTAGGATGTTAGCCTAAGAGCTTGCAATGTCAATTGATTTGAATAGTCCTAGTTAGGCTTTATTCTAGTTCTCACCTTGAACCCCTTTCCTTATCTATCATGCCTTGTATATACCCACTTTGGGGTACTAAACACATAAATTATAGATGTAAAATTTCGATGTGTATCATTAGATTTAAGATGATTCCCTTGGTACTAAGTGATAACGTGAACTAGTTTAGTTATTGAAATTCATATCTTGCCTTCTACATGGAATCTCTCAACATAGGTATGTCCCAAGACCACTTGTCTAAGGTTTGGATACCATGTTTGATTATCTTTTATGCCTCATACATGAGGTTTTGTGGGTGGAAGCTATTAAGTTTTGTATAATATTCTTAGGAGTTTGCCTCTCTCGCCTCCATGGCACAATTAGATTACCCAGTGAATGATGTTATCGGTAAATTTACTATATAGTTCATCTTGTCTTGTGAGGGGACTATGGATGTAAATCGTCAAGTGTAGAAGGAACACATATACCTCACTATAATCATTGGATGATCATATGACTCCCTTAGATCTTGTGATGAGGCTGTGTCTCTTCTGATTAAGAGTGACATGGGGAATGGAGGATGTCTTGCCTTGTTAAGGTTTGATGAATTTGACCATGCGTAATAGGAAACCCTTCTCCCTCCCATGTTAAAAACATGGTTGAGGTTAGTCCAATGCCCTAGGTGGTGTCTGAAGGATTAGACCGTTTAAGTAAAAGGATGAGATGCTAAAATAATAGTATGTGGTGGTTGAATTGGTTCTCTGGTTGATTTTGGCGCCAATTTTGGATTTTTACTGCAAGTTTTGCATCGTCAAACTTATTTTCATTATTAATTTATATGTATAAAAGAAAAGTTCTCAGATTTTAACGATGGTTTTTGGAACCAAGTCACCACCACAAGAAAGTTTAGTAGAGAATCTCTTTAGTGAAGTACCCTTGGTTGGCATGTTCAACCCAGGTACCCTAGGCCTAAGACTGACATAGTTAGTTTCAAATATATATATATATCAGACATAGTGGATCCACCCTTTTTCCCCTCTAGGTTATGCACTAAGTTATAGTTTAAACCTTTTAAGGGGTGGAGTCTCATACAGTTTATTCATTAATAATCAAATTAACTTAAGGAAGGACCATGATTAATAAAGGTTACAATAAGTAAAACCTGGACAAGTCCTAGTATTAATGACAAACATATGTAGAGGCTACCAAATTGAGGATTCTAGACGAGCCTTGCTAATCATACCATCAAAAAAAAATTATTACCTCGACTATTAATATAGATTTTAAGATTTTATCTTGGGTTATCCTTAACGGATGTATTTAGTCAAATGTAGGTAAAAGTAAAATTCCACTTCAAAGCTCAAATTAATATTCTACACCCCAAACCGCTAATAATTAAGTGGTAAGGATGACTATATAGTATAGGCTAGGGTGAACATACTCAGTATGGTGGAATTTCTGAGCTTTTCCCATGTGACCCTTTTAGATAATAAGATGTTAATGATGACGATAATAATGATGATGATGATAATGAGGATGATTATGATGATGATGATGATGGTGAGTAGATGATGATGATTATGTTGAGGATGATGTTGATGTTGATGATGATGATGATAACAAGGAAAATGATGTGGACCATGATCAAAGAATGGAAAAACTATGATAACATTATAGGTAGCCCTAATGGATACAAATTGGTTAACATAATCCTAAATCTTTTTGTAACATTTCTAGACCCACATCCAGGATAAGCATATTTATGGATGCATGATACATGGAGGCATATGGCTTCATCTTGTGAGTAGACCATAAGTGTGACATGAATAGTATGTTATGACCCCCTACATTAAGTACATTAGAAATTTATAACTTGGTTAAAAGTATAACTTAGCATACCATACCATACCATAAGTGGATGGATTTCGGGGACGAAATCCTCTTTAAGGGGTGGAGTGTTGTAACATACTTGATTCCAGACATATAGGCTAATCCTCTGTTCTTCTAGACCCCTATTTGATTATGTGGATATTTAATCACCCTTTTCCCCTTTTTGGTAAACTACCTATTTATATCTATATTCCACTATGATTAACGTAGATCAAACAATGTTAGGAATTGATAACCCTAATCGACTCATTAGTATCCCATAGACATGAAATCATAGGATGAAATAACCCTAATAATGGAATTATGGAAAACCAGTAAATGATAGTCATAAACTATAGTCTTGATCCTTATTGAATGCCCTAGTGTTACCCTATGATATTAGAGTGAGAAATGTGGAAACGATGTAAGAGGATTCACCCTATTTTTCTATTGGCTTAAGCTAATAACCCTAATTAAGTAATTGAAGTATTGGGGCTTAATGGAAACACAAATAGTCTCATAATGAAAAGCTAAGTCCAAATTTGTGTTCCTCATGCCCACATTAGGTAACCCACCAATTTTGGGATTAATACAATGTCAAATACTCCCTAAAAGTATTCTAGAAGATAAAAACTAAATAGGGATGAAATATATCATTTCAATCGTAATTTTGACCGTATTGGGATAAAAGTTTGGGCTTATTATGCAGACACATCCATCAGCCGTGACTCGTGGGTCACTCAAGTTGACCGAGTCAGGTAGCTGGGCTGGAAGACTTCGTCTTCCAACTCCATCCTTTCTGCAAACGTACGAGACCAGCTCTGTGCAACGGCTGCTCCCCGACCTTCTCTCGATATAGTCACCATTTCTCCACGATTTTCTCGCCAATTTATTCTCCATCAAATATCGATTCTTACGGGCCATTATTCATGATTGAAGGTGGATAATACCGCAAATGCCCAACTGAAACCTAGCTAGCTGCCGCCGTCTGCTGTTGGCGGAGGACCCAGCGAACTCAGATTGGCAACCTTCCTCGTCTTCCTCCCTCCCTCATTGTCTGCTACCTTAACCTAGCCACCAGTATTCCCTCTCCCTGTTCCCAACCACCATTGCTGCGAGACATGGCGACATCTGCCCTGTGCCCAACCACCGTGGCATCGAGACCTGGCACCGTCTGTGGTTGACGGACAGTCTGCAAGTGCCCGTATTTGAAACCCTGCTCCGCTCATCTACTTCCTCCTCCTCAAATCGCCCATGGACTCCCCCTAGCCCTAACCAATCTTCCTTGGATCCTCTCGTTTCTTCTTCATCTTCTCCCTGATCTAGTCGTGGCAACAGGGCCTTGCCACCAGCAACCATGACTCTTCGTCAAACATCAACACCCTTGTTATCTTCCCCAATCCCACCATCATCGCGATACCTCCTCTGTTCATCTGTGTCACGGTGCTTCCTCCACTAGCAATGATGCCCTCTAGCCTGATCTGTAGCTTCATCGTAAACTTAAACAATAGAGCAGCTGGTGCCACCATCTAGTCTTCTTGCCAACACCACCGAATGAAACCACCCTATTGTCTTCTCCTCCCTCCGGAAATGATCTGCAATCTGCCACCGAAAACCTTGACAGCCTCTGCCATGGTAGACACCCAGCAACAACAATCTTCATGCCTTGCCTTTCTTCTTTGCCACTACTTGCACAACTCACCGCTCCTTTACCTCTCCCTGAAGTCATTGCTTGCCTCAACCCGGTACACCAGCTATCGTGGCCACATGAAGATGCCACCATCGCAGCTACTAGTCACTGTCCAACAAGGACCTCTTCTTTCTCGCCAGTGCAACACCACCAAAATTGCTCAGACTCCCACAACTTTTGCAGACATTGAACCGGACCAACAACCAAGGTCATGGCCGATCTACAGACCTCACCAAATCCCATCAGAACCGGTATTGATCCTTCTCTCAACCTCACCATGAATCCACACCAAGGTCTCCCTTCTTGTCCGCCTAGCTGCAGAACTAGACCTTCCTTTCCCCCCAACACATTTGCAACTCCATACTCTCTGTTGTTGCTAGGCCTCATGAAGACTAGCAAATATAGTGGCACACGGTGGTTGTGCCAAGAAACTTGCTCTAGATATCACCTCCTGTAACCAACCTATGTGGCCTTGACTCAAGACTCTTCCTCCTCCTGATCTTCCAGCAAAGGTGGTCTGCAAATGCTCCTTCCTCAGCCATCCACTTGGGATCAACTTTCGCTTGAAGGCAGAAAACACCAAGATGTGTCCAGATCCATGACAAGGTATGATAAATACTTACCCTATTGTAGTTTCATTCCTTAAACAAACAAACTAATAACCTCCAGAGGCTAAGCGTGAACCCTGAATACGCATTTGACCACTTAACTTGGACTTTTTATACACATGTTAATAAATATCATAGCAAATAGCAAGATCTAGAAGTAAGTAATTGTTACCGAACATGTCCAATGTTCTAACAATATTATTCTTATGCATTAAAACCCTAAGTGTATATACATATACTTAATGATGATTAACAACATGATAGGAATGTAAGAATGCATCTACCTAGAAACATCCTAGACTGAATTCAATGGTATAAAAGAGACAAATCAGACAAAAGAAAGTACTTTTATAAACATGTGCATTCACCTGGATGAGAATAGGGTACATGTTAATTTAGACTAACAAATAATTTACCTCTATATAATCATTTGGTACAAACTTGTATTCTTGTGCATATTCGAGATCTAAGTTTAGATATGTAACTCCTATATTGACTTATGTTGGAATTATACCCTAGACGTCCCTATTAGGGTACTTCAGTATTTAAATATATATCTAGTGGATCATGTGCCCACATAATAATATTAAAAGCCCTATTGTGCCAATAGGTATTCATAATAGGATAAGAGCTATATATACAACTAAACTAGGAATGTAAACATATGTTCCCTTGGTTTGACTAACAAATTTAATGCGTTCCTAGGATGGATTTTTGGTTGGGTGGATCAAAGTATATTAGTTGAGTTAATCACTTGACAAAGATCAGGTATGTACATCCTCTATTTTATTTTGGGCATTATTTGACTGAACCTACATTTCTTTATTGAGGCATCTTTTGAACTATCAATTTTATTTAAAATCCAATTGTTGGACATTCATACTTTCTGCTTTTGATTCATATAAATTCATGTGATTGCTGGAATATTCATTTATAATGGGTCTTTGGACCCCTCCTTCTATGATTGCCATTTTATATGAAATTGACTAAAATGTTAGTGTTTCCACTCTATTTATGCATGCTACATGTTTGACTAGACTATCGAGAATAGTGGTACTTATGTACAACCATACTTATATAGGGCGTGCTTATTCTGCCCGGGGTGTGCGTTTCCACCCTTATTTCTTTTAGGCCATGATCCTATGGTGTTATGGCCCTGTTTTAGGTATATTTAGTCTACATTATTATGCATGCAAGTATTTGTTGTTTTAATATGAATCTGTGGATGATTGTTATGGCAAGACACTCTTTTATTATCATGCTTGTAATCTGAAATTTAATATGCCTCATTTCTTTTGTTGTATTCCTTTTGAACTTACCTAATTGCAAATAGCCCCCTTTTCTTGTGGGAACATCTCTTTTGCACTTTTAACCCTATATAATGCCCAAAGTGTTTTATTATATGTACATACTCAGCTCTTTTCTGACCTCTATACTTGTTTCCTATATTTTGGGTGATGTTCCCTTCCACCCAAGTTTAGGTGCATTAAAATATCAAGGGTGCTCGGAGATCATATAAAGGGATTTGAACCGAAGGATAGCTAGGAATGGATAGGTTACTCATCTGCTACTGGCCTTAATTGGAGTTAGTTCAATTTTTTTTGTAATATCACCTTTTATGGTGATGGGAAATTGTATAATGATACACATTGTAACTTTGTAATAGTTTTGTTTCTGCTGCTTATTCATTATCATGCTCTGTAGTATGTACCATTTGAGAAATGAATGAAATTCCTCCTTTCCTTATTACCTTTTGGTACGTTTGGGATTGGATGGGCTATTTATTCAATTCAGTAAAGAGTGGATCCCCTATTGGGTCTCACTCTTTACAGCAGGTCTCCATGACCCTTATGAAAGGATGAAAGTCAGCCCATGAATGCAAGGAAAGAGATGATGAAGGATTGGGTACGGTTCGAAGTTGGACATGTACTATAATAGAATCCTAAAGTCTATCCTAGGGTCAGGTAGGGATAAGACCAATGGAAGTAGGAGTTGCCTAATTGCCTGGTTGCACATGACCATAGGGTCGGGAGGTAACAGCTATCATTGTCTGAGGGCCATGGGTTAGGAGATTGATCACCTTCATGGACTCATGGACCCTAAGGGCAGATGAGTAGGGCACTCTCTGGATGCATAAGGGAAGAGGGATGACCCCAAAAGTGTTGGCACCCTATAGACCTAGAGGAGATGACCAAGGGATATGTGTAAACCCCAGTAGGTTCGAGACCAGTTTTCCATGGAAGTAACTTTGATATCGAGATGTTTGTGATATAGAGGCATGAGTTGCATGTTTCAACTTAGATTTTAAGGTGTACTGGCAATGTGGGATGTACCATCTCTACTCTTGGAATAGGAATAACTCTGTGTTTGGATGGCCGCCAAATGCTTATTTCCTCTTGTTATGGGAGTGAGAGATAGGACAGTACGCATGATATACACCAAGGATAAAAGATGATGTGAGTTTGAACGTTGCTACAATGTATGAGGACAGAGATGATAACATACCCTGGTGGAGTGAATAATACATGGATGGTTTACAAACACTCAGAGGAATAGTGAAGTCTTCTTATGAGGATGTTTTTTTCATGAGCTATGAAGGTTGAGTTCGAAAAACCAAGAGAATATGCTCAGAATTTTCTTGATAAAGATAGACTTAGAGCTAGATTAGGTAATAAGTGAAATACATGGAGGTGTATGTCTTCAACGTTACCTAACACCTAAGAATGTGAAGTGGTAATGGATGCTCTAGATGAGATACAGCTGCCTAGTTTAGATGGAGGCTAGAAGAGGTTGATAGGATAACCCCCAGTTGGAAAAAGAGATAAGTTTGGCTAACACACCGAGGTAACAATATTGGTTGATCAAGTTAATGGTTGTTTGGTTAGCCAACCTAGGGCTTATCATGATGAAAGGACGGTTGTAGAACCTCAGATGCACTTCTCTAGAAAGGAAGGTGATGAAACCCCGATTAGAGTGGTTTATGGTTTTTGAGGAATCGACCGTAAGGAATCATGACAATACTGGAGATCATGATTGAAGATCACCATACACCATGGTACTACGAAGATAGTAAGTGACAGTAGTAATTTTGGATGCTTAAGATGAAATTGCATGTACATGACAGGAGGTGAAGGATGAACACCAGTAACCCAGTGTATCGATATAGAGGATAAAAGAGTCCCTGATAGGGAATGGGAGTTCATCACTATGGATGTTGTAGTAAGTCTCCCCTAGACCAAGGAAGGTCAAGATGCAAGATGGGTTATGGTAGATTGCCTTACCCAGATGACATGAGAGAGAAAGAGTACTATTAAGGGACAGATCCAGTTGAACTACATATGAGAGAGATGGTTCAACTAGACCATGATGCAAGTTCAAAAGTTCTTGAGTATAACCTAAAGATACACTTCCATAAGGTGGAAGTAGGTACATGAAGAACTTGATATTAGTACCGCTTATCACCCCTAACTAATGGTTAGTAAGATCTAGACTAGAGGGTCTGATGAGAGAATGTGTGCTCATTCTGGGTGATACATGGAGACAGTTCTGTCTACGGTAGATGTGATGATAACCACCATAGCCAGTATTAAGATGTAAAGAAGCTCTACAGGGGAGTTTGCATCGGTCACCACTTCATTAAGATGATGTTGGTGAAGGGACCTCGCGAAGGTCAAGAAAGGATCACAGTGTGTGCAGGTGAAGTCACTTTGATCATGCAATGGTTGAAAGGAGCC
Source organism: Alisma plantago-aquatica (assembly GCA_963693085.1). Lineage (NCBI taxonomy): Eukaryota > Viridiplantae > Streptophyta > Magnoliopsida > Alismatales > Alismataceae > Alisma > Alisma plantago-aquatica. Next base: position 666,137,979 of record OY856412.1, on the reverse strand, counting down.
CAGAGATTACATGAGTTGTAAGCTGATGCAAAGTAGACTGACATGCAGTTCACTATGGGGGAATATGTGACATGAAAATCCAACTCCTCTAAGTTATAGCTAAGAGAGCTGAGTCCCCGATGCATGGGTTCTTTTGACATGGTTTGGTGGAGAAGGTTAAGTTTTACCCTTACACCTCAGGATAATATGATGTGTGAAGAGTTCTATGTGTCCAATTTAGAGCACTATGTGAGGTACCTGGACCATGTGCGGAGCAATGAACCTAGTGAGCCCCAAGGGAGGCTGTAATGACCTGAGTCACCTATGAGGTTTATAGATGCCAAGGTGAAAGGACTCAGGGAAAGGAATATGTGATGATAAAGGTTTGTTGGAAGTGCCATGGATAAGGTAAAGCCACATAGGGGCCAATGATGGACATGGAAAAGTTTTATCCTGAATTGTTTGTTTGCTTTATGGAATTTTGAGGACAAAATTCCTATAAGAGGGGAAGGATGTTACAACCCCAACTTTTGGGTTCATTTGGTGAGAAATGTAATTTCTCATATTAAAGATATTTGAACAAATAATGATATAATTTTTTTTGAATAAATGAATTTCATTTACAATAGCCTTGATGATTGTTTTGTGGGATTTATTGGCTATTGGGGCCAATAATAAGGAAAAGACAAAAGGAACTCCATTATTAATAAGAAATGGAGAAAAGAAAAATGTAGAAACCTCTGGAAGGCAAAAGAATATAATCCAAAGGTGGATTTCATGCCTCTTGGGTTCCTTGGGTCCCAAGAAGTCCAAAGTTGCAAAGATAATGCAACTAGAAAAGAAAAGATCAATTAAGTATTTCTTTATTAAGAAAGAAATTGAAAACAATGATAAAATGTGGAAAATAAGTGAAAGAGGTAGAATTGAGTTATCCTTGGTGGATTTTCGTATCCAAAAGATTCCTAATGTTAAATGGAATGCCAATGAGGAAAATAAAAAGAAAGATAAAGAGAAATCCTCAAAAAGATATATTTTAATAAGAAATAAACAAGATAATGAGAAATAATGAATATAGATGCATCTAGAAGGATAATAAGTATCCTTCAAAAGGAATTTCAAAATCTTAGAGTTTCTTGGGGTCCAAGGATCCCCAATGGAAAAGAAAGAAAGATAAAATACCCAAAAATGCAAAATAAGAGGATAATGTGATACATTATTAATGCTTTTAGTGGCATTGCTAAAAAGGAAGTATCTTCTACTAAATGAAAATAGAATTTTGTGTCAATGGGATAAAAGTCAAGCAATAAAAAGAATAAGTGAGAGGGATTTCGAATTCCTAATATCTAAAGAACAAAGTATATTTAAAGGGTTAATGAAGAGAGAGAAGTTGCTTCTTAACTTATGAAAATATGTTTCCTTTTGGGAAAAGGACTTGAGTCCTTGTGGATGCACATCTTGGGGTGCGAATACCCACCCTTATATATAGGGTAGAGCCCTGGTTTGAGCCCGAGAGAGAGAGATCCCACGCTCTCCTCCTTGTACAAACCCTAGTCGAGAGTAGGGATCTATCCTTGGAGAAACAGAGGTTTGTTTAGTGGTCTTGATGGAGGAAGGAAGCCTCCATGACAACCTAGGAGGGATCGGAGATCAAACCCGTGCTCCTATCTTCGAGCAACTCCATCCGTAGGACTGCAAACTGCTACAAACGCAGAAGCAACCGCGACCTGTTTCTCACTCGAGAATGGCCATGGTGGTTGCGACCTGGTGGCGCCTTGTGTGCGCCAAGGTGCTTCGAGGCTGGGGCGGCCATGGGTGGCGACCCTCGAGCCTTAGGGGAGTAGAAGGAAGGACCGCAGGCGGCTGCAGGAGGCGACCAAGCTAGGGTCATGAGGAAGGAGATGATCCAGAGAAGCTTGACATCTTTGCCCCTCCATGCTACACAGTGTCAGCCACTTAATCAAGGGTAGATAGGTCTTTTCAAAATGTTTCCAAATCTGCAAACAACGTTGCATGCCATGAGTGACGTGGCACCTCCCTATTGGTCTAAAAAGGTAAACCTTGCAAAATTCATAACTAAATAATCGTAGCTCGGATGGATACGCATAATATATGAATTTTGCTCAAAAGAACACGAGAATGCAATAAAAATAGTTTTATAGTCTAATTCATTTTGCAATTCGAAAAGTAATGAAAGTTATCAACTTTAATGTATTAATGATTAAGAAACCCTATTTTGAAATTATTAATGTATTTAGTAGGGTTTAATAGATGATTAGAGTTAATATTAACCTATTAACTGTAAAAAGGTGCATCAAGAATAAAAAGGATGAACTTTGCATGTAATTAGTTTAATTTGGAGTTTCATGTGCGTAAATATGCTTTAATTGGCCTTGAAACCCTAATGTTAGTAAGTGTGACTCATAATGGTTTTAATTATTCAAAATCGTGAATAAAGTTGAGATATGATAATTTTAAGCTTTTTCAAGTATAAAAGTTCCTAATTGTGGATAAATACCCTTAATGTAGAAATCAGGGTTTTCTAATGGATAAAGGTAGAATTAATGACAAATAGAGTTCATATGTGAATTAGACCACAATTAACTATGAATTGATGATAAATGAGCATAATTTATTTTTCATGGATTAAAATGATAAAAATGGTAGCTTTAATATAAAATAGGCTTAATGGACTTAATTGATGGTTAACTATGCTTTTTCTGATATCAGGGTTATATGTGGTTAAAACATAACCTTAGTATCTTTTTAACCTTAGTATCTTTCATGAAGAATATATGAGATAATTAGGGTTTGTGATCTTTTGTATAAAATTACGGTTTAAAATAGTAAAAGATGAAGGGAAACCCTAATTGCAATGGAAACCCTAAAAGAGGACTAGAAACCCTAGGAAGCGAGCTAGATTTAATAGATCTTGATGACATGATCAATAATAGGAAATTGTATGTATATTTCAGGATCTCATTATGTGCTTGCTTGCTTAATTGGATTTCTTACTTGTATGGATTATTCTGCCTCAAATCAGCCTGACAGGTATGTGGTTACGCTAATGAATAATCGCTTTAGTTTCACAGCGATTTCTGAATGTTTTTATCGTTTGCTTGAAAATAAATGTTGAATGCCTATTATTTCATGCAACTATAGAGTGACTATGACTATCACTATAAATGTATATATATATATATATATATATATATAACTGGCTTAGATCCGGGTCCACCTCTGTGGCTTTGAAAATGCTAAAAAGGGTAACCTAGAGCAAGGTCTAGGCTATCTTGAGTTAGAAACTGGAATACCCACGTGTAGTGCCATGAGACTCTTAGCATGCCATGAGTTAAGGAGTGGGCTACCTACGGGTAGTGCCATGTGACTCAACCCTAGAAACGGATTCATTGGTTAGGTGGGATCATGAGGGGTTTAATGGGGATCTACCATAGGGAAGGTAACATCCAGTTTCACTGCGGGGGACAGCGCAAAGGATAGGGTATGCATGGATCGCGCAGTTATATTTAAAATGTAAAATTGTTTGTTAAACTGTAATTGATTGCAATACATTGTTATGGATAATTGCATGATTATTGTTTCCCCCACATACCAGCTTTATGTTGACCGACATTTTGTTTGTCGGCGTTTTAGGTACAAAACCAAAAGGACAAACAGTAAATTGTCATATTGTGAAATACATGAATTAAAGTCCAAGCAGGATTAGTTAGAATAGAATCCATACGTGGATAGAAGTTTAGAAAATCCAAGTTTTCAAAAGGTATGCAAAATTTTATTTATTACAGCTTTTCAGTATAGTCTGGTAGAATTTAATAATTGTTATTGATTAATTGTCGAACCTTGATCTAAAAATTGGGATAACGGCACCAACCTCTCGGAATCCCTTAATTGGGGGTTACCAGAAGGCGGGATCGTTACACTGAGATCCCAAGTGTTATGTATCTAAATGTGTTCCAAAGATTAGGAAAGTACTTGATAGATGTATTACACCTTTATTTGTAGTATATGTTATAATTCTTGCTTGTAACTTGGTTGATGCTAAAAGATACTGTAATACACCTAATTAAACAAGTGGAATCTTATAATGTAGTGCCATGGCCATAGATCCATCAGTTTCAGAATTTGTTTAAATGGTGAAACGGATTTTCCCATGGAATTACCTGGAGCGCATATTTTTGAATATGTGGGGGCTATGGGCGCCAATATCCTTACTTCCACAATCTTGGGGATTGGCTATATGCCATATCCTAGCTCGAGTGAGACTATGGTCGTAGACTCAGTAATGAGCACAGTGAACTGGCACGTGGCTCAGAGTATGGCTATATGTCATGACTCAATAATTTTATGTCGGGGAAGGTTGTAGGTCTGTTTATCCTTGAAGAGAGTGCATGTTGCGGCTGTAACTCAAAGTGAAGATGTCGCTACACCCCGACAAGCTTGTTGTAGTTTGACATGTGGTCACTACCAGTGGTCTCGTACTGACCGAGACGGGTGAGGTCTTGGCAGTCGGCTCTTCCATTGACCTTGTATGGTACTGACTTGTGAGAAGTTTGTGGTCAGTTGGAGCATGAGCGGTATATCTCATCTCCTCAGGGCATAAGTGTGATTGTAAATATGTAATCAGCCGTGTAGTGTATTTGCTTAAGGATCGAATATGAAAAACATTGGTTGATGTACACTTTGTTTATACATATTAATTGGATAGATGTTATACATGTTTCTTTATATTCCTTGTAAAGTGAATATATGATTTATTGCTCTATCATAGATAGATGCATTACTTTAAGAGAAGAGATTGCTCTATTCTACTTATCAATAGTGATTAATCTTACTTATTAATATAAAAGAACATCTGCTCAGTTTTATACTATTTACCTATGATAATAACATTATTGGCAGAGAGTTATAACTCTCGTTGGGACAATTGCCTCACCCTGTGGGATCCACATTTTTTAAGGTGGGTATGCACTAGGGGGTAGAGACCATACTATAGAGGGAGAACAATAATAGCAGGGGCAACAGTAACATCTCAGGCTGAGTGTATTGTCTGTCGTGTCTTGTAGATAGAAGTCCTATATGTCGTCTCTGTACTCTCATGTCCTTAGAATCAGTACGTAAAAGTTTTATAAACAATCGGAGATTTTGGCTTATATGCCTTGAAGTTTTATGTTGCTTCAATATATGTTTTGACAAAGCAACTATTATATGTTATCATCGAGATAAGATGGTATAGTGTATGTACAATGTAAACCTTGATGTATATACAGTTTTGGTTCTTTCAGTAAGAGTTTACTGGAAGAGGATCTCTTTGCAAAATGGTTTTAATTTTTAGTGATTTTGTTAATCCACTGCTTATGGTTATTCCCCAATTATTTACTTGTGATGGCTTGATTTGATGCTGAGTCATCACAAAGTTTTGGTATTAGAGCTTAAGGTGCACTGAGTCTACAGAGACATAGGACTAAGGTGTTGAGTATGTTCTAGTATCCTCCAGTACACCCTATAGTGACTTCTGGTTATGCAGAAGAAAGGGTGAAGTTTAAAAATGACTGGAGAACACGAGGAACATGTTGTTAAGAGCAATGTAGTTCCACCATGAGAGGGTGTAAGGGATCAGGCAAGAAAAGAATGAGTGCCTAAGAATTTCCATCTTGACCCAGTCGGGATAGAGAATCCTGCTTTTTATGCTCTTGTTGGGCAGGTTAGGACAACAGTGATGCATATATTAGACTGTATACTAGCATTACAACCTAGGTTACCAGTCCTCAATGCAGAAACTTTGGATTTTGAAAGGGTTCCCGAATGACATAGTCATGATTGGAATAGTATAAAATGTGGGAAGGATTAACATATGGCAAGAAAATAGACTCTGCCATAAGTATATACAGATAGTACATTTGTGATGGCAATGCCCAAGGAGGGGAAATAATATGAGAATTAAGGAAAGGTCTCTACAATTCTAGAGACATTTGCCTAGTTGTCTAAAAAGCCAAGGTTTTTGGTGCCACCAGTGCAATAAATGTCTAGTGCACCAGGGCAGTAGTCACTAAGTAAAGGAAAAAGTCCTAACTTTCCACCTATAAGAAATCCTGGCTTAGCTTCTACATCGGTAATAAGACCGATAAGACCATGGTACGAGAACAAAACATGTTATAGATATGGACATGTTGAGCATAATAAACCCTTTTGTTCAAAAGAAAGGAGGAAATGACCCAACAACTGAGGCAGACTCAGCATGCCTTACGAAAGTTACAGACCAATAGTGTAAAAAGGCAAAAGTAACAACATGAAACAGCTAGACTCTATGTTTTGAGTCAGCTTGAAGTGGTAGATGACCGTGGGGGTGACAGTCAGATAAAGCTTTTTCATTCTGGTATGTCTTCTCTTGATTTTATCTGATAATCATAAGAAGGATTGTTGTTGTTGACTTCCCTTTGGTTGTCCTGTTGGAACATGGGGAAGAAATGATGAGGACTAGAATTTATATTATGTTCAGTATTCTTTTAGATGCTTTATAATTGCTTTTGTCCATATAAAAGAGGCAGAGATGTAAATGAGATACCTAGAGAAATCCAGGGATATTAAGTTGTGTGACTTGAATGATATGAAAAGTAAGGTATATGATACAAACAAGGTGCATACTACCTAATCTCAGTACTAGTATACCCTGGCCAGGTATTCAACTATTGAAGGTAGGGTAAGTATGGAACTCTTAGACTATTATCTTTCTGATTACTCTGATCAAGTAATCATTTTGAGACAATCTAAAGAGCATAATGAAATTGAAAATATGGCACTGATGTTTCTATCACATCCTAAGTGCAATGAAATAGAAACTGGGTTTATCTCAAACCAGTATGTGAGTATGAGGATGTAAAAGTACAATCCTCATGATAAGATAAATGGAACAAGGGATATGATCCCTATTCAATAAAGAATGTGTGAAGGATAATGATCTCTTCCATAATATGAAAATGATAAATGGGATAAAATCATAAAATGTTCATGAACATGTTAGACAATAACAAAGAAAGGAGTGATGATATGTAATCATCCTTATAATTCCTATGTTGATGGCAAGGAACCTAGGATGAAACAAGAGTAAATGACTCATGAACATTTTAAAGTTCAAGCAATAATCAGAGGATATGATAATCTCTTCTCTTTGATAAACAACCCTGGGTGATGATGGGGTGATAAGAGGAATATGTTTCTTTGTGTTCTTTCCTTTCAGGGACATGGCAATCAAGTAAGTCTTATGACACTTGATGTGTATAAGTTAGAAGTGTTCTATTAATGGATACTTAGAAAAGTATCAATCCGTCTTGGACTTTGGTTCCAAGATAAAGATATGTATAATAAGTAATGTCCCAAGATGAAAGAAAGATCCTTTTGTATGTTTGGTTTTGATAATAACAATAAAAGATGGAAATGGTGGGAATGTGATGTAATTTTGACACATGTGACAGATACCAAGGTAAGGAATTCTGGTATCCAAGAAGTGTCAGGTGGTATGGGAAAGTGAGAACATGACTCCTGATAAGATGATTAATGTTTGGCTACTTAGAAGGGCCGATTTTGGGATCAGTCTAGTTATGTACCTATAGTATGGATGTCATATGTTAGGGGTTTATGCTCCGCATAAACATGACATCAGCAAGGATGTACGAGTTGAAGAAACATTTGTAGAATCATCTTTGGAAAATCTTATCAAGCTAAATATAATTCCTTAGAATATCTCTATCCAAATATGTTGAGGTAGATTATAAATAACATATAGAGATACCTCTGAGATAGTTCTTCTTTAATAAGTAGCCTCTCCTTATGACAAGAAAATAAACGGCTAAAGGGATAGTTGATACAAGTAATAATAAAGTCTAAGTGTTTTTTCAGTAGATTAAAGTGGCACAGCAGATGTATGATAAGACTTGTAGTCCCAAGTGGGTGACAGAACATAACTATGGTCTTTCCTTGGAGGAGAAATGCTAAACTAAGTAAGGAACATGGAAGACTCCCAAGGTCAAGAATCTTATCACATAAAGTTGTAAGTTGAGAAGGTGACAAATCAGTGAGGTTTGACACTTGAGTTAAATAAGGTATGTATAATGCTTCTTCGAATAAGAAAAGTGTTACCGGACACATAGTTGACTCTACAGTCAACAATGGAAAGGACAGCTGAGTATGTGTCATGTGTGACAGATCTTATGATGATCTTTAATGAAAGGACTTTGTGCTGGTTAAAGTTCTATGGCATCTCCATGACGTCAAGAGGTTATGTGGAGACTTGATAATATGATGCATGAATGACAATTGTCTTCCTTCATCTGGGATTTTGGAGACGAAATTCTTGAGGGGTTTATAATTTGTAATGACCCTGACATGGGTTATTAGTTAACCCTATTTTTTTTGGCTAAGAAAGTTGATTAGAACTTTAATATAATCCTATAAGGTGCTTTGTTATCATGTGACACACTTATGTTTCAAGTTTGGTCCTGATTGAATGTTGCTTGCGCAATGTTCCTTTGTTTTGGACCAAAGTGTAATTTACCCAAGATGAGGAGTTATATTGAAAAATGTCACATATTTAACATGCCTTAAGTGTTTTAGAATCATAATAAAGAGAATTATGCTAATTGGTGGCTTGTGGAAAGACTAAATGCCAATTTTGAACTTGTTTGAATAATGTTATTACCTTGTGCACCAATTTTGGTACAAATTGTAATTTACCCAAAATGTAGGGTTGATATGAAAATTACCACCTGTAGAGTGTCCCTACTCCCTCCTAGTATCATTTAGAGGATATATAAATAAGGATACACCATGTTTGAATCATATTTAAGTGATGGTACTCTTGGTGATGAGAAGACCAAGAAAGGGGTTGAATGTGAAACCCTAACTTGAGTGGTATCGAGTTGTAGACTTGATACGGGAGTGCCTATCAGACAAGGATCCATAGAGGGGATCCCATATTGGTTTTTGAACTCTTGTAAAAGGCCATGACAGGAAAATCACCTCAAGGAGGTGAAGTGTATCAGTTTATAACTTCCTTGGAAAAGTTGTATCGGGTTGTGAATAAAGTGGTGATTAAGTTGAGATATCTTATCCAAAGAGATAAGTTATGGCTGAAATATCATCTCTAGATTATCCTTAAATTTTTTACATGTAAATATAAATGTGATTTCATGCATGTACATGTGGCAACCATGCATGTACATGTGGCACCTAGTATCTTAAAATGATGACACCTCATATACACTCTTTTTCATGAACCTCAACTATATATACCACTCCTTTCACCTATTAGTGAAAATTTTCGAATCCTACCACCTCCTTTTTCTTAGATATCATTCATAGAGTCTTGTTATCATGCATAGGTGAAGTGGTATCGTGCATGGAGACTTTGTATCGGCCATAGCAAGGTGATATCTGCCTAGCAAGGTGATATCAGCCTAGCAAGGTGATATCGGCCATAGTGGAGTGATATTGGCCACAAGTGAAAGGATATCGGCCACAAGTGAGGGAATATCATGCATGAGTAGTGAGGTATCATGCAAGGTGCTAAGGATCAAGAAGGATCTCAAACCTTAACCCTAAGGTAAGGCCATGATCATCTTCAACCTTGTATTGAAGCATGGAAATAGGGTTATGATCTTCCTTTCTTTTCTTCTTCACCAAATACTTATCCATGGTGATTATTTGCCTATAGAGGAGTTTTGAAGCTCATATTAAACCTTATGAATGTGAATCTTTGGAGCTTGGAGATTTGAAGTTGCTCTTGAGGAGGGTTATATAACTTGAACCCAAACATGTTATTACTCACCATATTTCTTGCTATATTTGATGATCTACTTTCCATTCCAAGATTTTCTTGAATACTTGATATATCTACGAGTTCTAATAGCTTTCTTAGACTTTTATCCATGTACTAGAATAAGTATAATGAAGGTATATAGCTTGAAGATGATTGTGTCACCTTATAAAGTGATATTGGGTTCAAGCACACAAGCAAGAACCTCTAACCCGATATGGTGATGCACATACACCACTAAAATGATATGGATATGAGTTTATACTTCCTTGCATGATATGGTGAAGAAGTATACACCTCTTTGACTATATGGTTTCAAGCATACGCCATGTTCACGATATGAGGTCAATTTTATACCTTATGCACGACATGGAGTCAAGTATGTACTCTAAACCAACATGATAAACCCTAGAAGATGGGTAACTTGATATAATGATGAGTTTATACCTCATGGATGATATGAGTGACACACACCTCTTTGCCTGATATGGTGTGAAGCACACACACACCTCTTTTCCTGATATGGTGTGAAGCACACACACACCTCTTTTCCCGATATGGTGTGAAGCACACACACACACACCTCTTTGCCCAATATGGTGTGAATCACACAGACACCTCTTTTCCCAATATGGTGTGAAGCACACACACACACCTCTTTGCCTGATATGGTGTGAAGCTCACACACACCTCTTTTCCTAATATGGTGTGAAGCACACACACACCTCTTTTCCCGATATGGTGAGAAGCACACACACACCTCTTTGCCCGATGTGGAAGCAAGCACACACATCTTTGCCCGATATGGAATCAAGCACACACCTCAAAAATGATATTGGGTTAAGCATACACCTCTTGGATGATATGATGGTAAGCATACACCTCTTGCATGATATGATGTTTAGTACACACCTCTAAAATTATATGGTGGGTAACCCAATACACTAGATGACAAAAGTGGTAAGGTGGTTAATACCCTAGAACATGTGATGGCCAATGCACTAAAGTATGGTGTGGCCAATATAACATCCTTGACCTGGGTTATGGATTAACCCTAGAAGTTTTTCTTAATTAATTTATTTACAAACTTGTTTTAATCCTTTTAAAAGTAATTAAGACTCTTGTAGAGTTTAATTTTCAAGTTTGAGCTTATTTGCAAACTGTTTGTGCATTATATGATAGTTTGGGCATAAAGTGAAATTTACCCAAGATGAGGGGTTATATTGCAAAATGTCACATGTTGAATGTACTTCATGTGTTTTATAATCATAATAGAGAGATTATTCTAAAGGATGGCTTGTGGAAAGCCTAAATTTCAAGTTGAAACTTGTTTGAATAATGTTAGTGCATTGTGCACCAATTTTGGTACAAACTGTAATTTACCCAAAATGTAATGTTTATATACAAATTACCACCCCTAGAGTGTCCCTACTCCCTTCTAGTATCATCTAGAGGAGAGATAAAGAAGGATACACCATGTATGAATCAATTATGAGTAATGTTACTCTTGGTGATTAAAAGACCAAGAAAGGGATCGAATGTGAAACCCTAACTTGAGTTATATCAAGTTGAAAAGCTTATATGTGAGTGCCTATCAGACAAGGAGGTATGGGGGGGTATCATATAGTTTTGTGGACTCTTGGAAAATACCATGACGGGAAAAGCACCTCAAGGAGGTGAAGGATATTGGTTTACAATTTCCTTAGAAAAGTTGTATCGGGTTGTGAATAAGGTGGTGATGTAGTTGATATATCTTATCCAAAGAGATAAGTAATGGACGAAAATTCACCTCTAGATTATCCTAAAGTGTTTTACATGTCAAGATAAATGTAAATTCATGCATGTACATGTTTCAACCATGCATGGACACATTGCACCTAGTAGCTTAAATTGATAACACCTCATATACACACGTTTTCATGAACCTCAAGTATATATACCCCTCTTTTTACCCACTAGTGAAATTTTTCGAATTTTACCACCCTCTTTCTCTAAGGTATAGTGCATATGGTCTTGGTATCATGAAAGGGTGAAGTGGTATCGTGCATAGGGCCTTGGGTGTCAGTAAAAGTAAGTTGATATCGGCCTAGTAAGGTGATATCGGACTAGCAAGGTGATATCAGCCATAGTGGAGTGGTTTTGGCCACAAGTGAAGTGGATATCTGCCACAAGTGATGTTATATCGTTCATGAGTAGTGAGGTATCATGAAATTTGCTAAGTAGTAAGAAGGATCTCAATACTTAACCCTAAGGTGAGGCCATGATCATCTTCAACCTTGGATTGAAGCATGAATCTAGGGTTATGATCTTCCTTTCTTTTCTTCTTCACCAAATTCTTATCCATGGTGATTCTTTGCATATAGAGGATTTTTGAAGTTCATCTTCAACCTTAGGAACGTGAAGCTTTGGATCTTGGAGCTTTGAAGTTGTTCTTGAGGTGGGTTATATAACTTGAACCCAATTATATTATTATGCACCTTAAATTTTGTCATACTTGTTGATCTACTTGCAATTTCGATTTCTCTTGAATAATTGATGATCCTGTGAGTTCTAAAAGCTTCATGGGACTGTTTTGCATGACTTAGAACAGTAAGAACAAGGGTCTAGATGTTGATGTTGATGGTGATGACATCATCAAGGTTAAAGTGATATCGGGTTGAAGCACACACCTCCAACCCGATATGGTGATGTAACCCTATATGATATGAAAACTAATATACCTTGGAACCCCACACCCCTATCGGTTTGTACAATGGGTTGTCAAAGGTTCAACCAGTTGTCTAGCCTATCACTTAACCCATGGTGAAGGGTAGGTCGATGGCATGAAGGTTTGAAGAGGCATGAGCATAGGGGTCTAACCCGATATGGTGTGAAGCACACACACACCTCTTTGCCCAATATGGTGTGAAGCACACATACACCTCTTTGCCCGATATGGTGTAAAGCACACACACACCTCTTTGCTCGATATGGTGTGAAGCGCACACACACACCTCTTTTCCCAATATGGTGTAAAACACACACACACCTCTTTGCCCTATATGGTGTAAAGCACACATACACCTCTAAAGTGATATGGAAGCAAGCATACACCTCAAATCTGAGATGGTAAGCATACATACACCTCTAAAGGGATATGGGTAGCAAGCACACACCTCTTTCCTGATATGGTGGAAGCACCTCAAAACCCATATGAAGGAAAGCACCTTAGATGCAATGTACTTGATGGAGTAACACATGAAGTGTCTTATATCAAGTCATACATTAAGAGGTGTGGAGTTTAATGAATATTGATTGAGTAGGCCAATGTACATTGAAGGAAAGGTTGAGCCAACTTAATAAAGTATGAAGTGATCAACACCCTAGTAAGGATGAGAGAGAAACTCATACTTCTGTGATAATCATGTAATAAGCATACTCCTAATATGAATAGAGTATGAATTAGGGTTTGATTCTTGATAATATGATCTTGAAACCCTAAATGGTTAATAATGGGAAACCCTAACCCTAATGAAGTGTGAGGATATGTAATGTGAAATCATAATCGATAAGAAAGGGATACCCTAACCCTAATATTGGGATCATGGTATTACCCTTGTATTGCATGGTGTTGATATGTATTTGATATGGCTGTTATCATGAAATACTAACCATGCAAGTATCATGATATGATGAGCATAGACAGGTATGAGCTATGATGTTTTATGTGATACAGATTTAAATGGGCCTTGTGAGCCATGTGAGATGCTTGTACAACAAGTGGCATTCATACCTTGGTTTGAGGACCTAGAGGTAATAGTTACCTGATAAGTGGTAACAGTGTTTAGTGATGAACTAAGGGTTTGAATACCCAGATCTAGTAATCATGATGATGATAATGCTAAGGGATGAGAATTCTCAGTAATGAGATAAGGGATTGAGATCATGAATGTTATATGTGATTCAAAGATTAGAAAAGTATTTGATAGATGTATTACACCTTTCTTTGTTGCATCTATTGTAATAATTCATGTTTGAAACTTGGTTGATGCTAAAAGATATTATAATGCACCTAATTAATCAAGTGGAATCTCATCATGTAGTGCCTTGACCATAGATCCATCAACGTTAGTAGTTGTTGAATGGTGAAACATGTTTTTCCACGGGATCTCTTGGAACACATATTTTTGAATATGTGGGGGCGATGGGCGCCAATATCCAGGCGTCCTAATGAGGGATTGATGTGAGATCTCGTTCATTATAAATATCGGGATGGATGTATCATGAATCTCCTGATGATGATGAATGTCAAGGATGGATAACTAAAATCTCCCTGAAGAGAGTGCATGTTGCGGCTGTAGCTATATAGCGAAGATACTAGTATACCCTGGTAAACTAGTTTGTAGTTGACATGAGATGTCCTACTAGTGGTCTCGCACTAACTGAGACATGTGACTTCATGGAAGTAGGCTCTTCCATTGACCTTGTATGGTACCCATGCTTTACGTAGTCGTGGTCGGTTGGAGCACGAGTGATATACCTCATCTCCTAAGGGCATAAGTGTGATTGTAAAATGTAATCAGTTGTGTATTGTATTTTCTTAAGGATAGAATACGGAAATAATTGGTTGATGTTACATTTGTTTTATACATCTTAAATGGATAGATGTTATACATATTATTCATATTCCTTATAAAATGAATAGATGATTTACTACTTTATCATAAATAGCTACAATGCTTCAGAAGATGATATTTCTCTACTCTTCTTAAACAGTGATTAAATCCTTCTTATCAATGTAAAAGAATCCTCTGCTCGGTTTTACACTATTTATATGTGTTTATAATATTGTTAGCAGAGAGTTATATCTCTCGCTGGGACATGGGTCTCACCCCGTTGGTCACCAACATTTTTAGGTGGACGCAGACGAGGAGGTAGGGTATTACTGTAGAGGGAGGACAACAGCATCAGGGGCAGCAGTAGCATCTCAGAGGCAGCAGTAGCATCTCAGGTTGAGTATAATGTCTGTCGTGTCTTATAGATATAAGCCATATGTGTCGTCTCTATACTCTCAGGTCCTTGGAGTCAGTACTTATTGGTTTTATGAACGATATCAGATTTTGGTTTATATGCCTCGAGGTTTTACGTTGCTTATGAATAGTTTGGCAAGGCAACTGTTATATGTTATCCTCGAGATGAGATGGTACAGGGTATGTACAATGTGAACTATGATGTATGTAGTACTTTGGTTCTCTTCTTAAGAGTTTCCTGGAAGTGGATCTCTTTGCAAAATGGTTTTACTTTTTAGTGATTTTTGTTAATCCGCTACTTATGGTTATTCCACAATTATTTACTGGTGATGGTTTGATTTGTTGTCAGATCATCACAAAGTTTTGGTATCAGAGCCTAAGGTTCACTGAGTCTACAGAGACATAGGATTAAGGTTGTTGAGTATGTTCTAGTGCTCTCCAATTTATCTGATAGTGACTTCTGCTCATATAGGAGAAGAAGTAAAGCTAAAGATGGTTGGAGCACACGAAGAACATGCTGCTGAAAGTAGTGTTGCTACACCAGGAGGAGGTGCAAGGGATCAGTCTAGAGAGGAATTAGTACCTGAGAATCCCCATCTTGACCAAGTTATGATAGAAAACCCAGCTTTTCATTCTCTGTTTGGGCAGTTCATGAACACAATGACGCATATGACAGATCGGATGCCTACACCAGCACCAAGGGCACCAGTTCCCAATGAGGGACATGGATCTAGTAAGACCTTTAAGAGATTATACCGGGTAGGAGCCACCGAATATGTTGGTACAACTGACCTAGCAGACATAGATTCATGGCTCACTGAGTTGGAGAAAGCCTTTAGAATCCTCAGCATTCCAGAAGCTGAGAAAGTTAGGCATCTTTTGTACCTGTTAAAAGGAAGCACTGGCCATTGTTAGGCCATTGAGGAGGAGAAATGACTAGGTGTTGAGGTCGAATGGAGAGAGTTCTGACGTGAGTTTGTCAATATGTACTTTCCCAAGACTTAACTGGATGAGAAAATCTCACAGTTTGAGAGAATTAGGCAAGGACCAATGAACATTAGTGAGTATGAAGCTAAGTTTATGGAGCTTCTATGGTTTTGTCCACACATGGCTACTATAGATGAGGAGAAAATTTGGCATTTTGAGAAGGGTCTGAATGCTGAGTTAACCACACCTGTATCTGCTCTAGAGAATAGAGAGAGGTTTTCCACCTTTGTGGAGTCAGTTAGGCGGATAGAAAGTTTCGTGACTGAGAAATGTGAAGCCAACAATAGGAAATTGCTTGCACAGTTCCAAGGATAGAGGTCCAAAAGTTTTAAGAAACTAAGGTTTCCTGCACCAACAACACCATAGAGGTTCAGTGCTCAGACATAGTGGACTTCCACTAAGGGTAGAGGTCATAGTTTTCTGCCAAGTGGAGCCCATAGTTCGGCATTAATGTCAATAATAGGACCATCTAGGCCACAATGGGAAAACATAGACTGTTACAAGTGTGGGAAGACAGGACATCTGATGAGGGATTGTCTATTTAGAGACAGGAATGTAACCCAACAACTGAGGCAACGTCAACAAGACTCTTAGAGGAAATAGTTTAGTAGTAGCACACGAGGACGTGGACAGGTGTCCCAATTTGGTTCATCTGCACCCAACAACAGGACGCGTAGTCGACAATCAGTAATGGCGAGATTCTATGTTATGAATTAGTCGGAATTAGTGGTCAACCCACGAGTCGTGACAGGTCATATGGAATTATTTCATTCTGATATGTCTTCATCCTGCTTCGTATCGATTTTGATTGATCTGGGTGCTACACATTCCTTTATCACTCAAGAAGTGATTCATGACTGTAATATAACTTTCAGTCGTAGAGCAAATAATCTGTTATTAGAAACTCTGTTAGTCAGATCTACGGTGTTGAGGGAGGTATGTACTCCCTGTGTTCTTTCTTTTTCAGAACACAGCATTCAGGTGGATCTTATACCACTTGATATTAATGGGTTTGATATAATTCTTGGGATGGACACCCTAGAAAAGTATAAGGTTGTCTTGGATTGTGGTTCCAAGCAAGCTATGTTCACAGACAATGGTGAGACATGGGTCTTTTAGGGGGATAGAAAGATTCTTCCAACCTATCTAGTATCAGCAATGATAGCTGAGAAACTGATGCGACAAGGATGTGAAGCATTCTTGGCACATGTGGTAGATACCCGAGCAGAGATTCCTAGTCTTTCTGAAGTTCCTATTGTCAGGTAATTAAAGGATGTGTTTCCTAAAGCGTTTCTAGACATTCCTCCACCTCGAGAGATTGATTTTGAGAATAACCTAATTCCAGGTACACAACCTATAGCTCAAACACCTTATAGGTTGGCGCCAGCTGAGATGGTAGAACTTAAGAAACAGTTACAGGAGTTGCTTGAGAAAGGTTTGATTCGACCGAGTACTTCCCCATGGGGTGCTCCAGTTCTTTTTGTTAAAAATAAGGATGGATCTATGAGATTATGCATAGACTATATACAACTTAACAAGGTGACTATTAAGAACAAATATCCTTTGCCAAGGATAGATGATATGTTTGACCAGTTGCATGGTGCAACAATATTCTCTAAGATAGATATAAGGTCAAGATATCATCAATTACATATCAAGGAGAGTGACATACCTAAGTCAGCCTTTAGGACAAGGTATGGTCATTATGAGTTTGTAGTTATGTCATTTGGACTAACTAATGCACCAGCTACATTCATGGAGCTGATGAATAGAATCTTCCGACCATTCCTTGATCAGTTTGTAGTGGTCTTCATAGATGAAATCCTGATATACAGTAGAGATGGTCAACAACATGAACAACACCTTCGTCAAGCCTTGACATTGTTGAGACAGCACATGCTATATGCTAAGTTTAGCAAGTGTGAGTTCTGGTTGTCAGAAGTGTATTTTCTTGGACACGTTATATCTATTTCAGGTATTCATGTTGATCCACAGAAAGTGGAATTTGTTTTAGAGTGGGAACAACCCAAGACACCGACTGAGATTCACAGTTTCTTAGGCCTGGCAGGTTATTACATGAGGTTTATTAAAGACTTTAGTTCTATAGCCTTACCCCTAACCAAGTTGACCAGGAAGGAAGTTCCTTTTGTCTGGAATGACAAGTGTCAGCATTCTTTCCAGTTGTCGAAAGAAAGGTTGACCAGTGCACCTGTGTTAGCTTTACCTGAGCAGGGGAAGGGATACATTATTTTATGTGATGCCTCTAAGAATGGTTTAGGATGTGTGCTGATGCAGAGTGACCATGTAGTTTCTTTTGCTTCCTGACAACTTAAGAAACATGAGGAGAATTATCCGACGCATGATCTAGAATTAGCTACAATAGTTCACGCGTTGAAGATTTGGAGACATTATCTCTATGGAGAAACATGTTAGATTTTTACAAACCATAAGAACTTAAAGTACATCTTCTCACAACACAAGTTGAACATGAGACAACGTCGCTGGATGGAATTAATCAAGGACTACGATTGTAACGACTGTCAACAAATCGACAAACCAATCGTTAGTAATTAGTTGAATAAACATAATCAGTAGATTAACAAAAATCACTAAAATTTAAAACCATTTTGCAAGGAAATCCTTTTCCAGAAAACTCTTACATATCATGTGTTACATTACAAAACTGTGTTTTATCTCATCTCGAGGACAACATATAACAGTTACTCTATCAAAACACATAATGGAGCAACATAAAACCTCGAGGCATACAAGCCAAAATCTCATATTATTCACAAGATCATCATGAACCAACTCCAAGGACCTGAGAGTACAGAGACGACACATAGGAGTTCTATCTACAAGACACGATAGATAGTACACTCAACCTGAGCTGTCACTGCTACCTCAGTCGTTGATCCTCCTCTACAAAAAGGTCTCCAGAGCCTCATGTATGTCCACCTAAAAAATGTGGATCCCATAGGGTGAGACAATTGTCCCAGTGAGAGATATAACTCTCCGCCGACCATATTATTATCACAAATTAAACATTATAAAACTGAGAAGAGGTTCTTTTATATTAACATGCATGATTAATCATTGTATGAACAAAATAAGATAATCTCCTTTCTTAATGATAACATTGCATCTACCAATGGTAGAGATATAAACCAGCTATCTGCTTTGCAAGGAATGTAAAGAAACATAAATAACATCTATCAACTAAGATATATAACTGAATTGTGCATCACACAATGTTTTCTGCATTCGATCCTTAAGCAGATATCCTAAATGGTTGAACATATTTTAACAATCACACTTATGCCCTAAGGAGATGAAACATACTGCGTTCATCTCCAATCGACCACAAACTTCTCACAAGTCGGTACCATACAAGGTCAATGGGAGAGCCGGTTGCCATGACCTCACTTTTCTTGGTCAATACGAGACCACTTAGGATTAGTAGGACATCTTGTGTCAGCTGCAAAAATAGTTGTGCCAGGGTACATAGGCATACTCGCTTAGAGCTACAACGTCAACTATGCTCTCTTAGGGGAAACATCTTCAACAACCATCCCCAATTACTGAGTCATGGTCCCTTAGGCAATATACTGTGAGCCATGGTCACATAGAAACAATGCTCTGAGCCACAGGTCAGTTCATCGTGCTCTATTGAGACATTCTTATGACATTACTGAGACATGGACACTTAGCCTCCATGCCCCCACATATTCAAAAATATGCATTTTGGGTTATGCCGCGAGAAACCCATTTCACCATTCAGAAAATTTTGACACTGATGGATCTATGGTTAGGGCAACATTTTATGGTTTCTAATTATATACTAAGTGCATTACAACATTATTTTAACATCAACCAAGTTATCATTATTAATCACAACAAATGCTACAAAGAAATGTGTAATACATCTATCACGTACTTTTCAAATCTTTAAAACACATGATACTTGGGATCTCAGTCCCCCATCACATTAATGGGAATTCTCATCCCTTCACATAATTATCATGATTACTGGATCTGGGTATTCAAACCCTTAGATCATCACATAGCATTATTACCTCTGTAACAGGTAATCATTGCCTCTAGGTCCTCAAACCAAGGTATTCATTTCACTTGTTGTACAAGTATTCTCATGGCTAGGCCATTACACATCTTGTCACCTCTCACTAGGCAACAACTTATTCACATGGATCACAAGTCCATTACACATCTTGTCACCTCTCACTAGGCAACAACTTATTTACATGGCTCACAAGGCCATTACACATCTTGTCACCTCTTAGTAGGCAACAACTAATTCACATGGCTCACAAGGCCATTACACATCTTGTCACCTCTCACTAGGCAACAACTTATTCACATGGCTCACAAAGCCATTAATCATTATACTTGTTATACAAGTATTTAGCATGCCTTACAAGGCTTATGCAATAAGAGAAATGTAACCTTCCCATTATTAGGGTTAGGGTTTCCCTTTATAGACGAATAGGGTTTCAAGTTCATATTTGTAACATCCCTGACCTAGGTTATGCTTTAAACCTATATGTTTTGTTTAAGAAAGATAATTATATGCTTGCTATTATCATTTGAAAAGTAATTACAGCTCAAGAGGAACTTATGTTTCAATTTTAGTCCTTTTCGAATAATGTTGAAAACAATGTTTTGCTTATTTTGGACAAAATTGCAAATTACCTTAGTTGAGGGGTTAACTTGCAAATGTTACATGATAAAATGTTACTCAAGTGTTGAAGCATCATAATAATGAAAATAATGTAGGGGTATGGCTTCCACAAGTCTGAGCACCAAGAAAGAGCTTATTAAGCAATGTTTGTGCATTAAAACCTAGTTTTGGTGTAATGTGCAATTTACCCAAAACCTAGGGTTCAATATGCAAAATACCAATTATAGAGAGTCCATAATGTTTCTTGGTATCAATTAGAAACAATAAAAATCATAGGGACGTCTCATTTGAATCTCTTTGGAGGAGAGAGAATCTTGATATTAAAATAATCAAGATTTAAGCATAATTGAAACCCTAATTCAATTTAATGCAAACATAAAGATATTAATGGAAGTGCCCTTCAACCAAAAATGTGATGGATGAATTTATATAAGTATGGACGTCCTTGTGCCTTGCAATGGCACCTAAATATCTAAAGTGAGTGGAGAGCCCACTCACATTAGTTAAAGAAAAAGTAATATCCACTGATTTTTGGATATTATTATTATATTGATTAAGGTGCTTAAAAGGTTTGCTTTTAATTCATGAATAATTGAAAGGAATATAAGGCAAGGAAGGAGGCTTCATATGCAAGGAAGAGGAGGGGCAAGTGGCAAGGAAAGAGGAATATTTTCCTCCTACTTTCTCTCTCTTAAAAGAAATTCAATAAAACACATATATACTCATATATCCATTACTTGAAAGAGTGTTTTTGCAATCTACTTTCTTCCTTTGCTTTGGCCAAAGACAAGGGAGCTTAGGAGCAAGAGGAGAAATACCCCCAACCTGTAGGTAAGCTCCATGGTCTTCTTCAACCTTGATTTCATGGTGGAAATCGATATTCAATGCTTAATTTCTTCCTTTCTCCACTCAATCTTCAACTCTAGCCATTTCCTTTCACTCAAAGATTTGAGGACGGAACTTGGGAAGTTGAGAAAGATTCATTCACCATTAAAGACGTGGATATTGAAGCTTGGATTCAACTTTGAAGGTGGGTTATATAACTTGAACCCTTAGAAATCATTATTGATTTCATTTCTTCATCATATGTTGATTCCTTTTTCTTTCTCGAATTTCTTTTTGATTTATTGTTGAAATCACCACAAAGATCACAGAAAATTTCGAAGGTTTGGGGCTTGAATATGATGATGTCATCTTATCACACACCTCAATAAATTGCAAGAGTAAACGGTTTTAATTGGAGACCAATCGGTTTCAAGAACGATTGAAACCAAACGGTTTCAAAACTGTTTGGGTGTAAATGGTTTCAAAACCATTTGAGATCAAACGATCTCAAGAACATTTGGTGAAATTTTCTGATGTAGTTGGTTGATGATCCAATGGTTCTAATTGATTTAATTATAATGGTTTCAAGTGTGGATGATCCATTGATTACAAACCCTAATCGGGTTGAAGTGTTGAAACCCTAATTGAATTGATTCAATTTCATGTTGATGGAGCAAACGGTTTCAAAATCGTTTAAGGGCAAACGGTTTCAAAACCGTTTGATGGACAAACAGTTTCAAAACTGCTTGGAGATCAAGGGTTGTGATGGATGATTAGAGATCCAAGGGTTATAATTGATGAATTCTCAATGGTCCAATTGATCAATGAATCAATGATGCAAACCCTAATCAATTGGTTGAGAGAAACCCTAAATAATCCATTCGGTTTTCAAGGTGGTTTGGACCAAACGGTCTTGAAACCATTTGGAATCAAATGATTCTCAAATTGTTTGAGGGTTCATTCGGTTTCAAGATTGAATTGTCCAATCAGATTCAATGTTGAAGGGTCCATTCGGTTTCAAGGTTAATTTAATCAAACAGTTTCAAGGGTTGAAGGCATCTAACGGTCTTCAAACCGTTTAAGACCAACCGGTCTCAACCCTAGATGCCCAAATGGTTTCAAAACCGTTTGTAGGGCAAACAGTTTCAAAACCGTTTGGTGGATTGAAGAGGTCAAAATCGTTTGGTAGTTCAATGTATCTAAAACCGATTGATGACCTAATGTGATGAAAGATCAATTAACCCCCATGATCATTAATGATGGATATCAAAGATAATTACAAAGGTTGTACCCTTAAGTACTAGGGTGATTAGTACCCTTAGAGGGGTTATCTTTTGATGCTTATGAAAAGTAATATTTCAATACACTATGTTAACCCTAAAGGTATGTACTCGAATGAAGGGTTGACCTAATCTAGTCAAGCTTGAAGTAATTAACATCCAAGAGAGGATGAGAGAGAGAGAGGAATACCTACATGTATAATAATCAGGTAATGGTTAAACCTCAACACTTTCAAATATGAATAAAATATGTAATTAGGGTATGATCCTTGATAAAGAGATCATGAAACCCTAATTGAGAAGGTTGATGAGCCCTAATCCTAATTTAGGGCAATATTAGGTGAAACCCTATTCTAGGGTAATGGTGTAACCATAATCTAGGGTGATGATATGAGAAATCCTAATTCAGGGTAAGATAATGAAAAACCCTAAATTAAGGGGATGCTTCATGAAACTCTAATTTCGGGTAGTGTTACATGAAACCCTAATTTGAGGGAAAAGTTATAAGGAACCTTAATTCAAGGTAATGATGTGTGAAACCCTAATACAGGGTGTAGGTATGTGAAACCCTAATTATGGGTTATAGTGCATGAAACCCTAATCTTGGGCAATATGATGATAAACCATTACCCTAATTTTGGGTAATGGGATGAGTATCCCTAGTTGATATGATTTGGGAAACCCTAACCCTAATTTGGGAATAATGTTGTTACCCTTGTATTGCATGGTGTTGATATGTACTTAATATGGGTTTTATCATGTGTACTAACCATGCAAGTATCCTGAGATAATGAGCATAGCCAGATATGAGCTATGATGTTTATTTGATAAAAATGTCTAATGGGCCTTGTAAGCCATTATGTTAATTGTTGCCCAGAGCGAGGTGACATGATGTTTAATGGGTTTTTGAGCCATGTGAGATGATTGTGTATCATGTATCATTCATACCTTGGTCAAATGACCTGAAGGTGATAGTTACCTAATAAAGTGGTAACAATGCTCAGTGATGAACTAAGGGTTTGAATACCCAGAATCAACAAACATGATGATGATGTTGTTGAGGGATGAGAAATCCCAGTATGAGATAAGGGATTGAGATCCCAATGTCTTATAAAGCTTTGAAAAGTACTTGATAGATGTATTACACTTTTCTTTATAGCATTTGTCATAATAATTCATGTTTGAAAACTTGGCCGATGCTAAAAGAATATGGCAATGTACTTAATTAATCAAGTGAAATCTTATCATGTAGAGCCCTGACCATAGATCCATTATCTTCACAAGTTGGTGATGGTGAAATAGGTTTTCCTTCGAGAATTCCTTATGAACGCATATTTTTGAATATGTGGGGGTAATGGGCGTGAATACCTTACGTCCTGATGAAGGAATTGATGTGAGATAAGCATTAAATCTCTCAATCCTTCATTATGTGTGTCGGGATGGATGTATCACAAATCTCACGATGATGATGAATGTCAGATCGATGTGAGATAAACATTAAATCTCTCGATTGTCGATGAGAATGCAGTTGCCGTTGTAGCTCTGTAGCGAAGTTGCCAGTATACCTCGGAAAGTTATGTTGAGCAGTTGGCATAGTCCTGCTTGTGGTCTCATACTGAATGAGATGTGGGAGGTCATGGAATCTGGTTCTTCCTTTGACCTTGTATGGTACCGATTTTGACTTCGCAGTGGTCGGTTGGAGTATGAGCGGTATACCTCATCTCCTCAGGGCATAAATATGGTTGTAAAATGTAATCATCCGTGTAGCATATTTGCTTAAGGATTGAGAATGAAAATATTTAAATGATGTTACAATCCTTTTATAAATCTAAATGGATAGATGTTATACATGTTCTTCATATTCCTTATTAAATAAGATGATATTGCTCTATTCTGCTTAATCAGTGATTAAATCTTTTGTTCAGTCTATTATTTATTTACTTGCAATGATGATATTTCTGGCGGAGAGTTATCTCTCTCGCTGGGGCAATTTACAATTGTCTCACCCCCGTGGGATCCAACATTTTTAGGTAGACGCGGAAGAAGAGGTAGAAACCCTACAGCAGGGGAAGAACAGCAGCAACAGTAACAGGGACAACAGTGATATTTCAGGTGGAGGCACTAGCTGTCATATTTTATATAAAGAGTCCTATGTGTCGTCTATATACTCTCAGGTCCTAGGAGTCAGTAGTCAGTGTTTTTAATGAATCAATCTGAGATTTTAGCTTGATGCCTTGAGGTTCTTATAATGACTGTGTATAGTTTTAATAGAGCAGATGATGCTTGTAATCCTCGAGGAGGGATGGTACAAGACATGTACTTATGAATCAGGATGTAAATAAAATACATTGGTTCTTGATGAAAGAGTTTTCCTATGTTTGGATCTCTTTGTAAATGGTTTTAATTTTTAGTGATTTTCAATAATCCGCTGTTAATAATTGCTTCCGCTTAGTTAATGACGTTTTGTTCGAAACAGCTTGTCTCAATTTTAGTAATCCAAACCCTAATTCATTGCTCCACACATATAGGAGCATACATTGATATCATAAGTATTCAGTCATACTTATTTATTCTCATCATTTATCATTAAATGATTATCAACACAAAGTATGAGTTTCTCTCTCATCCTTACTAGGATGTTGATTACATCATACTTTATTAATTTGGCTTAACCCTTTCTCAAGGCATGTTAGCTTACACTTATCAAAGTGCATTAAACTCATTACATCTTAATGCAACAATTGACATGACACACTTCATGTGTTACCCATCCAAGTATATTGGATTTGAGGTGTATCAACCTTGAGGTGCTGGATGTGATATTTATCATGCCTTGGGGTATCACTTCCCTCATCACTTTTAACTTGCTTAAGTTCATCAACTTATCTTGTATTAGGGTATTTCCCATCCTAATACTTTATGCACTAACTCATCACATTTATTTTGTAGTTCATTGGCCATAAGTCACACACTTGAATTACCCAACTATCATCAAGTGATATGGACTCATATCAAGCTAAGATGTTGTTGATATAGGATTGACCATTATCAATCACTTTAGGTGTTTCACCTATCAAGGTATTAGCCACACCATTACTTGGTATTACCCTTATCACTCCTAAGAGTGTCTTGCCCTCACCTTTACAAGGTGTATAGGGTTGAATCATGTATGTCAAGTTGAAAATATGTATTGGGTTAGGTGTATATCGATCTAGGCATCATCATATCCCTCATACCCTTACCCATTAAGGTATCAACCTTACCATTCATACGGTGTATCAACTTCAGCCTTCATGGGTGTAACATCCTCACCTCACTTGAAGATATTGGCCACACCCTACTTTAGTGTATTGGCCATCACATATACTAGGGTATTAACCACCTTGCCACTCTTGTCATCTAGTGTATTGGGTTACCCACCATATCATTTTAGACATATGTGATCAACACCATATCGTCCAAAAGGTGTATTCTTAACCCAATATCAGTTTAAAGGTGTATACTTGCTACCCATATCACCTAGAGGTGTATGTGTGCTTACCATATTGACCTTGAGGTGTATGTATGGTTCCATATCGGGTTTGAGGTGTATGTGTGCTTTTCATATCACCATTGAGGTGTATGTATGCTTCCATATTGGGTTTGAGGTGTATGTGTGCTTACCATATCACCCTAGAGGTGTATGTATGCTAACATATTGGGTTTGAGGTGTATGTGTGCTTTCCATATCACCCTTGAGGTGTATGTGTGCTTCCATATTGGGTTTGAGGTGTATGTGTGCTTACCATATCACCCTTGAGGTATATGTGTGCTTCCATATCACTTTTGAGGTCTGTGTGTTTCACACCATATCGGGCAAAGAGGTGTGTGCTTGCTTACCATATCACTTTACAGGTGTATGTGTGCTTCACACCATATCGGGCAAAGAGGTGTGTGTGTGCTTCACACCATATCAGGCAAAGAGGTGTTGTTTAACCCAATATCATTTTTTAGGTGTATGATTGACCTAATATCGTGAAAGAGGTGTATATTACACCACCATATCGTGCAAGAAGGTATAAACTCATAACCATATCGTTTTAGTGGAGTAGGTGCATCACCATATCGGGTTAGAGGTGCTTGCTTGTGTGCTTGAACCCGATATCACTTAATAACATCATCTTGAATCTCTAGACCTTCATTATACTTGTTCTAGTACAAGGATAAAAGGTCTAAGCAACTACTAGAACTCATAAATATATCAAGTATTCAAGAAAATTTCGGAATTGAAAGTAGATCATCATATATTGCAAGAAAGATGGTGAATAATAACATGTTGGGGTTCAAGTTATTTAACCCGCCTTAAGAACAACTTCAAATCTCCAAGATCCAAAGCTCAATGTTCCTAAGGTTGAAGATGAATTCAAAACTACTCTATATGCAAAGAATCACCATGGATAAGTAATTGGTGAAGAAGAAAAGAAAGGAAGATCATAACCCTAAAATCATGCTTCAATCCAAGGTTGAAGATGATCATGGCCTCACCTTAGGGTTAAGACTTGAGCTCCTTCTTGCTCCTTAGAACCTTTCACGATACCTCACTACTCATGCACGATATTCCATCACTTGTGGCCGATATCCCCCTAACTTGTGGCAAAAAACACTCCATTATGGCCGATATCAACTT
This sequence comes from Alisma plantago-aquatica, assembly GCA_963693085.1. Classification (NCBI taxonomy): domain Eukaryota; kingdom Viridiplantae; phylum Streptophyta; class Magnoliopsida; order Alismatales; family Alismataceae; genus Alisma; species Alisma plantago-aquatica. Next base: position 666,110,708 of record OY856412.1, on the reverse strand, counting down.
GTTATGGCCAATATCACTTACTATGGCTGATATCACTTACTATGGCCGATACCAAGGCCCTATGAACGATACCACTTCACACATGCACGATACCAAGACTCAATGCACGATATATAAGAGAAAGAAGGTGGTATGATTCGAAAAAGTTCACTTAGGGGTGAAAGGAAGGGTATATATACTTGAGGTTCATTAAAAAGTGTGTACATGAGGTGTCATCAATTTACTACTAGTAGGTGCCACATGGCCATGCATGGATTGCCACATGTACTTGCATGCACTCCATATTTATCTTGAAATGAAAAATAAAAACTTGAGGAAAATGTAAGGGATAAGGGTCGGCCCCCTTTGGTTATCTTCTAGGACAAGCCACTTCCACTCACATTATTATATTCACAACTCAATGCAACCTTTCCCAAGGAAAGTTGGAAGCCGATATCCATTGCTTTATTGAGGTGCTTAGCTAGTTTTTGAAAATTCAAAGAGTTAAAAATCGATATGGGGGTCTCCTCTTTGTCTCCTTGTCTGATAGGGACTCCCATTTAACACTACAACCTGATACACTTAATACAAGCTCAAATTAGGGTTTTCATTCAACCCCTTTCTTGGTCTTTTCATCACCAAGAATACTACCACTCATAAATGATTCAAAATTGATGCCTCATTCATTATATCTCCTCTAAATGATACATAGAGGAAGTAGGAACACTCTAGAGGTGATAATTTGCATATCAACCCCACATTTTGGGTAAATTACAATTTGTACCAAAATTGGTGCACAAGGTACCAACATTATCCAAACAAGTTCAAACTTGGCATTTAGGCTTTCCACAAGACACCACTTAGCATCATTCTCTCTCTTATGATGCTAAAAACTTATTTCACATTCAAAATGTGACATATTGCAATATAAACCGTCATCTTGGGTAAATTGCACTTTGGTCCAAAATAAAGGAACATTGCTCAAACAACATTCAATTAGGACCAAACTTGGAACATAAGTGTGTCACGTGATAACAAAAAACCTTAGAGGATTATATTAAAGTTCTAAGTGACTTTATTAGCCAAAAAAAATAGGATTTAACTCATAACCCAGGTTAGGGTCATTACAAGTTATAAACCCCTAACAAGGATTTCGTCCCCAAAATCCCAAGTAAAGGGAGATAGATATTATTCATTCATCATATCATCAAGTCTCCACATAACATCTTAATGTCATGGAGATGCCATAGAAATTTGATCAACACAAAGTTATTCCACATAGGGTTATCATAGAATATGTCGCACAAGACACATACTCCATTGTCTTTTTCATTATTGACTGTAGAGTCAACTATGTGTCAGGTAACACTTTTCTTAGTCAGAGAAACATTATACATACCTTATTTAACTCAGGTGTCAAACATCACTGATTTGTCACCTTTCTCAACTTACAACTTTATGTGACAAGATTCTTGATTCTGGGGAGTCTTCCATACTCCTCATTCAGTTTAGCATTTCACTTCCAAGAAAAGACCAGAGTTACATTCTACCCCCACTTGAGAATACAAGTCTTATCATACATATGTTGTGCCATCCAATCTGCTGACACAACATAAACTTTCTTACTACTTGTACCAACTATCTCATTAGTTGTATATACTCTTTTCATAAGGGGAGGTTACTTATCAATTAAGAACTTATCTTAGCGGTATCTTTAGATATTATGTATAAGTTGCTTAACAGATCTAGATAGGGGTATTCTAAGGAATTATTTTTTAGCTTGATAAGTTTTCCCACAATGATTCGACAATTGTTCCTTCAATTAGTACATCCTTATCGATGTTATGTTTATGCAGAGCATAAACCCCTAACATATGATGTCCATACTATTTTATGTAACTAGACTGATTTCACAGTTGGCCATTTCAGGTAACCAACATAAATCATCTGATTAGGAGTTATGTTTTTACTTTTCCATACCACCTGATACTTCTTAGATACCATAATTACTTACCTTGGTATTTGTCAAATGTGTCAAAAACACATCACATCCTCATCACATTTTCATTTCTCTGTTGTTATTACCAAGGCCAAACATATAAAAGGATCTTTCTTTCACCTTGGGACATTACCGGTTACACATATCTTTATCTTGGAATCAAAGTCCAAGACGAACTGATACTTTTCTAAGTATACATCAATTGAACACTTTTAACTCATGCACATCAAGTGTCATAAGACTCACTTGATTGCCATGTCCCTGATAGGAAAGAACACAAAGAAACATATTCCTCTTATCACCCCATCATCACCCAGGGTTGTTTATCAAAGAGAAGAGATTGTCATTTCCTCTAATTATTGCATGAACTTTCAACTGTTCGTGAGTCATTTACTCTTGTTTCATCCTAGGTTCCTTGCCATCATCATAGGAATTATAAGGATGATTACATGTCATCACTCCTTTCTTTGTTATTGTCTAACATGTTCATGAACATTTTGTGATTTTATCACATTTCCCATTTCCACGTCATGGGAAAAGATCTTTACTATTCACACATGCTTTATCAGATAGGGATCATCTCCCTTGTTCTCATTCTCTTATCATGAGGATTATATTCTTTTACTTCCTCATACACATAGATTGATATGATATCATCTCAGATTCCATTTACTGCACTTAGGATGTGATAAAAATATCCATGCCATATTTCCCATTTCTTTATGCTCACTAGATTGTCTCAAAATGACTACTTGATCAGAGTAATCAGAAATAACAATCTAAGAGTTCCATACTCACCTTATCTTCAATAGTTGAATACCTGGCCAGGGTATACAACTACTAAGATAAGGTAGTATGCACTTTTTTTACTATCATATTCCTTACTTTTCATATCATCACAAACACAAGATTTAGCATTCCTAGATTTTCTCCAGGAATCACATCTATATCTCATCCTTTTTCACACAGATAAGAGCAATTATAGAGCATTTAAAAGAATACTAAACATAATATAAATTCTAGTTCTCATCATTTCTTCCCTATGTTCCCATATGGCAATCAATAGGGAAGTCAATAACACCAATCCTTCTTATGATTATCATATAACATCAAGAGAAGGCATATCAAAATGAAAAAGCTCTATATGACCGTTACCCCTCGCGGTCATGTACTGCTTTAGGTTGACTCAACACATAGAGTCTAATTATTTCATGTTATTGCTCTTGCATTTTTACACTATTGGGTTGTAACTTTCGTAAGCCCTACTGAGTCTTCCTCAGTTGTTGAGTCATTTCCTCCCTTCTTTTTAAACAAAAGGGTTTAGTATGCTCAACATGTACACATCTATAATATGTCTTGTCCTCGTACCATGGTCTTATCGATCTTATTACCGATGTAGAGACTAAGCCATGGGTTCTTACAGGTGGAAAGTTAGGACTTTTGCCTTTACTTAGTGGCTACTGCCCTGGTGCACTAGGCATTTATTGTACTAGTGGTACCAAAAACTTTGTCTCTTTAGAACAACTAGGCAAATGTCTCTAGAATTGTAGAGACCTTTCCTTAATTCTCGACTTATTGCCCCTCCTTGGGCATTACCATCACAGATGTACAATCTGTCTATACTTAGAAGAGTCTATTTTCTTGCCATATGTTAATCCTTCCCATGTTTTCCACTGTTCCAACATGACTATGTCATTCAAGAACCCTTTCAGAACCCAAAGTTTCTACATTGAGGATTGGTAACCTAGGTTGTAATGCTAGTATCCAATCTACTATATGCATCACCGTTGTCCTAACCTACCCAACAAGAGCATAAAAATAGGATTCTCTATCCTGAATTCTCAGGCACTTGTCCTTCTCTTGCATGATCTCTTGCACCCTCTCTTGGTGCAACAACATTGCTCTTAGCAACATGTTCCTTATGTTCTCCAGTCATTTTTAAACTTCACCCTTTCTTCAGCATAAGCAGAAATCACTATAGGGTAAACTGGAGGACATTGGAACAGACTCAACACCTTAGTCCTATGTCTTTGTAGACTAAGCAAACCTTAAGATCTGATACCAAAACTTGTAACGACCATCAACAAATTGACAAACCAATCGTTACTAATTAGCGGAATAAACATAATCAGCAAATTAACAAAAATCACTAAAATTTAAAACCATTTTGCAAGGAAATCCTTTTCCAGAAAACTCTTACATATCATGTGTTACATTATACAACATTGTTTTATCTCATCTCAAGGACAACATATAACAGTTACTCTATCAAAACACATACTGGAGCAACATAAAACCTTAAGGCATACAAGCCAAAATCTCAAATTATTCACAAGATCATCACAAAACAACTCCAAGAACCTGAGAGTACAGAGATGATACATAGGAATTCTATCTACAAGACACGACAGACAATACACTCAACCTGAGATGTCACTGCTACCTCAGTTGTTGATCCTACTCTGTATAAAGGTCTCCACCACCTTGTGCACGTCCACCTAAAAAAAATTGTGGATCCCACGGGGTGAGACAATTGTCCCAGCGAGAGATATAACTCTCATCCGACCATATTATTATCACAAATTAAGTATTATAAAACTGAGCAGAGGTTCTTTTATATTAACAAGCAGGATTAATCATTGTATGAATAGAATAAGATAATCTCCTTTCTTAAGGAGAACATTGCATCTACCAATGGTAGAGATATAAAACAACTATATGCTTTTCAAGGAATGTAAAGAAACATAAATAACATCTATCAACTAAGATGTATAACTGAATTACGCATCACACAATGTTTTCCACATTTGATCCTTAAGCAGATATACTACACGGTTGAACATATTTTAACAATCACACTTATGCCCTGAGGAGATGAAACAAACCCAGTTCATCTCCAACCGACCACAAACTTCTCACAAGTCGGTACCATACAAGGTCAATGGGAGAGTCGATTTCCATGACCTCACTTGTCTTGGTCAGTACGAGACCACTTAGGCTTAGTAGGACATCTTGTGTTAGCTACAAAAATAGTTGGGCTAGGGTACACAGGCATCCTCGCTTAGAGCTACAGCATCAACTGTGCTCTCTTAGGGGAAACATCTTCAACAACCATCCCCAATTACTGAGTCATGGTCCCTTAGGCACCATACTCTGATCCATGGACACATAGGCACCATGCTCTATTGAGACATTCTTATGACATTACTGAGACATGGACACTTAGCCTCCATCCCCCCACATATTCAAAAATATGCATTCCGGGTTATGCCGCGGGGAACCCGTTTCACCATTCAGTGCTGATGTTGATGGATCTATGGTCAGGGTAACATTTTATGGTTTCTAATGATATATTAAGTGCATTACAACATTCTTTTATCATCAGCCAAGTTATCATTATTAATCACAACAAATGCTACAAAGAAAGGTGTAATACAACTATCACGTACTTTTCAAATCTTTAAAACACATGATACTTGGTATCTCAGTCCCTCATCACATTACTGGGAATTCTCATCCCTTCACATAATTATCATTATTACTGGATCTAGGTATTCAAACCCTTAGATCATCACATAACATTGTTACCTCTGTAACATGTAACCATTGCCTCTAGGTCCTCAGACCAAGGTATTCATTTCACTTGTTGTACAAGTATTCCCATGGCTCACAAGGCCATTACACATATTGTCACCTCTCACTAGGCAACAACTTATTCACATGGCTCACAAGGCCATTACACATCTTGTCACCTCTCATTAGGAAACAACTTATTCACATGTCTCACAAGGCCATTAATCATTATACTTGTTATACAAGTATTTAACATGCCTTACAAGGCTTATGCAATAAGAGAAATGCAACCTTCCCATTATTAGGGCTAGGGTTTCCCTTTATACCCGAATAGGGTTTCAAGTTCGTATTAGTAATCCAAACCCTAATTCATTGCTCCACACATCTAGGAGCATACATTGATATCATAAGTATTCAGTCATACTTATTTATTCTCATCATTTATCATTAAATGATTATCAACACAAAGTATGAGTTTCTCTCTCATCCTTACTAGGATATTGATAACATCATACTTTATTAATTTGGCTTAACCCTTTCTCAAGGCATGTTATCCCACACTTATCAAAGTGCATTAAAATCATTACATCTTAATGTAACAATTGACATGACACACTTCATGTGTTACCCATCCAAGTATATTGGATTTGAGGTGTATCAAGGTGTATCAACCTTGAGGTGCTGGATGTGATATTTATCATGCCTTGGGGTATCACTTCCCTCATCACTTTTAACTAGCTTAAGTTCATCAACTTATCTTGTATTAGGGTATTTCCAATCCTAATACTTTATGAACTAACTCATCACATTTATTTTGTAGTTCATTGGCCATAAGTCACACACTTGAATTACCCAACTATCATCAAGTGATATGGACTCATCTCAAGTTAAGACATTGTTGATATAGGATTGACCATTATCAATCACTTTAGGTGTTTCACCTATCAAGGTATTAGCCACACCATTACTTGGTATTACCCTTATCACTCCTAAGAGTGTCTTGCCCTCACCTTTACAAGGTGTATAGGGTTGAATCATGTATGTCAAGTTGAACATATGTATTGGGTTAGGTGTATATCGATCTAGACATCATCATATCCCTCATACCCTTACCCATTCAGGTATCAACCTTACCATTCATATGGTGTATCAACTTCACCCTTCATGGGTGTAACATCCTCACCTCACTTGAAGATATTGACCAAACCCTACTTTAGTGTATTGGCCATCACATATACTGGGGTACTAACCACCTTGCCACTCTTGTCATCTACTGTATTGGGTTACCCACCATATCATTTTAGAGATATGTGCTCAACACCATATCGTCCAAAAGGTGTATGCTTAACCCAATATCAGTTTAAAGGTGTATACTTGCTACCCATATCACCTAGAGGTGTATGTGTGCTTACCATATCGACCTTGAGGTGTATGTATGGTTCCATATCGGGTTTGAGGTGTATGTGTGCTTACCATATCACCCTTGAGGTGTATGCATGCTTCCATATCGGGTTTGAGGTGTATGTGTGCTTACCATATCACCCTTGAGGTGTATGTATGCTTCCATATAAGGTTTGAGGTGTATGTGTGCTTACCATATCACCCTTGAGGTGTATGTATGCTTCCATATCGGGTTTGAGGTGTATGTGTGCTTACCATATCACCCTTGAGGTGTATGTGTGCTTCCATATCAGGTTTGAGGTGTATGTGTGCTTACCATATCACCCTTGAGGTGTATGTTTACTTCCATATCACTTTTGGGGTGTGTGTGTGTTTCACACCATATCAGGCAAAGAGGTGTGTGCTTGCTTACCATATCACTTTACAGGTATATGTGTGTTTCACACCATATCGGGCAAAGAGGTGTGTGTGTGCTTCACACCATATAGGGCAAAGAGGTGTGTGTTTAAGCCAATATCATTCTTGAGGTGTATGCTTGACCTCATATCGTGCAGGAGGTGTATATTACACAACCATATAGTGCAAGAAGGTATAAACTCATAACCATATCATTTTAGTGGAGTAGGTGCATCACCATATCGGGTTAGAGGTGCTTGCTTGTGTGCTTGAACCCGATATCACTTTATAACATCATCTTCAAGCTCTAGAACTTCGTTCTACTTATTCTAGTACAAGGATAATACGTCTAAGAAACTACTAGAACTCATAAATATATCAAGTATTCAAGAAAATTTCGAAATTGAAAGTAGATCATCATGTATAGCAAGAAAGATGGTGAATAATAACATGTTGGGGTTCAAGTTATATAATCCACCTTAAGAACAACTTCAAAGCTCCAAGATCCAAAGCTCCATGTTCCTAAGGTTGAATATGACTTCACAACTCCTCTTGTAACATCCCAGGATTTGAGACCTCGGATATGATGATCTTAAAAGGAATGATTGGACTACCCATATCACCAAGGTGCACCTCCTTTTCCGGGAGCCCATCTCTAAAGAACTCCATAGTTAAGCGTGCTCAACTTGGAGTAGTACTAGGATGGGTGACCAGTCGGGAAGTTGATCCTGGCTTGCGCGTCAGTGTGGACAAAGTGCGCAGTTAAGGCTAGTGGTGGTCTGTGGGGCCAGTCGTCATTCCTGAAACTCTACTAGAGCCTTGGGCAGTGGGCCCAAGCGTTACAAATGGTATCAGAGCCAATTCCCCTCCAGTAGGTGGGGCCCACATGGGCATGGCATGCCAGTCTTGAGTCGTGCGGTCCAGGCATGTAGGAAAGGGTTGTCCATGGTTGACGTAGCCACCCTTGCGCTGGTGTTCCGTGATCGGGAGCTGGGTGTCCATGGGTCATTGTGGGTCTGCACTGAAATGGGGAAGAGATTATGAGGCCTTATAGTTGAGCCTTGACGAGGACGTCAAGAGTCTAAGTGGGGGAGATTGTAACATCCCAGGATTTGAGACCTCGGATATGATGATCTTAAAAGGAATGATTGGACTACCCATATCACCAAGGTGCACCTCCTTTTCCGAGAGCCCATCTCTAAAGAACTCCATAGTTAAGCGTGCTCAACTTGGAGTAGTACTAGGATGGGTGACCAGTCGGGAAGTTGATCCTGGCTTGCGCGTCAGTGTGGACAAAGTGCGCAGTTAAGGCTAGTGGTGGTCTGTGGGGCCAGTCGTCATTCCTGAAACTCTACTAGAGCCTTGGGCAGTGGGCCCAAGCGTTACACCTCTATATGCAAATAATCATCATGGATAAGCAATTGGTGAAGAAGAAAAGAAAGGAAGATCATAACCCTAAAATCATGCTTCAATCCAAGGTTGAAGATGATCATGGCCTCACCTTAGGGTTAAAGACTTGAGCTCCTTCTTGGTCCTTAGCACCTTGCACAATACCTCACTACTCATGCACGATATGCCATCACTTGTGGCCGATATCCTCCTCACTTGTGGCCAAAAACACTCCACTATGGCCTATATCAACTTGTTATGTCCAATATCACTTGCTATGGCTGATATCACTTACTATGGCCGATACCAAGGCCCTATGAATGATACCACTTCACACATGCATGATACCAAGACTCCATGCACGATATCTAAGATAAAGGAGGTGGTAGGATTCGAAAAAGTTCACTTAGGGGTGAAAGGAAAGGTATATATACTTGAGGTTCATTAAAAAGTGTGTACATGAGGTGTCATCAATTTACTACTAGTAGGTGCCACATGGCCATGCATGGATTGACACATGTAATTGCATGCACTCCATCTTTATCTTGCCATGCAAAATAAAAACTTGAGGATAATGCAAGGGATAAGGGTCAGCCCCCTTTGGTTATCTTCTAGGACAAGCCACTTCCACTCACATTATTATATTCACAATTCAATGCAACCTTTCCCAAGGAAAGTTGCAAGTCGATATCCATTTCTTTATTGAGGTGCTTAGATCTTTTTTGAAAATTCGAAGAGTTAACAACACGATATGGGGGTCTCCTCTTTGGCTCCTTGGCCGATAGGGACTCCCATTTAACACTACAACCCGATACACTTAATACAAGCTCAAATTAGGGTTTTCATTCAACCCCTTTCTTGGTCTTTTCATCACCAAGAATACTACCACTCATAAATGATTCAAACATAGTGCATCATTCATTATCTCTCATATAAATGATACATAGAGGAAGTAGGAACACTCTAGAGGTGATAATTTTCATATCAACCCCACATTTTGGGTAAATTACAATTTGTACCAAAATTGGTGTACAAGGTACCAAGATTATTCAAACAAGTTCAAACTTGGCATTTAGGATTTCCACAAGCCACCACTTAGCATCATTCTATCTATTATGATGCTAAAACACTTAGGGCACGTTTAACATGTGACATATTTCAATATAACCCCTCATCTTGGGTAAATTGCACTTTGGTCCAAAATAAAGGAACATTGCTCAAACGACATTCAATGAGGACCAAACTTGGAACATAAGTGTGTCACATGATAACAAAACACCTTAGTAGATTATATTAAAGTTCTAAGCAACTTTATTAGCCAAAACAAATAGGGTTTAACTCATAACCCGAGTCATGGTCATTACAATGATTGTACAATTGATTATCATCCAGGAAAGGCTAATGTAGTGGCAGATGCACTAAGTAGAAAATCATCATCGCCACCCATAGACAAAGCACAGTTGAACTCTTTAGTATTCTTTAAATGAGACATGCTTGTCTCTTTGAGGCAAAACAATATACAGCTTAAAGTATCTTTATTAGCTGGATTGTTAGCTGAGATGCATGTGAAACCTACTCTGAAACAACATATCAAAGAGGCACAACTAGATGATACTGTGATTCATCAGATCAAATTAGAATATGGTAGTGAGAAACAGGACGGTTTTCATGAGCCAGAGGATGAGGTCGTCTATTACCATGGTAGGATGGTAGTATCTTATGTCGATGACTTAAGGGAGCTAGTCATAGAGGAAGCTCATTCGTTCATGTATGCAATGCATCCAGGGAGTACCAAAATGTATCATAACTTAAAAGATATGTATTGGTGGCCTGGTTTGAAGAAGAATGTAGCTGAATTTGTTATGCGGTGTCCAGTTGTCAGTAGGTTAAAGCTGAACATCAGAAGCCCGCATGAACATTTCAACCTTTACCTATACCATAGTGGAAATGGGATCACGTGACCATGGAATTTGTGGTTAGTTTACCCAGAACAGCCAAAGGTCATGATTCCATTTGGGTGATAATTTATAGGTTGACTAAGTTATCACATTTTCTTCCTATCAAAATAACCTATATTGTTGAGAAACTTGCACATATCTATATAGATGAGATAGTGCGATTACACAGGGTTCCAACTACAATTGTATCTGATAGAGGTCCCCAGTTTACAAGTCATTTTTGGGAACGACTACATAGATCCTTGGGTACTCAGTTGAAGTTTAGAAAAACTTTTCACCCTCAGACAGATGGGCAATCTGAAAGAACTATACAGACTTTGGAAGACTTTCTTAGAGCATATGTTCTTCAGTTTGTAGGAAGTTGGGACATACACTTGAGCTTGATAGAGTTTGCCTACAACAATAGTTACCAGACTAGTATTGATATGGCACCATATGAAGCCTTATATGGTAGACGGTGTAGATCTCCGTTATGCTGGTATGAAACAGGAGAATACCAACTTTTGGGTCCTGAGTTAGTGCAACAAACAACTGAGAAAATTAAAGTAATACAACAACAATTAAAAGTTGTACAAGATAGATAGAAGTCTTATGTCGATAAGTGTCATAGACCTTTAGAATTCCAAGTTGGAGATAGGGTGTATCTCAAGGTCTCTCCTTAGAAAGGTGTTCTCAGATTTGGGAAAAAGGGTAAGTTAGCTACTAGATTTATGGGACCTTACCCAGTGACAACACGGATGGGAAAGGTAGCTATAGGTTGGAGTTGCCACCTGAGCTACATAGAATACATCTAGTGTTCCATGTATCTATGCTGAGAAAGTGTCATCCTGATACAGAGTTGGTGTTGCAACCTATAGAGGTAGAATTAAACAAGGACATATCATATGTGGAAGGCCCAATGATGATTCTCGACAGAAGAATCAAGAGGTTGAAAAAGAAATACATAGTTCTTGTGAAAGTTCTATGCCATCACTGTGGCATCAAAGAAGCCACATGGGAGCTAGAGGAAGATATGAGGAGGAAGTACCCTTCTCTTTTCTCTTGAGATTTCGGGGACGAAATCCCTGCTAGGGGTTGATAATTGTAACATCCTTGACCTGGGTTATGGCTTAAACCTAGAAGTTTTGCTTAAGTAAGTTATTTACAAACTTTTTTCAATCCTTTGAAAAGTAATTAAGACTCTTTTAGAGTTTAATTTTCAAGTTTGAGCTTATTTGCAAACTGTTTGTGCATTATATGATAGTTTGGGCATAAAGTGCAATTTACCCAAGGTGAGGGGTTATATTTCAAAATGTCACATGTTGAATGTATCTCATGTGTTTTAGCATAATAATAGAGAGAATGATGCTAAAGGATGGCTTGTGGAAAGCCTAAATTTCAAGTTGAAACTTGTTTGAATAATGTTAGTGCATTGTGCACCAATTTTGGTACAAATTGTAATTTACCCAAAATATAGGGTTTATATGCAAATTACCACCCCTAGAGTGTCCCTACTCCCTCCTAGTATCATATAGAGGATATATAAAGAAGGAGACACCATGTTTAAATCAATTATGAGTAATGGCACTCTTGGTGATGAAAAGACCAAGAAAGGGGTCGAATGTGAAACCCTAACTTGAGTTATATCAAGTTGAAAAGCTTATATGTGAGTGCCTATCAGCCAAGGAGCAATAGGTGGAGTCTCATATCGTTTTGTTAACTCTTAGAAAATGCCATGATGGGCAAAGCACCTCAAGGAGGTGAAGGGTATCAGTTTACAACTTCCTTAGAAAAGTTGTATCAGGTTGTGAATAAAGTGGTGATTTAGTTGATATATCTTATCCAAAGAGAGAAGTAATGGACGAAATTTCACCTCTATATTATCCTAAATGGTTTTACATGTCAAGATAAATGTAAATTCATGCATTTACATGTGTCAACCATGAATTGACACGTGGCACCTAGTAGCTTAAATTCATGACACCTCATATACACACTTTTTCATGAACCTCAAGTATATATACCCCTCTTTTCACCCACTACTGAAATTTTTCGAATTTTACCACCCTATTTCCCTAAGGTATCATGCATAGAGTCTTGGTTCATGAAAGGGTGAAGTGGTATCGTGCATAGGGCCTTGGGTGTCGGCCATAGCAAGTTGATATCGACCTAGTAAGGTGATATCAGCCTAGCAAGGTGATATCGGCCATAGTGGAGTGGTTTTGGCCACAAGTGAAGTGGATATCGGCCACAAGTGATGTCATATTGTGCATGAGTAGTGAGGTATCATTCAAGGTGATAAGGAGCAATAAGGATCTCAATAATTAACCCTAAGGTGAGGCCATGATCATCTTCAACCTTGGATTGAAGCATGAATCTAGAGTTATGATCTTCCTTTCTTTTCTTCTTCACCAAATGCTTATCCATGGAGATTCTTTGCATATAGAGGAGTTGTGAAGTTCATCTTCAACCTTAGGAATGTGAAGATTTGGATCTTGGAGCTTGGAACTTTGAAGTTGTTCTTGAGGTGGGTTATATAACTTGAACCCAATTATATTATTATGCACTTCAATTTTGTCATACTTGTTGATCTACTTGCAATTTCGATTTCTCTTGAATAATTGATGATCCTTTGAGTTCTAAAAGCTTCATGGGACTGTTTTCCATGACTTAGAACAGTAAGAACAAGGGTCTAGAGGTTGACGATGATGACATCATCAAGGTTAAAGTGATATCGGGTTGAAGCACACACCTCCAACCCGATATGGTGATGTAACCCTATATGATATGAAAACTAATATACCTTGGAACCCCACACCCCTATAGGTTTGTACAATGGGTTTTCAAAGGTTCAACCAATTGTCTATCCTGACACTTAACCCATGGTGAAGGGTAGGCCGATTCCATGAAGGTTTGAAGAGGCATGAGCATAAGGGTCTAACCCGATATGGTGTGAAGCACACACACACCTCTTTTCCTGATATGGTGTGAAGCACACAGACACCTCTTTGCCCGATATAGTGTAATTCACACACACACACACCTCTTTTCCTGATATGGTGTGAAGCACACACACACCTCTTTGCTCGATATGGTGTAAAGCACACATACACCTCTAAAGTGATATGGAAGCAAGCATACACCTCAAACCCGAGATGGTAAGCATACATACACCTCTAAAGTGATATGGGTAGAAAGCACACACCTCTTGCCCGATATGGTGGAAGAACCTCAAAACCCATATGAAGGAAAGCACCTTAAATGCAATGTACTTGATGGAGTAACACATTAAGTGTCTTATATCAAGTCATACATTAGGAGGTATGGAGTTTAATGAATATTGATTGAGTAGGCCAATGTACCTTGAAGGAAAGGTTGAGTCAACTTAATAAAGTATGAAGTGATCAAAATCCTAGTAAGGATGAGAGAGAAACTCATACTTCTGTGATAATCATGTAATAAGCATACTCCTAATATGAATAGAGTATGAATTAGGGTTTGATTCTTGATAATATGATCTTGAAACCCTAAATGGTTAATAATGGGAAACCATAACCCTAATGAAGGGTGAGGATATGTAATGTGAAATCCTAACCGATAAGAAAGGGATACCCTAACCCTAATATTGGGATCATGGTATTACCCTTGTATTGCATGGTGTTAATATGTATTTGATATGGCTGTTATCATGAAATACTAACCATGCAGGTATCATAAGATGATGAGCATAGCCAGGTATGAGCTATGATGTTTTATATGATATAGATTTTAATGGGCCTTGTGAGCCATGTGAGATGCTTGTACAACAACTGTCATGCATACCTTAGTCAGAGGACCTAGAGTTAATAGTTACCTGATAAGTGGTAACAGTGTTTAGTGATGAACTAAGGGTTTGAATACCCAGATCTAATAATCATGATGATGATAATGCTAAGGGAAGAGAATTCCTAGTAATGAGATAAGGGATTGAGATCTTGAATGTTATATTTGCTTCAAAGATTAGAAAAGTATTTGATAGATGTATTACACCTTTCTTTGTAGCATCTGTTATAATAATTCATGTTTGAAACTTGGTTGAGGCTAAAAGATATTGTAATGCACCTAATTAATAAAGTAGAATCTCATCATGTAGTGCCATGACCATAGATCCATCAGCATCAGTAGCTGCTGAATGGTGAAATAGGTTTTCCCACGGGATCTCCTGGAACACATATTTTTTAATATGTGGGGGCGATGGGTGCCAATATCCAGACATCCTAATGAGGGATTGATGTGAGATCTCCTTCATTATATATATCGGGATGGATGTATCATGAATATCCCGATGATGATGAATGTCGGGGATGGATAACTAAAATCTCCTTGAAGAGAGTGAATGTTGCGGCTGTAGCTCTATAGCGAAGATACCAGTATACCCTGGTAAGCTAGTTTGTAGTTGACATGAGATATCCTGCTAGTGGTCTCGCACTGACCGAGATAGGTGAGGTCATGGTAGCCATCTCTTCCATTGACCTTGTATGGTACCGATGCTTTACGTAGCCATGGTCGGTTGGAGCATGAGCGGTATACCTTATCTCCTCAGGGCATAAGTGTGATTGTAAAATGTAATCAGTCATGTAGCGTATTTGCTTAAAGATAGAATACATAAATCATTGGTTGATGTTACATTTCTTTTATACATCTTAAATGGATAGATGTTATACATGTTCTTCATATTCCTTATAAAATGAATAGATGATTTACTACTTTATCATAAATAGCTGCAATGCTTCAGAAGATGCTATTGCTCTACTTTTCTTAAATAGTGATTAAATCCTTCTTATCAATGTAAAAGAATCCTCATCTCAGTTTTACACTGTTTATATGTGTTAATAATATTGTTGGCAGAGAGTTATATCTCTCGCTGGGACATGGGTCTCACCCCGTTGGTCACCAACATTTTTAGGTGGATGTGGATGAGGAGGTAGGGACCATACTGTAGAGGGAGGACAACAACATCAGGGACAGTAGTAGCATCTCAGGTTGAGTGTACTATCTGTCGTGTCTTGTAGATATAAGTACTATGTGTCGTCTCTGTACTCTTAGGTCCTTGGAGTCAGTACTTATCGGTGTTATGAACGATCTGAGATTTTGACTTGTATGCCTCGAGGTTTTACGTTGCTTATGTATAGTTTGGCAAGGTAATTGTTATATGTTATCCTCGAGATGAGATGGTACATGGTATGTACAATGTGAACCATGATGTATGTAGTACTTTGGTTCTCTTCTTATGAGTTTCCTGGAAGTGGATCTCTTTACAAAATGGTTTTAATTTTTATTAATCTGCTGATTATGGTTATTCTGCAATTATTTACTGGTGACAGTTTGATTTGCTGTCGGATCATCACAACCAATATCTTCATGTGAGGTGAGGATGTTACACCCATGTAGGGTGAAGGTGATACACCATATGATTGGTAAGGTTGATACCTTTATGGGTAAGGGTATGAGGGATATGAAGATGCCTAGATAAATATACACCTAACCTAATACATGTGTTCAACTTGACATACATGATTCAACCTGATACACCTTGTAAAGGTGAGGGAAAAACACTCTTAGGAGTGATGAGTGTAACAACAAGTAATGGGGTGGCAAATACCTTGATAGGTGAAACACCCAAAGTGGTTGATAATGGTCAACCCTATATCAACAATGCCTTAACCCAAGATGAGTCCATATCACTTGATGATGGTTGGATAATTCAAGTGTGTGACTTATGGCCAACACACTACACGATAAATGTGATGAGTTAATGCATAAAGTATTAGGATGGGAAATACCCTAATACAAAATAAGTTGATGAACTTAAGTAAGTTAAAAGTGATGAGGGAAGTGATACACCAAGGCATGATAAATATCACATCCAGCACCTCAAGGTTGATACACCTTGATGCATCTCAAATCCAATATACTTGGATGAGTAACACATGAAGTGTGTCATGTAAATTGTTACATTAAGATGTAATGAGTTTAATGCACTTTGATAAGTGTAGTCTAACATACCTTGAGAAAGGGTTAAGCCAAGTTAATAAAGTATGATGTAATCAATATCCTAGTGAGGATGAGAGAGAAATTCATACCTTATGTTGATAATCATTTAATGATAAATGATGAGAATAAATAAGCATGATTGAATACTTATGATATCAATGTATGCTCCTAGATGTGTGGAGTAATGAATTAGGGTTTGGATTGATAATATGAACTTGAAATCCTATTCAACTATAAAGGGAAACCCTAACCCTAATAATGGGAAGGTTGTATTTCTCTTATTGCATAAGCCTTGTGAGACATGCTAAATACTTGTATAACAAGTATAATGTTTATGTGGTCTGATGACCTAAAAGATATTTGTTGCCTAGTGAGAGGTGACATGATATTTAATGAGCCCTGGGATCCATGTGAATAGTTGTTGCCTAGTGAGAGGTGACAAGATGTTTAATGGGCCTTGTGAGCTATGTGAATAATTGTTTCCAAGTGAGAGGTGAGAAGATGTTTAAATGGGCCTTGTGAGCCATGTGAAATACTTGTGCAACAAGTGTGATATATACCTAGATCAGAGGATCTAGAGGTAATGGTTACCTGATAAGAGGTGACATTGTTCAGTGATGAACTAAGGGTTGAATACCCAGATCATATAATCACGATGATGATAATGATTAAGGGATAAGAATCCCCAGTAATATGATAAGGGACTGAGAACCCAAGTGTTATGTATCTGAATGTGTTCTAAAGATTAGGAAAGTACTTGATAGATGTATTACACCTTTCTTTGTAGTATCTATTATAATTCTTGCTTGTAACTTGGTTGATGCTAAAAGATAATGTAATACACCTAATTAAACAAGTGGAATCTTATAATGTAGTACCCTAGACATAGATCCATCAGTGTTATAATTTGCTGAAATGGTGAAATGAGTTTTTACCACGGGAATATATGGAGCGCATATTTTTAAATATGTGGGGGCGATGGGCGCCAATATCCTTACGTCCATAATCTTAGGGATTGGCTATATGCCATATCCTGGATCGAGTGTGACTGCGGTCGTAGACTCAGTAATGAGCACGGTGAACTGGCCCGTGGCTCAGAGTATGGCTATATGCCATGACTCAATAATTTTATGCCAGGGAAGGGTGTAGGTCTGTTTTTCCCTGAAGAGAGTGCATGTTGCGGCTGTAACTCTAAGAGAAGATGCCGCTATACCCCAGCAAGCTTGTTGTAGCTTGACATGTGGTCACTGCCAGTGGTCTCGTACTGATCGAGACATGTGAGGTCATGGCAGCCGACTCTTCCATTGACCTTGTATGGTACTTGAAAACTACTAGAGGGGGGATGAATAGAGTTTTATAAAGATTTTAATAATAATTTAAACTCAAACAACCACAATGAAGATATTGGACAAGGAGACACAGGGTTTAGAGTGGTTCCAACTATAGCAAATACTATAGCCGTCAGTCCACTACCTGGTTGCTTACCCAACCGGGATTTGAAAAGAAATTTATTTTATTACCTCGCAAGGACTTTACATAAAATACAATTTCTTTTCCCAAACCCTTCAAGCAGCCTTCACCTAGAAGTAATCGCCCAACCTTGAAGCAGCCTTCCCTTGAAGTAGATGCACCAACTCCCGTTGCACCAGCCTTCTGAAGTAGCTTCCCTTGCGATAGCCTTCTTGAAGTAGCTTGAAGTCCCCTTCTCCACCTGAGAAGTCAACCCTCTCCAATCCGCAGCCTCCAACCCTAGGAGTAGCAAGGAGAGTACAAATAATAAAAAGGAACAAGAAGGAAAAAGGAAATTACAACTTATCCTTTAAGCCCAAGGCTTGATATGCCTAGATCAAGCGTATAGATCTCCTAACCAAGTGTGTGAACTTGTGATTGCTGTGGGTAGGATATCCTAGCCTATAGGACACGAATTTGAGCTAAGGGGAAAGTAGGCCAATGATCACAGTGCTCAAATTGCTTGCAACAGATTGCTCAAGTATGCTCAAGTATTTTCTCAAGTGTAGCAAGTGTAAAACAAGTTAGTTTAGGTGTCCTATGGCTTGTCCTATTTACAGAATGGCCTAAGGATGCTTAAGGATGTTCTAGACAACTTCTAGGGGTTTCTAAGTGCTTAACTAGCCGTTAGGTACAAAGTTGTTGCTTTAACAACAGCTAATTAATTAATTCTGCAGTTGCTGTCAGAGACCATCTCGGTCGACAAATGGTCGACCGAGATACCTACTCGGTCGAACTTTTGTCGACCGACAGGCTCTCTGGAACAAGTTATTTGCAACGTCTTTCATCAACTGCCAACTAACTTTTCTGTTGTGTCTAACGGCTACTTTGGATCTTTCTCGGTCGAGAAGATTGTCGACCGAGAGTGTCTCGGTCGAGGAGTTTGTCGACCGAGATTGATCCTGTTTCAAGGTTTCAATTTTGGCACTAATTATGTGTGTGAGTGTGCAAAAATAATCCTATTTGAATGGGATGACTTGTCTAACTGTGGTGTTTAACTAGGGAGAATCTAACGCTTGATTTTACATGCAATTCTAAGTACTTGTACATTATATTTTTGTACAAGTTTTTACAACAGTGATTACATTGCATGAAAATATAAATATGTAAGCTTGTAGATTTTCCCTTGTTGTTTTGTCATCCTTGACACTCAAGTAGCTCGTTAGATTAATAAGAATGAAATGTTTGTCATAATCAAAACAAAGGGATTTATAGATGTCCATTTAGCCAACAATCTCCCCCTTTTTGAAGATGACAAACATTTCCAAAATATAAATAAAGGAAATATAAAACATATGAGTTTCATACCTTTAGATTACCTTTTGTAGCTTTTTCTCTTGTGTATAAAATGTGTGCTTATTATTCCCCATGAATTGTGGAACATGAAATCCAGGATCATTTGGGAATATAGCAACTTTCAATGTAAAGCCAAGAGTTTATTTATGAAACTCATTAATTGAGGTTTACATAATTTCTAAATTTTAGTTTTATATTTATCTCTCCCCCTTTGTCATTTCAAAAAGATAACCGTTAAGAATAAAAACTCCCCCTTAATTAGATGTCCCATCAAATCTAATGAAAAAAAATGTCCATTTAAAAGCCAAAAATGTAAACAAGAGTTTTTGTTTAAGTAGCACAAATGTCAAAGAAAACATCCTCCAAAGGAGTGATTAGCAATTGCTTCCTAATGTTGTTAAATTGATCTAGTGGAAGCGGTTTTGTAAAAATATCAGCCAATTGATCTTCCGTATCAATATGATGAAGGGAAACATGATTCTTGGAGATATGATCCCTTAAGAAGTGATGACGGATTTCAATATGTTTAGCCCGGCTGTGTAAAATAGGATTGTGTGCTAAGTTTATGGCGCTCGTGTTGTCACAAAAAATAGGTGTAGATGACAGATTAAAACCATAATCGCTTAACACCTGTTGCATATAAAGCACTTGAGCACAACAAGACCCGGCTGCCATATATTCAGCTTCAGTTGTAGATAGGGCAACCACATTTTGTTTCTTGCTAAACCAAGATACTAAAGCTCTCCCTAATAAGAAACAGCCACCACTAGTACTCTTGCGATCAAGTCAACAACCAGCATAATCCGCATCAGTATAAGCTTTAAAATCTAAGGATTGTCCTTTTGGATACCATAAACCAAAGCAAGTAGTACCGGCTAGATAACGAAGAATTCGTTTAACTGCTAGAAAATGAGAGTGCATAGGTTGTGATTGAAATCGAGCACAAAGACCGACGGAAAACATAATGTCCGGTCGAGAAGCCGTTAAATATAGCAAACTACCAATCATGGCTCTATATAAGGAATCATCAATAGGTTCCCCATTTTCATCCTTATCAATTTTGATAGAAGTAGCCATAGGAGTAGTAGCATGTTTGCATTGATCCATCCCAAAACGTTTTAAGAGCTCTTTAGTATATTTTTCTTGGCTAATGAAAATTCCTGCAGGTGTTTTCTTAATTTGAAAACCAAGAAAGAATGTTAGTTCACCCATGAGACTCATTTCAAATTCTTTTTGCATAATGTCACTGAATTGTGTGCATAAGGAATCATTAGAAGCTCCAAAAATAATGTCATCAACATATATTTGCACAACTAGGAAATCAGAGGCATATGTTTTGAAAAATAAAGTGGAATCTGAATTTCCAATAGAAAAACTATTATCAAAAAGATATGTCTTGAGCCTTTCATACCAATTTCTAGGTGCTTGTTTTAAACCATAAAGTGCTTTCTTAAGTTTATAAACATAGTCACCTTTTTCCGGTATTTCAAAGCCAGGTGGTTGGGCAACATAAACTTCTTCTTGAATGATGCCATTTAGAAAAGCACTTTTGACATCCATTTGATAGAGCTTAATGTTTTTATGGGCATCAATAGCTAGTAGCATCCTAATAGCTTCAAGTCTAGCTACGGGTGCATATGTTTCATCAAAATCTATTCCTTCTTGTTGATTATAACCTTGTGCTACTAACCGAGCTTTATTCCTTATGACTTCTCCTGCCTCATTAAGTTTATTCCTAAAAACCCATTTAGTTCCTATGATAGTTTTATCTTGTGGTTTAGGAACTAAATCCCATACATCATTTTTAGTGAATTGATTCAATTCTTCTTGCATGGCTATTATCCAATAATCATCCTTAAGAGCTTCAGATATCTTCTTAGGTTCAATGATAGAAACAAAAGCCATGTTTGCAACATCTTTGAAGGAAGACCGAGTTTTGACCTTATCATTTGGATCTCCAATAATCAGTTCTTGGGGATGATCCTTGATAAGCCTAGGTGTAGGTTGTGTTTCAACTTGGGGATTGGATGTAGTAACTTTCTCACTATCATTTGGTATGGTTAAATTTTCGAATTGATTAGTGAGATCAGTGATTTCTAGATTTTCAGATTTTGACTCCTCATGAAAAGAAACATGAATGGATTCCTCAACTTTTCTAGAGATAGTGTTATATACTCTAAAAGCTTTGCTAGAAGTGGAATATCCCAAAAAGAATGCTTTGTGTGATTTAGAATCAAACTTGTCTCTATCATCTTTGGTATTTAAAATGTAGCATGTGGAGCCAAAGGTATGAAAATAGTCAACTCTAGGTTTCTTAGAATGTATGAGTTCATATGGAGTTTTCTTTAAATAAGAGTGAACAGTTACTCTGTTTAGCACATAGCATGCAGTGTTTACAGCTTCAGCCCAAAAGGTTTTGGGTGTGTTATGTTCAAGCATCATAGTTCTAGCCATTTCTTGTAGTGATCGATTTTTCCTTTCAACTATACCATTTTGCTGTGGGGTGCGTGGAGCAGAAAAATTATGAGTGTATCCTTGAGATGTACAAAACTCTTCAAATGTATGATTTTCAAATTCCCCACCATGATCAATTCTAATGGTACATATTTTATTTTGTAAGAGATTTTCAATCATTGAACAAAATTGCATAAAAACATGAATAGTATCATCTTTAGTTGCAATAAAATGTACCCATGTATATCTACTATAATCATCAACAATCACAAAGCAGTATCTCTTACCACCAATTGATTGTGTCCTCATTGGTCCAAATAGATCCATATGAATCAATTCTAATGATCTACTGGTGCTAAGTACATGTTTTGATTTGAAAGATGTTTTGGTTTGCTTTCCCATTGTGCATGGTTCACAGTTTTCACTTTGATCAAAAGATAAAGTAGGCAATCCGCGAACAAGATCATATTTCACTAACTTTTTGATAACATGTGAACTAGCATGTCCTAGCTTTTTATGCCATATTTGTAAGGTATTGTCATTTGCAAGCAAGCATTTTCCTACTACTGTTTTCATAGAGTTAGGTTTAAGAATATAAAGATTACCAACTCTATTTCCTTTATAAACAACATTTGTAGTATTTTCTATTAATAACTTGCAGCAGGTTTTGTTAAATAACACATCATAACCACTATCACATAATTGGCTAACACTTATTAAGTTATGGTGCAAACCATCAACAAGTAGAACATTCTTAATTTCAAGGTTTGTACCAACATTACCTATTCCAACGATTTTGCCCTTACCATTGTCTCCAAAAGTGACTGTTCCACTTTTCTTTTCTTCAAAAGTTTGGAATGCATCCTTGTTTCCGGTCATATGTTTGGAACATCCACTGTCAACCACCCATTCCTGCATTAAAATGTAGATTTTGGTACCCATGTGATGGTCCGATATGGTTAGAATCATTTAAATACAGATTTGTATAAAAGTTCTGAAACAGAAGTCCAGTCGGTCGACAATTGTTCGACCGACATATGTCTCGGTCGACAATTTGTCGATCGAGAAGGTTACTGTATGACAATCAAAGATACGCAGAACTTTGCTCGGTTGACCAATGTTCGACCGAAATAGGTGCTGTAAATTTTGATTTGTTAAAGTCATCCAGTCGGTCGACAATACTTCGACCGATCTAAAGCTCGGTTGACAATACTTCGACCGACCAGGTTTCTGTTTCAGTACAACAATGCAGAAAAATAATAACAATATGCATGACACCTTTTGTTTAGTTGAGATAAGACAATGTAAATAGCAAAATAAAGCATTTGGTCATATCTCAACTACATTCCATTCTACTAAGTTTGGGGTTTTGGGATCCAAACTAAGTCGGACTCCTTAGTCTTGTAGGGGCATGAAAAGGAATAGTGTCCAAGACGTAAGCAGAAATGGCAAGTAATAGAATCAACTTCATTTCTCTTTCTAGCCATTGTGTTCTTAGGTACAAACCTAGTTTGAGTTCTTTTGGGTTGATTTTTCTTTGGAGCATATCCCACACCTTTTCTTCCATTGTAAACAGTGCCAACTTTTAGTATGTTATCAAGTATATCTTTTCTTCTTAACTCATACAGTTCTCTTTGTAACATAGCAATATCATTCATTTTCTTGTGTAGATCTTTTCTTGCTTGATCTAAATCAGAAAATAATGAGTCCTTTTCCTTTACAAGATTATCATAGTCCGAATGGTTACACAAAATAGGCTGAGTTTGAAAATCTTGTAGTTTAGCTAACAATTCAGTCTTTTCTTTAGAAAGAAGATCAACATTTGTTTCTAAAGTGAGTAGCTTTCTAGTACAATCATCTAAAGATGTTTTTAAAGATAGATTCTCAAGATCAGTGTTGTTCTTTTCAGAAGAAAGTTCATCTAATTTGGCAATGAGCTCATCATTTGATTTTATAGCCTTCTTTAGTTTCTTCTTGGCATCAATATATTTATCATGAGTTTCTTGTAAATTTGTAACTAACTCTTCTTTAGGAAGATCAATTAGGCTTACCTCTTGAGAGTCTTCATTGTCTTCTCTTGCCATTAGACATTCCACCTCTTCTCCGCTTTCACTCCAACTTGACTCATCCCATGCAGCTTTATAGGCTTTTTCTCCTTTCTTCTTGTGTGAGCTTTTCTTTCCCTTCTTTGCTTTGGGACATTCATTTTTGAAATGCCCTTTCTTCCCACATTCAAAGCACCTAGGAGGGGTAGAAGAACTAGAAATTTTGTTAGTTTTAAACCTTTTGTATTTCTTACCGTTGACGATCAAGGCTTCTTCTCTTTCTTCTTCACTTGACTCCTCACTTTCTTGTGTGACGACTTTTGAAGCTTTGAGAGCCACATCCTTCTTCTTCCCATTTTGACGTTCACGTTCTCTTCTTTCTTCCTCTTCTAGATATGCTTCGTGAGCTTCTAAATTACCGATGAGTTGCTCCATTTTGAGTCGAGTGAGGTCGTTTGCTTCTTCAATGGCTGTCACCTTTGGCTTGTATCTTGGAGGAAGTGATCGAAGGATTTTTGATACTTGATCTTCCTCAAGGACAGGTTTTCCTAGGGCACTTAAACCATTAACAATGATAGAGAATTTTGAAAACATTTCACTAATAGATTCATTAGGATCCATACGAAAATGTTCAAGCTTCGTTTTAAGCAAGCTAATTTTAGAATTTTTAACTTGGACTGTACCCTCATAGGTTATGGACAGTCTATGCCAAATATCATAAGCTGTATCACAATTTGATATTCTATTAAATTCTCCTACCGAAATAGAATAATATAAGATACTTACAGCTTTTGCATTCATTTGGGCTAGTTTTACCGTGTTTGCATCCCATTCCGCAAATTCATTTTGAGGGAGCATGTATGGAGTAGACACCATTCTCCATAGATCCCAGTTGATTCCTTGGAAATAGAATTGCATCCTTCTCTTCCAATATTGGTAGTTTGTCCCATCGAATGCTGGGGGCCTAGCAACAAGTGTCCCTTCAATGTTGAGGTTGTTGAGCACTCCATCACCCATTTCTTCAAGACCTTGTTAGGGTTCCTTGAAGCCTTGCTCTGATACCAATTGAAAACTACTAGAGGGGGGGTGAATAAAGTTTTATAAAGATTTTAATAATAATTTAAACTCAAACAACCACAATGAAGATATTGGACAAGGAGACACAGGGTTTAGAGTGGTTCCAACTATAGCAAATACTATAGCCGTCAGTCCACTACCCGGTTGCTTACCCAACCGGGATTTGAAAAGAAATTTATTTTATTACCTCGCAAGGACTTTACATAAAATACAATTTCTTTTCCCAAACCCTTCAAGCAGCCTTCACCTAGAAGTAATCGCCCAACCTTGAAGCAGCCTTCCCTTGAAGTAGATGCACCAACTCCCGTTGCACCAGCCTTCTGAAGTAGCTTCCCTTGCGATAGCCTTCTTGAAGTAGCTTGAAGTCCCCTTCTCCACCTGAGAAGTCAACCCTCTCCAATCCGCAGCCTCCAACCCTAGGAGCAGCAAGGAGAGTACAAATAATAAAAAGGAACAAGAAGGAAAAAGGAAATTACAACTTATCCTTTAAGCCCAATGCTTGATATGCCTAGATCAAGCGTATAGATCTCCTAACCAAGTGTGTGAACTTGTGATTGCTGTGGGTAGGAGATCCTAGCCTATAGGACACGAATTTGAGCTAAGGGGAAAGTAGGCCAATGATCACAGTGCTCAAATTGCTTGCAACAGATTGCTCAAGTATGCTCAAGTATTTTCTCAAGTGTAGCAAGTGTAAAACAAGTTAGTTTAGGTGTCCTATGGCTTGTCCTATTTATAGGAATGGCCTAAGGATGCTTAAGGACGTTCTAGACAACTTCTAGGGGTTTCTAAGTGCTTAACTAGCCGTTAGGTACAAAGTTGTTGCTTTAACAACGGCTAATTAATTAATTCTGCAGTTGCTGTCAGAGACCATCTCGGTCGACAAATGGTCGACCGAGATACCTACTCGGTCGAACTTTTGTCGACCGACAGGCTCTCTGGAACAAGTGATTTGCAACGTCTTTCATCAACTGCCAACTAACTTTTCTGTTGTGTCTAACGGCTACTTTGGATCTTTCTCGGTCGAGAAGATTGTCGACCGAGAGTGTCTCGGTCGAGGAGTTTGTCGACCGAGATTGATCCTGTTTCAAGGTTTCAATTTTGGCACTAATTATGTGTGTGAGTGTGCAAAAATAATCCTATTTGAATGGGATGACTTGTCTAACTGTGGTGTTTAACTAGGGAGAATCTAACGCTTGATTTTACATGCAATTCTAAGTACTTGTACATTATATTTTTGTACAAGTTTTTACAACAGTGATTACATTGCATGAAAATATAAATATGTAAGCTTGTAGATTTTCCCTTGTTGTTTTGTCATCCTGCACACTCAAGTAGCTCGTTAGATTAATAAGAATGAAATGTTTGTCATAATCAAAACAAAGGGATTTATAGATGTCCATTTAGCCAACAGTACCGACTTGTGAGAAGTTTGTGGTCGGTTGGAGCATGAATGGTATATCTCATCTCCTCAGGGCATAAGTGTGATTGTAAATATGTAATCAACCGTGTAACATAGTTTCTTAAGGATCGACTACGAAAAACATTGGTTGATGTACACTTTGTTTATACATCTTAATTGGATAGATGTTATACATGTTTCTTTATATTCCTTGTAAAGTGAATAGATGATTTATTTCTCTATGATAGATAGTTGCATTACTTTAAGAGAAGAGATTGCTCTATTCTACTGATCAACAGTGATTAATCTTGCTTATTAATATAAAAGAACCTCTGCTCAGTTTTTACTGTTTACCTGTGATAATAACATTATTGGTGGAGAGTTATATCTCTCGCTGGGACAATTGTCTCACCCCATGGGATCCACATTTTTTTAGGTGGACGTGCACAAGGGGGTAGATACCTTCCTTTAGAGAGAGAACAACAACAACATGGACAGTAGTAACAACTCGGGTTGAGTGTACTATCTGTCGTGTCTTGTAGATAGAAGTCCTATGTGTCGTCTCTGTACTCTCAGGTCCTTAGAATCAATACGTAAATGTTTTATAAAAAATCGGAAATTTTGGCTTGTATGCCTCGAAGTTTTATGATGCTTCAATATATGTTTTGACAAAGCAACTGTTATATGTTATCCTCGAGATAAGATGGTAGAGTGTATGTACAATGTGAACCCTGATGTGAACCCTGATGTATATAAAGTTTTACAAAATGGTTTTAATTTTTAGTGATTTTGTTAATCCGCTGATATGGTTATTCCACAATTATATACTGGTGATGGCTTGATTTGATGTGAAGTCGTCACAACTAGCAACCTCACACCCTGATCCTCCATCCCTAACCTTTAAATTCCTAAAAGGAATAACTTTGTGGATTAAATACTCTTCCTTTGTAGATAAATAACAAAAAAAATCTCTTTTACAACATCCAAGCAAGGTAGATTGGGTATATAAATGATATAGATCTCTTGCCCCTCCTCCTTTCTAATCTTAAAGCGGTGTTATGATATGAGAACTCAAGATTGAAGACCATGTATATATTATCATTGTGCAAACTTTATTTCTTATGAAATCATCATGCATGCATGTTTCTTTTCCCTTTATCTTTATGTTTTGTCCATGAAAGACTAATTTTATAAAGCAAAATGTCGTTTCTACCTTGCAGAGATGGGAGATATCAAGTTCACAAGTCGGGGGGGGGGTAACACCTTCCCACGCGTAATCCAATTCCTTACCCTATTCTCTGATTTAATTTCTATGGGTTATCCACCCGATTCCCAAAGTTTCCAACAATTTTTCTCATTTGTACTCGTGTGGTAGAAACTCCTATTTTCACAAGTTCCTGTGCACATTGTCGATTTTCGAAACATGTTGAACCACAACAACAACTCAATCTACAAATTTAGTTGCCACACCTTTTTGTATGTCAAACCCTGATGATCTTAGGGAGGTGATTTACTCATATTAAACTATAAAGAATTATTTGTAATTAAATGAATTTTAGAGTTATGTTTATTTTTCACGTGAAGAGGTGGATTATCGAAGTTTTATTTATGTAACAATAACACAAAGTTTAGTAATCAATCAAGAATATACAGTCAGAAAACGATGCCGCGTTTCAGTTCCTCTGTGGTCCCCACCGTAGCCGGTATCCTATTGGGTGCCAGCTCACCACGCGGAGCGGACTTTCATTCCACATTGACGACGCGGTCCTCGTCCTCCAACCAGCCTTTGCTCTCTCCATGTCCGTGCACATTTCATCTGCAAGTCGTCAAATATTTCCACTTTCTCCACCTAAATTCGTCAGATTCTAGTTTCGCCGCCAGCCCATCCCCCAGCCATGGCTAATCTGGCCATCCGCGCGCTTGTGCTGGTGGTCTTCGTCTTCTCCGCCGCGACGGCCCACCGGTTCACCCCGACAGACAACTACCTCCTTGTTTGCGGCCTTGACTCAAGCGCCACCGACGAAGACCACCGGGTCTTCGTCCCCGATACCCCCTTCCTTGCTCCCCGTTCTCTTGAATCTCACGTAGCCCTCGCCGATCCAACTTCCACTTCCGCCCTCTACCAGGCTGCCAGGGTCTTTCGCAGGCCTTCCTCTTACAAATTTGAGATCAAGCAGAAGGGCATCCATCTCGTCCGCCTCCACTTTTATGCATTCCCTTCAAAGTACCAGCTCGAGTCCGGCCGGTTCCACGTCGTGGCGGACAAGACGGTGCTGATGAGAGATTGCTCGATGGGGGATATGATGAAAGGTCCCGGTTCCTTCTCCAAGCCGCTCATAAAGGAGTTCCTCCTCCAATTGAATTCTGAAGAGCTGCAGATCACATTCATCCCCGTTGTTGAATCTGCTTTCGCCTTCGTCAACGCAATCGAGGTCATCTCGACCCCTGCTGACCTTCTTCCTAATTTAGCCAAGCTGGTCGCTCCTGACCACGTCGAAGACATTAAAGGTGTCTCTGCCCATGATTTTGAGACCCTCTTCAGGCTCAACGTAGGGGGTCCAAAGGTCACGCCTTTTAACGACACCCTATGGAGAACATGGGTTCCTGATGGCGATTTTTTCACCAAGGTCGGTGATGCCGATGCCAAATCTGTCTACTTCAGCGGCAGAATTCAGTACCAACAATACGGAGCAAGCCGGGAGATCGCCCCTGACAATGTCTATAACACGGCGAGGGTCATGAGCTATGGAATGAATTCCAACATAACATGGGAATTTGCGGTAACACATTGCCACAAGTACCTCATCCGGATGCATTTCTGTGATATCGCGAGCATGGCCCTAAATGAGCTGTACTTCAATATTTACATAAATGGGTTTATGGCGTACGAGAATGTTGACCTCTCTGAGGCTACAGGCCGCATGCTAGCTGCTCCATACTACATTGACTTCTTAGCTGAGCCTGATTCTACGGGGCATCTGACTGTGACAATTGTTCCATCGAAGCTAAGTAGTCAGTCCAAAGCCAGTGGCTTGCTTAATGGACTGGAAATCATGAAGATGAGCAATTTAGCTGGCAATCTTGATGGAGAGCTCTCTGCAACTTGGATCCTGAATAGCAGCACTGGAATGGGGCTTCTTGGATCGCTCATTCGGATGATAACCTGTGGATTTGCATTATCAGCATTGGTGGTTGCTGCCTTCATGTTGGTGTCTAGATGGAAAAATTCTACGAGGGTTGCTTCTGGATGGTCACGGCTGCCCATTGATGTTGCAGATGGCAGGCCGAGCTATAACATGGGTAAGTCTATTAACCTTTGAGGCAAGCATGAGGTGTATGTTCTGTAAATTGTGTGTTTTGGATGTAGCCACGAATTTATTGGCGTGTACTCTAGTTATCAAAAGCTGTGTAAATTATTGTAACAGCTGTATTTTCACCTGGTTGGCTCCGTACCATCACCAATATTTTGTTATAATAATTATACAACTCTAAATGTATGGCTGAAAATTTTTGGTGCGATATATGTTTGTGCTGTGTGCATTTGTAAGCTCTTCCAGCTAATCTTTTCATCCTTGTTGTTTGTTGGTCAGTATTAAGCAATAAGTAACATCATTTTAAAAAAAGCTACAAGTGACACGGTTCCTAAAAACCACAATGTGACACAGAAATATCTTAGCTAAAAGCCTAAAAGTTTAAAAAAGAAAAAGTTGTATATTGTTCTGTTACGCACAACCTCCATTTTTCTAGGATATCTCATTCAGCCATTCTCCACCTAGGCTCAACCATAACAAAGTTCCTCTACGGCTAATCCCAATTCATCAAATCCTCATATATTTCACACACACCAAACTGATCCTGCCAGATGTATCTATGCACTCCGAGTCCTCTTTCCTCCAAATCTTGAAGTAGGTCCATCTTGCTCTACAGAGAGCTGGGTGCAGACAGTTGAACGTCAATTCAATTGCAGACACTAGATTCAGCAATATCAGTAACATGATTGTCCAGCTAGTGGACGTGACAACTCTGCAGTGTTGCATATTCTGTGAGAAAAAATGACATTTATTCATCCAATTGTGTAACCGATTTGTTAAGGTCATACCCATCAAGTTGCCAAGGAACCCCATGGAGATTGGGTGCACACCTGGTGTACCAGTATTGTGGACAGGACGGTTATCTACCTTTCTACTCATACTTCAGCAACACTGTTAGCATTGACATTTCTGTATTAGGCATATCGCGATTTTGATGTTTTCATTGTAGTTCCAAACATCAATCGTAAAGGTCTTGATAATTATGACAAGCTCATCAATGTGTCATCATGGGCTCTACCGTGGCACTAGGGGTTCATGGCATAAACTCTTTTCAAGTTAGAGAAATGAATGTGAATCGTCATCATCATCTTCTATGCCCTGGGTCTAGCTGCATGAATCCTTCTTTTCCATTCAGCTATGTTATAAGTCATATTCTCAAATTGCTCTAGCTTGACCATTGTTTATAATGATTGACTGCATGGCTGATTGCTTGGGAGAGAAGTAAGTATGATGGAAGCCATACACTATCTATCATCAATAGCGATAATCATCCCATTCCATCTCTTTTCCAGTCTTGCATACAAGTCTACTCTAATGTTAGTGACTTGTTAGTGAATCACTGAATTGCAATAAGCTGAATGTTGAATCTGCTTTCACACTTGAAATTGAGATTACAGGCACACTACAACCTGTTTTTGAGAGTATAGGGCTTTCGCCAGTTGCCAATATTTTCTTTCCACCACATCTTGAAGCTCGTACCTGTCACGGGGTAAAACACGTCCATGACTCTCTTCACGAGCTAGCTTTATGCATCCACATGCAAGAACCAATCACATCTCCCTAACTTTTTCTTGTTGTCCACGCTGCCAGCTTCAATGGCCTAAGGCTCATTGTCACCATTGTACCGCCCATTTTCTGAACATTGGGCAAAGGCATTAGTATAGGATATAGAGCCAGAGTTTGAAGCGTCTTCATCATAGAGATTCTTAGGCGCACTTAATGTGAATTGTAAATAAAACAACACTTAATAGGATTCATCTTGTATTTTGTATAAGGATGGAGGTGAAAGCTGGGTTTGCATTATATCCATCAGAATATTTAACAAATTTCTTCATTAATCAAGTCATTGAAGACAAAAAGACTGTCGGGACCAATCCACCACTCCACAAGATGCAAATGTTTTTCAGATAGCTTTTCAAAGTAAGGTTGGTCATTGGATGCATACTGGAAAATGAGAGCTTGGTAACGTCAAATAAGATCTATATTCGGCCCTAAATATGAGTAATAATTCACGACTTTGACATGAATGAACCCTAAAAACGAATTGCATGACCCAGAATGGGTATCGAGTTCCATTAAATGAGGATACGAATAGTGAAAATCAAGGCATCCAAGGGAATGCACTTTGGGTCCTTAGCTCCTATTAGGGCACCTTAACAACTAGTATAGAAAGTTAAAACATACATGAGATATGCTATTTCTAGCACTTTCCTCTAGATGAAACTTGAAAGGTTGATCTTTGGTTTTCTACTTCTCCACAATTCTCAGTCTTGGCCCAGAGTGCCACATGTTTGACCAAATATCACATAGTGTAAATCCTCGTGAAGCAGTCAACCAGAATATATCCTAGGCCCAAATGACCATAGCTTTGACCTACAAAAATTGGTTACTGAAAATATTTAGCTAATAAGCACTCAAAAAGGCTGTATGTAATAACTCTATTCCTCTCTACTTTTCAATAACATTCTATTCAATTTAATCACCTTTCTGCTGTTACTATTAACCTCTTATACAATTAACAACCATGCCAAATTAGATGCTGGATTAAACTTTAAGAAGAGTGTAATGAAATCAAAATGTATGGTTCTGAATGGTTTATTATGGGGAAAGAAATATACCTTGTTTAGTTCTACGATAATTCCATATCAGTTCTGTTATTTTTTTGTGCATCGCGTGCATTACATCTTTAGTCACTTTAGTAGTCTACAATCAGTGAAACCAATCTTAATGGAGTAGATGCCTCAAAATTTGACGAGTTTCATTCGTTGTGGTCAACTACAAGGGTGTGTGTTGTAGAATAGAAGGTGCTGAGAGAGCCTATTAGTCTAATTTTGTATTTTATTAAGATTTATTCAAATTTATGTGCAATCTTTCTAGTTTAAGCGGTTTCTTTTCAAAGTTACTAATAATTTTGTGCAGCTATCCCAACTCATTATGGTTTTGAGTCTGTTTAATAATGAATACCCAGTCTTGGAGACTACATCCATGTAGTTGATTATGTTTTGATATATTTGAGTTATTGATTGCCTTGTGAACAATCCCCATCATTCGTACTAGAGCATTTGATCTAAATCTTAGGTCTAGATCTTGTCGTCTTCTCTCCCTTCCTTCTTTAACCTTGTCCCCCTTATAGTTGGGTGGTTTAATCTAGGAAGCACGAAGATTTCCCTAGGCTGCCGTGGCCGTCCTGGACGTGTCGGACATAGACACACGGTGGACACGACTTAAGCATGTCCATTTTTTATAAGGCCTGAGCACTTTGTTGACAAAAGATGGACGCGTCGTTGACACGACATGGAGCACATTGTGTACATCCAGTGGTCCAACCAACTCCCTATATGAAAGAAATATAACTACTATGTCTCCTTCCCCCTTTTCCTTATGTACATTATCATCACTTGTATGTCTCCCCCCTATTAGTTTGATACTAATCTATTATACATCTTTGTTATAGATATCAATTCATCACTTATCGAGATTGCTCTAGGAATTTGACATGATTTATTATAATTCATCGTTCTCCATTTACTCTAGTTTGATTTTATATTACAAATATTGCATAACTCAATAGATAACGTTTAATTTCATAACATAAACATACATTTTAATTTCATTATTTTACATATTATATTTACATCGTAAATGACCTTTGGATGTGATCGTATCCTTCTTTTTGTTTCTTTCAATAAAGCTCTTGTATTATGACTTGCTTTATAGCTTTGGATGGTCTGCATGTTCTATGTGTGTGCACTTGTACATGTATATGTACACGTAGCTTTAAATGACTGAATGCTATAGCTTTTAATGGTTGGATGTATTAGTTCCATGTTGTACACAAGGTTGCCACCAACAAATGTGCAGTAGCTTGAAGTGGATTTTCTGTCAATCTTACTTCCAACCATAGTTCTAAATGTCGACGACATTAGGCGATGTGTCGCCGAAAGTGTCGATGTCGACAGTGGGCGACGTCGAATGCATGTAAACTTCTTTTTTCTACAATGTCGTCGACATATTGGGCCGGTTCGATGACATGGGCCCAAAAGTCGCCGAAACAGGCCTAGCCCAGTGCAAAAAATCCAATAAGTCGCCAAACCGTCGACATATTCGCCTGACACATTCCGCGATTTTGACGACTGCTGCTGAAGAAGAAGAAAAAAGGAGCTGGAGCTTGGAGCAAGGTAATTTTGATATTTTTTTTGCTTAATCTTAGTTAATAATAGTAGATCTACCCTTTCTCTACTAGATCTACCCCTTCTCTACTAGATCTACCACAAATTTATCATAACATGTATATGTATATGTATATGTTAGTGTTTGTCATACGCCATGTCCGTGTCCTATCATCATCATCATCATCGAAGCCTCAGTCCCAACCATGTTGGGGTTGGCTACATGGATCCTTCGTTTCTAGTAAGCTCTACCATGGGTCATATTGTGATTAAGGTATAAAGATTCAAAATCTCTCTTTATAAGCTCTTCCCATGTTAATTTAGGCCTTCCTCTTCTTTTTTTATTGTGCTTGACTCAATAGCATTGCTTCATATAGGTGCATTAGTTGATTTGTGTTGCATATGTCCATACCATTTGAGTCGGCCTTCACGCAACTTGCTCTGAATGCTCACCACCCCCACTTTATTCCTAATATAGTCATTTCTCAAGCGATCTTTTCTTGTCTTCCCACACATTCCTCTCAACACCTATTTTAGCCACATTCATCTTGTTGAGACCTTATTTCTTCACTGCCCAACATTCACTTCCATAGAGCATGGCTGGCCGTATAACTATTCTATAAAACTTGCTTTTTAATCTCTGAGGGATACCCCGATCGCATAATATGCCAGTTGCTCTCCTTCATTTCAAGCATCCTGCAGTAATCTTGTGAAAAACGTCATCTTGGACATCCCCATCTATTTGAATAATAGAACCAACAACAAAATTTATCACATTTCGTACATATACTCTGTTCAACTTGGCTCCACCATTCACACTGCGAGATTGGCTGAAATTGCAATGCATATACTCAAATTTTCTCCTACTAATCATCGATCCATTTGATTCCAACGCCTTTCTCCAAAGTTCAACTTTATCATTCAGTCCATCTTTAATTTCGTCAATCAACATAACTCTTGTGTCCTATATAATAAAAAATCATTGTCTCATCTGTGCTTCCTAGACTATGATCACATAACTTGACTCACCTACAAGAGGTTGCTAACTCTTGCTCATTAGAAATCACCCCTCTTCTTGGGGCTACAATGACCGACCAAAGTGGGATATATGGCTCCATTGACGACTGGGTGGGCACACTAGGAATTCCATCTCTAGGCCAAGGAACAAGGTGACCGATACCGACGCCGTTTCGACAACTTGAAAATAGGTATTTACCGGTATACCGACGGAAATACCGACATATGCAATCTTGGCCGTTTCGACGCCAAAATGAACATGAAACTTCACAGTGTAATCTCTTCACCTAAATGCAGCGTTTTATGCAATAAAATTCTATATTGGATGTGTAAGGGGGGGTCCATCATGTGGGAGGTAAGGAATCTGTCCTGTTTCGTTGGGATTTCGATGACAAAATGTAGGAATTAAGATATGAAATTTTACTAGCACAAACCACAAACTTAAATACACAGAATTATGCAATAGTATACAATTTACAACATACGAATAACACATTTACTTACAACTCACATCAGCTGTATGTTGAGTGGCGTGTTGGTTCTCCATATAGTAATGAGTTGATATTACTGAGATATTGCAGACATACATGTGCATCCTATAAAGGTTGTATGTAGTCACATGCTCCTCATACACATCATTATTGGCAAGTTCTGTGTTGCTCATTCATGTGTAATACTATATAAGTGTATATTACTCCTTTGTATTATATTCACATTACTCTTTAGTAAAACATCTTCCACTAAGCATAAATAACTAACTAATTATATCAATACTAATTGTCATATGCTTAGATAAATTGTATGATAATAGTAATTAATAGTGTTGTGAGTAGGTAGATCTAGTGATAATATTGCATATCTACATAATATACTTATAGATGTATGTATAGTTCGCGTAAACATGTAAAATTTGGAGTAATACTAGGCTTTGGCTGTAAAAAACACTTTTTTTAGGCGAAAATGGAAGAAAAAAAGTAGGAAAAAGAGATGGAGAGGTTGCTAATGGTAGAAATGAAAGAGATTAGTTAGAATTACCTTGATTTGGGCTGGTATTAGCTCCAATCGACAAAAATCATCCAAATTTACCTTCTTTTCTCCTCCCAATAAGTAACAACAGTCATTCTCGCAAAAAAGGTATACCCGTCGGTATACCGCCAGTTTCGGTTGGTACAGTGAAGTTAGTAGTGCATTTTGCACCGAAACCATCGAAACATGGTGGTATTGGCGGTATACATGTCAGTATTATCGGTAATCTGCGATCCTATCAGTACACACGCATGTTTTTGCGTCGGTACTTGTCGGTATCGGTATTTCGGTCGAAATACCGCCGATACCGGCGAAACTTCATTCCTTGCTCTAGGCATTATCTTCTGTACAACGCATGTCAACCCCTCCTCCCCAGAGCCCTAGACAACTACATGAGGCATTTGACCCCACATCTCTAACTCCCAAAGGGGCACCCACGACCTCTCCATCACCTTAGCCAAGAAAGACAAGAGAAGGACGTACTGGTCTTCCCCATGAGATGGGTACTAATTGTTTCTCTAAAGCAACGTAATTTTACCTATCTCCAATAGTCATTATATGTCTTTCCCACCCCGAGGACCAATTCCTTTAGTGTGCATTGACCTTCTCTTCCTTCCCCAAGTGCTTCTTTGTCCATATGAGTCACAAGGTCACTGTCACCTTCTTTGCGGCAATGATGTACTACACACCATCTTCCCTCAATTCACTATCATAGTGCATGAATATTACTCTTGTCTCGGTCTACGAGATGTGTTGGCTGCAGCCACATGGTGCTCGATGAAGACCATAATGCCAAGATGACCAAACTCAATGATTGCTTGGTAGAGCATGACACAACTTAAAATAATCTAAGCGGTCTTAAACAAATTGAATGACAAGTTTAATTATTGATTGCTTTTTTCGGATGATTGATTCCATGTTCACAACAAACAACATCAAGATGGACATCCTTGCTGTCACCATGACATATTGAATAAAATTAATGCCCCTGAGTTCTTTGGCACATGAGATCCATATTTCATTTACAACAAGCTCCACAACTTCAAGGCATCTTCAATGGACATCAAGCCTTGATAGGAAAATACATGTAGCATGTGAAGAGAAGTCACGTGAGCCAACCTTGTTATGGTGGAAGCAACTTTGCCAAAGACAAGTTGATGTGGAACAAATCTTGTAGAAGAAGAAAGAAGAAGATAAACGACAAATTCTTAAAATTCAATTCATATTCAACTGCCTAGACAGAGGCCCCAAGACTGGCTTTTATAACATTACATGACTTGACCTACAAGTAATAGAAATAAATTCCTATCTAACAAAATTCGGAATGAAATAGAACCGAAAATAAAGAAATGCATAAAACATTTACGACTAAGTACATTAACTAGATAATTTGCACATAGGTCTCTAAATATAAAAATAAAGCAAAAACAAATAGAATAAAGCCTAATATGTCCTACATCAACTCCCTTGGGGTTCAAAAGACGAGCCACCGGTGAGTCAGGTACATATCCTACACAAGCTCTCCCAATAGTGGCCGGTGGTAGGATAAATGGATTGGATGACGTTGTGCGATCAGAATCGGGTATTGTCAACCTCAAGCATACCATAATGTTCACGCGATCATTGAAACTTTATCTTTGAAGCATCTGCAAGTTTCGGAAATGCCAAGGTGGCAGTGTAGCCATCATCAACTGGAAGGGCATACATGTCGATTGAGGGCTTTGGTACTTGGCGTGGTGCAAGGTTGACATCATCTGCTAAAGGAGGCACTAAGGAATGCATGCGCACGAGATCAATACAGATTGGATTGTTGACGTCATCATTCGTTGAGGGTAGTGAAGGCACTGTCTCTGACTCGTCCTTATCAATCGTTGGGTCACAAGTGGGGAGTGCATCTTCTTCATATTTTTTCATCAGCCTCTTTTGAAGTGTTGTGGCTCTGGTCACTCGAAGGTGGTTCATCCTCAGGCTCGATTTTGTCTTGTGATTGCACGATAATAGTATTGACATGGCTGGAGTCGGGAGTGGGCTGAATTTCATACTTGATTAAGAGTTTCCTCCAATTATTGCGGGCTAGGTATTGTTGAAATTTATCTTGCTTCTGTACAAATTCATCTAGCCGACAGGGAACTATATCTATATCATCTTGTCGTCGCATCATGATGTCCCGTTATTGTCGAATAGCCTCCAAGGTGGTAGTAGTTTTAGCCACGAAGTCATCTAGTTTGTCGTTGACTTGTTGAAGAGTCGCCATGATTTACTAGAGAAGAATGCCTCCTTGAAGTTGATGTAGAAGGAGGTGCCCTTGAAGGAAGTTCGATCCAGTGTGCTCGACCTGCGGATCCAAATCCTCGGTGAGTTGGTTGGTGGTTCAGGGGCGTGAGTCCCCGAAATTTTTTTTGGGGCTGCTGACTAGCAGGTTACATGCGCCGTCGCTGGATGCTATAGGTGTCCTTGCTAGGCGGAGAGCAACCTGGAGAAATGGATTCCCATGATTTTGCGGCAAGAGTAATAGGGTTCGGTTTGTTTGGGGTGGGCGGTGGCCAACCGGGGTGGGTTAATCGAACAGAGTGACGGAGAAAAAAAAGACGGAAGAGGGACATGTGCAGAATCAAGGGGGTGGGTTACGACTACGGAAGAGGGAGGTAGAGGAGTTGGCAGACTGGAGTGGGTTTCCACGACAGGGCAGAAAGTGGTAGCCGGTGCGTGGGTTTGCGAGAGACGGGCTAAAGGGCGGAAGCATGATGGCGGGATTTTGACGTAGGCGTTGGTGGCAGGAGGACGAATGACAATGTTGCGGTCGGAAAAGAAGTGAAAGAGGGAGCGGGTGTTGGGTACGGGAAGGTGGTGGGATTGCGGCTGTAGACAGCAGGGTAGGCTGCGGGATTAGGGAGAGTGGAAGGTTTGCGGGTGGGAGTACCAGGTGGGAGAAGTGGCGACGGGGCCGAGGTTGTGATGGTTGGCGGAAGGCGGACGATGGTGTAGGCGGCTGGGACTATCGTTGGCTTGAAGCAGAAAGGCCTGGACGGGCAACACGCGCCTGGTGCGGGGGTCAGAATTGTACGGTTTGGGTGATGCGAGGGGGAAGGCAGTTGGTGGATCTGGTGCTTCTGGAATTAGTGAGTTGACGACGACCTTCGTATTGGACTGGCGTCGGGTTGCAGCGGTGGGTATTGGCATGGACAGGGACTAGCGGAAGCGGAAGCTGGAGTAGCGGGGGTGGAAAAGTTGATTTACTGTTGGTATAATGGACCCGTATTAGCGGGGGCGTGATGGTGGGGTGGAAAAACCGTGAAACGGAAGTGGGAGAGGGAGCGAGGGCAAGGGAAGGGCAGCGGTTGTTCACAAGAGGGAAGGGATCTGATGTGGCACGTGGGGAGGAGGAACAGATGCTGAAGGGAGTAGCAGGCTGAAGTCAGGCAGAAGATGTTGCTGGACAGGTTGGAAGCAAGATAAAGAAGATGACGGAGGGAAGAAGATAGAAGGCCATTTCCTAATGGATTAGGATTTGGCTCTGATACCACTTGATGTGGAATACATCTTGTAGAAAAGGGAAGAAGATAAACAACAAATTCTCAAAATTTAATTCATATTCAACTGCTTAGACAGAGGCCCAAGGCTGACTTTTATAACATTACATGGCTAGACCTACAATCAATAGAAA
The DNA here is from genome assembly GCA_963693085.1 of Alisma plantago-aquatica. Lineage (NCBI taxonomy): Eukaryota > Viridiplantae > Streptophyta > Magnoliopsida > Alismatales > Alismataceae > Alisma > Alisma plantago-aquatica. Next base: position 666,071,034 of record OY856412.1, on the reverse strand, counting down.
TGAATTCATATTTAACAAAATTCGGAATTAAATAGAACCTAAAATAAAGAAAAGCATAAAACATTTACAACTAAGTACATAAACTAGATAATTTGAACTTAGGTCCCTAAATATAAAAATAAAGCAAAAACATAAAGAATAAAGCCTAATACGTCCTACATCACTAGTGAGTGGGCCAACTTTGTTCTACTTTTGATTGTTTAGATCCATGACACTGTAGTCTCTTTTTCTTAATAGTTGGGTTTTATATGGGGATGTGTACACCTTGTCATGAATGGTGGAAGCTCTGTCAACATCATCTCTGCTATGATAAATCAAGAGCTTGTATTACATTACGAGCCTCACCTGGGTCTGCATCACCTGCAGTGGATTGGTCATACACGCTAGCCGATAAAACATAGGATTTTGGAACTTTATCACGTCGTAGCATCTTAAGGATACCACTTAAAGGTGTGGGACATTTTATATGGGACAACGACAATGTCAATTTGTTGTTACATGTAACTTGACAATTGCACTAAACCACTCAGCTTTCACAAAGTATCTTTATATGGCATCCCCAATCTGTTGTACCGCTTCAATGCACACTATGCCATATGCCAACTCCATTTATGAGAATATGAGTGTTGGGAGTCAACAGAGAAGATCAGACCACTCTTAGAGTGGAAGAAGACAACACACATATTGATAAAGATGATTTTTGGCAGGGTCTACCAGAGGATGAACCAGATGCCTCATCAGGTTCCACCACTCCAGAGTCCTCAGGTGGTGATGATGGGGACAACACTCCTGATAGCTATATAAGAGGAGATACGCCACCACATAGAGCACCATCTCCTCGCCCTCAACCTCAACAACAACGTCAACAACAATATGAGAGTGGTAGTGGTACTCAAAGACCGACAGATCGAACCTACCAAAGAAAGGGAAAGGGTAAAGCTCCCCAACAACAACTAAATTCATTATCAACATGCTACGAGAATTGGTATCCACAGGGTCAAGGACATGTGCCTCAACCTGTTTATCATGCACCTTACAACACTGACAATATCACAAAATCAATTGGAAGTCTCTCATTGGGAGGTCAATCGGGAGCAACAGGAAGCACCTTTGTGGATGATTTATTGGGTTTTACCGGGCCTACTTCTAGAGGATTTTATCAACAAGAACCCGTTCCTGGATATTATGGTGGTGATTCAGAAGGAACTTATGGAAGTCGGGTTTCCCATAGAACTGATAATGAATCATATAGTTACTTAGGCCCTGGATATGCCCCTGATCCTTTTGCAGCTACAACTGACACTACATCAGGTGTTCAGAGTCACTACTATCCACCAATGGCACAACCCGAGCCCCCACCACAACCTAACATATATGTACCCCCTTCTGATTCTGATGCAGAAAGGCCGCCCCATATACCAGAATTTTACAACTTCACACCAGGATCTCTTGCCTCCAGATATCCAACACAGCTTGCATTGTATACAAGATTTGGATATTTGTCAGAAATATCCCATGAAGATTTTGCTGCATATGTGCATGATTATGAGCTCAACCACTCTCAGCACACAACTTGGATGCAATATGCTATGAGAATTGATAACCAAATGTCACTACTAAGGCAGACTCAAGAAGCTCAACATTCAGGCCATGATTTTGGAAGGCATTCAGCTTTTTACTGAAGACATTTATTGGGTATGCACTTCATTTTAATGAATTGTAATCTATATTAGTATATTACTATATTTCATATGTAATATACGGAAGTATGAAGGATATTTGCTTGGAAAATGTATGCTGAAGTAGAGAATTGTATAAGAATTTGTATATTTTTATTTGCAAATGTAAAACATGATTATTGAGACTTGAGAACATTAGCAAGTGTGCACTGCATCATTTACTACTTTGTATTATCAACCTACCTAGCACTAGAGAGTCATGAATTGTGTTTTTTATGTCAAATTAATACATATGAATTAGAGTTAGAGCATAATTTGTAAGTTTCCAATCGAAGTTATGCATCATTTTGCTAAAAAAACACCATCGAAGTTTGTCGAAGTTTGCGTTTAAACTTCCTCAAAACTTCCTCGAAGTTTTCACAAACTTCCACTTCCACACCTGGCGAAGTCGAAACGAAGTCGAAGTCCTGCACCATGTGGACAGCCAAATCACACTTGAGCAATCCAATTTCTTGTTATCAAGCTAATCTTAGAACTGTACTTTGTCATTTCAGCTAATTCCAAGCAAGCCTAAGTTTAGTATAGCTTTAGTGTCATACTCCACCACATATAGCCTTGCCTAAACCATGCATTGATTATCACTTATTCATAGGAAGTTCCATTATAATTTTTGTAAGATTTAGTAGTACTTTTTTCTTCTCTTTTGTTCTCTACTTGTTTGTGCTTTAGAGTTACTTCTTGCGAGAAGACTGCGTCTGAAGGTGAAAGAAAAAAAATGTATCTTCTTCAAGGATGCTCTTCTAGTAATTTTTAGTTGTACTCTCTTTCTTCCTTTTTGTTCTTTGCTTGTTTGTGTTTTAGAACTACTACAGGAAGGTTGCATCTGGAAGTTAAAGAAAAAGGCTGCGATCTTCTTCAAAGATGCTCTTCTACTTCCTGGAAGAATCTAGTCCATCACATGTTTTAATACTAGTATTTCTGAAATGCAGTGAATGATCAACGAGGAAGTAAGAGTCAAAAGATTAAACTATTGTTAACCTCTGGTCATTCTCCACATGTGTCGAACATGCCTAGACATAGGTAGCAGAATTCTATGTGTCTTAACTGTGCCCAGATCCAATATTGAACATAGGACGGGGAAGTACTTATCTTTCTTAGACTTGGGCACTTCCCTGACTTGCAGTTTGCAGAACTTCCAAGTATGTAATACATGTGCCATATTGTATTTCTTATTCTGCCTGTTTCCCTTCACTGTCACTGGGTAGTCCCATATAAACTTAGATATGATCAAAAATGCGTTACATACTCAATTACATGAATTGGGATACAAAATAAATCGGATTTTTCAACTGATCTTTAAAGCATCTACATAGAAATAGTCACACCTATCTTAGTCTCTAAGAAAACATTCATATGATAGGGCCAGCTCTTTTGAGAACATTTTAGTATACAGCTGTATAATTATAAAATTCTTATGTTAGGTCTTCAATAAACCTATCTTGAGATTTTTGGACCAGTGGCAGGAGGGAATAATTCAATTCCTATCAGAGATTTTCTTGTAAAATAGATTACAGTATGACTCATAGGAAAATTCTCCTTGTAACTCAATTTGTAGCTGCGCATTGTACAATAACATGGCAGCAAATAGGCAATATTTTTCTTTTACTGTCACGCCATAAGAAACACACAAAAGTGGTCCACTTGCAGTTTGTCCTCCCACTTCATTATTTATGTAATATTCATCACATGATGTTTCTTGTCTCCTCATACATCCACCTTAGCATTCTCATTTTTTGCAGGCCATCCCATGACCACCTTATTTCTTTTCCAATGTTGATTACCATATAACATGCTTTGGTATATAGTTGTTATATAAAAGCTACCTTAATCAAAGTGGAATTTTACAATCACATAGAATTTTGGTCAAACTCCATATTTCGTCCACTTTGCATTGATTATAAGAGAAATCCTGATGAGGAATATTTCTAAGGAACAACTAACCAATAGTATAAATTTATTAAAATGTCATCATCTACCTAAACATAACCCCTAGGGTTAGGTATTTATAGCTCAACTAACTCAAAAACCGAAACCTAATGAGTGGGGACAATTGTACATATTTTCAAACAACATTAGCATCCCTAAATTGTAACAAAATTGCAAATGAACCCTAATAAAATACATTCGTGGACTAATCAAGCTTTCTCATTGCCTTTTCTCCTACCATCAACTCTTTGTGGCTAAGAAAGATGAGCCAGTGGCGAGGCGGCATTAGGCCCCCCACCTGGACGCCCTTCATCAAGTAAAGGTTCAATAGTATTGTTCAACCATGCTTGTAATGGGTCTTCATCGTCACCCCTGTCAGCGTAGACATACGCCCAATCAAGAGGATCAATGTCGACATTGCTTGTTGGGTTCCTCAATGATTCTTGTGTGTCTTTGCTTCAACTTCATATTATAGTGTACAAACACCAAGTCATGAAGACGTGAGGCAGACAACCTATTTCTTCTTTTTGTGTGAATCAAGTTGAAGGTTGACCAATTTCTTTCGCAGCCACCTGCTGCTGCTGTTTGGGACAAAACTTTAACTGCTACCGATCTCAATTCTTCACATTCACAACCATAATTCATCCACCAATCAGCTGTAAAAAATAAAGAATGTTCAATGATCAATAAGTGGACAAGTGAACCATTCATTATTATGATATCAAACATAACCAATCATGTAATTCTTTACCAGGAGAAAGTTTTTCCCTTGAATAGATAGCCGCCGGTAGCCCAAACAGACCAGATGCTTCTCTGAATGGTTTTATCTAGTAATTGGTTGTAGTTGGACAATGAAAGAATTAGATTAACATTTTATAATAATTTATAATAAAGAATTATGTACTATGACTATCCATACTTGTGCAACAGCTCGAATAGCGTCATCTTTGTTATCAAAGAGCTTATCTATCACTTCTTGGAGACCCATTACCAAGTCTCCTCTTCTCCCAATGTCATTTTTGTATTGAAACCTTGGGTTTAAAAAATAAGCTGCACATATAAGGACACAAAAGTTAGAAAATATTAGATGACTAACAAACACTAAGACCTAAATGCAATGGCACATCCTTACCCGTTTTATGCAATGGGTGTAGAAGCATACCATCCCATCGTTCATCCACAACTTTTAAGAATTGTGCCTTGGCATTAGTTGCAGCTTCTTCAACTTTATCTTTCATAAGGCGCATTGCCTCATAGATGTAGGGCATGGTGGCATTCTTATCACCATCCACCATGCGCAAGACATGTACTATGGGATCCATTATCTTTACAGCTTTGGTTACTCTAGTTCAGAAGTAGTCATCATTCAAAATTTTCACCACTTCTTTGGCTCTGTCAGGTTTACTATCAGGGTGTTTGGCCCACTCTTCAGAAACAAAAATCCTTTTTAAACCTTGTCGTCTTTGCTTTAAGCTTTGCAAAGCGATATAGTTGCTTGCAAATCTTGTAATGCCCGGTCTTACTATGTCTCCTCCACAATACTCTTTGCTTCGCATCATTGCAAGTAGGTAAGAGCGATTATATATAAATTTTGTAATTCTTGTTGCCCTAGGCATTACATATTTAAAAAGATCTAATTTTCCAAAATCTTTCAAAATTAGATCAATGCAGTGTGCAACACATGGCGTCCAAAATTAGTTGTAATTTGAAGACTCTTCAACTGTTTTTCCAGCTTTTTTGAAATTTGGCCCATTGTCAGTGCAAATTTGTAACACATTCTCTTTTCCAACATATTTTATCGCACCTTTAATCAATTTTGCAAGGTACCTGTGGTCTTTGATGTGGCGAGATGCATCAACTGATTTTATGAAAAATGTATCACCGTCACAATATGCCATGAAGTTGATAATTTGTGTCTTTGTACCACTTGTCCAGCCATCACACATGAGTGTCAACCCAAAAATTTTCCACTTTTTGTTTCATCTCCTCAATCCACTGCTCTAGCTGAAGTTTCTCCTGCGGAAGATATTTGTTCATTAAGTCATGTGCAGTTGGTGATTTGACTCCTCGTCCATGTTCAGCGACAACATCTATCATATGTTGCATGTAAGGGCCTTGTGCCACATTGGGAGCAATACCACTAGCAAATATAAATTTTCCTATCGCCTGTCCCACAACATCTTTTGCATTCTTCCACATACCTGTCAAACTTTTCTGCTTATGACTTTGTTTACGAAACCCTGGTTCAGAAGAAGTGTATCTCATGCTGTTGGTCCTCAAACCCTGCATTTCTATGCTTTCTAAATTGACAACATTTGTGTGGGCTCCGATCTCCAAAACCACGATATAAACACGATTTGAACTTAGCGGAAGCATTCGATTAGTTGCGGAATATGAAAAATTACTGGAAATTAAAATTTTTGAGACAAGATCTGGAAATTATAAAACTCCTTTTATAAGAAACCAAGCAAACAGTTTACATCTCTATTAAACCACTTCTTGAGTAGTTAAATACAACATGATTCAAAATCTCAGGAGCCAACACCAAAAATTCAAACCACTGATTCCTAGGACCTGAGAGTACAGAGACGACATAGGACTATCTAACTACATAACTCAGCAGCCAGTATCTCCACCTGAGATTCACTGCTGCCCCTGGTACTGTTGTTGTCGTTGTTGCTCATCCTTAAACGGTCTCCTTCGTCTTCGACGACCACCTAAAAAGAATTAAAATCTACGGAGTGAGACAATATACAAATTGTCCTAGCGAGAGTTATAACTCTCAACTAGAAGCTTTATTATAACATAAATCATACAACATCAGGTTTAATAACAAGTGAAGCAACTTCTACTTAAGCAGCCATGTCTTTAAAGCATATAAAGGACACGTATACAAAATATCTGAACAGATCACTAATGTAAACAATATAACACCAAACATTGTTCCTCGTAGTTAAACCTAAGCAGATATACTACGCGGTTGATTATGTTTTACAAACATTATTATGCCCTGTGGAGATGAGGCATACCACTCATACTCCAACTGATCGCTAAGAAGTCACATCAGTATCATACATAGGTCATTAAAAGAGCCGGATTCTTAAGACCTCATCTTCCTCAGTCAGTTAGAGGATTGTTTGTTAGACATCTGGCAGGACGTCTTTTGTTATAGCTTACCAGGGTAAACTGGTCCTTCGCTATTTTAGAGTTACAGTGGCGTTCTGTACTCTCTTCGTCATCGGAAGATTTCTTGTTTATCTCTCACCGATGCGGTGTTTGTGTTTTCTTTGGGAGACTTGTGATACATCTCACCGTTTGGTTTTGTAGTGAAGGATTTACGGTATCAATTCCTACACTAGGATGTAAGGATTTACGCATCCATTTCCCCCACATACTCAAGAGTATGTGATCCAGGAGTTCCCTTGGGAAAACCTGTTTCACCATCATTTGGTCTCTGACAATGATGGATCTATGATCAGGGCTCTACATTTCACTTGATTAGTTAGGTACATTCAGTATTCTTTCAACATCATACATTGTTCTTCAAACAATAACATTGGCATAACAGCTATAAAATGAGAATACTAAATGTAACAAGCCTAACTCTTATCAATCATCATTTCTCAATACATTCATCACAAGTCATCTCTAAAGCATGACCTTGATGGTATTTATGGCTCTCACAGCCCATTTAATTCATAGGTTGCCATTGACAAGGCAACATGATATATCACTATGCATAAAGCTAAAGCATGCTTTCAATGAATATAGTTTCATAATCCATACCTGGATATGATCATCATCTCATGACATCCTGCATGGTTAATTCAACTGATAACAGTAAACAATTCATTCTAGAAGTTACACTTTCAAACTCTTAGAAGAGTCATGTTCCCCAATATTCATCAATTAGGGTTATTCATTTCCTTTACTTATGATTAGGAATATTGATTCCTCATTTCATACTTCAATCATGAGGATTTATGCTTAAAAGCATAACTGGAAATAGGGTTTCACCCTATACAATTTAAGGTTATTGAAATCTCCTTATCTTATAAGACATCATATTTGGTAACTTGTTCTCAAGGTTTCATACCTAAAAGCATGACACAGGACTAAGGTTAACATATCCTATCCTTCATTGTTAATATTTCCTTTTTGGATTATTAGTCCAATTCTAGTATGCAACTCTACCATCCTTGGAAGCATACCAGGGTATGGTGAGTATTTGCCTTAAATACAACATTTATTGAACATCATAATGATTATCAATTCAAGGTATGAATTCACTTCTCAATCTTATCATGGTGTGAACACATCATACTCATTGATTTGACTATACTTTATTTAAAGGTATTACCTTATAAACATCTCCATAAATTAGGGTTTACTAATCACCTCACATGTCATTACCCTAAAATTAGGGTTTACTATTCACCTTATGGTGAATTGAACTCATAACATCATCATGTATGAGAAACATCATCATTAAAGTTCTTAGATAAGATTAAGATTCACTAAACATCATAATTAGGGTTTCCATGATCTCACATAGGTGGATCATACCCTAATCATGCACATTCATGTGTATTGAAGGTATCTTACTTGAGTTTCCACCATAAAAGGGTACTTTCTCTCTCTTAGGATACTTTCTCTCTCTTAGGATACTTTCTCTCTCTTACTAGTAGATGGTGATAACACCACTCTAGATTAAGTTGGGTTAAGTCCTCATTGACTAGCATAAGCCAAAACATCATTATCATGTGATTAGGGTTTGACTAGAACAAGGTATTACCCAATTAAACCCCTTAAGGGTATTTTGGTAATTTACCTCATGCTCACCATCATGGGTCAATTCATTAGTCACTTAGTACTTTAATGACTTAGGTTACCATTAGGGTTTAGATTGGATCACCATTGAACCAATTACACCACCAATTGATTAAGCACAAACCACCTTGAAAACCTTCAAACGGTTTCAACCTTCAACCACCAAACGGTCTTGAGACCGTTTGGTGTCAAACGGTCTTGAGACCGTTTGCCCTCAAACGGTCTTGAGACCGTTTGGGTGTGTTGACCGTTTTGACTTTCAAACCGTTTGAAGCTCATGCGGTTTGAAACCGTTTGATCAAAGTGCCTTGAGATCGATTGGTCCAAACGACCTTGAGATCGTTTGAGCCCAAAAGGTCTTGAGACCGTTTGGCCCCAAACGGTCTTGAGACCGTTTGGCCTCAAACAGTCTTGAGACCGTTTGGTCCAAATGGGTTCAAACCATTAGGACCTCCAAAGTGGTTCAAAAGTTACAATTGATCATGGATATGTATGTTGAACCCCTCAATTAACCAAATCCATGATAACCACTTATAAATTGAGTTAACCAAGATTAGCCTTAATCAATTGGACATCAAATTGACCCTCAATTGAAAGCCAATTAGGGTTGATTCTAATTCAATTAGGGTTTCAAATCGGATGGTCATCAATATTCAACAATGTGAATCAACTCAAGGTTGAACCTATCAACTGACCTCCAATTGGGCCCAAACTTGGCCCAAACGGTCTTGAGATCGTTTGGATGACCTCCAAACGGTCTTGAGACCGTTTGCCCAAAGTTTGACCAAGAACCAAGTCGGTTAGACTAGGATTGAACTCTAATTAGGTCAAAAATCAGTATTTTTATCAATTCATCAACTTAATGCAATTGGACCTTCAAACCATTAGATTATCTCAACCCTAGACCTCCAAACGGTCTTGGGTTGTGCCCAAACGGTCTTGAGACCGTTTGGAGGAACCCCCAAACGGTCTTGAGACCGTTTGGGTCCTTCAACCCAAAACTCAACAAGATCTATACTTAGAAAACAGCAATTTGATTATTTCAATAACCCACTGTAATTGGGCCCTCGATTGATCAAATTACCTTAACCCTAGACCTCCAAACGGTCTTGGGTTGACACCAAACGGTCTTGAGACCGTTTGGATGAGTTCCAAACGGTCTTGAGACCGTTTGCCCATCCATCCTTTGGACTCTAGTGAAAATTCATCAAGGTTTGATCTATTGAGTTGATCATCACATCAATACTTAATTGCAATATGATTTGGTACCTTTGGACCTTCAATTGGTCAACTATACTTGACCCCAGACATCCAAACGGTCTTGGGGTGACCCCCAAATGGTCTTGAGACCGTTTGCCCAAAAAGGGCAAATTAAACAGATTGAAAATCAGAACTTAATTCAATTGGTTTTGCTAATTGATTTGCTTATATCTCACGATTCCTTTGGAGTTAACCTCTCAAATTTTGTGGGTGATTAACCTACATAATTATGAACAAGATTCCCATACGGTCTTCGCTTGGTCAACGGGACCAAACGGTCTTGAAGACCATTTGCCCTCACATGACCCTGAAACCGTTTGCCCACCAAACGGTTTGAAACCGTTTGAGCAAATGGGTGGAGGTCGTTTGATAAAGTGGAAATCCGTGGATAAGCATAGGAATTAACGCCCTTATCTTCTACCTTAAGAACAGTAGCAGTTCTTCACGATTTTGCTTGCAAGGATGCAAGGGAAGATAGGGAAGAAGAAGAACTAGCAACTATATGCATAGGAAAGGATGTATAATCAAAGCATAAAGTTTAGAGTTATAAAACCCGCCTAAAGCTTGCTCCTTGAGCTCCAAGCTTTCGAGCTCCAAGCCTTTAATGGCGTCCTAGAAGCTCCACAGGTAGGCCAAGGTGAATCCTCCAAGCAAAGTTGAGAAGAGATGGCTAGAAAGATAGAGCTAAGTGAGCTAGCCATGAATTTGACCTTGAATTCGAGTTTCATCCAAGAATTTAAGCAAAAGGAAGGATCCAAACTTACCTAGGACCCTTGGTCGTCCTTCTCTGCTCCAGAGCCTAGCCTTGGTCGGTTTTGAGCAAGGGGAAAAGAAATGAAAGGGAGAGGATCGTTCCCTTGCTAAGTGGAAAAGCTGTATATATACTTAGGTGAATTTTCAACATAAGGACATATGTTTTCCTCATTTCTCATCTAAGTCCTTCCTTTCTTCCTTGCACGTCCCCACATCTTATTTCTAAGGACAAACTCCTTCTAAGGTCAAGAATTGAAGGCAAAGAGGATCAATCCATCACTAAAGCATTCACATAAAAGGGCTATTATACATACACCTTGATTATTCAATCACAAAGGTGTTCCTTATTATATGATTTTTCACATGAAGTGACCTTTTCATCATTTCTCTTCTAAATGATGCCAAGAGTCATAAAAGATATTTTAGATGATATATTTTACAAGTTGCACCCCTCAAATTGGGTAAATTGCATTTTACACCAATTTAGGGTTTTCAAGTACAGGGGTTGCTTCCACAGCTGCACCTTGGTGCTCAAGCTTGGGAAATCCCTCAAACCTCATCATATTTATTCTTATGTTGTCTCAACATTAAAGGAACATATAAACATGTGAAATTTGCAAGTTAACCCCTCTGATTGGGCAAATTGCACATAGGTCCATGTATTGCGAACAATACTTCAACATTGGTTTATAAGGGACAGAAATGGAAACATATGTTCCATAGAAACTTTAATTATATACTAAAGGATAATTTCAACCATCTAATTTCATAATTAGGCAAAACACCTAGGGTTAGCTCGTAACCCAGGTCAGGGGTGTTACAATTTGTTGGACGGCTTCCACTGCCACCACCAACATTGAAATCAGATGGGCCAAAACCACGCCGGGTTTCATAAAATTGTCTTTCTTCTTCTTGTCTAATTGCCTCCTCCATTCTCGATCTTTTCAATGCATGTCTCATTGCATCATCATCATCATCATCTTCTACTTCAACTACATTTCGTGGTTTCGATGCACCGAACATCAGCTCTTTGAACCTTGCATCTCTAATCTTGTCTTCCATGTGTTTTAGATCTTTTTGATTGAGTTGCTTGGAAACAATTTTTCTTATTTGATCTGGGCAATCTCTACACTTTGCAACATTTTTATCCCCTCCCACCAAGTGCTTTTTGAACCTAGAAATCCCACCACTCATTATAGTTTTCTTGCAGAAATTGCACTTGGTTTTTTGCCTAGTTCCATCAACCATTTCACAATACATCCATGCAGGGTCAACTTTCCCCCCTGACTCACCACCTCCACCTTCACCTCCTCCACCATCACCTCCTCCACCATCACGACCTGAACCAACCATTAAAACAAGTAGCACCCACAAAATACCCATATCTTCAGTCACAAAAAACCTGCACACAATAAATTAAAAGAAACAAATATTAGATAAATAGTGGGATTAACTCATTATTAGATATTAGGCAAATAAGTGGGAGTGTGGGACTAAGTTAACTAACTGAGTACTACTAACTTGGTAGAAAATCATACATTTTTAGAACTGAATTTTTTTAATTAAGTAATAAATAATTACTAATAATTCCTGAAATTATTAAATATAGGTTGAAATTTGAAAATTTTAATTTATTTATATCTGAAAATTGATAAATAATATTAATATTTACTAAAATTATTATATATGTTGCAAATATTGTAGTTAAAGTCAGCAAATTACTCATTAACTAACTATAATACAATATTACGAATTTTCTAACTCTAAATCTAATTAATGCAAAATTAAAGTATATAATATTTATGTAAAACGAAATTCATAAAAAATTATTTTTCATATTTGTTTTATGATATTTTGTTGTAATAATACAAGATCTAAGTAAATATTAGCTAGATCTATGCTAGATCTAAGTAGATCTAAGCTAGATCTAAGTAGATCTAAGCTAGATATAAGCTAGATCTAAGCTAGATGTAGTTAGATTTAGGCTAGATCTTAGTAGATTAAGGTAAGATCTAGGCTATATTCACCTAAATATTACTAATTAACAGTTTGTGCATGTAAAAATACTAATTTCGGATCATTAGATCTACATATTATGTATATATGTATAGGGAAAGTAGTAGAGAATGGAGTATTTAAGAGTTAGTGGTAGTTGTTTTTATTTAGAATTGAAAAAACAAAGAAAAAGGAGGAGATTTGGGACTTACCTTCTCAACAGCAGCAAAGAAGCTCTCCAGCAGACACAACAGCTCGTCCAAGACTTGCAAAGAGCAAATGTGAGGCTCCTCGTGCAAGTCATCAACTTAAAATAGCCAACTTGAGGCTTTTGTGCCAACTGGGCCCGACTGTCTAAACTTCGGCCCAACATCGGCCACTTCGCCGAAACTTCGCTGACATCGACGAATTTTGGACCATTTTGTACAGAAAAAAAAACAACTTCGTCGAAGTTCATGAAATGTCGCCTCGAAGTTGAGACGGACCCGAAGTATTGGGGCTTCGACTTCGCCAACCTTCAAAGCTCGAAGTTTCGCCGAAGTTTCGGCCAAATTCCCCGAAGTTGCGTTCCATGGCTGTCCATATGACACTTCTATATGCATGAAACACTCAGAAACAATTTAGATGACTGTTGGGAGTGTTGAGATGAGTTTGATGCCGAACTAGCCACTATAGAATAGTTAGTGGGGTTAAAACGACTAACTGTGCTTTAACTAAAATTATGCAGAAAAGACTTTTGGTCGAATTACAGTTCGACCTAAAAATCAGTTTTATATGATCAAATTACAATTCAACCGAGGATCGTCCAATCAAATTACAATTTGATGATATTGCTCTGAACTATAATCACGTAAATTTGAAAAACAACTCAAATAATTTTTGCAATAAAACCTGTTCGTCCCAATGGGTGTATACAAGTATAAAACTAGGTCAAAGATTGTTTTCGACCGTTTATCAGTTGTTCCTACATGATATTTATCAAATTTTATAATTGTACATATATAAGGTATAATTCTAGGTACAACTGGATTTACAAGCATCCAAACACAGATAATTTCACAAACAACTTTATTAGATCTTGTGTATGTTCCTTGATCACTTGAAACACTTAATACGATACTAATACCACAAATAATAAATAATTGCATCATAAAAAAAAGAACGAGAAAAATATGTTCACCGCTAGAGAAGTACCCAATAAGAATCCAACATCTCAAAACAAGAAAGCTAGACACGTTTAAGAAGTACCCAAAACGTGCCCATGGGTGTTCAAGAAGTGTCTTTGTCTAAGATACGTCCAATACCAATGGGAGGACTGTTAAAAATTGTTCATGGTTCATAGCTTGTCAGCCATTGTTGTCTATTTAGTTTTGGATCAATTATTGGAAAAGGTTTTACATCAGCTCAAAACATAACAATAGGACAATACAACTAGTAAGTTAGACCCTTGCAATAAAGTTAAACATGGAAACAATTCTGACTTATCTTTTTGGATATTGTGAAAAAATGTGTACTACACACTCATCCTTAATATTTTATCATCTGGAACTTTTTGTATTGTCTCTGTGCCTGTCTTATAATTTTTACGTGTTACGTCCAAGTCTAGTACTGTGTCTGCACTTCCTATATGTAGATGCTCATTTAAATTTTTAGAGTTTGTGTATTCATACCCAATAGCTCCCTGTGCTTGTGCACTTACCCATGTGCAACTGCACCCGGTCTCAAGCACACGTAAAGGAGGGCGGTTGATGGTAGAATATAACAATTTGTGGCTTCTCATGTCATGACATTAATTTCTTGGAGAATGAGAATTTTACGAGACTAAATATTTTTATTTTGGAACCAGATTTCACCGCTTCATACACAGTAGATATGCATACCCTATAGTCATAGCAATTACCATCTTTTTGGTCATTCAAATCTCTGTGCACAGTCAAATATATTGTAGAAATACATGAAAGATGATAGCTAGCGTAGTTTTTGTGCTTGATTTCAAGAATTTGCAGGTGATTTGTCATGCTATGGAAGTGACGAGATTACACAACTTCTGTCAATCTCGGATTAGTGTAACAGCATGTTAGTATCATCTATATTTACTAATGACATGACAACTTTCGTCATACTCTGAATATTCCAACATGTTAATATCATCAGGATTAGCTCGTGCAAGCCCATATCACAATCAGAAACCAAACAAGAAATTTTTCAGTCACTCTAGTACTTTCTCTGTGAATGTGCTCAGCTAAATTGCTGGTCAAGTTTTTATTGCTGCAATCATATTACTTTCCCATTTTGCACTCCCTCATAATAGCATAGATATCTAGTTTTGAGTCACATAGTTTTCCTTGAGTCCCTCTTTGCAAGATCATCCTTAATGTTGTAGGGTCTGTTTGGTTGGGTGTAGGCGGATGACAAACTGTGAATGCAAACCACAGTTTGTCATTCATGTATACCCTACCAAACTAGCCCCTAGGAGCTCAACAGTGGTTTGTATTTGTTCTGATGTCAGAATCTGTCATCTCTTAGACAAGACCATTGCCAACAAGGACACAGCTGTGGGCGAGAAATCAGATGGTGCTGGAGCAAGCCATGCACAGGCAGCACAGCCTGGGCACGCACATGTTGTTGGTGCTCATGCTGTCACCTCTCAATCTGCTATCCTCATTTCTCCACTTATACCCATAGTTTTAAAAACCGACCCGACCCGGCCGGTTGAACCGGTTGGACCTCCACCCGGCAAGTTTTACGGGTCGTGTGGGGCTAAAACCCTATGAAGCACGGATACTCCAAAACAGGTGCCGTATCCGTATCCAATACGTATTGGATACCAATACTCCGTGGATACTACTGGATACGTATCGGATACTCCTAATCCGTATCCTGCCGTATCCAGGCCGTATCCAGTCCGTTAAAACTAGAAAAAAAATCTGGGCATGACATTGTTTGATTAGTATTTGACACCAGCTCATGTCTCAACCCTCTTTGTTAAGTAGTAGCTTACAACAAGGCTGTCATAGTTGCTTCCTTGAAGTAGTTCAAGGTTAGTCACCATTCCTGTTGCTAAATGTCAATCTTCCTTCTTTTTATTGTTTGTATCTCCTTTGTTTTTTGGGATTTCACTTTTTAAAGAACTTCAATATGTAATCTGGATTTTTGTTTGTTCTTTATTGCAAACCAATTCATTCACATTTACATGGTACTTCCGGATGCTTTCCCTGCTAAGGTGCAAGTTTTAAGCATGTTGATGTCCTCCATATTCTATGAAAGGCTTCAATTTAGTATCGTTGGGTTAGACTATCTATTTCATCTCCTTTGAAGATAATCATTGCATCCCCATCCTTATGTCTCCTCCTATGAAGCACCGCTACTCCAAAATAGGTGTCCTATACATATTTGATGCTAATACTCCCTAGATACTTTTTAATACATACCAAATACTTCTTAAGTCGTATTCCTTTTTTTAGTAGCAGGATATGACTTCAATGCAGCTAGGATACAACCAACCCATTTAGCAGCCAAGAGAGCACCCCACTCGTGTGATCCCTCAAGATCCCAAAACCATGTGACTTTCAACTCTAGACTCCCCCTATTGTATTGTGATTTGAGAATGAAATTGGTATTGTTTGTTAAAATTTTAAAATAAACATTAAAAAAACTGTTGTATCCATGTTGTACCCGTATCTTATATTTTTTGAAAATTGTCATATCCCCGTACCGCAACCGTACCCGTATCCATTTCTGTATCTATATCCGTGCTTCATAGTAGCTAGCTATACCCTGAGAGAAGATAGTTTGGTATCAAAAATGACACAACTCACTTTACAACACACCGTTACATGATACATGAAATGTGAAAGGTTTAGAATATTATATTATCATGTCTTTTTGTAACTTGTCTCACATTAATATGAATGAAAGACCCTTTTTTAAATCATTGTTTGATATTATGGTATTGATTTCCATTTTCTTTAGAAATATTGTGATTTTTGAATGAAATTTGATTGTCTTCATCTATTTTTAAATAAATATATTGGTTATTTTTAAAAATATTAAATAAATATTAAAAAATTGCCGTATCCATGACGTACCCGTATCCTATATTTTCAAAAATTGACGTATCCCCGTACCCGTACCCGTATCCGATACGTATCCGTATCCGTGTTTCCTAGCTAAAACCCGTTTCGGGCCAAGACCCAGAGTTGACCCAATGACTCGGCTGGTTCAACCGCCGACCCGGACCTCAGGTCAAAGACCCGACTGGATTCTGTTGGTTTATTTTGTCTTCCCTAAATGACCATTCGACTGATTTTAATGTCCTTTCATGCAACCGCAACTTTCCATACATTGATATATTCACTTATTTGTATTTTTCCACTTGTTTTAAGTATTGCAAGACCATTGGTTTGCTTCTTTATGAATAGACAGTAGGTTGTCTATGTTTGGTGTTTCATAATTCATTAGATCATGGTTTCATACAATAGATTATGTACATATATATACACACTTATATAGTAATATATGTATGGACATACATATTATTGTAACATACATACATATACATGTATGTATATAATAATATTTTGTATATGGTGTCATGCTGACATCACCGGGTCAACCGGGTCGACCCGGCGGTTAACTAGAGACCCGTGACCCAGGAGCTTTGTCGGGTCGACCTCTGGGTCGGGTCTGAAAACCTTGCTTATACCATCATATTCCCTGGAAGTATGGAGACACATTGCATCACATCCTAATATCGGGGCCAATTCTGTGCTGTGTTATGCAGTCTGCATCTCAAGAGTTTTCCACTGTTTGTTTTCAGGGTGCTTATTACCAAAATATGCAGACAAGACATATCTTACAATATAGAGAGGTTCATCCATTCTGGAAAAGCTTTATTTCAGAGAGATTCTCTGAATGTCTGATATTATAGGTAGACAGTTTCTTTTTCACTTTTTACTTTACACCAACATCTCTGGTGGTCCGAATTGATAAGGAAAATGAAAGATACTGAGGCCACATTTGTTTCGTCGGATGTCAGGAAGCATCTTCTGATATATAAACCCTTCTGCTCTTTCATTGCCGAACTGATCGGCAGATTCAAATCCGTGTCAGGTTAATTATCCAGTTGACACTGAATAAAAAGAATCTGCAGTGACAGGCTAGATATCCCATCTTGCTAACCCACAAAATACTCCACTTCTCAACTAATAACTAACTCCTTTCACGGACTACGTTTCTCCAATTCCCTTCAGTCACTTCACTACTCATGCTCTCTCATTTTATGACAAAATATGGAGATTTCATTTGTTCTTAAACAAAATAAGGAATTTAATTCCTTTTCCTCTTGATCCGATCAATTCTTTATGTGTTGTTTCCCATTTCTATCCCATCTGTTGTGCAAAACGCTACCTGTGCACCTTGGAAAACGAGATATAAATGTGAGTAAACATGGTAAACATTATAAAGCGTCTAGGGACTCATTGTGAGGCAGACCCAGGATTTACTAATAGGTCATCAAACTATCATTGCAGATTTGGCAGTTCATGTGCAAAGCAGAGATGAACATTCCCGCATCAATCGTTGCTAGTTCCATCACTATACGCTTACATCACCAGAATGATTCTAATATCAATTACCTGAACCCCACAAGTAACTAGCAAATAAAAATTTCTATGATATAAAGCATACAAATCAGAACTGCTATTGTTTTATGGAATACAATCACACGAGGATGATAAAGACTCCTAGTCCTAGACCTGATGAAATAGAGATACATTACCATTTTGTCACGAGGAAGCGCTTTAGAGAGTGAATGCAGCCTGCACGGTAATTGCCTCATAGCATATCGGCAAACAAGTGCATAATTTAATGACCAACTGCACATTTGCCTCAAGGAGTCACCTGAATGGAATCGAATGTCCTAAACTTTGACTATGATTTGTTGACCCAATTTGGATTCAATGCACAGACCCCCCTTTTCCTATGACGTCTGGAACAAAATCCAACCCACATGTTGATCATGCTGGTCACAGACTCACAGCTCACAACTTCTTGTATATGGTTCCACGTGGGGGCACTAATGTAAAAATGCGGACAATTAGAACACACCATGACAGCTGCAATGCACTTGGGCCGCACTGTAAGCTGCACGACCGGGTTATTGGAGCGTGACTACATTATTTTATATTTTTTAAATAGTAAAATAGGGTTGTATTGATGATAGAGCAGTGAACGGGCTACTCTCTGAGTGTGAGAGGCCTTTGCCTTGGGTATGAATCTCCCACCTGATGAGCATTTGGATTTGATCAGAGATGTACGTGGATCCAGTAATGAGTGTCTCAGGATCTAAAATACAAGTCTACCAAGATTCGGCTGCTGGTGCACCACGATTGCAAAAAAGATTTGATAGCAACACCAAAATTCAATTTGGATTCACCAAGATTTGAACATGGAAATCAAGATTTGAATGTGTGTGCACTACAATTGCAACAAGACTTGGTAGCAGGTGCACCTGGGATTCAGGTCTTGCATTCTAAGATCCGGATGTGGGTGCTTTGTTATTGAAGTAAGAAATGATATAAGTGGCGCATGCTCACCATGTTTGGACGCCAGTGTACTAAAATTTGAATGTTTACAACACACACACACACGCACACAAGGAATAGCCGGAATGGTCTAAAAAAGTTAAGAAGGTGAAAAAAAAACACCTAGACCATGAATTTAAACAATTGATAAAAAGATTCCCCTTGTATGGTCTGGATGTAGACCTGTAAATGGATATCCGAAATTCACACATTTGATTCGGATTTGAGTTTAAATTAAAAAAAAAACCCCGACATCTACATAATTTGAATCAGATTCTAATATTGAATTTCTTGATTTCAAAATTTCAGATTGGATATCAGATATTGCTGTATCCACTCCGAAAAGAAATATGAATTCAACACACACACACACACACACACACACACACACACACACACACACATATATATATATATATATATATATATATATATATATATATATATATATATATATATATATATATATATATATATATATACACACACACATTATTAAACATGTTATTTATATGAAGAAATATGAAAAAATA